>OY992528.1:22500-1233863 GCA_963921215.1 Scoparia ambigualis
AACCTAACCTAACCTAACCTAACCTAACCTAACCTAACCTAACCTAACCTAACCTAACCTAACCTAACCTAACCTAACCTAACCTAACCTAACCTAACCTAACCTAACCTAACCTAACCTAACCTAACCTAACCTAACCTAACCTAACCTAACCTAACCTAACCTAACCTAACCTAACCTAACCTAACCTAACCTAACCTAACCTAACCTAACCTAACCTAACCTAACCTAACCTAACCTAACCTAACCTAACCTAACCTAACCTAACCTAACCTAACCTAACCTAACCTAACCTAACCTAACCTAACCTAACCTAACCTAACCTAACCTAACCTAACCTAACCTAACCTAACCTAACCTAACCTAACCTAACCTAACCTAACCTAACCTAACCTAACCTAACCTAACCTAACCTAACCTAACCTAACCTAACCTAACCTAACCTAACCTAACCTAACCTAACCTAACCTAACCTAACCTAACCTAACCTAACCTAACCTAACCTAACCTAACCTAACCTAACCTAACCTAACCTAACCTAACCTAACCTAACCTAACCTAACCTAACCTAACCTAACCTAACCTAACCTAACCTAACCTAACCTAACCTAACCTAACCTAACCTAACCTAACCTAACCTAACCTAACCTAACCTAACCTAACCTAACCTAACCTAACCTAACCTAACCTAACCTAACCTAACCTAACCTAACCTAACCTAACCTAACCTAACCTAACCTAACCTAACCTAACCTAACCTAACCTAACCTAACCTAACCTAACCTAACCTAACCTAACCTAACCTAACCTAACCTAACCTAACCTAACCTAACCTAACCTAACCTAACCTAACCTAACCTAACCTAACCTAACCTAACCTAACCTAACCTAACCTAACCTAACCTAACCTAACCTAACCTAACCTAACCTAACCTAACCTAACCTAACCTAACCTAACCTAACCTAACCTAACCTAACCTAACCTAACCTAACCTAACCTAACCTAACCTAACCTAACCTAACCTAACCTAACCTAACCTAACCTAACCTAACCTAACCTAACCTAACCTAACCTAACCTAACCTAACCTAACCTAACCTAACCTAACCTAACCTAACCTAACCTAACCTAACCTAACCTAACCTAACCTAACCTAACCTAACCTAACCTAACCTAACCTAACCTAACCTAACCTAACCTAACCTAACCTAACCTAACCTAACCTAACCTAACCTAACCTAACCTAACCTAACCTAACCTAACCTAACCTAACCTAACCTAACCTAACCTAACCTAACCTAACCTAACCTAACCTAACCTAACCTAACCTAACCTAACCTAACCTAACCTAACCTAACCTAACCTAACCTAACCTAACCTAACCTAACCTAACCTAACCTAACCTAACCTAACCTAACCTAACCTAACCTAACCTAACCTAACCTAACCTAACCTAACCTAACCTAACCTAACCTAACCTAACCTAACCTAACCTAACCTAACCTAACCTAACCTAACCTAACCTAACCTAACCTAACCTAACCTAACCTAACCTAACCTAACCTAACCTAACCTAACCTAACCTAACCTAACCTAACCTAACCTAACCTAACCTAACCTAACCTAACCTAACCTAACCTAACCTAACCTAACCTAACCTAACCTAACCTAACCTAACCTAACCTAACCTAACCTAACCTAACCTAACCTAACCTAACCTAACCTAACCTAACCTAACCTAACCTAACCTAACCTAACCTAACCTAACCTAACCTAACCTTTTTTTTTTTTTTTTTTTTTTTTTTTTTTTAACCCAGGGAATGCTTGATGCATACCATACCAAGGCCCAGAAGGGGCCTTGGTTATGTGGGACTCGCCCGTCCGCCTTTCCATCTCCCACCAACTATATGGGGACGCCATTGTCCCCAGTCGGCTGCCTTGGCTACTACCCCAAGGCTGGAAGGGGTGAGACGGAGGGGGATACCCACTAAACCCTGGAGGACATCTACCGAATCAGGTGAGGCCACGGTGCCTATCCCTGGGGAATTAAACCGCGGGGCTCACCCGGCGACCCGTGTGGCTGCGCGCGCCGACCCGGGGGCCGGCGCGCGCAGTCACACGGGCGCAACGCGACGACGCGACAACAAGGTACCTCAGAGGGAGGACACCACTACAGGCTACGCAGCCCAGAAGGGACCACGCAACCCAGCGCCCCTTGGGCACTCTAGGGGGGGTGAGGGGGGTAGAGTCCCCCACCCAAACTCAGTATGCACACACGCACGGCGCCATGTGCACACTACAACCTTGGCCGCAGGTGAAGCCCACAGCCAAGGACCCTACGAGCTATGAAGCTCAGGGAGGAGAGTGACGTTATACCGCCGCCCTCGACCCACCCTCCGCCGGTTGCCCGGCCCCGTCCATCGTCGCCCTCCCCGGCGACCCCCTCGACTTCGCCGGTTGCCCGGCCGTCGCCCTCACTGGCGACCCCTCCTCCATGGGCGATTCGCCCTCCCTCGCCGCAGGTGGGGCCCGCGGCCACGGGGCCCACTTCGCCCTCATCCTGGGAGGACGGCAGCTCCTCCCCCCCATGTGATGTTCATGGGGGAGTCCCGCCTCCCTGCAAACGCCGCAGCAGGCCTTGCCCGCCCCGCACTCGGCGGCCCTGTGCCCAGGGGTGCCGCATCTAAAGCACAGGGTGCCACGGCTGGCCTCCGAGCTACACGCGTAGCTCAGGTGGCCCACACCGTAGCACTTGAAGCACCTTGTGGGGCCCCTGTCTAGGAGCTCAACCCTCAGCCTCCACCACCCCGTCACAATATGGCCGGCCTGCCCCAAACGCATCGCTGCCGCGACCGGGAGTCGAACCACCACTGAGCCCAGACCAGTCGGTCCGACCCGCAACGTCCCCATGGACACTCGCTCAGGAGCGCAGCTCGTTGCCGCAGCAATCGAGTCGGCGATACGCCTCATCACCCCCGCCTGTTCCGGGCTGAGGCCCACCAGCCGGACCTCGGCCATCCGGCACGGCCTTTGCACCTCCACGCCCTCCGGCACCTCCCCCCTGATCCGGTCCGCCAAGGCGTCGGCCACCTGGCCGCTGGACTCGCCCGGGACCTCCAGCAATCTTCCCCCTGCTGCAGCCTGCCGCATTTGGATGCCCCGCAATCCAAACTCCTTCTCCAAGTCAATGGCCGCCATGGCACCCTCCATCACCGAGCCAATGGTAAGCCCTCTCGCCGCCGCCTCTGGTCCCAGTTTGACCACAACTGCAGACGACCTCGGCAGCTCCAGTCTAGGGGGGGGCCTCGCTCCCTTCGTTCTCTTCGGCTTTTCGCCTTCCGCCGGTGGGGGCCGGCCAGCCGCGGCCGCAACCTTCCTGGCCCTCCTCCTGGCCGCCTTCGAGGCGACAGTCCTCCAATCGGTCTGCTCCTGCTCCTTCGGGGGAGCGCCGGGGGCGCCATGGTGTCCGGCGACTACCCCGGCGTAGCTCACCCCTGCCTTCGCCACATTGCCCGCCGGCAGCGGGGGCTCGGCTGGGAGGCGCCTCTCGATGGCATCGAGGCGCCCTCCCAGGGACTCGAGAACCTCCCTCCTCAGTGCCTCCAACGAATCCTCCACGCTCGTCCGAGGGGGGGGGGGAGGAGGGGGCGTCCGAGCGGCCGCCCTCTGAGCCTTCAGGGCCGCCTTCAGAGCCTCTATCTCCCGACCCTGGCTGTCTATCACCTCCATGCTCCTGGCCTGATCCACCGCGAAGAACTGCCTCACCCGCTCCAAGCACGCCAGCACGACCCACAATCGCCTATCGGCCTCTTTGCCGACGGGTCCGTTGAGCAACTTCTTGCTCGACCTCACGAGCACGGCATCGACGTAGTTGGCATAGTCGTACGCCTTATCCATCAGCTGGGGAACATTCAGCGCCCCGATCTCCCCCCAATTTTCCTTCATGTTATCGATGTTTATGGGATTCGCTCCATCCCCGTCCGCATCGATGCGGTCAGATCCCTTTAGGACGGGAGCAGCCCCGGCGGAATCGCCACCATCGTCACTTTCGCTGTCGCTCGTGTCGGCTCGCGCTTTTTCCAACGTGCGCTTGCGCGATTCCTCCACGAGGTCAACGACCATCCTCTCCAACTCCGGTTCGCCCATAGATGGGGACCCACTCTTTTCGGCTCTTCTCCTCCGCTTCCCCTCGGCCGCCCGGTCGGAACGACCGGCGCCACTGCCACCGGACACCGCCGGTTCCACGCCGCTCGAGCCATTAGCCCGAGCGGACGCTTCCCCGGACGCGTCCCCTCACGTCCTTCACGGACCCTCCACGAACACCGCACCCCTTGGGCGCACTCCCCCGACTCCTTCCAGAGGCATCACTGGTCCCTGAGGCCTGGTCGCCTACCTCAGGGCAGTCTTCGGTGACAGACTTCACACGTGGAGGCCCGGATACCCCCACGCGCCGGGTGCTAGCCGGATCGCAGCGCAAAATCTTCTTCTTATTGGAACCTTTCATTATTGTTTAGAAATCAAGGTTTCAATCCCCCTTTGGTCGCTAGGGGGTGGGCTGTTCGCCGCCCACCAACCCGTTCGAGAACGAACGGGCGCCCGTCGCCGCGCCCCGCAACGACGGAACCTTTGCGCTGAAACGGCGCCCAGAAGGGGCGCCGGACTACCCCAAACCCCCCCGTGTATCGACGCCCAGAAGGGGCGCCGACTACCCCAAACCCCCCCGTGTGACGACGCCCAGAAGGGGCGCCGTCAAAACTCCCCTCAAAGCCGCTCAGGAGTGAGCGGCGAGCGTGCGACCCAGAGTGGGCCGCACGTGGAGATCCCCCCCGCAGGTCAGAGTGACCCGCTGTGCGGTCCAGAAGGGACGCGCGTTGAAGGGGGTGCGATGCCCAGAAGGGGCACCACCTACTTTATTCGGCGCCCAGAAGGGACGCCAGGGATTAGCATAAGGCCCCTTGTCCCACGCTGAACGTGGGCCGAGAGGCCTTACCCCAGGGTGCACCACGAGGAGGTTCCCAAACTTGCACCCCAACCTAACCTAACCTAACCTAACCTAACCTAACCTAACCTAACCTAACCTAACCTAACCTAACCTAACCTAACCTAACCTAACCTAACCTAACCTAACCTAACCTAACCTAACCTAACCTAACCTAACCTAACCTAACCTAACCTAACCTAACCTAACCTAACCTAACCTAACCTAACCTAACCTAACCTAACCTAACCTAACCTAACCTAACCTAACCTAACCTAACCTAACCTAACCTAACCTAACCTAACCTAACCTAACCTAACCTAACCTAACCTAACCTAACCTAACCTAACCTAACCTAACCTAACCTAACCTAACCTAACCTAACCTAACCTAACCTAACCTAACCTAACCTAACCTAACCTAACCTAACCTAACCTAACCTAACCTAACCTAACCTAACCTAACCTAACCTAACCTAACCTAACCTAACCTAACCTAACCTAACCTAACCTAACCTAACCTAACCTAACCTAACCTAACCTAACCTAACCTAACCTAACCTAACCTAACCTAACCTAACCTAACCTAACCTAACCTAACCTAACCTAACCTAACCTAACCTAACCTAACCTAACCTAACCTAACCTAACCTAACCTAACCTAACCTAACCTAACCTTTTTTTTTTTTTTTTTTTTTTTTTTTTTTTTTTTGACCCACGGAAAATGCATTTACGCACACCCACCTGACAGAGTGCCCGATGAGTGATTACGGACTCGCCCTTGCGGGAATACCGTATAAAAACCGTGGGGGACCCGTCCGAAAACAGGGGAGGCCACGGTACCTACCCTAGGGCATTAAGCCGCGAGCCTCCCCCGGCTGCCGGAGCAGCAAACGCGCAATGCGACGACAAATTGACCTCAGAAGGAGGAGTACGACAAAGTGATGTGACCTCAGAAGGAGGACCACGACAATGTGATGTGACGAGAGGACGCCCTAAGGCACGACTCTGCCCTAAGGCCCGACTCTGCCCGTAGGCACGACTTTGCCCTTAGGCACGACAAGTTGGAGTGATGTGAGACGCGACCTCAGCCCGTGAGGCACGACTTTGCCCTAAGGCCCGACAAATTGACTTCTTTCTTCTTTCTTCTTTTCTTCAAACCCCCCCACGCAACCCACAGGCGAGGCCCGAGCTGCCAGCCAGCTGGGAGACCTGCCGAGCGCCGCTGCGGAATCGGAAGTACCGGCGGCTTTCCCAGGCGGCTGGTACTAACCGCCACCAAGCCCGACACCACAGTAAGACGCCCCGGCCACCATACTTTCCGACACCCAAACCCCAACCCATGAGTCACGTCCCCCTGCCCTGAGGCACGACAAGGTGACTTCTTTCTTCTTTTCTTCAAACCCCCCCACGCAAACCACAGGCGAGGCCCGAGCTGCCAGACAGCTGGGAGACCTGCCGAGCGACGACGTATAATCGGGGGAATCCCGACGGCTGTCCCGCTCACCGGTAGGCCGCCGGGCCCACACCGCCGTACGACGCCCCGGCCACCATACTGTCCGACACCCAGACCCCGACCCATGAGATCACGTCCCCCTGCCCTGAGGCACGACAAATTGACTTCTTTCTTCTTTTCTTCAAACCCCCCACGCAAACCACAGGCGAGGCCCGAGCTGCCAGACAGCTGGGAGACCTGCCGAGCGACGACGTATAATCGGGGGAATCCCGACGGCTGTCCCGCTCACCGGTAGGCCGCCGGGCCCACACCGCCGTACGACGCCCCGGCCACCATACTGTCCGACACCCAGACCCCGATCCATGAGATCACGTCCCCCTGCCCTGAGGCACGACAAATTTACTTCTTTCTTCTTTTCTTCAAACCCCCCACGCAACCCACAGGCGAGGCCCGAGCTGCCAGCCAGCTGGGAGACCTGCCGAGCGCCGCTGCGGAATCGGGAGTACCGGCGGCTTTCCCAGGAGGAGGCTGGTACTAACCGCCACCAAGCCCGACACACAGTAAGACGCCCCGGCCACCATACTTTCCGACACCCAGACCCCAACCCATAAGTCACGTCCCCCTGCCCTGAGGCACGACAAGGTGACTTCTTTCTTCTTTTCTTCAAACCCCCCCACGCAAACCACAGGCGAGGCCCGAGCTGCCAGACAGCTGGGAGACCTGCCGAGCGACGACGTATAATCGGGGGAATCCCGACGGCTGTCCCGCTCACCGGTAGGCCGCCGGGCCCACACCGCCGTACGACGCCCCGGCCACCATACTGTCCGACACCCAGACCCCGACCCATGAGATCACGTCCCCCTGCCCTGAGGCACGACAAATTGACTTCTTTCTTCTTTTCTTCAAACCCCCCACGCAAACCACAGGCGAGGCCCGAGCTGCCAGACAGCTGGGAGACCTGCCGAGCGACGACGTATAATCGGGGGAATCCCGACGGCTGTCCCGCTCACCGGTAGGCCGCCGGGCCCACACCGCCGTACGACGCCCCGGCCACCATACTGTCCGACACCCAGACCCCGATCCATGAGATCACGTCCCCCTGCCCTGAGGCACGACAAATTGACTTCTTTCTTCTTTTCTTCAAACCCCCCACGCAAGCCACAGGCGAGGCCCGAGCTGCCAGACAGCTGGGAGACCTGCCGAGCGACGACGTATAATCGGGGGAATCCCGACGGCCGTCCCGCTCACCGGTAGGCCGCCGGGCCCGACACCACAGTAAGACGCTCCGGCCACCATACTGCCCGACACCCAGACCCCACCCAGGGCCACGACCCAAAACCCCGAAGGGGACATCATCAATTTCTTCCTCTTCAAACCCCGGGGGGTACATCCTCATCTGACATCAATTTCTTCCTCTTCTTTTTTTTTCAAACCCCCACGCAAGCCCCAGACGAAGCCCGAGCTGCCAGGCAGCTGGGAGACCTGCCGAGCGACGACGTATAATCGGGGGAATCCCGACGGCTGTCCCGCTCACCGGTAGGCCGCCGGGCCCGACACCACAGTAAGACGCTCCGGCCACCATACTGCCCGACACCCGGACCCCACCCAGAGCCACGACCCAAAACCCCGAAGGGTACATCATCAATTTCTTCCTCTTCAAACCCCGGGGGGTACATCCTCATCTGACATCAATTTCTTCCTATTCTTTTCTTCAAACCCCCACGCAAGCCCCAGACGAAGCCCGAGCTGCCAGGCAGCTGGGAGACCTGCCGAGCGACGACGTATAATCGGGGGAATCCCGACGGCTGTTCCGCTCACCGGTAGGCCGCCGGGCCCGACACCACAGTAAGACGCTCCGGCCACCATACTGCCCGACACCCAGACCCCACCCAGGGCCACGACCCAAAACCCCGAAGGGTACATCATCAATTGCTTCCTCTTCAAACCCCGGGGGGTACATCCTCATCTGACATCAATTTCTTCCTCTTCTTTTCTTCAAACCCCCCACGCAAGCCCCAGACGAAGCCCGAGCTGCCAGGCAGCTGGGAGACCTGCCGAGCGACGACGTATAATCGGGGGAATCCCGACGGCTGTCCCGCTCACCGGTAGGCCGCCGGGCCCGACACCACAGTAAGACGCTCCGGCCACCATACTGCCCGACACCCAGACCCCACCCAGGGCCACGACCCAAAACCCCGAAGGGTACATCATCAATTTCTTCCTCTTCAAACCCCGGGGGGTACATCTCCATCTGAAAGAAATTGATGAGGAAGGGTACCTCATCAATTTCTTCCTCTTCTTTTCTTCAAACCCCCCACGCAAGCCCCAGACGAAGCCCGAGCTGCCAGGCAGCTGGGAGACCTGCCGAGCGACGACGTATAATCGGGGGAATCCCGACGGCTGTCCCGCTCACCGGTAGGCCGCCGGGCCCGACACCACAGTAAGACGCTCCGGCCACCATACTGCCCGACACCCAGACCCCACCCAGGGCCACGACCCAAAACCCCGAAGGGTACGTCATCAATTTCTTCCTCTTCAAACCCCGGGGGGTACATCCTCATCTGAAACAACCGCACGTAGAGATCCCCCCCGCAGGTCCGAGTGACCCGCTGTGCGGTCCAGAAGGGACGCGCGTTGAAGGGGGGTGCGATGCCCAGAAGGGGCACCACCTACGTTATTCGGCGCCCAGAAGGGACGCCAGGGATTAGCATAAGGCCCCTTGTCCCACGCTGAACGTGGGCCGAGAGGCCTTACCCCAGGGTGCACCACGAGGAGGTTCCCAAACTTGCACCCCAACCTAACCTAACCTAACCTAACCTAACCTAACCTAACCTAACCTAACCTAACCTAACCTAACCTAACCTAACCTAACCTAACCTAACCTAACCTAACCTAACCTAACCTAACCTAACCTAACCTAACCTAACCTAACCTAACCTAACCTAACCTAACCTAACCTAACCTAACCTAACCTAACCTAACCTAACCTAACCTAACCTAACCTAACCTAACCTAACCTAACCTAACCTAACCTAACCTAACCTAACCTAACCTAACCTAACCTAACCTAACCTAACCTAACCTAACCTAACCTAACCTAACCTAACCTAACCTAACCTAACCTAACCTAACCTAACCTAACCTAACCTAACCTAACCTAACCTAACCTAACCTAACCTAACCTAACCTAACCTAACCTAACCTAACCTAACCTAACCTAACCTAACCTAACCTAACCTAACCTAACCTAACCTAACCTAACCTAACCTAACCTAACCTAACCTAACCTAACCTAACCTAACCTAACCTAACCTAACCTAACCTAACCTAACCTAACCTAACCTAACCTAACCTAACCTAACCTAACCTAACCTAACCTAACCTAACCTAACCTAACCTAACCTAACCTAACCTAACCTAACCTAACCTAACCTAACCTAACCTAACCTAACCTAACCTAACCTAACCTAACCTAACCTAACCTAACCTAACCTAACCTAACCTAACCTAACCTAACCTAACCTAACCTAACCTAACCTAACCTAACCTAACCTAACCTAACCTAACCTAACCTAACCTAACCTAACCTAACCTAACCTAACCTAACCTAACCTAACCTAACCTAACCTAACCTAACCTAACCTAACCTAACCTAACCTAACCTAACCTAACCTAACCTAACCTAACCTAACCTAACCTTTTTTTTTTTTTTTTTTTTTTTTTTTTTTTTTTTTTTTTTTTTTTTTTTTTTTTATTTTTTTTTAGACTGGAGGAAATGCGTTACGCATACCCGGGGCCCGCACGTGGGGGCCCGCCCGGGTTATGTGGGACTCTCCCCCCAACTCCCGCTCCCCCGTCCAGGCCCTGCGGCCTCGGCGGGGGTTCGGGAGGAAGGGGGCATACCCACTAAAACCTCCAGTGCTCTCCAGCAGGACCCGGGGGAGAGTCGAGACGGTACCGGCCATAGGCATATTGCCGCCCCAACTCTCTAGGCCATTGGTTCGTTGGAACCCCCGAACCGAATGCACCCCTTATGCAACGAGGCCCCTTGAGGCCGCCCTCTCGGGATTCGACTCGACAGCTCCTCAGCTGTCGAAGTCGAAGTCTGCCTCGTTGCTGCTGGAGAGGCGGCTCCGCGCTCGGATGGTGCTATGAGCGCTCGCCGCATCGTCGTACTCGTCCACATCGCTCAGCCCGGTATCTCTCGCGAGAGAGACATTGGGGCTTGGCGAGGGAGAGTTCGCCTCGTGACGCCGCTCTGACACTGGGGCTGGGGCTGGGGCTGGGGCTGGGGCTGGACTCGCACATGGGGTCGCGGCCTCCAGCATTTCAACCTCTTCCACGATGGCCGCCGGTCGCGGCTCACTCCGCGCGTCGGCTTGGACGTCATGGGAAGCGCGATCTCTCACCCTCTTCAGGGGAGGATCACACCTCCGGCTTCCCATGACGTGGCCATGAGTTCTGCCCGCGTCCTCACATACGGCGCACACCGGCACCGCGACCGCACACGCCGCCGCCTTATGACCGGGTAGGCCACAGCGGAAGCATATCCCACTTCTATCAATGCGTGACTCGCACCGATCCCGCGTGTGCCCGACGCCCATGCACCGGAAGCAGCGCAGTGGGCGTCGGTCCAGGACAGTCACCACCGCCGTTGTCCACAGAAGTGGCATCCTCCGCTGCCGGCTCAACGCCCTGGCGGCCACAATTGGGCAGCGCACCAGCGCCGAAAACGTGCCGTTGGGGCCAGATCGCAACGCCCCAACCTTCACCCTCTCCTGGGGGCAGCCTCCCCTCCTGGACACGGCCTCCGCGATGTCCTGGGTCGTGACGGTGTCGTCAAAGTCCGAGACGCGAATATCCGCGCACTTCTCGGGCCTGACGACAGTCACCACGTCCCCTACCTCGGTCCTCAGCCGCTCGGCAAACCTGTCGGCTACCTCCCCGCTGTCCGCCCCGGGAATTTCAAAAAGACGGGCTCCATTCTGCGCAGTGCGCGTTCGGAGCCCGGGCCTTATCCCGACCTCTTCGGGCGCGATCGTCTCGCGGGCTCGCTTGATGACGGCGGCGTACGTCACGCCGCAGTCTTCCGCCTCTGGTGTGAGTTTGATGATCACGGCCGCTGTGCCGGGTCGTCTAAGGCTCATCTTACTTCGCCCTTTCGCCTGAGCGGTCTTAGGGGGCCCTCGATGGGGGTCGTGCGCCGGGGGCGGTCCACGTCTTCCTCGTCCTCTCCGCCGGCGGCGGGGCGCCGTCGTCCTTTCCCCGTCCCGGGCAGGGGGGACCGGGGCCCAGCTGGTGGTCTGCTGGGTGGGTGCGGTTGGAGGGCTGGCGATTGGGGTGCCAGTCTTCTTTGCGGTGCGGGGGGCACGCGGCGGTGTCCGCCCTAGTGCTGGCGTCGGGAGAGGGGGGAAATCCTCCCTACCAACTCTCCCTCGGTCTCCCACTAAAGGCGGCCGTACCCTCTGGGGCTGGGTGGTGAGCCTCGTCTCCAGGCCATCGAGCCGGGTGTTAATGGCCTCGATGGAGCTGGTGAATGCTGACTGGATCTTCCGCAGAGTACCAGCCAGCGCAGACAGGTCCGGGTTTGGAGGAGGAGCAGCGGGGGGCGCCGCTCTCCGCGGCGGTGAGCCCCTTTTGCTCAACTCCTTCCGAAGCGACTCGACCTCCGCCCGGAGGGAGTCTGCTTCCTTCTGGATCTGGATGTTCCTGTATTCCAGGAGCTCCGTTTCCTCTGCAAGGCACCTCGACGTCAAGTTTGAGACGGCCCGCTCGATGTTAAGGCAGGCATTATTGAGGGTCCTCTGCATCGTCCCCTTTATGTGTCCAGACCTTCTGGACACTTCCCGGATAGCCTCTGTGCACAGAGAGGCCCTCGAGTTTACCTCATGGGCTGTGAGACCCTGTGGCTCGACACTCCACGGGATGAGGTCCTCCACAGCCTTGTCCAGGACATCGTCGGAAGTCCTTCGAGTCTTGGACTCTATGTCCGCCAGCCGAGCAGTCTCGGCGTCACGCGCAGCCTTGCGATCTTTCGCCTTCTGCGAACGCTCCTCTTTGCTTAGGCCTAGCAAGTCCGCGCCCTGAACGATTGCGGACTCCTCTTCCCGCATACGAATCCGACGAAGCACCTCCTCGTACTTCCGAGTCTCCTCCGCCAATTCAGCGTCCAAGTCGGCGTCGACCTGGGCAAGGTCCTCTCTCCGGAGCGCCTCCGCTACCGTTTCAGCTCGATGCGTTAAGCGCACACCAGCCGATCCTCGGCCCCTTCGCGCCGTGCCGATCTTCGGCGCTGAGTTCGACGATTCCTCCCCCGAGTAGTCATCTGAGTCGATGCCAATACTCCACGACCTCTTCCGGCTGTCGCCGCCGCTCGGTTTTCCAATCGAGCCGATCGCAGCGGGTCCGGTAACGGACACCGTTGCACCCTCGGCTGGGGGTTGTTGGCCGCTGCTTACGACAGCGGCCGGGGTTTTGGGGTTTATTCTCTTCATTAGGGTCCCACGAGTATGAGAACAATAGGCCGTCACCCTGCGCAGAGGCCTCATGCGCAGGGAACCCTCATACTGCCGGTGGCGGGTGGTTCCGGCAGGTTTTAACGTGACTCTCACGGGTTTGAAGTCTTTTCCTTGACGCGGCCGGCCGGTTAAGGCAGGCCCTCGGTCCCCTCCCCAACAGCTCCCCCACAGACGCCTCGAGTGGGCTCATCGCTGTCGGTTCGGGGATTACGATGCTCAGGGGCTGGCGTGAGGCCCCTGGTACACCCCTTTCGGGGTGCTCCCCTTTCCCCCCCATGGTCGCTAGGTGGGTGGGCTGTTTGCCGCCCACCAACCCGTCCAAAAGACGGGCGCCCGTCGCCGCGTGCCCCAACGACGAAGCCTTTGCCTGAAAGGCGCCCAGAAGGGGCGCCAACTACCCCATTCCCCCCCGCGTAACGACGCCCAGAAGGGGCGCCGTCAAAACTCCCCTCAAAGCCGCTCTGGAGTGAGCGGCGAGCGTGCGACCCAGAGTGGGCCGCACGTGGAGATCCCCCCCGCAGGTCCGAGTGACCCGCTGTGCGGTCCAGAAGGGACGCGCGTTGAAGGGGGTGCGATGCCCAGAAGGGGCACCACCTACTTTATTCGGCGCCCAGAAGGGACGCCAGGGATTAGCATAAAGCCCCTTGTCCCACGCTGAACGTGGGCCGAGAGGCCTTACCCCAGGGTGCACCACGAGGAGGTTCCCAAATTTGCACCCCAACCTAACCTAACCTTTTTTTTTTTTTTTGATTAGAGTGGAGGAAATGTCATTACGCACGTGCATGGGACTCTCCCCCCCCCTCCCGCTCCCCCGTCCGGCCTAAAAGCGGCCTCGACGGGGGTTCGGGAGGAAGGGGGCATACCCACTAAAACCTCCACTGCTCTCCAGCAGGACCCGGGGGAGAGTCGGGACGGGACCGGCCATAGGCACTCTGCCGCCCCGACTCTCTAGGCCATTGGTTCGTGGGAACCCCCGAACCGAATGCACCCCTTGTGCAACGAGGCCCTATGAGGCCACCCTCTCAGGATTCGACCCGACAGCTCCTCAGCTGTCGGAGTCGAAGTCTGCCTCGTTGCTGCTGGAGAGGCGGCTCCGCGCTCGGATGGTATGAGCGCTCGCCGCATCCTCGAACTCCTCCAGATCGCTCGGCCCGGTATCTCTCTCGCGAGAGACATTGGGGCCTTGCGAGGGAGAGCTCACTTCCTGCCTCCGGCCGGAAACTGGGGCTGGGGCTGGACTCGCACATGGGGTCGCGGCCTCCAGCATCTCAGCCTCCTCGACAATGGCCGCTGGTGGCGGCTCCATCCGCGCGGTACCTGCCCGGTCGTCATGGGAAGCGCGATCTCTCACCCTCTTCAGGGGAGGATCACACCTCCTGCTTCCCATGACGTGTCCATGGGCTCTTCCCGCGTCCTCGCACACGGCGCAGACCGGCACCGCCACCGCACACGCCCCCGCCTTGTGACCGGGCATGCCGCAGCGGAAACAGATCCCGCTGCGGTCCACGCGCGACTCGCACCTCGTCCGCGTGTGACCAACGCCCATGCACCGGAAACAGCGCAGTGGGCGCCGGTCAAGCACAGTCACGGCGGCCATCGTCCAAAGGACCGGCAGCCCCCTCTGGCGGCTCAAAGCCCGAGCGGCCACTATAGGGCAGCGCACCAGCGCCGAGACCTCTCCGTTGGGGTTGGCTCGTAAAGCCCCAACCTTCACCCGCTCTATGGAGCATCCTCCTCTCGCGGCCACAGCCTCTGCGATGTCCTGCATCGTGACGGTGTCGTCTAGGCCCGAGACGCGGAGATCCGCGCACTTCTCGGGCCTGACGACAGTCGCCACGTCCCCCACCACGGTCCTGAGCCTCTCGGCAAAGCGGTCCGCCACCTCAGCGCTGTCGGCTCCAGGGATCTCAAAAAGCCGGGCGCCACTCTGCGCAGTGCGCGAGCGGACGCCGGACGCTATCCCGACCTCGGACAGCACGATGCCCTCTCGGGCCCGCTTTATCACGTCGGCGTATAGCACGCCGCGTTCTAACGCCTCCGGGGTCAGCTGCAGGACCACCGCTGTGGAGCTGGGACGCCTCAGCCTCACTCTCCTCCGGTTAACGGGGGGCACCCTCTGGGGGGCAGGCGCTCGAGTGTCATCCGCTGCAGGCGGCCCACGACGTCCGCGGCGTCTCCGCCGACGGCGAGGCGACGTCATTCCTTCCCCGTCCCGGGCAAGGGGAGGCGGGGCCCGGCTGGTGTTCTGCCGGACGGGAACAGGTGGTGGGCTGGCAAGTGAATTGCCTCCGTTCGTCCAGGCCGCTGTGCGGGGAGCATGCGGCATAGTCCGCCCTGGTGCTGGCGTCGGGAGAGGGGGGAATTCGTCCCTACTCGCTCTCCTTCGCTCTGCCACCGAAGGCAGACGTGCCCTCTGGGGCTGGGTGCTTAGCCTCGCCTCCAGACCGTCGATTCTGGCGTTCCACGCCGCGACGGTGCTGGTAAATGCCGACTGCATCTCCCTGAGGACGCTAGTCAGCTGTGCTATACCCGGGTAGGTAGGGGGAGCAGCGGGAGCCGCCTCCCTCCGAGGCGGCGATCCCCGTTTGCTCACTTCCCTTCGAAGCGCCTCTACCTCTGCCCTGAGGGAGTCCACTTCCTTCTGGAGGCTGAGGTTCCTGCTCTCCAGGGTCTCAGTCTTCCCCGCCGTGACGGACACAGTGTCCGCAGGCCGAGCCACCGCGGCAGTACGCGCCGCCCTGTGCTCCGCCACCATCGCCTCTACCCGCGCCATGACCTCAAGTCGCCTTGGATCCTTTCGGAGCCTCACCTCAGCCGCTCCAGGCACGTAACGTGCCGAGCGGGTACTGGCTGAACCTCGACCCCTTCGCGCCGTGCCGATCTTCGGCGCGTTGGAGGAAGTCAGCTCGTCTTCCCAAGAATCGTCGGAATCGACGTAGACTCTCCACGGCCTTTTCAGGCTGCCGCCGCCTTTCGGTTTCCCGCTATTTGAGCTGATTGCAGCGGAGACAGAATCCGTTGCACCCTCAGCTGGGGGTTGTTGTTGGCCGCTGCTTACGACAGCGGCCGGGGGTTTTTTATTTGTGCTCATCATTTGATTCCCACGAGTATGGGAACAACTAAATGTCACCTCGCGCAGTGGCCCCATACGCGAGGAACCCTCATACTGCCGGTGGCGGGTGGTTCCGGCAGGTTTTTACAGGGCTTTCTCCCGGGTGTTAGAGACTTTTCCTTGTCGTGGCCGGCCGGCTAAGGCAAGCCCTCGGTCCCCTCCCCAACAGCTCCCCCACAGACGCCTCGAGTGAGGTCATTGCCGCTAGCTTGGGGATTACGATACGCAGGGGCTGGCGTGAGGCCCCTGGTACACCGCTTTCGCGGTGCTCCCCTCCCCCCCGTGCGACCTGAGAACCTTTAAGAGGCGGCCGTCTTTGAAGCGACGCCCAGAAGGGGCGCCGGACTACCCCATTCCCCCCCGTGTAACGACGCCCAGAAGGGGCGCCGTCAAAGCTCCCCTCAAAGCCGCTCTGGACTGAGCGGCGAGCGTGCGACCCAGAGTGGGCCGCACGTGGAGATCCCCCCCGCAGGTCCGAGTGACCCGCTGTGCGGTCCAGAAGGGACGCGCGTTGAAGGGGGTGCGATGCCCAGAAGGGGCACCACCTACTTTATTCGGCGCCCAGAAGGGACGCCAGGGATTAGCATAAGGCCCCTTGTCCCACGCTGAACGTGGGCCGAGAGGCCTTACCCCAGGGTGCACCACGAGGAGGTTCCCAAATTTGCACCCCAACCTAACCTAACCTAACCTAACCTAACCTAACCTAACCTAACCTAACCTAACCTAACCTTTTTTTTTTTTTTTTTTTTTTTTTTTTTTTTTTTTTTTTTTTTTTTTTTTTTTTTTTTTTTTTTTTTTTTTTTTTTTGTTTCCCAGGGGAATGCGTTACGCATACCGGGGCCTTGAAGAGGCACCCGGTTATGTGGGACTCGCCCGTCCGCCTTTCCGCCCCCACTGACAAGGAGAGAGGCTCCAAGTCAGCTGCCAGGTAGAACCCGGCTGGGAGGGCGAGACGGAGGGGGATACCCACTAAACCCCTGGGGGCCACGCAATCCGATAAGCTGAAGGCTGGGGCGGAACACGTTATCTGCCGTAGGCACTGGACCGCGAACCACCCCGTCGCCCGTGTGTCGGCGCATGACCGCAAGCGGTCATGCGCCGGCACACGGGCGACTATGTACACAAGGCACAGCAAAAGCGACGCGCCCACCCTCTATGGACACGCGAAACCCCAAAACAAACGACACGCATACACATGATTTGTACAATTTGCACACACTCCTACAAAAACGCACGAGCATGCCCATACCCTCGCGGGCATAGGCATGCGCACAGCCACACACACACTACAACAAGCGCAGCCCACACTCAACACGGAAACGACACAAGACCGGCGGACCCCGGGCACTTGGGGTGGTATCCAGAGATACCCATGCCAGTGCCCGCCTTCTGAACAGTTCGCCGGACCACATACAGGAATATTTACACACAGACACCCATTTATATATACACATTTATATATACACAATATTTACAAAATATACACTACGCCGTTGGAGCTGGAGCCATGCTCGTGCCCGGGCCTTCCGGCACCTCCGCCACCTCCATGGGCGCGACGCCCTCCTTGGCCGCAGGGGGGGCCCTTGCCCAAGGGGTCCTCGCAGGCCTCGTCGCCGGTGGCCGGCAACCCCTCCCACCTAACTGGTGCTCGTGCGGGAGCTTGGCCTCCCTGCACACCCCGCACTCCGCCTTCTCTGCTTTGCAGTCCGCTGCCTGGTGCCCTGGGGCACTGCAGCGGAAGCAGAGGGTGCTACGGTCGATCTTCGAGTCACACACGTATTTCGTGTGACCCGTCCCGTAGCACCTAAAGCACCTAACCGGGAGCTTTTCAAGCACCACCACTTGGACTTGCGCCCACCCCACCCTGAGGCAGCCAGCAACCGCCAGCTTTTTGGCCTCCGCGACCGGGAGCCGGACCACCGCCGTGTGTCGCCCCCACGGGCCGGCACGCAGCTCTCCCAGGGACACCTGGTCCAAGGAGCATCCCACCTTTTCTGCGATGGCCGCCTTCGTGCTCTCGGGCTTTGTCCCCTCAGCCAGGCCCACCAGTCGCAGCTCGGCCTTGCGGTATGGCCGAGCCACCTCCGCCTCCTCCGCGATCACCTCCCGCAGCTTTGCTGCGAGAGCATCCGCCTTGGGCCCGCTGGAGACGCCAGGAATCTCCAGCTTCCGCCCCCCGGCTGCCGTATTCCGAACCCGTAGCGCCTCCACGCCGAGGTCCTCCAGTTGGATGGCGCCAATCGCCCGCTCCATAACGGAGACGTAGGTGGCGCCCTTCTTCACCGCCTCCGGCCTCAGGGTCACCGTGACCACCGAGGATCGTGGTGGCACCAGCCTGGCCGCGGGGACAGAACCCGCGGCAGTCGCCCTCTTCGGTGCACCTGCTCCCGCCTTAAGGGCCCGGGCAGCCGCGGTCGCGGCCCTCCTGGCCTTTTTGGAGGGGACGGTCCTCCACTCGTTTGCCGGCGTGTTGGCCGCCGCTGCTAGAGTAGGTGAGGTCGCCCGCACCTGCGGCACCGTCCTGCCAGGGGCCCTCTGGGGCAGCGGCGGATCCTCCCGTACGGGCATTCCTGCGGGGTAATCACGGGGGGCGCTGGGGGGTCCAGCAGCCGCTTCCGCATAGCTGGTCTCGGCAATATCGTGCGCCAGCGGCGGCCTCATGGGGGGCTCGCGAGGGAGGCGCTTCTCCATCGCGTCCAACCTCTGCGTGAGCATTCCCCCCAGGGACTCAAGCAGGTCCTTCTTGAGGACCCCCAGGACATCCTTCTTGAGTCCCTCCAGCATGCTGCCCATGGACGCCTCCGCCCCCTTCTGGGCACTTGCGCCTTCGTCCTTCCCCCGGGCCCGCCTGGACTCCCTCGCCGTGGCCTTCAGGGCCGCGACTTCCGCCTTCAGCGCCTCACGCTCCTCCTCAAGCGCCTTTAGGGCCGCGACTTCCGCCCTCAGTGCCTCGCGCTCTTCCTCAAGCGCATCGACATACGCATAAAGGCGCTTGTCCCCCTTCTCCTCCCGGTTGTTGTCCCAGACATCAACGATGGCCCTCAGGGTAAGACACCCGGCATTGATGTCCCTGCGGACGGTCCCCTTTAACTGGCCTGAAGCCCGCACCGCATCCTCAACCTCGTCGAGGCTCCGGCCCGCCTGCTGGATGAGCTCTACGTCAGCGCACCCCTCCAATGGCTCTCGGAAGAGGATCAGCTTGCGGTTGTACTTTAGGATCCTTTCCGATTCCAGCTGCAGCGCCCTCTCCGCAGCACTCATCTGTTTGGTACCCTTCTTTGGTGGGGGGGCATGGTGGATCTCCCCGCCCTCTTCCCCCGACGAGTTGAGACCCGCGTCCCTCCTTGCCGCAGCAACCCCGATCGAGGTGCCCGACTTATCCGCCTGCTGGCTATCTCCGCCCTTCTCAAAGGCGACCTTCTTGGGCTTTGTCCCCACTGCCGCCTTCCTCATCGTGACCTTGTCGGAACCGTCGCTGGAGTCGATCCGCGAGTCAACCAGCGCCCGCTTTCGCGACTCCTCTACAAGGTCCACGACCATTTTTTGCGTGTCCATCACGGCTCGGACCCGCTCCTTCTCCACCTCGGCCGCCCAGTCATATTGACTGGCGCCACTACCTCCGGGCACCGCCGGCTCCACGCCGCCCGAGCCATTAGCCCAGGCGGACGCTTCACCGGACGCGTCCCCGGCCTCCACGTCCTTCACG
The DNA here is from genome assembly GCA_963921215.1 of Scoparia ambigualis. Lineage (NCBI taxonomy): Eukaryota > Metazoa > Arthropoda > Insecta > Lepidoptera > Crambidae > Scoparia > Scoparia ambigualis. The sequence goes on from OY992528.1 coordinate 42,270, forward strand.
GACCCAACGTCCACTACGCCCCTCTTGGGCACACTCCCCCTACTCCTTCCAGAAGCATCGCTGACCCCTGAGGCCTGGTCGCCTACCTCAGGGCAGCCTTCGGTTACCAATTTCTCACGCAGAGGCCCGGATACCTCTACGCGCCGGGTGCTAGCCGGGTCGTATCGCAACGTAACTTTATTGTCTGACCTTTTCATATTGGTTGGACAATAAAGGTTTTCCATCCCTTGGTCGCTAATGGGTGGGCTGTTAGAGCCGCCCACCAACCCGTCCGAGGACGGGCGCCCGTCGCCGCGCCCCGCAACGACAGAACCTTTGCCCTAAGCGGCGCCCAGAAGGGGCGCCGAACTACCCCATTCCCCCCCGTGTAACGACGCCCAGAAGGGGCGCCGACTACCCCAAACCCCCCCCGTGTGACGACGCCCAGAAGGGGCGCCGTCAGAACTCCCCTCAAAGCCGCTCAGGAGTGAGCGGCGAGCGTGCGACCCAGAGTGGGCCGCACGTGGAGATCCCCCCCGCAGGTCAGAGTGACCCGCTGTGCGGTCCAGAAGGGACGCGCGTTGAAGGGGGGTGCGATGCCCAGAAGGGGCACCACCTACTTTATTCGGCGCCCAGAAGGGACGCCAGGGATTAGCATAAGGCCCCTTGTCCCACGCTGAACGTGGGCCGAGAGGCCTTACCCCAGGGTGCACCACGAGGAGGTTCCCAAATTTGCACCCCAACCTAACCTAACCTAACCTAACCTAACCTAACCCAACCTAACCTAACCTAACCTTTTTTTTTTTTTTTTTTTTTTTTTTTTTTTTTTTTTTTTTTTTTTTTTTTTTTTTTTTTTTTTTAACCCTAGGAAATGCATTTACGCATACCCACCGGACTGGGGCGCCCGGTGGGTTATGTGGGACTCGCCTGAAGGGCCCTACCCACTAAAACCTAGGGATGCTCAGAACTTCCGCCAAAGAGACCCTGTCGCCGCGGGAATTCACGTAGCGATTCTACCGCAGCCGGGTCGGCGGGCCGTCACCTCGGACGGACACCTTGAGGCCAAGCCTCACCAGAGGGCAACCTGGAGCATATCAGGTTGCCCTCCGATACTTTTACGAACCACACGCGCGGGTGTAGGGCTCCCCCTGCCCGTACACCCGCGGTTCGCTAAGGGGGTGGAAGAAGCTGGGCAAAACCACGCCTTCTTCTCCCTGCGCGCCTTCGGCGGATTGCACCGGAAAGAGGATCGTCCTCCCGTGCTCTCTCCGCCGCCTCCTTCTGCGTCATGATGGTCTCGCAGAAGGAGAGGACCGCGTCCCAGGCCTGCCTGCTCGTCACCATAGCCTTAACTACGGCTGGCAGGGACAGGTCGGGACCCACCACCGCGCAAAGCTGCGCGCGCTCCGCCAACCAGGCAGGACATGCCTCCAGCGTGTGCAGGGCTGTGTCGTTAGACACGCCGCACTGGTGGCACGCCGTCGTCGGCTCTCTCCCCGCTATTTGGCACAGATACCTCCCGAAGCAGCCATGCCCCGAGAGGACCTGTACCAAGCGGAAGGAGAGTGAGCCCCCCTTGCGATCGACCCATCGCTCCAGAACGGGTCGAATCGCTCCGATGGTCCAGTGGCCGGCAATCGGCTGCTCCAGCCGCTCCATCCACTTCAGAAGCGTTGCCCGCTGCGCATGCTTCCGCCATCGCTGAACCTCTTCGGGCATCGCCCGCCCTCCCTGCCTCCGTATATGAGCGGACCGCTCATATACGTCAGCCAACACCTCCGCCTCCAAATCCCAGGGTGGGGTTCCTGCAAGCGCGCAAGCCGCCTCGAAGGACACCGTGCGGTATGCTCGAACTGCCCTGATCGCGATGACCCGCTGCGGTTTTCGCAGTAGGGCCACGTTCGTCGCGTTCAGGGCGTCGACCCACACAGGCGCGCCGTACAGGGCCATCGACCGCACCACCCCGAGATAAAGCCTCCTAACTCTCGCGGAAGGACCGCCCAAGTTGGGCAACAATCTGCCCAGGGCTGCCGCCGCATTGACAAGCTTGGGAGCCTGACGCTTAAAGTGTTCTGCAAAGCGCCATCTCCCATCCAACACAAGACCGAGGTACTTCATGTGGGCTCCGACTTCAATGCGAACACCCGAGATGTTTATGTGGGCGTCCGCAGGCGGTTTGTTCCTAGCCCCATGGAAAAACAACGCTTCGGTCTTGTTTAGAGCCACCTTGAGGCCGAGGTTCTCAATCCGTCGCACTACTTGTGTAACGCCAACTACTCCCAACCTACATGCCCCCTGGAAGGAGTCCGCACGTGCAGTGACCAGAGTGTCATCCGCATAACAGACTACACTAAGGCCACGCAAGAGTGCACCGCGCAAAACGAAGTCATACCCTATGTCCCACAGGAGCGGCCCAAGGACGGACCCCTGCGGAACACCGCAGGTCACTTCCCTTCGCTGGACTACACCTGATTTGTCAAGGTATGTGACGACACGATCACGCAGGTAACTGCGTATAATCTGTAGGACATAGTGCGGCATTCCGTGATGGCGTAGTGCTGATTCAATGCATGAAAAGGGGAGGGTGTTGAAGGCGTTCGCGATGTCCAAGGACACCGCTAACACCACATCCCCTTTGTCTGTCGCCTCCATGGACATAGCCCTGACACACTTGACGGCATCGATAGTGGACCGTCCCTCTCTAAAGCCGTACTGGCTATCGGAGAGGTCGGGCCCCACTGTGGATAGGTGCGATGTAATGCGGGAAGCGAGAACCCTCTCAAAGAGTTTTCCCGCCTCGTCCAGCAGCACTATTGGCCTGTACGCCGATGCCTCGTCCGCAGGCCGTCCCTCCTTCTTCAAAAGAACGAGGCGGCCGGCCTTCCACAGAGATGGGAAACAGCCAGAGCGCAGGCAAACGTCGAGCAGCTCCCTTAGGCGATCCTCCAGAACTTCGGATGTTAGGACCCAGGCCCGTCCGGGGATACCATCTGGGCCAGGAGCGGTGTTTTTCTTCCGCAACCTAAGATAAGCGGCACCCAACTCGCCAACGGTTATGGGCGGAATAACTTCGCCGACTTGGCTTGTTTGTCTGGGTAGGGCCATAGAAGGCGGCACGTGCTCAGGTCGGACCGGGAACAGGCCAGCGACGATGTTATTCAGCAGTTGTGGCTCGAGGGACTCAGTAATAGGGGGGCCGAGACAGCGGAGTTTACCTACCGCCGTTCGGTACGGGCGCCCCCAAGGATCTAAGTTGAGCCCCTCAAGCATCTCCTGCCTGGCTTCAGCCTTGGCGTCAAAGATTGCGATTCGCAGTTCTTGTTTCGCAGCCTTGTAGGTGACCTTCAACTGCTCTTCTTCGATAAGGTTCCTACGACGTCTCCTTCTCGCACGAGTATAGGCTCTCTGTGCCGCGATGGAATTGGCACGGAGATCCGACACCGCCTGGGACCACCAATATACTGCCTTGCGAGGTGGTAACTGTCGAACTCGGGGCATGGCCGCATCACAGATGTTCGTGTATGCGGCCCTGAACCATTCGGCTTCGTCATCTACATTGTCCATTACCGGCTGAGAAAACCAAGCCTGGACAAGCGCTGCTTCCATCAATAGCTCCCTATCGAGTTTCTTTAACGACCAGCGTGGAAAGGGAGAACTATTGTTGTTGGCCGGACGGTTGATACGGCACGGGGACTGCACATCAAATCTTACATACCTATGGTCAGAGAGCGTCTCCACATCAACAACAACTCTCCAATCGAGGATCCGCGTGGCGACTGAAGGGGTGGCAAAGGATATATCCACAATGGATCCACCGTTGTGTCGCACACAGGTGTCAACGGACCCCCGATTGAGAAGAGCCAGACCGAACTCGACTGACCAATCCACCACTGTATCACCGCGAGAGTCAGTGGATGGAGAGCCCCACGCCACAGCTTTCGCGTTAAGGTCTCCCATGATGACCACTGGAAGCGGCGAAGCGCGCCTAACGACGGCGCCCAGTTCCGTCATAAACGCCTCAAAGGCCGAGAAAGGCCTATTTGGCGAAAAGTAAACGCCTATGATGGCGACATCGCCTCGCTGGACAGACACAAAGCCGGGGCCCTTCTCCTTGACCACTAAAGATGGAGCAAGTGGTCTAAGAGCCGAGTGAATGGCAACAGTGCCCTCTGTGTCGGAAGCCCAGTCACGTCTAGCTGGTGGTACGAAATAGGGCTCGGAAGCCACTACCACGTCTATGGACCACTCCGCGACGGATTGCAAGAGTAAATCCTGCGCGCCGCCGGAGTGGTTCAAGTTCGCCTGGAGGAACTTCGTGACAGGCGTGCTAGACATTGACTGGGTCTACAATTGTGCCACCTTGCGCCTGCTGGGCGCTGGACGGGTTTGGTTTTGGTTTACGACCAGCCCTCGTCCTCTTTTTTGGGGGAAGCGTACACAGACGGCTGCCCATACTGTGCCCTGCAGGGCGCTTTGCCTCAGCACACACAGCACAATTTGGCTTCGCCGAGCATGTTGCGGCGAAGTGTCCAGCGTTACCGCAGCGGTAGCATAACCCGCTGCGGTCGATCTTAGACTGACAATTTAGCCTAGTGTGCCCGCCTTCTAGGCACCTATAACACCTCTTCGGCTTCGAGTCCAGCACACGAACCTGCACTGAACAGAAGCCGACGCAGAGGTGGCCCGCATCTGCGATGGATTTTGCGGGACCGACTGGGCATTGAACCCATATGGTGCCATTGCCGCCGGCACCTCGCCGGATTTCCCCTGTCTTTACGACATCCGGGGAACATCCTGTCTCTTCAGCAATGGCTTCTGTGACGTCCATTTTGGAGACAGAGTCGTCCAAGCCTGACAGCCTCAGGTCGGCTGTCTTAACCGGCCGAGCGACGATGAAAACGTCGGCCATTGTGCCCCTGATCTTGTCAGCTAAAACATCGGCATGCTGAGTTCCAGAGGCCCCTGCCAGCTCCAAGATACGCGACCCTGTAGCTGTTTGCCGAAACTTTGGCGGTGGGATGTTGAGCTCCTTTAGCCGGATATTTTCCCTAGCCTTTAGAATGGCAGAAGCATATGTGACGCCCTTTTCCACGGCTTCGGGCCTAAGAGTGAGGACCACCGCCGCGGATCTTGGGGGACGAAGGGTGTTCCTCTGTCTCTTCTTTTTGGCCGCAGCAGGGGCGGTTGCAGGTATTTTTGCTGTAGGCCCACGCTTGTCAGTTGGAAGGGCAACAGACGCTGCGCCCTTCTTCTTAGCCTTGCGCTTGACCACGGTTGTCCAGGCTTCCTCGGTGGGCTGCGGTTGGGGCAACGCAGATGTCGACGCAGATGGTGCATCAGTAGGGACCAGTGGGTGGGAGGCCGGATGTTGCTGGCCTGCACCTTCCTTCCCCGTACTTGCTGCATTTTTGGGAGGTGCCTTCTCTCTAACTTTGCCCTTAGCGGGACGGTCTGCCGGAGCAACCTTCGCCTTCGGACGTCCAGGGACGTTTTTCGGCTTCTTCGGCTTGGGGTCAGCCGCTTTGTTGGCCTTGGGAATTCCCTGAGATTGGTCTTCAGGTGCTGAAACAGGGGGACCCAGCCGAGCGTCCAGCATTTGTCCCACCTTTTGTAGGACCGTATCCAGCATGGACTCTGGCTCTGGTGGCGGCACTGTTTGGTCATGCCGTTCCACCTGTAGTGTATCTCTTGCGCTACGGGCTGGTAGTTCTACCGCAGAAGACTGCGATGTGGCAGAGCAATTAGCTAGAGGCGCAGGGGTGGCGGTCTCAAGTGAGGCTCGTAGTTCTGCCATCTCCCTTCTCAATTCTGCTACCTGGCCGTGCAGGTGGTTATTGTCCGCCTGCAGATCGTCGACCAGCTCTCTAAGCGTGCGGTTGTCGTACCGTAGACCGCCATTCTCTTCCCGCAACGCTAGGCACTCATCAGCGTTAGGGAGTTTTCTGAACTCCTCCGAGGCCAATTTGTAGATTTCAACGGCCTCGTTAAGAGACCGTTGAAAGGTCCCTTTTAAGTTGCCGGACTTGCTGGCGACGAAGGACACAATGTCGCCAGCATCCATGACGCTCTTGGAGCAATCAGCCGCTGCCAAAGCGGCGGCCTGCTCCTGATCATTACAAGCGGCCATCTCCTCTACCCTTGCAGCACGCCTCTCCTGGGCCTCTCGGCGCATCAGCTCCACCTCCTGCTCAGCATCGAGCTGGAGCCCCTCCCTCCGCGCGAGGCGAGCGAGCTCCAGCTCTCTGCGGGCTGCTGCCAAAACATTAAAATGTTTGCCCTTGGGTGCATTGATCGGCGCGGAAAAGCCCTCCGCATCCGAAAAGTGCACCGAATCGTCATCGGAGTCTACCATCGTCTCGAGCGCTGATGGTGGCAGCGCTCCGGCAGCACTGCTAGGATTTTTTGTGTTGGAGGGGGCATAGTTGGAGCAGCCCCTCTTGTTGTCCATCTCGCGACGCAAGGCCCCTCTAGTGAGCCGTTGCGTGGTTCCACTGGCTTCACCCCCTGTGCCAGCCACTCCCTTGTCCACACCACTGGACAAAACTACGCCGGATGAACCGGCCGCCTTACAAATTTGCCTGTCGGCCCACGACAAGCCAACCTTTGGGACACTCTTAGAGCCGGAGCTCTCAGACATTCCTATGCCCTTCAAGGGCACACCTCCTTCCCTTCCAGAAGCATCTGCAGACACAGGAGCCTGGTCGCCTACCACTGTGCTGCCATCGGTAGCAAACTTCGCACCAACCGGCCCGGATACCGGTTGGCGGCGGGCGTCAGCCGCGTCACATGACGTGCTCCCAGTAACATTACTGACACCTGAGGCCTGGTCGCGTACCTCAGGGCAGTCATCGGTAGTCAATTTAACACCCGCAGGCCCGGATACCTGCGAGCGCCGGGCGTCAGCCGGAGCGCAAGACATACCATTCCCTTTAGTCGTCATAATCATTTAAAGGGGGGGGGGTTAGCAATTTAGGGGTTGCAATCCCCCTGGTCGCTAGGGGGTGGGCTGTTAGCCGCCCACCAACCCGTCCGAAAACGGGCGCCCATCGCCGCGCCCCGCAACGACGGCACCTTTGCCTGAAACGGCGCCCAGAAGGGGCGCCGTAACTACCCCGATCCCACCCCGTGTAACGACGCCCAGAAGGGGCGCCGTCAAAACTCCCCTCAAAGCCGCTCGAGAGTGAGCGGCGAGCGTGCGGCCCAGAGTGGGCCGCACGTGGAGATCCCCCCCGCAGGTCAGAGTGACCCGCTGTGCGGTCCAGAAGGGACGCGCGTTGAAGGGGGTGCGATGTCCAGAAGGGGCATCACCTATTTTATTCGACGCCCAGAAGGGGCGCCAGGGATTTGCATAAGGCCCCTTGTCCCACGCTGAACGTGGGCCGAGAGGCCTTACCCCAGGGTGCACCACGAGGAGGTTCCCAAATTTGCACCCCAACCTAACCTAACCTTTTTTTTTTTTTTTTTGACGTAGTGAAATGCCTTTACGCATCCCCCCCGGCCTGGAGCGACCACGGGGGGTATGTGGGACTCAGCTGGATCGAGTTAGCTACTACCCACTAAAACACTACGATGTCCCTCTTCCGCTCACGGCGTGGCCCCGGGCAATCCTCTAGGGACTCATCCACAGCCGCGCCTCGATGTGGCGGCCACCGTGACGGTGCACACCCACACGTCTCCACGGACGTGTTGAGGGGGGGCCCAGGACATTGAGACCTCCCTCCACCCATCTTGCGAACCCTAAGTGCTGACGTAGGACTCTCCCTGCCCGTACGCCCGCGGGTTCGCTGCAGAGGGGACCGGAGCTGGGCCAGAACCACGCCTCCGAATCCCCTCTATTCTCCTGTGATCCTGCCAGGATCACTGCGTCCCCGGATGTTCTTGGGGAGCATGTGAAGGTGCGGCCGGCTTAGATGGTCTGCCGGCCTTCTCCTTCTTTCTCCTTGGAGGAGCACAAAGCCGACTGCCCATGCTGTGCCCCGCGGGTTTCCCCTTCTCGGCGCAAATGGGACAGTTAGGCTTTGCTGAACAGGTGGCGGCTTTGTGGCCGGCGATACCGCAGCGGTAACATAATTTACTGCGGTCCACCGTCGCCGTACAAAACGCCTGTATGTGGCCTCCTTCTAGGCAGCGGAAGCACTTCCGGGGCTTTGAGTCTAGCAGATGTATGCGTGCCAGACTCCATCCGATCCGAAGCTTTCCGCCGCCTGCGTTCAAGGCTTTTTTCGCCGACGTCGCTGGGCACCTCACCCATACAGTGCCCATTCCGCCAGCTCCACGCCTCATCTCCCCGACCAGAATGGTCTCTGGGGAGCAATCACCCTGCTCTGCAACCGCAGAGGCGACGTCCGTCTTGGTGACGAAATCGTCGAGGCCTGTGATCCGGAGGTCGGCAGATTTTACGGGCCGTGCCACTTCGAAGATATTGGACATGGCTCCCCGGATCAGGCCAGCTAAAGTGTCGGCATGCTGGGAACCCAGCGCGCCCGACATTTCCAGCATACGAGCCCCTGTCGCAGTCCTCCTGAGTGACGGTGTTGGGAGGTTGTGCTCATGGGGCTTAATGCACTCCATCGCTCTGATTAAGGCCGCCGCATAGGTCATGCCTTTCTTTTCTGCCTCAGGGCGAAGGGTGAGAACTACTGCCGCCGTGCGGGGCGGGCGGAGCTGCTTTTTTAGCCGCTCCCTCTTCTTCCTCCTAGCCGGGTTGGCAGCGGGTGTTCGTGCTGCCGCAACCGGTGGTTTCGAAGAAGGTGGGGGCGCCTTAGACGCTGCCCCCTTCTTAGCCGACTTGCGCTTCTTCTTTGCAACCTTTGTCCACTCGGTCTCAGGTGGAGCCTGTTGCGGCGCTACAGATGGCACTGTAGTAGGGGTTTTAGGTACAGCGGCTGGATGTTGTGCGCCAGCTGTTTTTGTCCCCTTTTTCGGTGCCTTCTTTTTTCCCTTGCCCCCTTTGGGGCCCTTACCCGGTGCGTTGGGCTTAGTGTGGTCCTGGCTGCCAGGAGAAGGATGTTGTGTCTCACTGACAGTAGGAGCCCTTTGCACCGGTTCCGAGTTATGCTCGGACGCTGGACCAAGGCGATCGTCCAGCACCTTCGTCACATGCTGGAGGACGGTAGTCAGCATGGACTCTGTTGCAAGCGGAGACGGCGGCGGCGGTGTGAAAGAACGCCGAAATCCGACCTCTGCGCGAGTGGGTGAACCGGTGTCAGCGCCCTGCCGAGATGGTGTAGCAGAGCGTGGAGCAGGAAGCGCAGTGGGGGCGGTCTCATAAGAGGCTCTTAGTTCCGCCATCTCCTTTTCCAACGCGGCCAACCGCGCGTGCAGGCGGGTGTTGTCTGCCTGCAGGCTGGCCGTCAGCTCCCTCAGCGCGCGGTTGTCATAGTGAAGGCCGCCGTTGATCTCACGTAACGCCAGGTTCTCCGCGGCGTTGGGGAGCTTGCGAAACTCCTCCGAGGCCATCTTGTAAATTTCGACGGCCTCGTTAAGGGACCGTTGGAATGTCCCTTTAAGATTCCCCGAGTTACGGGCGACATACGACACTATGTCGCCTGCATCCAGAACTGCTTTGGAGCAGTCTTCTGCCGCCATGGCATCTGCTTGCGCCTGGTTTTTGCAAGCAGCCCTTTTCTCCCCTCGTGCTGCACGCCGTTCTTGGGCCTCACGGCACATGAGCTCCGCTTCTTGCTCGGCATCGAGCTGGAGTGCCTCGCTGCGTGCAAGGCGTGCAAGCTCCAACTCTCTGCGGGCTGCAGCAAGGACATTATACTTGCTGCCCTTCTTCGGTGCGTTTCTCGTAACCTCCACGTCGGAGTAAATTTCTGAGTCGTCGTCGGAGTCGATGACTGACTCAGGTGGTCGTTGCACTCGCTCACTCTCACGAGGGATATTCGAGACGGAAGAGGCATCGCCGGTGTAGCCTCTTCTGTCTTCCTCGCGTCGCCTAGCTCCACGCGTGAACCTAGGCGAATTGCCCTCGACTGCCGCTCCAAGGCCAGTCGCTCCCTTGTCCGCTCTGGTCAAAACTACGCCAGATGTTGTGGCCGCCTCGCATATCTGCCTGTCCGCCCAGGACAGACCCACACTCAGAACCTTCTTCGTTCCACTGCCCTTCAAGGGCACGCTTCCTCCACTTCCAGAGGCATTGCCACACTCTAGGGCCTGGTCGCCTACCCTAGAGGGGCCTTCGGTATCCAATTTCACATCTACGGACCCGGGTACCCGTAGACGGCGGGCGTCAGCCGCAGCACAAGACATAACCAAATCGCTCTTGTCGGACATTTCATTTACGATTTGGGGGTTAGCAATTTTTGGGTTGCGATCCCCATGGTCGCTAGGGGGTGGGCTGTAAGCCGCCCACCAACCCATCCGAAGACGGGCGCCCGTCGCCGCGCCCCGCAACGACGGCACCTTTGCGTGAAGGGCGCCCAGAAGGGGCGCCGACTACCCCGTTCCCACCCCGTGTAACGACGCCCAGAAGGGGCGCCGTCAAAACTCCCCTCAAAGCCGCTCTAGAGTGAGCGGCGAGCGTGCGGCCCAGAGTGGGCACGCACTTGGAGGTGCAGGCCCAGAAGGGGCACTGCCTACTTTATTCGACGCCCAGAAGGGGCGCCAGGGATTTGCATAAGGCCCCTTGTCCCACGCTGAACGTGGGCTGAGAGGCCTTACCCCAGGGTGCACCACGAGGAGGTTCCCAAATTTGCACCCCAACCTAACCTAACCTAACCTAACCTTTTTTTTTTTTTTTTTTTTTTTTTTTTTTTTTTTTTTTTTTTTTTTTTTCGACGGGAAATGCATTTACGCATCCCCCCGGGCCTGGAGCGACTACGGGGGGTATGTGGGGCTCAGCAAGGAGTTTGCCACTACCCACTAAAACCCGTCGATGTTCCGTCTTCCGCGCACGGCGCGACCCCGGGCATTCCACTAGGGACTCTTCCGCAGCCGCGTCTTGGAGTGGCGGACACCTTTGCAGGTGCTTCACCTGTACGTCTCCACGGACGTGCTAAGGGGGGCCCGAAACATAGAAACCCCCCCTCAATCCATCTTGCGAACCCGAAGTGCGGACGTAGGACTCTCCCTGCCCGTACGCCCGCGAGTTCGCTGCAGAGGGGAGCGGAGCTGGGCCAGAAGCAGCCTGCCGAATCCCCTCTACTCTCCTGTGATCCTGCCAGGATCACTTCGTCCCCGGATGTTGTTGGGGAGCGATGGGTAATGCCGGCCTAGATGGTGTGCCGGCAGTTTTCCCCTTTTTTCCCTTCTTGGGAGGGCTGCAGAGCCGACTGCCCATACTGTGCCCCGCGGGCTTCCCCGCCTCTGCACAGATGGGACAGTTCGGCTTCGACGTGCAGGATGCGGCTAAGTGGCCGGCCGTACCGCAACGGAAGCAAAGTTTGCTGCGGTCCGTCGGCGCCGTACAAAATGCCTGCACGTGACCTCCCTCCAGGCAGCGGAAGCATTTCCGGGGTTTGGAGTCCAGCATGTATATGCGAGCCAGACCCCAGCCGATTTGCAGCTTCCCGCCGCCTGCAACCAGGACGTTTTTGGCTGACGCGGAAGGACAGCGCACCCATACTGTACCCCTCCCGCCGGCCCCTCGTCTTATCTCTCCGGTCTTCACCGCCTCCGAAGAGCATCCACCTGCCTTGGCAATTGCAAGGGCGACATCTGCCTTCGAGACGGTTTCCACTAAACCCATAACTCGAAGATCGGCGGTTTTCGTTGGGCGGGCCACACTAAAGATGGTAGGCATGGCCCCCCGAATCAACTCGGCCAGAGTGTCGGCATGCTGCGACCCCTTCTCGCCTGACATCTCTAATATGCGTGAGTCCGTCGCGGTCCTTCGGATGGAAGTGGGACAAGGCAGACCATGGTCTGCAGGTCTCACGCACTGCATCGCCTTTTGTATGGCTGCGGAGTATGTCATACCCTTCTCAACGGCACTCGGAAGCAGTGTCAGCACAACCGCCGCCGTACGTGGCGGGCGGAGCTGCTTCTTTAGCCGTTGGCGTTTCTTCCTTCTGGCCGGCGGTACAGCTGATGCTCGTTCTGCTGCCGGCTTTTTAGGCGGGGACGCCTTAGGCTTAGTCCCCTTCTTTTCAGCCTTCTTCTTGCGGCGCTCGACCTTCTTCCACCCGGCCTCGGGCGGCGGTTTAGCGGGCGTTGCGGTTGGTTCCAATGTGGGGGGTATGGGTGCAGCGGCCGGATGCTGTTGTTGGCCAACTGTTTTCCTCCCCTTCTTCGGAGCCTTTCGTCCCTTCTTGCCCTCTTTAGGGCGATAACCTAACCTAACCTTTTTTTTTTTTTTTTTTTTTTTTTTTGACCGGGTGAAATGCGTTTATGCATTCCCGCGGAACTGGGGCGACCCGCGGGATATGTGGGACTCGCCTACGATGTTAAACGGCACTACCCACTAAAACACCCGGATGTTCCAACTTCCGTTCCGCAGTACGGCCCTGGGTGATCCTCGAGGGACTCTTCCACAGCCGCACTGGATAATACGACGGGCATTGATGCACGATGAACTCTGCCCGATTCTGCCATCGGGCTGGGGGTGACTCGGAACATTTAAGTCCACCCCCAATCCTACTTGCGAACCCGTGCCTGCGGACGTAGGGCTCCCCATGCCCGTACGCCCGCGGGTTCGCTGCAGAGGGGAATGAAGCTGGGTCAGAACCAAGTCTACGAATCCCCTCTACTCTCCTGTGATCCTGCCAGGATCACTGCGTCCCCGGATGTTGTTGGGGAGCGATGGGTAATGCTGGCTTAGATAGTCTGCCGGCCTTACCTTTCTTCCTCTTGGGAGGACGGCAAAGTCTAGTACCCATGCTGTGCCCCGCGGGATTCCCCTTTTCGGCGCAGATGGGACAGTTTGGTTTTGATGTGCAGGACGCGGCTTTGTGGCCGGCGGTACCGCATCTGTAACATAGGTTACTTCGGTCCGTCGGCGCCGTGCAAAATGCCTGCACATGGCCTCCCTCCAAGCAGCGGAAGCACTTCCTGGGTTTGGAATCTAGCACGTGGATTCGTGCCGTATTCCACCCAATCTGGATCTTTCCACCGCCTGCTTTCAACATGGTTTTAGCTGACGAGGCTGGACACCGCACCCATACAGTACCCAACCCGCCAGCCCCACGTCTAATCTCCCCAACCAAAATGTTTTCTGGGGAGCAGCCACCCTTCTCTGCCACGGCAGAGGCGACGTCCGTCTTTGCGACGATTTCGTCGAGGCCTGTAATTCGGAGGTCGGCAGATTTAATAGGCCGTGCTACTTCAAAGATGTTCGGCATGGCCTTCCGAATCAGGCCTGCCAGAGTGTCGGCGTTCTGGGAGCCCAGAGGGCCCGACATTTCCAGCATCCTCGCGTTTGTTGCTGTCCTCCTCATTTTTGTAGGAGGTGGGAGATTATGTTCATGGAGAACTAGACACTCCCTCGCCTTGTATAAGGCCGCCGCATATGTCATGCCTTGCTTTGCGGCCTCGGGGCGAAGCGTTAGAACTACAGCCGCCGTGCCAGGCGGGCGGAGCTGCTTTTTTAGCCGCTCCCTCTTCTTCCTCCTAGCCGAGGTGGCAGCTGGTGTTCGTGCTGCCGCAACCGGTGGTTTCGAAGAAGGCGGGGGCGCCTTAGACGCTGCCCCCTTCTTAGCCGACTTGCGCTTCTTCTTTTCAACTTTTGTCCACTCGGTCTCAGGCGGTGGCTTTTGCGGCGCTACAGATGGCACTGTAGTAAGGGTTTTAGGTACAGCGGCTGGATGTTGTGCGCCAGCTGTTTTTGTCCCCTTTTTCGGTGCCTTCTTTTTTCCCTTGCCCCCTTTGGGGCCCTTACCCGGTGCGTTGGGCTTAGTGTGGTCCTGGCTGCCAGGAGAAGGATGTTGTATCTCACTGACAGTAGGAGCCTTTTGCACCGGTTCCGAGTTATGCTCGGACGCTGGACCAAGGCGATCGTCCAGCACCTTCGTCACATGCTGGAGGACGGTAGTCAGCATGGACTCTGTTGCAAGCGGAGACAGCGGCGGCGGTGTGAAAGAACGCCGAAATCCGACCTCTGCGCGAGTGGGTGAACCGGTGCCAGCGCCCTGCCGAGATGGTGTAGCAGAGCGTGGAGCTGGAAGCGCAGTGGGGGCGGTCTCATAAGAGGCTCTTAGTTCCGCCATCTCCTTTTCCAACGCGGCCAACCGCGCGTGCAGGCGGGTGTTGTCTGCCTGCAGGCTGGCAGTTAATTCCCTTAGCGCGCGGTTGTCGTAATGCAGGCCATTGTTGATTTCCCGCAACGCCAGGTTCTCGTTGGCGTTGGGGAGACTGCGAAACTCCTCCGAGGCCATCTTAAAGATTTCGACGGCCTCGTTCAGGGAACGCTGAAATGTCCCCTTGAGGTTCTTCGACCTGCTGGCAACGTAGGAGACTATGTCGCCTGCATCCATTACGGACTTCGAACAGTCCTCTGCCGTTAGAGCGTCGGCTTTTGTCTTGCTCGTGCATGCGTCCCTATCAATAGCACGAGTCGCATGACGCTCCTGGGCCTCTCGGCACATCAGTGCCACCTCTTCTTCGGCGTCAAGCTGAAGCTCCTCCCTCCGCGCTATACGAGCGAGCTCCAGCTGATTGCGAGCCGCAGCCAATTTATTATATTGGCTCCCAATCTTAGGCAGGTTTCTCGACCATGGGAGAACCTCCGTGTCCGAGACCTGCACGGAGTCATCATCGGAGTCAACAACCGATTCAAGTGCTGTTGGTCGTCGCTCTCCTGCACGTGCACGAGGGAGAGTCGAGACTGAAGAGGCATCGCTGGTGTAGCCCCTTCTGTCTTCCTCGCGTCGCCTAGCTCCACGCGTGAACCTAGGCGAAGTGCCATCAACTGCCGCTCCCAGGCCAGTCAAACCCTTGTCCCCGCTGGACAAAACCACGCCAGATGTTATGGCCGCCTCACAAATTTGTCTGTCTGCCCATGACAGACCCACCTTTGGGACCATCCGGGAGCCAGAACTCCCATCCTGTACCACGCCCTTCAAGGGCCCTCTTCCTCCGCTTCCAGAGGCATTGCCACACTCCAAGGCCTGGTCGCCTACCCTGGAGGGGCCTTCGGTAGTACATTTCACACCAACCAGCCCGGTAACTGGTTGGCGGCGGGCGTCAGCCGCATCACATGACAGACTCAAATCGTTAACTGACATTTTCCATACGAAGATGCAGTTAACGACAGGCTGTCGGCCTGTATTACCCAACAGGCTTGGCGCTATTTCGGGTGGGCTCCCGGGTTTCAAGGGTGACCTTCCCTGGAGCTCTTCGGTAGTACCCTGGGTCAAAGCCCCAATGCCCAGAGTATCCTATATACCCACGGAGGTCGGAAGGTGTCCGCGGGGTTTTAACGACTTTTCCTTGTCCTTGCCCCGATGGGCTTGCCGAACTGACTGAACTCACACTACCGCAAGACGCCAACCCACGAGTCGTTGCGAGAGCCGGACAGAACGGCAAAGAACTGCGAGAGCAGCGAGCGAGAGGCTGGCGAGACACCTAACGCGACACACCTTGCGCATGAAGCGCCCCCAAATTATTACCCCCCCTGACGGCCCCAGAGTGAGAACCGCCATCCCCAATTTTCCCCCCACCCCCTGCAGGCCCAGAAGGGACCTACCTACGGTGCGGTCCAGAAGGGACACGCCTAAGGGGGCTGCGGGCCCATAAGGGGCCCCGCCTAGTGCGCTGGGTTGTTGGCTATAGAGTTCCAATGCCTCTTTCAAAGCATTAGTACCCCATAGGAACCAGGGAGCGCCAGGACCGACTCCATCGTTCGCCCCCAACGTATCGGAAACGACAAATGGAAGTCAGCCACACGAGGAGGCCACCCAACACGCACCCCAACCTAACCTAACCTTTTTTTTTTTTTTTTTTGACCCACGGAAATGCCTTTACGCATACCCACCGAACTGGGGCGCTCGGTGGGTTATGTCGGGCTCGCCTGAAGGGCACTACCGACTAAAACCGTGGGATGCTCAGAACTTCCGCCAAAGGGACCAGGGCTCCGGGTAATCGCGTTGCGACTCAACCGCAGCCGGCCCGCGGGCCGTCACTACAGACGGACACCTTGAGGCCTAGCCTCACCGGAGGGCAACCTGGAGCATTACAGGCTACCCTCCGATACATCAGTGAACCACACATGCGGGTGTAGGGCTCCCCATGCCCGTACACCCGCGGTTCGTCTAAGGGGGAAGAAGCTGGGCGTAGCCCCTCCTTCTTCGCCCTGTGCGCCTCTTGCGGTTTGGAGCAGACAGAGGATCGTCCTCTCTGCTCCTTTCCGCCGCCTCCTTTTGGGCCATTACGGCCTCGCAGAAGGCAAGCATGGCGTCCCACGCCTGTCGGGTCGCCACCATGGCCTCGACGACGGCCGGCAACGACAGGTCGGGACCCACCACCGCGCAGAGCTGCGCGCGCTCAGCCGACCAGGCTGGGCATGCCGCCAGCGTGTGCAGGGCTGTGTCTTCCGACACGCCGCACTGGTGGCACGCCATCGTCGGCTCTCTTCCGGCGATTCGGCACAGATACCTCCCGAAGCAGCCATGCCCCGAGAGGACCTGCACCAACCGGAAAGAAAGCGAGCCCGCCTTGCGATCGACCCATCGTTCCAGGACGGGCCGAATCGCTCCGATGGTCCAGTGGCCGGCAGTCGGCTGCTCCAGCCGCTCCTTCCACTTCTGAAGCGTCGCCCGCTGCGCACGCTTCCTCCATCGGCGAACCTCTTCGGGCATCGCCCGACCTCCTTGCCTGCGCACATGAGCCGTACGCTCATAAATTTCCGCCAAGACCTCGGCCTCAAGGTCCCATGGTGGGGTGCCTGCCAGCACGCATGACGCCTCAAAGGACACTGTGCGGTATCCTCGCACTGCTCTGGTCGCTATGACTCGCTGCGGCCTTCGCAGCAGAGCCTTGTTCGTAGCGTCCAGAGCGTCGACCCACACAGGAGCGCCATACAGGGCCATAGACCGCACCACCATCGTGTATAGCTTGCGTATACTAGCAGCAGGACCCCCTAGATTGGGAAGAAGATTCCCTAGGGCAGCAGCTGCACCAACCAACTTCGGAGCCTGGCGCTTGAAGTGCTCGTGGAAGCGCCATCTCCCATCTAGCACTAGCCCCAGGTACTTCATATGGGCCCCAATCTCTATTCGGATACCCGAAATGATGAGATGCGCATCGTTAGGCGGCTTGTTCCGAGGCCCGTGAAAGAAAAGAGCTTCGGTTTTCTCAAGGGCGACCATTAGCCCCAGACCCTCAATCCGCCCAACCACCTGCGTTACTCCCGCAGTACCCAGCTGAGTGGCATCTTGGTATGTGCCTGCGCGGGCAATGACTAAAGTGTCATCAGCATAGCAAATGACACTTAAGCCCCGCAATAGTGCACCGCGCAACACCCAATCATATCCGATGTTCCACAGGAGTGGCCCTAAAACCGACCCCTGTGGAACACCGCACGTGACTCTCCTCTGCTTGACGGTTCCGTCCCTTCCCGTGAACACCACCGACCTGCCCCTGAGGTAGCTGCGGATGGTATGCAGTATATACCTAGGCACATTATGGTAACGCAGTGCCTCTTCAATGCAGGAAAATGGGAGGGTGTTGAAGGCATTGGCGATGTCGAGAGACACCGCCAGCACCACATCCCTATTCTCAGTGGCCTCCTCAGAAATGGCCCTGACTCGCTTTATGGCGTCAATTGTTGACCGTCCCTCCCTGAAGCCAAACTGACTTTCAGCGAGGTCCGGCCCCACAGATGTTATGTGGCAGACAATGCGAGAAGCCAAAATTCTCTCGAAGAGCTTTCCTCCTTCGTCCAATAAAACGATTGGCCGATACGCTGAGGGTGAATCGACCGGCCGGCCCTCTTTCCTCAGCAGGACCAAACGCCCGATCTTCCAGATTGAAGGGAAGCTGCCCGTGCGAAGACAGATGTCAAGAAGCCGCTTGAAGCGGTCCTCCAGATGTTCGGAGGTGATTATCCAGGCCCGGCCAGGAATGCCGTCTGGGCCTGGTGCAGTATTCTTTTTCCTGAGTCTCAGGAAGGCTGCTCCCAACTCTCCGTTGGTGATGGGCGGGATGTCGACGCCAACTTGACTAGCTTGCCCAGATGAAGCCATTGGGGGCGGAACGTATTCGGGTCTGTCCGGAAACAGACTCTCGACAACGCTAGTCAAAACCTGAGGCTCGAGGGACTCTGTAATAGGGGGGCCGACGCTGCGAAGTTTACTCCGAGCTGCTCTGTACGGACGCCCCCAAGGATCTTGATTCAGGCCCTCGAGCATCTCTTGCCGCGATCTTATTTTAGCATTGCTAATGGCAATTTGCAAGGCCTTCTTGGCTTCCTTATACTCGGCTCTCAGCAGATCTTCGCGCTGACGGTCGCGAATACGCTTCCTTCTTTGCCGAGTATAAGCTCTCAGTGCCGCAATAGAATCGGCGCGGAGGTCTGCCACCTCTTCACACCACCAATAAACCGCCTTCCGGGGTGGTGGTTGTTTAACGCGAGGCATCGCTGTGTCACAAATGCTAGTGAGCGCGTTTCTAAACCACTCAGCCTCTGCCTCAACGTTTTCCAGCACAGGTTGGGCAAACCATACCTGGACTATAGCAGCCTCCAACATCTTGTCTTTATCCAGCTTCTTCACCGACCAGCGGGGGAACGGAAAACCACTGGTGTTATGTGGCCTGTTAGCGTCACTCGAAGACTGGACTAGAAAACGTATGTATCGGTGGTCGGAGAGAGTCTCAACTCCGACCTCTACTCTCCACCCGGTGACTCGCGACGCAACAGAGGGCGTGGCGAATGAGACATCGATGATTGAGCCCCCGTTGTGCCTCACGCAAGTGTCAGCTGATCCCCGGTTGAGCACAGACACGCCAACCTCCACCGACCAGTCAACCAAAGCGCTGCCACGCTGGTCGCTGACTACGGAACCCCAAGCAGCAGCTTTAGCATTAAAGTCGCCCATAACCAGTACGGGCAACGGTGAAGCGCGCCTAACGACCGCCCCCAACTCGGCGAGAAAGACCTCGAACTCCGCAAAAGTTTTGTTCGGAGAGAAATAAACCCCTACGAAGACAAAGTCTCCCCTCTTGACTGCTACAAATCCAGGCCCAGACTCCCGTACGACAATGGATGGAGATGCCGGTTTGGGAGCCGAGTAGATGGCGACAGTGGTCTCCGTGTCCACAGCCCAGTTAGGTCGGGATGGAACGTAGTACGGCTCTGCAGCCACGCACACGTCAATGGACCACTCCGCTATAGATTGCATGAGCAAATCCTGCGCACCAGCGGAGTGGTTCAGATTCGCCTGCAGTATGCTAGTGTTGGGCGTACTAGACATTAACTGGACCGGAGACATCAACACCTGGCGCTTGCTGAGCGCTTGACGGATCTGGCCTAGACTTTCGCCCAGATCGTGTCCACTTCTTTTTCTGCGTTGGCACGCAGAGCCGAGTCCCCATACTATGACCGGCGGGAGCTCCCGCTTCGGCACAAATGGGACAGTGCGGCCTCGCCGAACAGGCGGCAGCAAAATGACCAGCGTTACCGCAGCGGTAGCATAGCCCGCTGCGGTCAATCTTAGATTTGCAGTTGCCTCTGGTATGCCCCCCTTCGAGGCACCGATAACATCTACGAGGCTTGGGGTCTAACGCGCAAACCTGCGCCGAGACGAATCCTACATAAATATGTCCCGCCTCAAGGATAGTCTTAGCGGCGCCAACCGGGCACTGTACCCAAGCAGTGCCCATGCCGCCAGCACCTCGACGGATCTGGCCAACCCTAATACATTCAGGGGAACACCCCGTCATTTCCGTGATTGCGGACGTGATGTCAGTCTTCATCACAGAGTCGTCAAGCCCAGACAACCTCAGGTCAGCTGTCTTAATCGGCCGAGCGACGGAGAAAACATCAGCCATCGTCGCCTTAATCCGGTCTGCCAAGATATCAGCATTTTGGGCCCCTGCAGCGCCTACCAGCTCAAGGATGCGGCCCCCTGTCGCTGTTTCTCTCATTCTAGGGGCTGGGATTTTGAGCTCAGCCAGCCTGACATTCTCTCTGGTCTTTAAAAGGGCATCAGCGTAGGTGACGCCTCTTTGTGCAGCCTCGGGCAGAAGAGTTAAAATGACCGCCGCAGATCTTGGCGGGCGGAGAGCATTTTTTAGTCGCCTCTTTTTAGAGGCAGCTGCAGATGTTGTAGCAGCCGCACCCTGTTTAGCAGTGGGGGGAGCCTTAGTCGCTGCACCCTTCTTGCTTCTCGTCTTGCGTTTGCCGACCTTAGTCCACCCTTCTTCGGTTGGAGCTTGTTGGGAAGCAGATGTAGGCGGCGGAACAGTCGAGGGCAGGGAAGAGGCAGTCGGGTGTTGTTGACCGCTCTTTCCCTTTTTCGCCTTCTGTGCCGTCTCTTTCGGAGGAGGCGCTGTTTCCCTAGCCGCGCCCTTTTTAGGGCGGTTTTTGGGAGCCGTTTTCTTCTTAGCACGTCCTGGGCGTTCCTCCGGCGGAGTTTTCGTCGGAGCTTTTGGCAGATCCTTCTGCGGTGCGTTCTGCACTATAGGCGCATCAGGTTTGGGATTAGCTGCCTTGCTAACCGACGGCCCAATTCGGGCATCCAGCATCTGGCCCACCTGATGGAGGATCAACTGCACCAACGACTGGTTGTTTTCTATCTCCGCGCTACGAATAGCTTGGTCTGCTACCACGTTCCGTTGAGAAGGTAAAGGAACTATTTGTGGTGGCAGTGGCGCAGAAGAGACGGGAACCTCATCGCGAGAAATAAAAGGTAATGTGTGCTCTCGTTGGATGTTAGCGAGAGATTCGCGAAGTTCCGCCATTTCCTTATGAAGTTCTTTCATTTGCGCGTGAAGGCGGGTATTGTCAGTCTGCAGGCTGGCTGCTAACTCCCGCAACGCACGGTTGTCGGCATGAAGGCCGACATTTATTTCCCTCAGGGCAACATTCTCTTCGGCGCCGGGTAGAGCGCGGAACACCTCTGAGGCCCCGCGGAACATCTCTACTGCCTCATTTAGGGACCGTTGGAAGGTCCCTTTCAAGTTGCCCGAGTTTTTGGCCACAAATTCGACAATGTCACCGGCATCGGCACACCGCTTGGAGCAGTCGGCCGCTGTCAAAACATTGACTTGACCCTTGTCCTTACAAGCGGCCTTCTCCTTGTCCCGAGCTGATGTCCGCTCTCGGGACTCGCGCAACAGAAGCGCCACCTCCTGCTCCGCATCGAGCTGGAGCTCCTCTCGTCGCTTTCGGCGAGCAAGCTCAAGCTCATTGCGAGCAGCTGCCAACGGGTTATAGTCTCGGCCCTTTGGAGAACGCACTTTCTCAGACAAGTCTCTTGTTGTCACTGCCTCCAATGCTCCCGTTGTCACTGCCTCCGATGCTTCCGAGTACAGTGATTCGTCATCGTCGGAGTCCACCAAAAACGTTGGCGGCGGAGATCCAACGGTACTTATGATCTCTTTTTCGCGTCTCATAGCGCTCCTGGTGACCCTCGGCGACGAATCATCGCCAGCCACACCCTTGTCATTAGTGGGCAGAATTGCCACTGACCCAGCAGCGGCCGCCTGGCAGATTTGTTTGTCAGCCCAGGACAGCCCAACGGCTCTAGCGGAAACATCAGAAGCGGGCGTGGCACGGTCTTCGCCATCAGCCCCCTTCTCTATCTCTTCCGCATCGAACGCAGACGATAGACGTCTGCCAGCCACAGACTCGAAGACGGCCCTTTTAGATGGAGCAAGGGCCGCTTCACACACCTTCCTATCGGAGCTCGTTAGGTCAACCCTCGGGACTTTCGTCCGAGAGGCGCTCCTCGTCCTCACACCGCCCTTCAAGGGCCCTGGTCCTCCTCTTCCAGGGGCATTACTGGCACCTGAGGCCTGGTCGCCTACCTCAGGGCAGTCTTCGGTAGTCAATTTAACACATGGGGGCCCGGGTACCCCCATGCGCCGGGCGCTAGCCGGATCACATCGCAAATTCCCTTTTATTTTCGAACTTTCCATAATGTTTCGGAAATAAAAGGTTTCCATCCCCTTGGTCGCTAGGGGGTGGGCTGTTGGAGCCGCCCACCAACCCGTCCGAAAACGGGCGCCCGTCGCCGCGCCCCGCAACGACGGCACCTTTGCTCGAAACAGCGCCCAGAAGGGGCGCTGAACTACCCCGAACCCACCCCGTGTAACGACGCCCAGAAGGGGCGCCGTCAAAACTCCCCTCAAAGCCGCTCTAGAGTGAGCGGCGAGCGTGCGGCCCAGAGTGGGCACGCACTTGGAGGTGCAGGCCCAGAAGGGGCACCACCTACGTTATTCGGCGCCCAGAAGGGACGCCAGGGATTAGCATAAAGCCCCTTGTCCCACGCTGAACGTGGGCCGAGAGGCCTTACCCCAGGGTGCACCACGAGGAGGTTCCCAAATTTGCACCCCTAAAAATTTTAACACTGAAAAAGACGACAACCTCAGGCGGGAATCGAACCACGCACCTTCCGCATTCCGGGCGAACCTAACCTAACCTAACCTAACCTTTTTTTTTTTTTTTTTTTTTTTTTTTTTTTTTTTTTTTTTTTTCCCAGGGGAATGCCTTACGCATACCGGGGCCTTGAAGAGGCACCCGGTTATGTGGGACTCGCCCGTCCGCCTCCGCCCTCGCAAGGGGGAGACGGAGGGGGATACCCACTAAACCCCTGGGGGACAAACAATCCGACAGCATAAGGCAGAGGTGAGACACGGTACCGGCCATGGGCATTGAACCGCGAACCACCCCCTCGCCGTGTGCTGGCCTATGACAACTGCAAGCAGCTGTCACGCGCCATCACACGGCGGCTGCCACGAGGCACATCATGAAAAAAAAAAAAAAAAAAAAAGGGGGCCCTTAAGGGGCAGACCTTACGGTCGAAGGTAGGACCAACTTGTGCAGCCCTTGCCGAGGTGCAAGGGGCACAAGTCGGCCCCCGTCTTGCGGGAGGAGGGCGGCTTTGACTGCCTCCCTCGACCCAACCACCGCCGGTTACCCGGCCCTACGTCCGGCGGAGAAAGGCGGCATTTATGCCGCCCTTGACTCCCCATCAACCGCCGGTTGCCCGGCCCCGTGTTCAGCGGAGGAAGGCGGCATTTGTGCCACCCTCGACTCCACTTCAGTCGCCGGTTGCCCGGCCCCGTCCGTCTCCGCCCTCGCCGGCGAATCTGACGCTTCCATGGGCGTTTCGCCCTCCCCGGTCGCAGGTGGAGCCCGCGGCCAGGGGGCCCATTTCGCCCTCATCCTAGGAGGACGGCAGGTCCTCCCCCCCATATGATGTTCGTGCGGGAGCCCTGCCTCCCTGCACACATCACAGACCGCCTTTGCGGCGCCGCACTCGGCCGCCTTGTGCCCGGGGGCACCGCACCTGAAGCACAGGGCGCCCCGGTTTGCCTCCGCGTCGCAGGCGTAGCTAAGGTGCCCCACTCCGAGGCACCTGTAGCACCTCCTGGGGCCCCCATCTAAGACCTCCACCTGCACCGTCGCCCAGTCTAGAACGACACTGTTCTGCCCCACCAGGAATTTTGCCGCTGTGGTCGGCAGCCGGACCACAACAGATCGCCTCCCCATCGGCCCGGTACGGACCTGCCCCACGGTCACCCTGTCGAGGTCGCATCTGGCCCCCTCTGCAACCGCCTCCCGGATCTCCTCCCCCTCATATTCCGCGTCCGGGTTCAGGCCCACAAGCCGGATTGCGGCCATCCGGCATGGCCTTCCGACCACTACATCCTCCGGGACCACTTCCCGAAGCTTCCCCGCGAGGGCGTCGGCCAGGGGCCCGCTGGACTCGCCCGGGATCTCAAACTTACGGCCTCCTGCCGCCGTGTGCATCATCCGCACGCCTCCCGCCAGCCCAATGCTCGGCAAGTCGAGCCTCTCCATCGCGGCTCCCAGGGCCGAGGCGTATGTCACACCCCTCGCCACTGCCTCAGGCTTCAGCGTCAGTGTAACCGCCGAGGAGCTCGGCACTACCAACTTAGGGGGAGGCCTCACGCGCTCCATCATCCTCGTCGCCTTGCCGCCCGTCCGCGTAGCCCGGCCCGCCGCGGCCTCGGCCCTCTTGACCCTCGCCCTTGTTCTCCTGGGGGCGGCAGGCTGCCATTCCACGCGGGCGGGCACCGGTCCCGCATCCGGATCCCTCGGGGGTGCACGAGGGGCGCTACGAGCTCCAGCGGCCACCCCGGCGTAACTACTCCCCGCGTCCCTCGCCAGTGGCGGCCTCCTCGGAGGTTCAGCTGGGAGGCGCCTCTCGATACTATCGAGGCGCCCTCCCAGCGACTCCAGGACCTCCTTCTTCAGGGTCCCCAACATGCCCTCTATTTTGGCCTCCCTCAGGTCTTTCATCTCGACCCGGGTTCTGGCAATATCCAGGCGGAGCATCTCGTTCTCCTTCTGGGTGGCCATTAGCTCGTTAATGTCTTCACGGTGGAGGGCCAAAATACACCACCTGACCACATAGTACGAGTCCTTCAGGTCCGGCGTCTCGTCTTCAGGGGGAGTGGCGATCTCGTTCAGGCAGCTGAGGGCCAGGTCCCTTACTTCCTCCCTATTCAGGACCCCCAGATCACTCTCAAGCTGCGAGCTGGTCCTGGCAAACTTCAGCCCAACGCTGGGTGCCGTCCTTCTTCTCCTTTCTTCCTCCTCCCTGTCTCTGGGATCACCCTTTTGCGCCGCCTCCCGCGGACGCTTTCGCGACTGCGGGTCCACCTCCATCGACTCTACCACGGCCGCCCGGTCGGAACGACCGGCGCCACTACCACCGGGCACCGCCGGTTCCACGCCGCCCGAGCCATTAGCCCGAGCGGACGCTTCACCGGACGCGTCCCCGGCATCTCCGCCCTTCCCGGGCCCACCACTACTCTTGCCCCCCTTGGGCGACTTCCCCCTCCGAGCACCAGTAGTATTTGCCACTACAGAAGCCTGGTCTCGAACCTCTGTAGGGCCTTCGGTAGTACATTTCACACACGAAGCCCCGGGTAGCTTCGTGCGCCGGGCGCCAGCCGGATCGCAAGGCAGAACAACCTTCTTATTTGTACTCATCATAGGAAGGTGGCTGTTTAGGGGTGGCCATCCCCTTGGTCACTAGTGGGTGGGCTGTTCGCCGCCCACCAACCCGTTCGAGAACGAACGGGCGCCCGTCGCCGCGCCCCGCAACGACGGAACCTTTGCGCTGAAACGGCGCCCAGAAGGGGCGCCGGACTACCCCAAACCCCCCCGTGTATCGACGCCCAGAAGGGGCGCCGACTACCCCAAACCCCCCCCGTGTGACGGCGCCCAGAAGGGGCGCCGTCAGAACTCCCCTCAAAGCCGCTCAGGAGTGAGCGGCGAGCGTGCGGCCCAGAGTGGGCCGCACGTGGAGATCCCCCCCCGCAGGTCAGAGCGACCCGCTGTGCGGTCCAGAAGGGACGCGCGTTGAAGGGGGTGCGATGCCCAGAAGGGGCACCACCTACTTTATTCGGCGCCCAGAAGGGACGCCAGGGATTAGCATAAGGCCCCTTGTTCCACGCTGAACGTGGGCCGAGAGGCCTTACCCCAGGGTGCACCACGAGGAGGTTCCCAAATTTGCACCCCAACCTAACCTAACCTAACCTAACCTTTTTTCTTTGTTTTAGTCGGAGAAAATGCTTCTCTGCACTGGCATGAGGCCTCGAGAGGAGAGTGAGTACCCCATGCACTGTCCGGGGCTGGAACCCGTATGTCCCCACCCGCCCCCCCGTGGGGGACACGGGTGAGTAAGGACATACAGGCCCGACCCGGTAAAAGAACCGACATCTGCCCTCAGGAGCGTAAAGTGGCGCCGCGGTTCCGTGTTACTACGCCCCGCTGGGCGCCACACGCTGCGGACCCAGTCAGACCTGGGTCCCCCGCACCACCGGAAGCAGTCTGGCAGATACAGACTGCTCCCCAAACGGGAGGAGGGCCGTGCAATGCGGCCTAGTTCTCCTCACACTAGGCCGCGGCCCTCCTAGGGGGGGAGGAGGTTTCCCTCGTCCCCCCCCTCCGCTTCTTCCCTGTGTGGGACCGCGGCCCCCCAACGTGAGGCCGCGGTCCCACACAGGGAACACCACCAGCCTATGCATCCTGCGCCAAGGCACAGGGGCACTGGCCGGCCCCGGTCTTACGGGAGGAGGGCGGCGTTATACCGCCGCCCTCGACCCTCCCTCCGCCGGTTGCCCGGCCTCGCCCTCACTGGCGACCTCTGCCCGCTCTTGAGGGAGGAGGGCGGCTTTGGTGCTACCCTCGACTCCCCCTCCCTCCGCCGGTTGCCCGGCCACGTCCGGCCCTGCCGGCGACTCCGCCACCTCCATGGCACTCTCCCTAGCCGCGGGTGGAGCCCGCGGCCATGGAGCCCACTTCGGCCTTGTCGTCGGAGGACGACAGGTCCTCCCCCCCATGTGGTGTGTGTGCGGGAGCCCAGCCTCCTTGCACACACCACAACTCGCCCTCTCGACCCCGCACTCGGCGGCCCTGTGCCCAGGGGCACCACACCTGAAACACAGGGTGCCACGGCTGGCCTCCGAGCTACAAGCGTAGCTCAGATGGCCCACACCGTAGCACCTGTAGCACCGTGTGGGGCCCCTGTCCAGGACCACGACCTGCACCCTCACCCACCCAATTATCACGTGGCCCGCCCGAGCCAGATGACTCGCCGCGGCGGCCGGAAGCCGCACCATCGCGGAGCACAGGCCAGCCGGCCCGGTCCGCAGCTGTCCCACCGTCACCCGCTCGGCGGCGCAATTCGTGGCGGCCGCAATCGCCTCCGCGATGCGCTTAGCCCCGTCCGCCATTTCCGGGGTGAGACCGACTAGCCGGACCTCGGCCATCCGGCACGGCCTTCGGACCTCCACCCCCTCCGGCACAGCCCTCCTAATCTGCTCCGCCAGGGCGTCAGCAACGGGGCCGCTGGACTCCCCCGGAATCTCCAGCAGCCGGCCGCCAGCCGCGGACTGCCGCACCCGAACTCCCCGCAGCCCGAGCTCCCCCAGGTTGACGCCGGCCATAGCTCCGTCGAGCACCGCGCGGTAGGTCAAACCCCTCTCAACTGCCTCCGGCCCCAGCGTCACTGAGACGGCAGATGTCTGCGGCAGCTCCACCCTGGGGGAGGGCCTCGCCCCCTGCGACCTCCCGCGCTCTCCTCCTCCCGCAGGCTTGGCCTGGTCGGTCGCGGCCTTGGCCCTCCTGGCCTTAGCCCTGGCCTTCCTCGATGTGGCAGGAACCCACTCGGCCGACGGAACGGCGGTTTTCTCCTTCGGGGGGGGGGCTGGGGCACCGCGGGCTCCTGCAGCAACCCCGGCATAGCTCGCCCCTGCGCCGCTCGTCAGCGGTGGTCCTCCCGGGGCCTCGGCTGGGAGGCGCCTCTCGATGTTATCGAGGCGCCCTCCCAGACTCTCGAGGAGTTCTTCCTTCAGGGCCTTTAGCATCTCCTCCACGTCCGGAGGAGGCGGCTGAATCGCGGCCGCCCTCAGCGCCTGTATCTCCCGGTTCTGATCCACCAACATCTTCTCCACCTTTGCGTACCGGTCCCGATCCTTCTCCTCCCTCTCCACAAATAGCTCCTCCATCCGCTCCACGGCAGCCACCACGACCCACAGCCGCCTACACG
The DNA here is from genome assembly GCA_963921215.1 of Scoparia ambigualis. Lineage (NCBI taxonomy): Eukaryota > Metazoa > Arthropoda > Insecta > Lepidoptera > Crambidae > Scoparia > Scoparia ambigualis. The sequence continues at coordinate 69,875 of OY992528.1, forward strand.
CCTCCCGGCCGGTGGACTTGTTGTAGCCCTTTCGCGTGTTTTCGAGCAACTCCTTGAGCGCGTCATCTATGAAGCTGCCATTATCGGACGCCCATTCTGCCAGCTGGGCAAAGTCCATCTCTTCGACCTCATCTCTACACGCCTGCACTAAGCCCATGCCCGTCCCGCCCACGTTCTTCGCACTTGGATGGGCTTCCCTCTTTGGGGCGGGGGCACCGGAATCGCCGCTGCTCGTGTCAGCTCTAGCACCTGCCAGCGCGCGCTTCCGAGTCTCCTCCACGATGTCAACCACCATCTTGGAGACCTGAGGGTCTTCCTCGGGTACGTCCCTACCCATTCCGGAGCCGCTCCTCCGCGTCCCCTCGGCCACCCGGTCGGAACGACCGGCGCCACTACCTCCGGGCACCGCTGGTTCCACGCCGCCCGAGCCATTAGCCCGAGCGGACGCTTCACCGGGCGCGTCCCCGGCATCTCCGCCCTTCCCGGGCCCACCACTACTCCTGCCCCTCTTGGGCGACTTCCCCCTCCGAGCACCAGTAGCAATTGCCACTACAGAAGCCTGGCCTCGAACCTCTGTAGGGCCTTCGGTGGTACATTTCACACATGGGGGCCCGGATACCCCCATGCGCCGGGCGCTAGCCGGATCGCATCGCATACAAACCTTATTTTTAGACCTTTCCATAATGATCGGAAATAAGGTTTCCTTCCCCCTGGTCGCTAGGGGGTGGGCTGTTCGCCGCCCACCAACCCGTTCGAGAACGAACGGGCGCCCGTCGCCGCGCCCCGCAACGACGGAACCTTTGCGCTGAAACGGCGCCCAGAAGGGGCGCCGGACTACCCCAAACCCCCCCGTGTATCGACGCCCAGAAGGGGCGCCGACTACCCCAAACCCCCCCGGTGTGACGACGCCCAGAAGGGGCGCCGTCAAAACTCCCCTCAAAGCCGCTCAGGAGTGAGCGGCGAGCGTGCGACCCAGAGTGGGCCGCACGTGGAGATCCCCCCCGCAGGTCAGAGCGACCCGCTGTGCGGTCCAGAAGGGACGCGCTTTGAAGGGGGTGCGATGCCCAGAAGGGGCACCACCTACTTTATTCGGCGCCCAGAAGGGACGCCAGGGATTAGCATAAGGCCCCTTGTCCCACGCAGAACGTGGGCCGAGAGGCCTTACCCCAGGGTGCACCACGAGGAGGTTCCCAAATTTGCACCCCAAAGGAGATGACTCCCTCAAAAGGGGAGTCTATGCACAGACTCCCCTTTTCCCTCTGCAGTCGGTGGAGCCCCCCGTCAGGGACTCCACCGAGTGCTGCCACTACCCCTCAGGCTTCTCCTCTCGGGCTTTTACGTGGCGCCACAACCCCTCAGGCTTTCCTCTCGGGCTTTTACGTGGCCTTAGACTAGTCCGAGTCGTACACCTCCGACTCCAAGGACTGTCTTCTCATCTCCTTTTGGGACGGCTGGATCGTCGAATCCGAAGACTCGTCCGCCCCCTCCTCAACCACCCCCTGTTCTTCCCCCAAGCCTCTCCCTGTACCTCTCGCCGGAGAGGCATTGGGGTTAGAGGTCGGGGAAGGTTGCGCCGAGAGCGGGGCGTCTGCCTCCTGCATCTCGGCCTCCTCGATTGGCGGTCTCTCCGCCACCGTCTGCGCCGTCGCACGCGCTCTGGAGTTGTCGCCCCGCGCCCTTTTTACAGGGGGGGCGCACGTCCGACTCCCCATGACATGCCCCGCTGGCCTATCTCTGTCCGCGCAGATCGCGCAATGTGGCGCCGTCTGCGTACATTCCGCCATTTTGTGTCCCGGAAGGCCGCAGCGGAAACAAATCCCACTGCGGTCAACTTCCGATGGACACCGCGCTCGGGTGTGACCCACGCCCATACACTTGAAGCAGCGTAACGGGCGCGGGTCAAGAAGCGTAATCGGGGCTGCCACCCAGCCCACCAGCAGCTTTTTTGCCGCCACCAACTGTTGGGCCGCTTTTATAGGGCACCGGACCAAAACTGAGGAGGAGCCGCCGGGGCCAGATCGCGGCGCTCCCACTCTCACCCGCTCCCGCGGGCAACCTCCCTTTGCGGCCACAGCCACCGCCACATCCTCGGCACTAACCGATTCGTCGAGGCCCGAGATGCGCATAGCGGCGCACTTCTCGGGCCTGACAACAGTCACCACATCGCTTAACTCCTCAATAAGCCGCGTAGCCAGGCGGTCAGCCGCCTCCCCACTGTTTGCGCCCGGAATCTCAAACAGTCGGGCGCCGGTCATGGACACCCTTGTTCTGAGCCCGGACACAATTCCACACTCGGCCAAAGAGATGGCAGTCTTAGCCCGCTGTATCACGTCGGCGTAAGTTTCGCCGCGCCCGACAGCCTCCGCTGTCAGCTGGACAACAACTGCTGTCGAGCGGGGCCGCTTAAGCCGCCTCCTCTTCCTACGCCTCCTGCCTGGAGCTGCTGGGGCAGACTGGGCGGGAGTCTCTCCTCGGGCGGTCGGTGGGCGACTTGATGTCGTGTCCGCTGCCGTGGTCCGCGGACCTCTTCGTCGCCGGCGGCGAGAGCCAGGTGTCGGTGTCTCTCCCACCGGGGGCACAGGGGCCCAGCGTACGTGCTGGGGTGGCGGGGCAGGCGGAAGCCTCGGGTTTGCCGGCAAGGTTGGCCTCATCGCAGGCGCCGGGAGAGGTGGGAACTCCTCCACCCTCGATCCCTGCACCGCCTGAGGCGGACGCAACCTCTGGGGCGGCATGGCGGCCGTCGCCCCCGACTCCAGCCCGTTTAGGCGGGAGTTGAGCTCACTGACTGTGCTGAGGAACAGGTTCCTCAGCTCAGTCACCGCGCCCGCAACAGCGCTCATCTCGGACCCTTGGGGTTGGGGAGCGGGGGCAGTCTCCGCACGAGGAGTAGCCCTAACTTCGCTCTTGAGAGCGGCAAGCTCTGCCCGCATGGCGTCCAGCTCCTTTTGGAGCCTCGCATTGGCGAGGGACAGCCTCTCCACCTCCTCTGACTGGCAGCGCGACGCTAAGTTCGACAGCGCGCGCTGCAAGGCGTCCGCAGCGGTATTCAGTGTGCGCTGGCAGGTTCCCTTCAGGTTTTTTGACTTCCTGGAAACCTCCCGTATCGCCCGCGCACACGTCAGACCCATCTCCTGGACCTCTTCGGCTGACGGGCCATCAGGAGCCGCAGTCCAGGGGATCTCCTTCTGCTTAGCTTTAGGGGCCGGTGGGGGGGCCCCCGGCGGTACCTCTACGACGCGAGCGGCGTCTCGCTGCGCCTGTATTTCGCGCACCTCCCGCGTTTTGGTCCGGAGCTGCTCCACAGCTATCCGGTAGCCTATTGTGTCGTAGATGTCGACCTCGTCCCGCGCCTCCGCGTATTCGCGTAGCTCTTCGGCGAGGTCGTCATCTAGCACATCGTCACCCCGCTCGGCGTCCAGCTGGGCGTCCAGCTCCCGGAGCTCCTGCATCCGGACCTCCCTCTCCACGTGAGACCATGAGGTTCCGGGTCTGGGGGAGGTGTTAACCCCAGACGTGCTTGCTCGCCCTCTCCGCGCCGTGCCGATCTTCGGCTTGTTGGAGCTCGTCGACTCACGACCGGAGCCGTCGTCGGAGTCGACATCCTCGTTGTGCGGCCTTTTCCGGCTGCCGCCGCCGCTTGGGTTTACACCCGTTCCTCCGCCCTCCTCGGGCTCTCCCTCCCTACGCCTTCCAGGAGCATCACCGACACCTGAGGCCTGGTCGCCTACCTCAGGGCAGTCTTCGGTAATCCATTTCTCACGTGGAGGCCCGGGTACCTCCACGCGCCGGGCGCCAGCCGGATCACATGGCAAACTCGCATTCCTTGGTAAACCTTTCATTTCATTTTGGAAATAAAGGTTTACCATCCCCCTTTTGGTCGCTAATGGGTGGGCTGTTCGCCGCCCACCAACCCGTTCGAGAACGAACGGGCGCCCGTCGCCGCGCCCCGCAACGACGGAACCTTTGCGCTGAAACGGCGCCCAGAAGGGGCGCCGGACTACCCCAAACCCCCCCGTGTATCGACGCCCAGAAGGGGCGCCGACTACCCCAAACCCCCCCCGTGTGACGACGCCCAGAAGGGGCGCCGTCAAAACTCCCCTCAAAGCCGCTCTAGAGTGAGCGGCGAGCGTGCGACCCAGAGTGGGCCGCACGTGGAGATCCCCCCCGCAGGTCAAAATGACCCACTGTGCGGTCCAGAAGGGACGCGCGTTGAAGGGGGTGCGATGCCCAGAAGGGGCACCACCTACTTTATTCGACGCCCAGAAGGGGCGCCAGGGATTAGCATAAAGCCCCTTGTCCCACGCTGAACGTGGGCCGAGAGGCCTTACCCCAGGGTGCACCACGAGGAGGTTCCCAAATTTGCACCCCAACCTAACCTTTTTTTTTTTTTTTTTTTTTTTTTTTTTTTTTTTGACCGGGTGAAATGCGTTTATGCATTCCCGCGGAACTGGGGCGACCCGCGGGATATGTGGGACTCGCCTACGGTCTCAAACGGCACTACCCACTAAAACACCCGGATGTTCCTCCTTCCGTTCTTGGTACGGCCCCGGTGGTCCTCGGGGAACTATTCCACGGCCGTACGACGGCAGCATCGATGTACGATGACACTGCCCGATTGTGCCATCGGGCTGGGGGTGACTCGGAACATTTAAGTCCACCCCCAATCCAACTTGCGAACCCATACCTGCAGACGTAGAGCTCCCCATGCCCGTACGCCCGCGAGTTCGCTGCAGAGGGGAACGGAACTGAGGCAAAACCCACGCTTCCGTGTCCCCCTCTACTCGCCTGGGATCCTGCCAGGATCACTGCGCTGGTCTGCTGTCAGCGCTCGCAGCAGCCGGTTCAGGTGTTAGACCGGCTCTCTGCTTTCTCTTCCTCTTGGAAGGCTTACATAACCTGGACCCCATGCTGTGACCGGCTGGTTTGCCGGCTGCAGTACAAATGGGGCAGCAGGGCTTTGCGCTGCAAGAAGAAGCAATGTGCCCTTCGACTCCACAGCGGTAGCAGAGACCGCTGCGGTCTATGGGCGACACGCAAGTAGCCCTGGTGTGGCCTCCCTCGAGGCACCGAAAACACCTTCTCGGCTTTGAGTCTAGCGCGTGGATTCGCGCCATCCCAAAGCCGATCTGGATCCGGCCCAACTTTAAAACGGCTTTTGCGGCCGAAACAGGACAGCGTACCCAGATGGTGCCCATTCCGCCCGCTCCTCGTCTAATCTCCCCAGCAGAGATGTCATCTGGGGAGCATCCTCCTTTCTCAGCGATTGCTGTGACCACCTCGCTTTTCGACGTGGCATCTGCGAGCCCTGAGACCCGCAGATCGGCGGACTTTGTGGGCCTGGCCACGATGAAAGTGTCTGCCATAGTCTGTGAAAAGCAGCCAGCCAGAATATCGGCGTGCGCTGAACCGGCCGGGCCAGCAAACTCGAAAACACGCCCCCCCGTCGCTGACCTCCGAAGAGCGGAGAAGGGCGGGATACCCAGGCTGCCGGGATTGACCCTTGTTCGAGCCCTCATCATGGCCGACTCGAACGTAACGCCCCGATTGATGGCTTCGGGGCGGAGCGTGAGGACTACGGCCGCAGATCGTGGGGGCCGTAGTTTCTTCCTCATCCGCTTCTGTTTCGCCTTCGCAGGCGCAGCCGCAGGTGTTCGCGCAGCTGCCTTCCTTTTAGGCGGGGGTGCCTTCGGCGCCTCCCCTTTTTTGTTCTTCTTGCGCTTCTGGACCTTTGTCCACTTCTCAGTCTCTGATGGTCGAGACTGGTGCGCAGTAGTCGGTGCCTTGGACTTAGGCTTGGTACTTTGGGGGGCGGCGGTCTTGTTACCTGCCTGCCTGCCTTGGACTTGTTTGTCGGCTGCATTCCCCCCTTTTCCCTTAGCCTTAGAAGGCGCCTTCTTTTTCTTCTTGCCCTTGCGGGCTCCCGGAGCTACCTCCGGCTCTGCGTAGTCCGGGCTGACAGGCGGCAGATGTTGTGCCACGCTGTCAGCGAGAGTTTCCTGCTGCTCAACCGGGGAGAGCTCGGGTTTAGCCGGACCAAGGCGATCGTCCAGCACCTTCGTCACTTGCTGCAAGATGGTCTGCAGCATGGACTCGCCTGTCGAGAGCGGAGACGGTGGTAACGGCGTGTGTAAGGAATGCCGATTATCAGTCTCTGCGCGGATGGGTGAGCCTGCGCCAGCGCTCCACCGAGATGGTGTGGCGGGACGTGGCATAGTATGCGCAGTTTTAAGAGTGGCTCTTAACTCCTCCATCTCCCTCCTCAACTCCGCCAACTGCTCATGCAGGCGAGTATTGTCCGCCTGCAAGCTGGCCGTCAGCTCCCTCAGAGCGCGGTTGTCATAGTGAAGGCCGCCGTTGATCTCACGCAACGCCAAGTTCTCCGCGGCGTTGGGGAGCTTGCGAAACTCCTCCGAGGCCATCTTGTAAATTTCGACGGCCTCGTTAAGGGACCGTTGGAATGTCCCTTTGAGATTACCCGAGTTACGGGCGACATACGACACTATGTCGCCTGCATCCAGAACTGCTTTGGAGCAGTCTTCTGCCGCCATGGCATCTGCTTGCGCCTGGTTTTTGCAAGCAGCCCTTTTCTCACCTCGTGCTGCACGCCGTTCTTGGGCCTCACGGCACATGAGCTCCGCTTCTTGCTCGGCATCGAGCTGGAGTGCCTCGCTGCGTGCAAGGCGTGCAAGCTCCAACTCTCTGCGAGCTGCAGCAAGGACATTATACTTGCTGCCCTTCTTCGGTGCGTCTCTCGTAACCTCCACGTCGGAGTAAATTTCTGAGTCGTCGTCGGAGTCGATGACTGACTCAGGTGGTCGTTGCACTCGCTCACTCTCACGAGGGATATTCGAGACGGAAGAGGCATCGCTGGTGTAGCCTCTTCTGTCTTCCTCGCGTCGCCTAGCTAAACGCGTGAGCCTAGGAGAAGTGCCATCGACTGCCGCTCCTAGGCCAGTCAAAACCTTGTCCCCGCCGGACAAAACCACGCCAGATGTTATGGCCGCCTCGCAAATCTGCCTATCAGCCCATGATAAGCCAATTCTTGGAACCCGAGAGGCAGAACTCTCCGGCCTTCCATTACCCTTCAAGGGTGCAACTCCTTCCCTTCCAGACGCATCCGCAGACACAGGGGCCTGGTCGCCTACCCCTGAGCCGCCTTCGGTAGCTAATTTCGCACCAACCGACCCGGGCATCGGTTGGCGGCGGGCGTCAGCCGCATCACATGACAAAACATTAACTCGCTTGTCTGACATTTCATGAAGGGGAGGTAGCAATTTACGGGTTGCAGTCCCCCTGGTCGCTAGGGGGTGGGCTGTCTGCCGCCCACCAACCCATCCGAAGACGGGCGCCCGTCGCCACGCCCCGCAACGACGGAGCCTTTGCCTGAAAGGCGCCCAGAAGGGGCGCCAACTACCCCATTCCCTCCCCATGTAACGACGCCCAGAAGGGGCGCCGTCAAAACTCCCCTCAAAGCCGCTCGGAAGAATGAGCGGCGAGCGTGCGGCCCAGAGTGGGCACGCACTTGGAGGTGCAGGCCCAGAAGGGGCACCGCCTACGTTATTCGACGCCCAGAAGGGGCGCCAGGGATTTGCATAAGGCCCCTTGTCCCACGCTGAACGTGGGCCGAGAGGCCTTACCCCAGGGTGCACCACGAGGAGGTTCCCAAATTTGCACCCCACCCCAACCTAACCTTTTTTTTTTTTTTTTTTTTTTTTTTTTTCGACGGGAAATGCATTTACGCATCCCCCCGGGCCTGGAGCGACTACGGGGGGTATGTGGGGCTCAGCAAGGAGTTTGCCACTACCCACTAAAACCCGTCGATGTTCCGTCTTCCGCGCACGGCGCGACCCCGGGCATTCCACTAGGGACTCTACCGCAGCCGCGTCTTGGAGTGGCGGACACCTTTGCAGGTGCTTCACCTGTACGTCTCCACGGACGTGCTAAGGGGGGCCCGAAACATAGAAACCCCCCCTCAATCCATCTTGCGAACCCGAAGTGCGGACGTAGGACTCTCCCTGCCCGTACGCCCGCGAGTTCGCTGCAGAGGGGAGCGGAGCTGGGCCAGAACCAGCCTGCCGAATCCCCTCTACTCTCCTGTGATCCTGCCAGGATCACTTCGTCCCCGGATGTTGTTGGGGAGCGATGGGTAATGCCGGCCTAGATGGTGTGCCGGCAGTTTTCCCCTTTTTTCCCTTCTTGGGAGGGCTGCAGAGCCGACTGCCCATACTGTGCCCCGCGGGCTTCCCCGCCTCTGCACAGATGGGACAGTTCGGCTTCGACGTGCAGGATGCGGCTAAGTGGCCGGCCGTACCGCAACGGAAGCAAAGTTTGCTGCGGTCCGTCGGCGCCGTACAAAATGCCTGCACGTGACCTCCCTCCAGGCAGCGGAAGCATTTCCGGGGTTTGGAGTCCAGCATGTATATGCGAGCCAGACCCCAGCCGATTTGCAGCTTCCCGCCGCCTGCAACCAGGACGTTTTTGGCTGACGCGGAAGGACAGCGCACCCATACTGTACCCCTCCCGCCGGCCCCTCGTCTTATCTCTCCGGTCTTCACCGCCTCCGAAGAGCATCCACCTGCCTTGGCAATTGCAAGGGCGACATCTGCCTTCGAGACGGTTTCCACTAAACCCATAACTCGAAGATCGGCGGTTTTCGTTGGGCGGGCCACACTAAAGATGGTAGGCATGGCCCCCCGAATCAACTCGGCCAGAGTGTCGGCATGCTGCGACCCCTTCTCGCCTGACATCTCTAATATGCGTGAGTCCGTCGCGGTCCTTCGGATGGAAGTGGGACAAGGCAGACCATGGTCTGCAGGTCTCACGCACTGCATCGCCTTTTGTATGGCTGCGGAGTATGTCATACCCTTCTCAACGGCACTCGGAAGCAGTGTCAGCACAACCGCCGCCGTACGTGGCGGGCGGAGCTGCTTCTTTAGCCGTTGGCGTTTCTTCCTTCTGGCCGGCGGTACAGCTGATGCTCGTTCTGCTGCCGGCTTTTTAGCTCGTTCTGCTGCCGGCTTTTTAGGCGGAGGCGCCTTAGGCTTAGTCCCCTTCTTTTCAGCCTTCTTCTTGCGGCGCTCGACCTTCTTCCACCCGGCCTCAGGCGGCGGTTTAGCGGGCGTTGCGGTTGGTTCCAATGTGGGGGGTATGGGTGCAGCGGCCGGATGCTGTTGTTGGCCAACTGTTTTCCTCCCCTTCTTGGGAGCCTTTCGTCCCTTCTTGCCCTCTTTAGGGCGATCAGCCGGAACGGGTGGAACGTCCGGCGACGACGCAGGACCCAGCCTGGCGTCGAGCAGCTGGCCAACTTGACGTAGGAGCTGCTGCGCAAACTCCTCGTTGGCCTTGTCAGCCTCGGGAAGAGGCGACTCCGACGAAATCGGTTGGGACCACCGGTTGGCGATGCGCGAAGCACCCGCGCGCGTGATGGTGCCACATCTTACGCTATCCGCAAGCTGCGGAGGCGCGGATTCCTCGACCTCGAAGCGAGACTCGACAGATGTTCGCCGGGTCTGCTGGATAGTGGATTCGAGGGAGGTCTTCAACTCAGCCACCTCCTTTCTGAGCTTCGCCACTTCGGAGTGCAGACGGTCATTGTCTGCCTGCAGTCCACCTGCCAGCTCACGAAGAGCGCGGTTGTCGGCATGGAGGCCGACATTTATTTCCCGCAGGGCAACATTTTCTTCGGCCCCAGGAAGTGTTCGAAACACCTCCGAGGCCCCCCTAAACATCTCGACTGCTTCGTTAAGGGACCGCTGAAAGGTCCCTTTCAAGTTGCCAGAATTTTTGGCAACAAACGCGACGATGTCGCCAGCATCTGCGCACCGTTTAGAGCAGTCGGCCGCTGTTAGTTTATTGGCCTGTACCTTGTCTGGACAAGCGGCCTTCTCCTTGTCCCGAGCTGATATTCGTTCTCGGGACTCACGCATCATCAATGCGATCTCTTGCTCCGCATCGAGCTGGAGCTCCTCCCTCCGTTGGCGGCGAGCGAGCTCCAACTCATTGCGAGCCGCGGCCAGCGGGTTGTAATGCCGGCCTCTCCGAGACGCTGTCCCCGAGGCTTCGGAGAACAGAGAATCGGTATCGTCGTCGGAGTCCACCAAGTGTGTTGGCGGCGGATCTCCGACGGTACGCGACACGGTGGAAGTCGCCGAGGTGTCGGTGTTGTACCCCAGCTTCTCCCTGTCTCGCTTCGCGGCACCACGGGTGAATCTCGGCGACGAGTCGTCGACAGCCGCACCGAGGCCCGCAACCGACTTGTCCCTATTGGACCCCAAAACCACCGAACCGGCAGCGGCCGCCTGGCAAATCTGCCTGTCCGCCCAGGACAGACCAACACTTGGAACCTTACTCGTTCCACTGCCCTTCAAGGGCCCACCTCCTCCGCTTCCAGAGGCATTGCCACACTCTAGGGCCCGGTCGCCTACCCTAGAGGGGCCCTCGGTATCCAATTTAACACCAACCAGCCCGGGTACTGGTTGGCGGCGGGCGTCAGCCGCATCGCATGACAAACGCATTTCATTGGACGACATTATTCATTACGATTTGCAGTTTACGTCAAGCTGACGGCCTTGATTACCCGTAAGGCTCGGCGGTTTAACGGGTGGGCTCCCGTGCTTTAACATGCTATACCCCATGAAGGCTCTTAGAAAATACTCCCGGGTCAAAGCCCCCATGCCCAGAAGCTCCCACATACCCACGGAGGACGGAAGGTGTCCGCGGGGCCTTAACGACCTTTCCCTGTCCCCGCCCGAGCGGGCTGCCGGACCGAACGAATTGCAACCACCTAGATACGCCGAACGAAGATCGCCGCCGCAACCGGACAGAACCGGCGACATCTGCGAGAGCAGCGAACAAAGGTTGACGTGACGCCCTTGCAATACTATCCCGCGCATGAAGCGCCCCCAAACTACACCCCCCCCTGGCGGCCCCAGAGTGGAAACCGCCATCCCCACCTCCCCCCCCACCCCCCGCAGGCCCAGAAGGGACCCGCCCATGGTGCGGTCCAGAAGGGACACGCCCAGGGAGGCTGCGGACCCAGAAGGGGCTCCGCCTGTGCGCTGGGTCGTTGGCTATAGAGTTCCAACGCCTCCTACGAAGCATTAGAACACTATAGGAACCAGGGAGCGCCAGGACCGACTCCATTGCTCGCCCCCAACGAATCAGAAACGACAAATGAGAGTCAGCCACACGAGGAGGCCACCCAACACGCACCCCACCCCAACCTAACCTTTTTTTTTTTTTTTTTTTTTTTTTTTTTTTTTTTTTTTTTTTTTTTAACCCTAGGAAATGCATTTACGCATACCCACCGGACTGGGGCGCCCGGTGGGTTATGTGGGACTCGCCTGAAGGGCCCTACCCACTAAAACCTAGGGATGCTCCGAACTTCCGCCAAAGAGACCCTGACGCCACGGGAATTCGCATAGCGGTTCTACCGCAGCCGGGTCGGCGGGCCGTCACCGTGGACGGACACCTTGAGGCCAAGCCTCACCAGAGGGCAACCTGGAGCATGTCAGATTGCCCTCCGATACATCTGCAAACCACACGCGCGGGTGTAGGGCTCCCCCTGCCCGTACACCCGCGGTTCGCTAAGGGGGGGGTAGGAGCTGGGCAAAACCACGCCTCCTTCTCCCAGCGCGCCTTCGGCGGATTGCGTCGGAAAGCGAATCCACTTCCCTAGCCCTCTCCGCCGCCTCCTTCTGCGTCAAGGTGTTTTCACAGAAAGAGAGGACCGCGTCCCATGACCTTTTAGCGGCCAGCATGGCCGAAACCAGTGCTGGCAAAGAGAGGTCGGGACCAACAATCGCGCATAATTGCGCGCGCTCAGCCGACCAGGCTGGGCATGCCTCCAGCGTGTGCAGGGCAGTGTCGTCTGACACGCCGCACTGATGGCACACCGTCGTCGGCTCTCTCCCCGCTATTCGGCACAAGTACCTCCCGAAGCAGCCATGCCCCGAGAGGACCTGTACCAAACGGAAGGAGAGTGAGCCCCCCTTGCGACCGACCCATCGCTCCAGGACGGGCCGAATCGCTCCGATGGTCCAGTGGCCGGCAGTCGGCTGCTCCAGCCGCGTCTTCCACTTCTGAAGCGTCGCCCTCTGCGCACGCTTCCGCCATCGGCGAACCTCTTCGGGCATCGCCCGTCCTCCCTGGCTCCGTACATGAGCGGACCGCACATATACGTCGGCCAACACCTCCGCTTCGAGATCCCAGGGCGGGGTTCCTGCAAGCGCGCATGCCGCCTCAAAGGAGACCGTGCGGTATGCTCGAACTGCCCTGATCGCGATGACCCGCTGCGGTTTTCGCAATAGGGCCACGCTCGTCGCGTTCAGAGCGTCGACCCACACGGGCGCGCCATACAGTGCCATCGACCGCACCACCCCGAGATAAAGCTTCCTCACTCCCGCAGACGGACCGCCCAGGTTGGGCAGTAATCTGCCTAGAGCTGCTGCTGCACTGACCAACTTGGGAGCCTGGCGCTTAAAATGTTCTGCAAAGCGCCATCTCCCATCTAACACAAGACCGAGGTATTTCATGTGGGCCCCGACTTCAATGCGAACACCCGAGATGGTGATGTGAGCGTCCGCAGGCGGGTTGTTTCTAGCCCCATGGAAGAACAACGCTTCGGTCTTGTTTAATGCCACCTTGAGGCCAAGGCTCTCAATCCGTCGCACAACCTGAGTGACTCCAGCTGCTCCCAGCCTGCACGCCTCCTGGAAGGAGTCTGCGCGTGCAGTGACCAAAGTGTCGTCCGCATAGCAGACAACCCTGAGGCCACGCAAGAGTGCTCCGCGCAACACAAAATCGTAACCTATATTCCACAGGAGCGGCCCGAGGACCGACCCCTGCGGAACCCCACAAGTCACTTCTCTGCGCTGGACTATACCCCTTTTGTCGAGATAGGTGACAACACGATCACGCAGATAGCTGCGTATAATCTGCAGGACATAGTGCGGCAACCCGTGGTGGCGCAGTGCCGACTCAATGCATGCAAAGGGGAGGGTGTTGAAGGCGTTTGCGATGTCCAAGGACACCGCCAACACCACATCCCCCTTGTCTGTCGCTTCCATGGACATACCCCTGACGTACTTGATGGCATCAATGGTGGACCGTCCCTCTCTAAAGCCGTACTGGCAGTCGGAGAGGTCGGGCCCCACTGCAGACAAGTGCGATGTTATGCGGAAGGCGAGGACCCTCTCAAAAAGTTTCCCCGCCTCGTCCAGCAGCACAATTGGCCTGTACGCCGAGGGCTCATCCGCAGGTCGCCCCTCCTTCTTCAGAAGAACAAGGCGGCCAGCTTTCCACAAACACGGAAATCGGCCAGAACGTAGGCACACGTCCAGCAGCTCCCTTAGGCGATCCTCCAGTACTTCGGATGTGAGAACCCAGGCCCGTCCGGGGATACCATCCGGGCCAGGGGCGGTGTTCTTTTTTCGCAGCCTAAGGTAAGCTGCACCCAGCTCGCCAGATGTTACGGGCGGAATAACTTCGCCTACTTGGCTTGGTTGCCTGGGCGGGGCCATAGGGGGCGGCACATGTTCAGCGCAAACCGGGAATAGGCCAGCGACGATGCCATCCAGCAATTGCGGCTCGAGAGACTCCGTGATGGGGGGACCGAGACGGCGGAGTTTGCCTACTGCCGTCCGATACGGGCGCCCCCAGGGATCTAAGTTAAGCCCCTCGAGCATTTCCTGCCTGGCTTCAGCCTTGGCGTCAAAAATTGCAATTCGCAACTCCCGCTTCGCCGATTTGTAAGCAGCCTTCAGCAGATCTTCTTCGGTGCGGTTTCGACGTCTTCTCCTTCTAGAGCGGGTATAGGCCCTCTGTGACGCGATGCAATCGGCACGGAGATCCGACACCGTCTGAGACCACCAATACACCGCCTTGCGAGGTGGTTGCTGCCGAACTCGAGGCATGGCCGCATCACAGATGTTCGTGTAAGCGGCCCTGAACCATTCGGCTTCCTCATCTGCGTTGTCCATGACAGGCTGTGAAAACCAAGCCTGGACAAGCGCTGCTTCCATCAATAGCTCCCTGTCGAGTTTCTTGACCGACCAGCGTGGAAAAGGAGAACTACTGGTGTTTGCAGGACGGATAGTACGACTCGGGGACTGCACGTCAAACCTTACGTACCGATGATCAGAGAGCGTCTCCGCATCAACAACTACTCTCCAATCGAGGACCCGCGTGGCGAGTGAAGGGGTGGCAAAAGATATATCTACAATGGATCCACCGTTGTGTCGCACACAGGTGTCAACGGACCCCCGATTGAGAAGAGCCAGACCGACCTCGACTGACCAATCCACCACTGTATCACCGCGAGAGTCGGTGGTTGGAGAGCCCCACGCCACAGCTTTGGCGTTAAGGTCCCCCATGATGACCACTGGGAGCGGCGAAGCGCGCCTAACGACGGCGCCAAGTTCCGTCATAAACGCCTCAAAGGCCGAGAAAGGCTTATTTGGCGAGAAGTAAACGCCTACAATGGCGACATCGCCTCGCTGGACAGACACAAAGCCGGGCCCCGACTCCTTGACCACTAAAGATGGAGCAAGTGGTCGAAGAGCCGAGTGGATGGCAACAGTGCCCTCTGTGTCGGAAGCCCAGTCACGCCTAGCAGGTGGTACGAAATAGGGCTCGGAAGCCACTACCACGTCTATGGACCACTCCGCGACAGATTGCAAGAGTAAATCTTGCGCACCGCCGGAGTGGTTCAGGTTCGCCTGGAGGAACTTCGTGACAGGCGTGCTAGACATTAACGGGGGCTATAATTGTTCCGACTTGCGCCTGCTGGGCGCTGGACGGGCTTGGCTTTGATTTCCGGCCGGCCCTTATCCTCTTTTTTGGGGGAAGCGTGCAGAGACGGCTACCCATGCTGTGCCCTGCGGGGCGCTTCGCCTCAGCACAAACGGCACAATTTGGCTTCGCCGAGCAAGTTGCAGCGAAGTGTCCAGCGTTACCGCAGCGGTAGCATAACCCGCTGCGGTCGATCTCAGACTGACAATTGTTTTTAGTATGCCCACCCTCCAGGCACCTATAGCACCTTTTCGGCTTCGAGTCCAGCACACGGACCTGCGCTGAACAGAAGCCGACGTAAAGGCGGCCCGCGTCCGCGATGATTTTAGCGGGACCGACAGGGCACTGTACCCAAATGGTGCCGTTACCACCAACGCCTCGCCGGATTTCCCCTGTCTTAACGGCATCGGGGGAACATCCTGTCTCCTCCGCAATGGCTGTTGCCACATCCGTTTTAGAGACGGAGTCATCAAGGCCTGACAGCCGCAGGTCAGCTGTCTTTACCGGCCGAGCGACTATGAAAACATCAGCCATTGTATCCCTTATTTTGTTGGCCAAAACATCGGCATGTTGGGCTCCAGAAGCCCCCGCCAGCTCCAGGATACGTGACCCAGTGGCCGTTTGCCGGAACTTTGGTGGTGGGATTTTTAGTTCCCTCAACCTGACGTTCTCCCTAGCCTTTAAAATGGCAGACTCGTAGGTAACGCCCTTCTCTACAGCTTCGGGGCGAAGAGTAAGGACCACTGCCGCAGATCTTGGCGGTCGAAGGGTGTTCCTTAGTCTCTTTTTCTTGGCCTCAGCGGGAGCGCGTTTAGTTGTTTTGGCAGCAGCCTCACCCTTATTAGTTGGGGGAGCGGAAGACGCTGCACCCTTTTTTTTGGCCTTGCGTTTAACTACGGTTGTCCAGGCTTCCTCAGTGGGCTGCGGTTGCGGCAGCGCAGATGTCGACGCAGATGGTGCATCAGTAGGGATCCCAGGTTGGGAGGCCGGATGTTGTTGGCCTGCACCTTTCTTGCTCGTACTTGCTGCGTTTTTGGGAGGTGCCTTCTCCCTAACATTGCCCTTGGCTGGGCGGTCGGCCAGAGCAGCCTTTGTCTTCGGACGTCCAGGGACGTTCTTCAGCTTCTTCGAATTAGGGTCAGCCGCTTTGCTGACCTTGGGAATTCCCTGCGATTGGTCTTCAGGTGCTGAAGCAGGGGGACCCAGCCGAGCGTCCAGCATTTGTCCCACCTTTTGTAGGACCGTGTCCAGTATGGACTCTGGCTCTGGTAGCGGCACTGGTTGGTCATGCCGTTCCAAGTGTAGCGTATCTCCTGCGCTGCGGGCTGGTAGTTCTACCGTAGAACACTGCGATTTGACAGAGCTAGGAGCTAGTGGCGCCGGGGGGACGGTCTCAAGTGAGGCTCGCAGTTCTGCCATCTCCCTTCTAAATTCTGCTAGCTGGGCGTGCAGGTGGTTATTGTCCGCCTGCAGATCGTCGACCAGCTCTCTAAGCGTGCGGTTGTCGTACCGTAGGCCGCCATTCTCTTCCCGCAACGCTAGGCACTCATCAGCGTTAGGGAGTTTTCTGAACTCCTCCGAGGCCAATTTGTAGATTTCAACGGCCTCGTTAAGAGACCGTTGAAAGGTCCCTTTTAGGTTGCCGGACTTGCTGGCGACGAAGGACACAATGTCGCCAGCATCCATGACGCTCTTGGAGCAATCAGCCGCTGCCAAAGCGGCGGCCTGCTCCTGATCATTACAAGCGGCCATCTCCTCTACCCTTGCAGCACGCCTCTCCTGGGCCTCTCGGCGCATCAGCTCCACCTCCTGCTCAGCATCGAGCTGGAGCCCCTCCCTCCGCGCGAGGCGAGCGAGCTCCAGCTCTCTGCGGGCTGCTGCCAAAACATTAAACTGTTTGCCCTTGGGTGCATTGATCGGCGCGGAAAAGCCCTCCGCATCCGAAAAGTGCACCGAGTCGTCATCGGAGTCTACCATCGTCTCGAGCGCTGATGGTGGCAGCGCTCCGGCAGCACTGCTAGGATTTTTTGTGTTGGAGGGGGCATAGTTGGAGCAGCCCCCCTTGTTGTCCATCTCGCGACGCAAGGCCCCTCTAGTGAGCCGTTGCGTGGTTCCACTGGCTTCACCCCCTGTGCCAGCCACTCCCTTGTCCACCCCACTGGACAGAACTACGCCGGATGAACCGGCCGCCTTACAAATTTGCCTGTCGGCCCACGACAAGCCAACCTTTGGGACACTCTTAGAGCCGGAGCTCTCAGACATTCCTATGCCCTTCAAGGGCACACCTCCTTCCCTTCCAGAAACATCTGCAGATACAGGAGCCTGGTCGCCTACCACTGTGCTGCCATCGGTAGCAAATTTCGCACCAACCGGCCCGGATACCGGTTGGCGGCGGGCGTCAGCCGCGTCACATGACGTGCTCCCAGTAACATTACTGACACCTGAGGCCTGGTCGCGTACCTCAGGGCAGTCATCGGTAGTCAATTTAACACCCGCAGGCCCGGATACCTGCGAGCGGCGGGCGTCAGCCGCAGAACATGACAAACTCTTTTCCTCATGCAAACCTTTCATTTTGTTTGGAAGTTGAAAGGCTTGCCTACCCCTTGGTCGCTAGGGGGTGGGCTGTTCGCCGTCCACCAACCCGTTCGAAAACGGGCGCCCGTCGCCGCGCCCCGCAACGACGGAACCTTTGCGCTGAAACGGCGCCCAGAAGGGGCGCCGGACTACCCCATTCCCCCCCCGTGTAACGACGCCCAGAAGGGGCGCCGACTACCCCAAGCCCCCCCCGTGTGACGACGCCCAGGGGCGCCGTCAAAACTCCGCTCAAAGCCGCTCTGGAGTGAGCGGCGAGCGTGCGACCCAGAGTGGGCCGCACGTGGAGATCCCCCCCGCAGGTCAGAGTGACCCGCTGTGCGGTCCAGAAGGGACGCGCGTTGAAGGGGGTGCGATGCCCAGACGGGGCACCACCTACGTTATTCGGCGCCCAGAAGGGACGCCAGGGATTAGCATAAGGCCCCTTGTCCCACGCTGAACGTGGGCCGAGAGGCCTTACCCCAGGGTGCACCACGAGGAGGTTCCCAAATTTGCACCCCACCCCAACCTTTTTTTTTTTTTTTTTTTTTTTGACCCACGGAAATGCCTTTACGCATACCCACCGAACTGGGGCGCTCGATGGGTTATGTCGGGCTCGCCTGAAGGGCACTACCGACTAAAACCGTGGGATGCTCAGAACTTCCGCCAAAGGGACCAGGGCTCCGGGTAATCGCATTGCGACTCAACCGCAGCTGGCCCGCGGGCCGTCACTGCAGACGGACACCTTGAGGCCTAGCCTCACCGGAGGGCAACCTGGAGCATTACAGGCTACCCTCCGATACATCAGTGAACCACACATGCGGGTGTAGGGCTCCCCATGCCCGTACACCCGCGGTTCGTCTAAGGGGGAAGAAGCTGGGCGTAGCCCCTTCTCCTTCGCCCTGTGCGCCTCTTGCGGCTGGCTGCAGCCAGAGGATCGTCCTCCCTGCCCCTTTCCGCCGCCTCCTTTTGAGCCATCACGGCCTCGCAGAAGGCTAACATGGCGTCCCACGCCTGTCGGGTCGCCACCATGGCCTCAACGACGGCCGGCAACGACAGGTCGGGACCCACCACCGCGCAGAGCTGCGCGCGCTCATCCGACCAGGCTGGGCATGCCGCCAGCGTGTGCAGGGCTGTGTCTACCGACACGCCGCACTGGTGGCACGCCATCGTCGGCTCTCTCCCGGTGATTCGGCACAGATACCTCCCGAAGCAGCCATGCCCCGAGAGGACCTGCACCAACCGGAAGGAGAGCGAGCCCGCCTTGCGATCGACCCATCGTTCCAGGACGGGCCGAATCGCTCCGATGGTCCAGTGGCCGGCAGTCGGCTGCCCCAGCCGCTCCTTCCACTTCTGAAGCGTCGCCCGCTGCGCACGCTTCCTCCATCGGCGAACTTCTTCGGGCATCGCCCGACCTCCCTGCCTACGCACATGAGCTGTACGCCCATAAACCTCGGCCAAGACCTCGGCCTCCAGGTCCCATGGTGGGGTGCCTGCCAGCACGCATGCCGCCTCAAAGGACACTGTGCGGTATCCTCGAACTGCCCTGGACGCTATAACTCGCTGCGGCCTCCGCAGTAGAGTCCTGTTCGTAGCGTCCAGGGCGTCAACCCACACAGGCGCGCCGTACAGGGCCATAGACCGCACCACCATCATGTACAACTTGCGTACACTGGCCGCCGGTCCTCCAATATTGGGAAGAAGATTCCCTAGGGCAGCAGCCGCACCCACTAGCTTCGGAGCCTGGCGCTTGAAGTGCTCGTGGAAGCGCCATCTCCCGTCCAGCACTAGCCCTAGGTACTTCATATGAGCGCCAATACGAATCTGGAAGCCTGAAATGCAAAGGTGCGCATCAACAGGCGGTTTATTCCGAGCCCTGTGGAAGAAGAGGGCTTCAGTTTTTTCAAGGGCGACCTTCAATCCTAAGCACTCAATGCGCCTTACCACTTGAATTACTCCTACAGTACCCAGCTGAGTAGCATTTTGGTATGTGTCTGCGCGGGCAATGACTAAAGTGTCATCGGCATAACATATGACACTTAAGCCTCGCAACAGTGCACCGCGCAACACCCAATCATATCCGATATTCCACAGGAGCGGCCCTAAAACCGACCCCTGTGGAACACCGCAAGTGACACCCCTGCGCTGGACAGTCCCGTCCCTACCCGCGAAAACTACCGACCTGCCTCTAAGGTAACTGCGGATGGTCTGCAGTATGTACCTTGGCACATTAACCCCACCCCAACCTAACCTAACCTAACCTTTTTTTTTTTTTTTTTTTTTTTTTTTTTGGATTGGGGAAAATGTGTTGTACACTGGCCATGCGCACCCAATGGGCTTGGGATGACGCATGGCACGGAGAGGGACTCGGGGCCACATGTCCCCACCCGCACCCATTCGCCCCCTCGTGAGGGAGCGGATGGGTCAGGTGAGTTAGGACTAGTGGCCCCACCCCATAAAAACCCCAATGCTTGCCCGCACACCGATAGCGGAACCCGGGGCCGCGTGAGCAATCTCCGGGAATCCGCCTACGGGATGGCCAGTCGGACCTGGCCACCTGCAGAGGTGGTGGGAGCCGGCAAGCGGGCTCCCACCCCGACGGGGATAGAGCGGTGCAATGCGGCTGAGTAGCCCATCTACCCAGCCGCTGCTCTATCAGGGGGGGAGGAGGTTTCCCTCGACCCCCCCCTCCGCCTCTTCCCTGTGTGAGCAGGGAATGCACCGACTCGTGCGGCCTGTGCCGAGGCGCAGGGGCACGATTCGGTCCCGGTCTAACGGGAGGAGGGGGCGCTATACCGCCGCCCTCGACCCTACCTCCGCCGGTTGCCCGGCCTCGCCCGGCAATGCCGGAACCTCCGCTACCTCCATCGGAGCAACGCTCTCCCTTGCCACGGCGAGGGACCTTGACCAAGGGACCCTCGCTGGCTTAACTACCGGGGGCCGGCAAGCCCTCCCTCCAAGTTGGTGCTCATATGGGCGCCCGATCTCCTTGCACAACCCACACTCCGCCTTCTCCGCCTCGCAGTTCGCCGCCATGTGCCCCGGGGCACTGCATCGGTAGCAGAGGGTGCTACGGTCGGCCTTCGAGTCACACTCGTACTTCGTGTGACCCGACCCGTAGCACCTGTAGCACCTCACAGGCATCCTCTCCAGCACCACCACCTGTGCCTGTACCCATCCAATGGTCAAGGAGCCCGCCTCCGCCAACCGTTTCGCCTCCGCAGTCGGAAGACGGACCAGCATAGTGTTCCGGCCCCACGGGCCGGCCCTCAACACCCCCAGAGATACTCGGTCCGGGGAGCACCCAGTCTTCGCCACGACGGCCTCCACCACTTTGTCGGGTTTGACGTCCTCGGCCAGACCCACCAGGCGCAACTCGGCCTTACGGTACGGGCGCGCAACCTCCGCATCTTCCGCCAACACCTCGCGCAACCTCGTCGCGAGCGCGTCCGCTTTAGGCCCGCTAGAGACTCCAGGTATCTCTAGCTTCCGCCCTCCAACCGCCGTGCTGCGCATCTTGACCCCCTCCAGGCCCAGCGTCTCCAGCTGGATGGCGCCGGCTGCCCTCTCCATTATCGAGGCATATGTCTCTCCCCTCTCCACGGCCTCCGGCTTTAGGGTCACCGTCACGACCGACGACCTTGGAGGCACCAGCCTAGCTGCGGGGGCAGAACCCGCAGCAGGCGCCCTCCTCGGCACACCTCCTCCTACATTTTGGGCCCGGGCGGCCACCGCCGCGGCCTTCTTGGCCCTCCTCCTGTCGCCCCACGACAGTTGGGCACTCCATCCGTCGGCCGGCGTATTGGACGCCGCCGCCAAACCAAGGGAGGTCGACCGTACTTGCGGCGCCATCCCGGGCGTCTTCTGGGGCAGTCCAGCGGCTGCCGCGGCATAGGTGCCACTCCGTCTTTCATGCGCCAGTTGCGGCCTGACGGGAGGCTCAGCTGGGAGGCGACTCTCGATGCTGGCCAATCGCCCTCCCAGCGACTCCAGCACGTCCCTCTTTAGGGCCTCCAGCAGGTCCTTCGTCGAAGGAGCGCCCTCCTCGCCGCTGCGGGGCGGCACGTCCCCTGCGGCGGCCTGCGTCGCCGCATCCTTCCTTGGAGGAGCCTCCCTCTCCCCGCTGCGGGCCGGTCTGGGCGCCTGTTGCGCCTCCCTCACGGCCTTGACCTCGGCCCGCAGCGATTCCACCTCTAGGCGGAGCTCTTTATTTTCCCTCCGGAGGCCCACAACATCCTCCGAGGGTGTCATGAAGAGCGCCTCTACGCACCCCATGACGCACTTGAGCCCATCCCTCAAGTTCGGTTCGCCCCTCGATGCCTCGGGAACCAGCCTCGACAGGGCGTCCAGGCACTCCATTGCGAACTCCGCTACATCCTCCCTCGACTTTCCAGCCAGGGCCTCCCGGGAGCCATTCCCAAGCTCACCCCGGCGAATCCTCACGCGAGCGGGTTCCCGGGCGACCTTCTTCACCCCTTCGGCCCTCCCCTTGCGGAGCCCGGTCGACTCGTCGCTTGAGTCGATTCGCGCATCGACCAGCGCGCGCTTCCGCGACTCCTCCACCAAGTCCTCCACCATTCGCGAGCAGTCCGGGTCGGATGCGGACCCATCCGTTCCAGACCCCCTCTCCTGCTCCATCTCGGCCGCCCAGTCGAAACGACTGGCGCCACTACCTCCGGGCACCGCCAGCTCCACGCCGCCCGAGCCATTAGCCCGAGCGGACGCTTCCCCGGACGCGTCCCCGGTCTCTACGTCCTTCACGGACCCACCACGACCCCCGCCCCTCCTGGGCCTCCTACGACCACCACCAGCACCAGTAACATTCACCGCTGCAGGAGCCTGGCCACGCGCTCCTGCAGGGTCTTCGGTAGTAAATTTCCCACACGACGTCCCGGATAACGTCGTGCGCCGGGCGCCAGCCGGATCACATGGCAAACCAACCTTCTTATTTGCAGACATTTCATACGAAGGGGGGGGATAGCAATTTGTGGGTTGCGATCCCCATTGGTCGCTAGGGGGTGGGCTGTTAGCCGCCCACCAACCCGTTCGAAAACGGGCGCCCGTCGCCACGCCCCGCAACGACGGCACCTTTGCCTGAAACGACGCCCAGAAGGGGCGCCGAACTACCCCGAACCCACCCCGTGTAACGACGCCCAGAAGGGGCGCCGCCTACCCCAAAACCCCCCCAGTGTGACGACGCCCAGAAGGGGCGCCGTCAAAACTCCTCTCAAAGCCGCTCGGGAATGAGCGGCGAGCGTGCGACCCAGAGTGGGCCGCACGTGGAGATCCCCCCCGCAGGTCAAAGCGACCCGCTGTGCGGTCCAGAAGGGACGCGCGTTGAAGGGGGTGCGATGCCCAGAAGGGGCACCACCTACATTATTTGGCGCCCAGAAGGGACGCCAGGGATTAGCATAAGGCCCCTTGTCCCACGCTGAACGTGGGCCGAGAGGCCTTACCCCAGGGTGCACCACGAGGAGGTTCCCAAATTTGCACCCCAACCTAACCTTTTTTTTTTTTTTTTTTTTTTTTTTTCTTTAGAGTGAAGGAAATGCATTACGCACGCGCATGGGACTCTCCCCCCAACTCCCGCTCCCCCGTCCAGGCCCTGCGGCCTCGGCGGGGGTTCGAGAGGAGGGGGGCATACCCACTAAAACCTCCACTGCTCTCCAGCAAGACCCGGGGGAAAGTCGAGGCGGGACCGGCCATAGGCACTCTGCCGCCCCGACTCTCTAGGCCATTGGTTCAACGGAACCCCCGAACCGAATGCACCCCTTGTGCAACGAGACCCCTTGAGGTCACCCTCACGGGATTTGACCCGACAGCTCCTGAGCTGTCAAGTCGAACTCTATCTCATCACTTGTGCTGGAGAGGCGGCGAGCGCCCGAATAGTCCGATCGCTCGCCGCGCCCTCAAACTCGTCCGCATCGCTCGACCCGATTTCTCTACCTCACGAGACCTCAGGGCCGAGCGAGGGAGAGTTTCCCTCACGTCTTTGCCGAGTCGCAGGAGGCCGGACGCACGCCGGGGGGTCACGGCCACCTGCATCACAGCCTCTGCCGAGTACCAGGGGCCGATCGCACGCCTGGGGTCCCGACCTCCCGCAACTCAGCCTAATCAAGAGTGCGCTGACGCTCGGACGCCACGGGTTGCTAGATCCGTCACCCTCTTCAGGGGAGGATCGCACCTCACGCTTCCCATGACGCCATGAGCTCAGCCCACGCCCTCACAAAGAATGCGGATACCTCCGCGCGGCAGCGGCTCGGACGCCACGGAAAGCGAGATCTCTCACCCACTCAGGGGAGGATCGCATGCTTCCCACGACGTCCAAGCGCCCCCGCGCCCTCGCATTCTGCTACCTCCGCGCGGCAGCGGCTCGGACGCCACGGGTTGCTAGATCCATCACCCTCTTCAGGGGAGGATCGCACCTCACGCTTCCCGTGACGCCATGAGCTCCGCCCACGCCCTCACAAAGAATGCGGATACCTCCGCGCGGCAGCGGCTCGGACGCCACGGAAAGCGAGATCTCTCACCCACTCAGGGGAGGATCGCATGCTTCCTACGACGTCCAAGCGCCCCCGCGCCCTCGCATTCTGCTACCTCCGCGCGGCAGCGGCTCGGACGCCACGGGTTGCTAGATCCGTCACCCTCTTCAGGGGAGGATCGCACCTCACGCTTCCCGTGACGCCATGAGCTCCGCCCACGCCCTCACCCGTGCGACCTGAGAACCCTTAAGGGGCGGCCGTCTTTCGAAACGGCGTCCAGAAGGGACGCCGAACAAAACAAAGGACGACGCCTAAAAGGGCGCCACCAATTTACCCCCCACAGGTCCAGAAGGGGCAAGGGGAGGCTGTGGGCCCAGAAGGAGCACCACCAACTTTGTTCGACACCCAGAAGGGGTGCCAGGGTATTCGCGTAAAGCCCCTTTTCCCACGCTGAACGTGGGCCGAGAGGTCTTACCCCAGGGTGCACCACGAGGAGGTTCCCAAATTTGCACCCCACCCCAACCTAACCTTTTTTTTTTTTTTTTTTTTTTTTTTTTTTTTTTTTTTTTTTTTTTTTCCCAGGGGAATGCGTTACGCATACCGGGGCCTTGAAGAGGCACCCGGTTATGTGGGACTCGCCCGTCCGCCTCCGCCCTCGCAAGGGGGAGACGGAGGGGGATACCCACTAAACCCCTGGGGGACAAACAATCCGACAGCATAAGGCAGAGGTGAGACACGGTACCGGCCATGGGCATTGAACCGCGAACCACCCCCTCGCCGTGTGCTGGCCTATGACAACTGCAAGCAGCTGTCACGCGCCATCACACGGCGGCTGCCACGAGGCACATCATGAAAAAAGGGGGCCCTTAAGGGGCAGACCTTACGGCCGAAGGTAGGACCAACTTGTGCAGCCCTTGCCGAGGTGCAAGGGGCACAAGTCGGCCCCCGTCTTGCGGGAGGAGGGCGGCATTGACTGCCTCCCTCGACCCAACCACCGCCGGTTACCCGGCCCTACGTCCGGCGGAGAAAGGCGGCATTTATGCCGCCCTTGACTCCCCCTCTCCGCCGGTTGCCCGGCACTCGCCCTCACTGGCGACCTTCCCCCGATCATGAGGGAGGAGGGCGGCATTGGTGCTACCCTCGACTCCCCCGCCCGCCGCCGGTTGCCCGGCCGCGTCCGGCCCTGCCGGCGATTCCGCCACCTCCATGGCACTCTCCCTGGCCGCAGGTGGAGCCCGCGGCCACGGAGCCCACTTCGGCCTTGTCGTCGGAGGACGACAGGTCCTCCCCCCCATGTGGTGTGTGTGCGGGAGCCCAGCCTCCTTGCACACACCACATTCCGCCCTCTCAACCCCGCACTCGGCGGCTCTGTGCCCAGGGGCACCACACCTGAAACACAGGGCGCCACGGCTGGCCTCCGAGCTACAAGCGTAGCTCAGATGGCCCACACCGTAGCACCTGTAGCACCGTGTGGGGCCCCTGTCCAGGACCACGACCTGCACCCTAACCCACCCAATTACCACGTGGCCCGCACGGGCCAGATGGCTCGCCGCGGCGGCCGGAAGTCGCACCATCGCGGAACACAGGCCAGCCGGCCCGGTCCGCAGCTGTCCCACCGTCACCCGCTCTGCGGCACAACTCGTAGCGGCCGCAATCGCCTCCGCGATGCGTTTGGCCCCGTCCGCCATTTCCGGGGTGAGTCCGAGGAGCCGGACCTCGGCCATCCGGCACGGCCTGCGGACCTCCACCCCCTCGGGCACCGCCCTTCTAATATGCTCCGCCAGGGCGTCAGCCACGGGGCCGCTGGACTCCCCCGGAACCTCCAGCAGCCGGCCGCCAGCCGCAGACTGCCGCACCCGAACCCCCCGCAGCCCGAGCTCCTGCAGGTTGATGCCGGCCATAGCCCCATCCAGCACCGCACGGTAGGACAACCCCCTCTCTACTGCCTCCGGCCCCAGCGTCACCAGGACGGCGGACGACTGCGGCAGCTCCACCCTGGGGGGGGGCCTCGCCCCCTGCGACCTCCTCCGCTCTCCTCCTCCCGCAGGCTTGGCCTGGTCGGTCGCGGCCTTGGCCCTCCTGGCCTTAGCCCTGGCCTTCCTCGATGTGGCAGGAACCCACCCGGCCGGTGGAGCGGCGGTTTTCTCCTTCGGGGGGGCTGGGGCACCTCGGGCTCCGGCGGCAACCCCAGCATAGCTCCCCCCTTCCCTCGCAGCGTCCCCCGCCAGCGGCGGCCTCCTTAGGGGCTCCGCTGGGAGGCGCCTCTCGATAGCATCGAGGCGCCCTCCCAGGGACTCAAGGACCTCCCTCCTCAGGGCCCCTAGCATGTCCTCCATCTTGGCCTCCCTCAGGTCCTTCATCTCGACCCGCACCCTCGCGATTTCCAGGCGGAGCCCCTCATTCTCGGCTTTAAGCACCGCGTTGTCGCTCTCCAGGGGGGGGACGTCGAAGAGAAACTTCATGGTCTCGGTCACCAGAGCCAGCGATCTCCTGAAGTCGCGGATGTCAATCTCATCAAGCCCAATGCCCGTCTTCTCCACGTCCGTCAGGGCACGCTCCATGGCCCCCACGTGCTCGTTCGCCTCAACGAAATTTTCCAGCCTCGAACATGAGGCGATCGCATACTTGATGGCGGCTATGTCCACCGCCGGTTGCGGGGGGGGGAGTTCCAGAGCGACCCCCTTCTCTGCACTATCTTTCTCCTGATGCACCACGCGCTTTGTGGGCCTTTCGCTCTTATCCGAGCTCGATCCGGCGTCCAACGAGCGCTTCATCGAAGCAGGATCCACTTCCATCACGTCCCCCTCGGCCACCCGGTCGAAACGACCGGCGCCACTACCACCGGGCACCGCCGGTTCCACGCCGCCCGAGCCATTAGCCCGAGCGGACGCTTCACCGGACGCGTCCCCGGCATCTCCGCCCATCCCGGGCCCAACACGTCCTCTGCACCTCTTGCTCGGACACCCCCTCCCAGCACCAGTAGTATTAACCACTACAGAAGCCTGGCCTGGAACCTCTGTAGGGTCTTCGGTAACCAATTTGTCACACGAAGCCCCGGATAGCTTCGTGCGCCGGGCGCCAGCCGGATCGCATGGCAGAACACTCATCTTTTTGGAACCTTTCATAATGTTTAGGAATAAAGGTTCCAATCCCCCTGGTCGCTAGGGGGTGGGCTGTTCGCCGCCCACCAACCCGTTCAAGAATGAACGGGCGCCCGTCGCCGCGCCCCGCAACGACGGAACCTTTGCGCTGAAACGGCGCCCAGAAGGGGCGCCGGACTACCCCATTCCCCCCCCGTGTATCGACGCCCAGAAGGGGCGCCGACTACCCCAAAACCCCCCCCCGTGTGACGACGCCCAGAAGGGGCGCCGTCAAAACTCCCCTCAAAGCCGCTCAGGAGTGAGCGGCGAGCGTGCGACCCAGAGTGGGCCGCACGTGGAGATCCCCCCCGCAGGTCCGAGTGACCCGCTGTGCGGTCCAGAAGGGACGCGCGTTGAAGGGGGTGCGATGCCCAGAAGGGGCACCACCTACTTTATTCGACGCCCAGAAGGGACGCCAGGGATTAGCATAAGGCCCCTTGTCCCACGCTGAACGTGGGCCGAGAGGCCTTACCCCAGGGTGCACCACGAGGAGGTTCCCAAATTTGCACCCCACCCCAACCTTTTTTTTTTTTTTTTTTTTTTTTGTTTCCCAGGGGAATGCGTTACGCATACCGGGGCCTTGAAGAGGCACCCGGTTATGTGGGACTCGCCCGTCCGCCTTTCCGCCCCCACTGACAAGGAGAGAGGCTCCAAGTCAGCTGCCAGGTAGAACCCGGCTGGGAGGGCGAGACGGAGGGGGATACCCACTAAACCCCTGGGGGCCACGCAATCCGATAAGCTGAAGGCTGGGGTGGAACACGTTATCTGCCGTAGGCACTGGACCGCGAACCACCCCGTCGCCCGTGCGTCGGCGCATGACCGCAAGCAGTCATGCGCCGGCACACGGGCGACTATGTACACAAAGCACCACAAGGCTAGCATGCCCACCCTCTATGGGCACGCGCACCCCCAAAAATACCACACACACGACCATATGTACAATTTGTACACCACGCATACAACTCGTCCGGCGGACTCCAGGCACTTGGGGTGGTATCGGGGGATACCCATGCCAGTGCCCGCCTTCTAAACAATCCGCCGGACCACAACATACAATATTTACAACACACACATACACATTACATACACACATTTATTTACATACACATATTTATTTATGTACACACCTTTATTTACACCCACATGTATTTATTTATTTACAAATTTACGACGGAGCCGCACCAGTGCCCGGGCTTTCCGGCACCTCTGCCACCTCCATCGGTG
Source organism: Scoparia ambigualis (assembly GCA_963921215.1). Lineage (NCBI taxonomy): Eukaryota > Metazoa > Arthropoda > Insecta > Lepidoptera > Crambidae > Scoparia > Scoparia ambigualis. Next base: position 98,082 of record OY992528.1, read on the forward strand.
CAGCGCTCTCCTTGGTTGCGTGGGAGGCCCTTGCCCAAGGGGTTCTCGCAGGCTTCGTCTCCGGGGGACGGCAACCCCTCCCCCCCAACTGGTGCTCGTGCGGGAGCTTGGCCTCCCTGCACACCCCGCACTCCTCCTTCTCTGCCGTGCAGACCGCTGCTATGTGCCCTGGAGCACTGCAGCGGAAGCAGAGGGTGCTACGGTCGGTCTTCGAGTCACACACATATTTCGTGTGACCCGTCCCGTAGCACCGGAAGCACCTCACAGGTAACTTCTGGAGCACCACCACCTGCACCTGCGCCCACCCTATTGTAAGGCAGCCCGCGGTCGCCAGCCGTTTTGCCTCCGCTACCGGAAGCCGCGCCAGCATGGTGTATCGGCCCCACGGGCTGGCCCGCAGCTCTCCGAGGGACACCAGGTCCGGAGAGCAGTCCACCTTCGCTGCGATGGCCGCCTTCACGCTCTCGGGCTTCGCCCCCTCAGTCAGGCCAACCAATCGCAGCTCAGCCTTGCGATAAGGCCGGGCCACCTCCGCCTCCTCTGCGATCACCTCTCGCAGCTTGGCGGCTAGAGCGTCCGCCTTGGGCCCACTGGAGACCCCTGGGATCTCCAGCTTACGCCCCCCGGCCGCCGTGTTCCGTACTCGGAGCGCCTCCACTCCGAGCTCCTCCAGCCTTATTGCCCCTATGGCCCGCTCCATAACGGAGACGTAGGTGGCGCCCTTCTCCACCGCCTCCGGCCTCAGGGTCACCGTCACCACTGAGGATCGCGGCGGAACCAACCTGGCCGCGGGGACAGAACCCGCGGCGGCCCCCCTCTTCGGCGCACCTGCTCCCGCCTTAAGGGCCCGGGCAGCCGCGGCCGCGGCTTTCCTGGCCTTTTTGGAGGGAGCGGACCTCCACTGGTTTGCCGGCGTGCTGGCTGCTGCAGCTAGGGTAGGCGAGGCCGCCCGCCCGTGCGGTGCCATCCTGGGCGCCCTCTGGGGCAACGGCGGATCCTCCCCCACGGGGACAGGTCCAGCAACTGCCTCTGCGTAGCTGGTTCCGCTCCGCCTATCGTGCGCCAGCGGCGGCCTGGTCGGGTGCTCACTAGGGAGGCGCTTCTCCAGGGCGTCCATCCTGGCGCTAAACATGGCGCCCAGGGACTCCAGCAGCTCTCCCTTTAGGCCTCGCAGCACGTCCCTCTGTAGGCCCTCCATCGCCTCCTTCAAAGAGGGGGTCACCCCTTCCTGCTGCCCACCACGTGTCGGTCTGGGCTCCTTTAGGGCCTCTTTCAGCGCCCTCACCTCTCCTCGGAGGCCCACCACCTCACTCTCCAGCCTCTGGCAGCGCTCTTTGAGGCGCCTATCACCCTCCTCCGCACCGATGCCGCGCAACGCCTCCACACCCTCCTTCACGGTCAGGGCGCCGATCTTCGCGTCTCTGCGGCACGTCCCCTTCACGTTGCCAGAAGCGTTTATCGCGTCGACCACCAAATTGGACGCAGACATGATCTGCGTCAACACCTCCTCGGCGGTTTTCCCCGACATCTCGGCGCGAATGGACTGCGCTTCCCTTCCCCACCTCGAGGAGTACCGAGGTGCAGCAGGGGCAGGATCCTCAACCCTCTCCTCCACTCCGGAAAAACCCTCCGCCGAGGACTCCCTCGCAGCCCTCCTGGCCTCAGCCACACCAGTCGAGGTTCCACGGACCTCCTTCTGCCGGCTCCTCTCGAGGGCGACCTTTTTGGCCTTCGCCCTGGGGTCCGCTTTCCTCAGCCCGCCCTTGCCGGAGCTCCCACTGGAGTCGATCCGCGCGTCAGCCAACGAGCGCTTCCGCGTCTCCTCCACCAGATCTCCGACCATACGCGTGCAGTCCGGGTCCGGGTCCGAATCCGGCTCCGGCCTACCCAGCAGTTTCCTGAGGGCAATCCCCGTCTCCCTCGAGTTCCGCTCATAATACTCGTCCGAGTCCTCATCGGACCGCCGCCCCTCGACGAACACCTGATCAACAGATACGGCTTCCTTACTCCTTCGACCCTTCCGCCCGTCGTCAGGCCCACCACCCACGGCAGACCTAGTGCAAGGCCCTGCCGTGGCGTCAAATTTGAGAGTTAATTTTCTGTCCATGTTATTCCCACGAGTAGGGGGCAACAGTTGACCACCCGCGCAGAGGCCCCCGATGCGCGGGCTACCCTATATACAGCTGAGGTCGGGAGGTGTCAGCTGGTTGGTGACGGGTTTTCTCCCGGGGTGCTTTTAGAGACTACCCTTGTCGCGGCCGGCCGGTTAAGGCAGGCCCTCGCCCCCCTCCCTGAACAGCTCCCCCACAGACGCCTCGAGTGGGATCATTGCCGCCCAGGTCGGGGACTACGATGCTCAGGGGCTGGCGTGAGGCCCCTGGTACACCCCTTTCGGGGTGCTCCCCTTTCCCCCCCATGGTCGCTAGCGGGTGGGCTGTAAGCCGCCCACCAACCCGTCCGAAAACGGGCGCCCGTCGCCGCGCCCCGCAACGACGGCACCTTTGCCTGAAAGGCGCCCAGAAGGGGCGCCAACTACCCCATTCCCCCCCGTGTATCGACGCCCAGAAGGGGCGCCGACCACCCCAAACCCCCCCCGTGTGACGACGCCCAGAAGGGGCGCCGTCAAAACTCCCCTCAAAGCCGCTCGAGAGTGAGCGGCGAGCGTGCGACCCAGAGTGGGCCGCACGTGGAGATCCCCCCCGCAGGTCAGAGTGACCCGCTGTGCGGTCCAGAAGGGACGCGCGTTGAAGGGGGTGCGATGCCCAGAAGGGGCACCACCTACTTTATTCGGCGCCCAGAAGGGACGCCAGGGATTAGCATAAGGCCCCTTGTCCCACGCTGAACGTGGGCCGAGAGGCCTTACCCCAGGGTGCACCACGAGGAGGTTCCCAAATTTGCACCCCTAAGAGAGATAACTCCCTAAAAGGGGAATCCATGCACCTCGCACGGAAACCCCTTTTCCCTCTGCAGTCGGTGGCGCCCCCCGTCAGGGACTCCACCGAGTGCTGCCACTACCCCTCAGGCTTCTCCTCTCGGGCTTTTACGTGGCGCCACAACCCCTCAGGCTTTCCTCTCGGGCTTTTACGTGGCCTTAGACTAGTCCGAGTCGTACACCACCGACTCCGAGGACTGTCTCCTTATCTCTCTTTGGGACGGACGGATCGTCGAGTCCGACGACGACGCATCGTCCGCCCCCACCTCTTCTTCCTCCTCCTGATTACCTCCCAAGCCTCTCCCTGTACCTCTCGCCGGAGAGGCATTGGGGTTAGAGGGTGAGGAAGGCGTCGGGATCCGCGGGGCCTCTGCCTCCTGCGTCTCCATCTCCTCCGTCCTTTCCGGCTGCGCTACCGGGGGCGCTGCGGACCCATTGCCCCGCTCCCTCCTTCGAGGGGGGGCGCACGTCCGGCTTCCCATAATGTGGCCCGAAGGCCGGCCTCTGTTGGCGCAGACCGCGCATTGGGGCGCTCTCTGGGAGCACTCCGCCATCTTGTGCCCCGGAAGGCCGCAGCGGAAGCAGATTCCACTGCGGTCCACTTCCGAAGGGCAACGTGCCCTGGTGTGACCTACGCCCATGCACTTGAAGCAGCGCATGGGACGCAGGTCGAGGAGAGTTACGGGGGCCGACAACCAGCCCACCAGTAACCTCTTTCCCGCCACGATTCGCCGGGCCGCCACAATCGGGCAGCGCACCAGCAGGGATTTGGTGCCCCCGGGGCCAGGTCGTGGTGCTCCCACCTTGACCTGCTCTGACGTGCAGCCCCCCCTCTCCGACACGACTCGCGCCACGTCCTCAGCGGAAACGCTGTCGTCAAGGCCTGACACGCGGATGTCCGCGGACTTTTCAGGCCTTACGACCGTCGCCACGTCTTGTACGACCTCCCGAAGTCGGGAAGCCAAGCGGTCAGCAGCCTCACCGCTGCTCGCACCCGCGACCTCAAAAAGACGGGCTCCGGTCATCGACACTCGCGTCGTGAGCCCCGACGCGATCCCGACGTCCGCCAATGAAATGGCGTCTATCGCCCGCTTGATCACCGTGGCGTATGTTACGCCACGCGCGACCGCCTCCGACGTCAACTGGAGGACCACCGCCGCTGTGCGGGGCTTCTTCAGCCGCCTGCGCCTCGCTCTGGGCCTGCCCGGGGCTGCTGGGGCAGCCTGGGGGGCGGGTGCTCCTCCAGTGGCAGGTGTTGTGCCACTTGTGGTCGCCGCTGCAGCGCCCACCCGACCACGACGTCGCTGTCGGCGCGAGCCCGTAGGCCGCGTCTCCTCTCTTGGTGGCGAGAAAGGGTTCCAATCCCTCGGTGGTGTACCCGACGCCGGCGCAGGGAGGGGTGGGAACTCCTCCACCGGAAGTCCCTGCGTAGCCAGGGGCGGGCGGGCCCTCTCGGGCATGGGGGCGGTTCTCCCTGCCTCCAACCCGTCTAAACGGGCGTTCAGCGCACTGACTGAGCTGAGGAGTAAACTCTTCAGCTCAGTCATAGCGCCCGAAACGGCGCTCATTTCCGTCTGGGGTGGGGGAGCGATTGTAGCCTCAACGCGAGGGGAGGACGCTCTGACCTCACTCCTGAGGGCCGCCAGCTCCGCCCGCAGCTCCTTCACCTCACCCTGCAGCCTCTTGTTGGCGAGGGACAGCCGATCGACCTCGTCGGACCTGCACCGGGAGGCCAGGTTGGCCAGCGCGCGCTGCAGCGTGTCCGCTGCGCTATTGAGCGTGCGCTGGCACGTCCCCTTGAGGTGTCCGGACTTCCGGACCACCTCGCGTATGGCCTGAGCGCTCGCCAGGCCCCGCTCCTGGACGTCGTCCGCCGACAGTCCATTCGGATCCGCGCTCCAGGGGATCGGCTCCTCTGGTCGGGACTCCCTCGTCTCCTCTTCCTCCACCTCGAAACTACGAGCGGCGTTGCGCATCGCCTGTTTTTTGCGCGCCTCTGCCCTCTTCTCCAGCAGCAGTACGACGGCTGCTCGGTAGCGCTCCGGGTTCGTGCCCACGTCCACGCTATCGCGGAGCCCCTCATACGCGGAGATCTCCTCCATGAGGTCCGCGTCCAGCTCGTTGTCGTCCTCTGTACGGCGACGCTCTTCCCTGCTCGAAGCAGGTCTGGGAACGGTGGAAGTCCCAGACGTGCTACCACGGCCTCTCCGCGCCGTGCCGATCTTCGGCGCATTGGAGACACTCAACTCCTCCTCCGAGGAATCGTCCAGATGGTCGACGACCCTCCGCGACCTCTTCCGGCTGTCGCTAGCCCCACCATCCACGGCATACCTAGTACAAGGCTCTGCCGTGGCGTCAGAAGGTTTTGGGTTTAAATCGTCCATAACTGATCCCACGAGTATGGGGCAAAAACGGACCACCCGCGCAGAGGCCCCTGTACGCGGGCTACCCTAGGTACTCCAGAGGTCGGGTGGTATCTGGAGGTTTGTGACAGGTTTTCTCCCGGGTTTTATAGTCTTGCCTGACGCGGCCGGCCGGTGAAGGCAGGCCCTCGGTCCCCTCCCCAACAGCTCCCCCACAGACGCCTCGAGTGGGCTCATCGCTGTCGGTTCGGGGATTACGATGCTCAGGGGCTGGCGTGAGGCCCCTGGTACACCCCTTTCGGGGTGCTCCCCTTTCCCCCCCGTGGTCGCTAGCGGGTGGGCTGTATAGCCGCCCACCAACCCGTCCTGAAGACGGGCGCCCGTCGCCGCGTGCCCCAACGACGAAGCCTTTGCATGGCACGGCACCCAGAAGGGGTGCCGGAAAAGCTCCACTCAAAGCCGCTCAGAGTGAGCGGCGAGCGTGCGGCCCAGAGTGGGCACGCACGTGGAGATCCCCCCCGCAGGTCAGAGTGACCCGCTATGCGGTCCAGAAGGGACGCGCGTTGAAGGGGGGTGCGATGCCCAGAAGGGGCACCGCCTACTTTATTCGACGCCCAGAAGGGACGCCAGGGATTAGCATAAAGCCCCTTGTCCCACGCTGAACGTGGGCCGAGAGGCCTTACCCCAGGGTGCACCACGAGGAGGTTCCCAAATTTGCACCCCTAAAAGGAGGTAACTCCCTCGAAAGGGGAATCTATGCTTTCGCATAGAAATCCCTTTCCCCTCCGCAGTCGGTGGTGTCCCTTATCAGGGACACCACCGAGTGCTGCCACTACCCCTCAGGCTTCTCCTCTCGGGCTTTTATGTGGCCGCCACTACCCCTCAGGCTTTCCCTCTCGGGCTTTTAAGTGGCCTATGGCTAGTCCGAGTCGTACACCTCCGACTCCGAGGACTGCCTACGCGACCGCGCTTGAGACGGAGCGATCGTCGAGTCCGACGACGCGTCTTCCGCCTCCACCTCTTCAACCTCCCCCAACTCTTCCCCCGGGTCTCTCCCTGTACCTCTCGTCGGAGAGGCATTGGGGTTAGAGGATGGGAAAGGTTGCGTCGAGAGAGGGGCCTCTGCCTCCTCCATCTCGACCTCCACTGGTTCGGTCCGTCTCAGCGCGTCGACCATCGCTGCTGTGCGCGCCGCGGGGCTGACCCTCACCCTCCTTAGAGGGGGGACGCACGCCCGGCTCCCCATTATGTGGCCCGCAGGCCTCCCTCCGTCCGTGCAGACTGAGCACTGCGGCACCGCCCGCGTGCACTCCGTCGCTTTGTGGCCAGGAAGGCCACAGCGGAAGCAGTCAAGGCTGCGATCCACCTCCGAGGGACACCTCGCCCTGGTGTGACCCACGCCCATGCACTTAAAACAGCGCAACGGGCGCGAGTCCAGGAGCGTTACTGGGGCCGACAGCCAGCCCACAAGTAACCTCCTCGCCGCCACGATGGTTTGGGCCGCCTTGACTGGGCAGCGCACCAACACGGATGTAGAGCCGCCGGGACCTGGCCGCGGTGCTCCCACCTTCACGCTCTGCAGCGCACACCCTCCTTTCTCGGCCACCACCTGCGCCAAGCCCTCTGCGGTGACGGAGTCGTCGAGGCCAGAGATGCGCAGGTCCGCGCACTTTTCCGGCCTGGCCACCTTCACCACGTCTGCCACGACCTCTCGCAACCGCGCGGCCAGGCGGTCGGCGGACTCCCCGCTGTTCGCACCCGGGATCTGCAGCAGCCGGGCGCCCGTCATTGATACCCGGGTGGTGAGCCCGGAGGAAATCCCGCAGTCGGCAAGGGATATGCCGTCTATGGCCCTCCTGATTACGGCGGCATACGTGACGCCGCGCTCCAACGCCTCCGCCGTCAGCTGAATAGCGACCGCCGCCGTGCGAGGTTTTCTCAGCCGCCTCCTTCTTGCCCTGCCCTGTGCTGCCGGAGCAGACTGTGGGGGGGGCGCACCTCGGGTGTCGGCTGGTGGGCGACTCGTGGTCCCTGCCGCTGCCGCGGGCACTCCACCTCTCCTTCGCCGGCGGCGAGGAGCAGACGTGCGCGGCACTTCGCCAGGAGGCGTAGGGGCCCGCTGGGGAGGCGGGACAAAGGGGTTCCCTGCACTCGGCGGTCTCTGCCTGGTCGCTGGCGCTGGTAGAGGCGGGAACTCCTCCGCTCTCATGCCTCGCGCTGCCAGGGGGGGACGTGTCCTCTCGGGCGGGGCGATATTCCTCGCCTCCAGGCCGTCCAATCGGGAGTTTAGAGCCCCGATTGAGCTAAGGAGCAAGGCTTTGAGCTCCTCCATTCCGCCGGTAACCGCAGCCTGAGGCTGGGGAGAATGGGCAACCTCCGCACGGGGGGAGGAAGCTCTCACCTCGCTCCTGAGCGCTGAAAGCTCCGCACGCAGAACCTCCACCTCGTTCTGGAGCCTGGAGTTGGCCAGGGACAGCCGCTCGACTTCGTTCCGTGCCTCTTTGGCGGCCTGGGCGGCGGTACGCTCCGCCTGCGCCTTGTGCACCCCTATCAATTTCTTCAGGAGCTGCTCCCTTGCTCTCCTGAATCCCTCGATATTAGCCGTCGAGCCAATCGCTACGGCCTTCCCCTCGGATTCGCAGATTTCGCGAAGGAGCTCCTCATAAGAGGAAAGCTCCTCCGCCAGATCCGCATCCAGCTCGTCGTCGGGCTGCGACGTCTCTTTTCTCCGACGACGTTCCTCCTCATCGAAACTTCGAGAAGTTCCGGGTCTGGGAACGATGTTACTCCCAGACTTTGACCCTCGACCTCTCCGCCCGGTGCCTATCTTTGGCGGGTTGGAGGTGGTCGACTCGTACCCCGAAAAGTCGGAGTCGACGTCCTCGACGGTCCGCGACCTCTTCCGGCTGTCGCTAGCCCCACCATCCACTCCGTACCTAGTACAAGGCTCGGGAGTGGCGTCAGAAAAAGGTTTGTTTGAGTCTACCATAGCTGATCCCACGAGTATGGGGCAAAAACGGACCACCCGCGCAGAGGCCCCTGTACGCGGGCTACCCTAAGTACTCCAGAGGTCGGGTGGTATCTGGAGGTTTGTGACAGGTTTTCTCCCGGGTTTTATAGTCTTGCCTGACGCAGCCGGCCGGTGAAGGCAGGCCCTCGGTCCCCTCCCCAACAGCTCCCCCACAGACGCCTCGAGTGGGCTCATCGCTGTCGGTTCGGGGATTACGATGCTCAGGGGCTGGCGTGAGGCCCCTGGTACACCCCTTTCGGGGTGCTCCCCTTTCCCCCCCATGGTCGCTAGCGGGTGGGCTGTATAGCCGCCCACCAACCCGTCCTGAAGACGGGCGCCCGTCGCCGTAAAGGAGGTACCTCCCTAAAAGGGGAATCTATGCATTACACATAGAAACCCCTTTTCCCTCCGCAGTCGGTGGTGCCCCCAACCAGGGACTCCACCGAGTGCTGCCACTACCCCTCAGGCTTACACCTCTCGGGCTTTTACGTGGCCGCCACTACCCCTCAGGCTTTCCCTCTCGGGCTTTTAAGTGGCCAGGCTAGTCCGAGTACACTACCGACTCCGAGGACTGCCTCCGCTGCGCTTGGGACGGCCGGATCGTCGAGTCCGACGAGTCGTCAGCCTCCACATCCTCAACCTCCCCTTGTTCTTCCCCCAAGCCTCTCCCTGTACCTCTCGCCGGAGAGGCATTGGGGTTAGAGGTCGGGGAAGGTTGCGCCGAGAGCGGGGCGTCTGCCTCCTGCATCTCGGCCTCCTCGACTGGCGGTCCCGCCACCGTCTGCGCTGCAGCTGGCGCTGCGGCCTCATAGCCCCTCTCCCTTCTAAATGAAGGGGGGGCGCACGCTCTGCCTCCCATGATGTGGCCCGGAGGCCGGCCTCTATCGGCGCAGACCGCGCAATGTGGCGCCGTCTGCGTGCATTCTGCCATTTTATGGCCCGGAAGGCCGCAGCGGAAACAAATCCCACTGCGGTCAACTTCTGAACCACACCGCGCTCGGGTGTGACCCACGCCCATACACTTGAAACAGCGTAACGGGCGCGGGTCAAGGAGAGTAATCGGGGCTGCCACCCAGCCCACCAGCAGCTTTTTGGCCGCCACCAACTGCTGCGCCGCCTTAATCGGGCAGCGAACCAAGGCTGAGGAGGAGCCGCCGGGGCCTAGTCGCAGCGCTCCCACCCTCACGTGCTCCAACGAGCAGCCCCCTTTCGCGGACACGGCCTCCGCCACATCCTCCGCCCTGACAGTGTCGTCAAGGCCCGAAATGCGCATGGCCGCGCACTTTTCGGGCCTGACGACTGTTGCTGCATCGCCTAGCACCTCTCTTAGGCGCGCCGCCAGGCGGTCCGCAGCCTCCCCGCTGTTAGCGCCCGGGATCTGGAACAGGCGGGCGCCAGTCATCGCCACCCTCGTCCTGAGCCCGGACTCCACCCCGCACTCGGCCAGCGAGATGGCGCCTTTCGCCCGGCTTATCATTGCGGCGTAGGTCTCGCCGCGCTCGACGGCCTCCGGTGTCAGCTGGACGACCACTGCCGTCGAGCGGGGCCGCTTAAGCCGCCTCCTCCTACGCTGTGTCCTGCCCGGAGCTGCAGGAGCAGGCTGGGCGGGGGGTATTCCTCGGGCGGTCTGTTGTGGGCGATCTGCGCCCACTGCCGTGGTCCCTCGCGGACCTCTCCTTCGCCGGCGGCGAGAGCCAGGCGTCGGGCCAGGCGTCGGCGTCTCTCCCACTGGGGGCACGGGGGCCCAGCTCACGTGCTGGAGTGGCGAGGCAGGTGGAAGCCTTGCCGGCAAAGTCGGCCTCGCTGGCGTCGGGAGAGGTGGGAACTCCTCCACCCTCAATCCCCGCACAGCTGGAGGCGGACGCACCCTTTGGGGGGGCATACCGGCCGTCGTCCTCGCCTCCATCCCGTCAAGACGGGAATGGAGCTCACTGATTGAGCTGAGGAACAGAATCCTCAGCTCAGTCACGGCGCCCGCTACAGCGTCGTTCTCGGTCGCCCGAGGTTGAGGAGCGGGGGCAGTCTCCGGACGAGGAGAAGCCCTTACCTCGCTTTTCAGGGCTGCGAGCTCTGCCCTCAGAAGCTCCACCTCCTTCTGGAGCCTGGCATTGGCGAGGGTTAACCTCTCCGCCTCATCTGACCGGCAGCGCGACGCAAGGTTGGACAGCGCGCGCTGCAGGGTGTCCGTGCCGGTGTTCAGGGTGCGCTGGCATGTTCCCTTCAGGTGTCCAGACTTTCTGGACACCTCCCGGATCGCCTGAGCGCACGCCACCCCCAACTCCTTCACCTCCTCGGCCGACAGCCCGTTGGGGTCCGCCGACCAAGGGATCACCTCCCCAGTGACCCTTTGGGCTTCCCTCGGCTGTTCGGCTCTTACAGCCTTGGAGGCGCGGGCGGCCGCACGCGCGGCTTGCGCTTTGCGGTTCGCCTCTCGCGTCATCTCCAAGAGCTGCTGGCCAGCTCTGCGGTAGCCCTCCAGGTCACACGCTGTGCCACTGGCGATGGCCTTTGCCTCTCCCTCTTCGATTTCTCGGCGGAGCTCCTCGTAGGCTCTACGCTCTTTCGCCGATTCGGCGTCCACGTCCAGGGATTGCGAGGGAATGCGAGCGGCGTTACGCTGCGCCTGCCGTTCGTGCACCTCCCGTCTCTTGCTGCGGAGCTGCTCCACAGCGATTCGGTAGCCCGCGGTGTCAAACACGTCTACTTCATCGCGCGCCTCCTCGCATTCGTACAGCTCCTCGGCGAGGTCGGCGTCGAGCTCCTCGGGCGCGTCACGCCGCTCAGCGTCTAGTTGGGCATCGAGCTCCCGGAGTTCCTGCATCCGGAGCTCAACGTCTACATTTTGCCGGGATGTCCCGGGTCTGGGGAAGGTGTTACCCCCAGACGTACTGGCTCGGCCTCTGCGCGCCGTGCCGATCTTCGGCGCTGTTGATGCCGAAGCTTCTCCCTCCGACGAGTCGTCCGTATTGACGATCTCCGTCCGCGACCTTTTTCGGCTGTCGCCGCCGCTCGGTTTTTCACCGGAATTTGAGCCGATCGCAACTAGCGATGCACCCTCGGCTGGGGGTTGTTGGCCGCTGCTTACGACAGCGGCCGGGGTTTTGGGTTTTTGGCTCTCCATATTGTTCCCACGAGTGTAGGGCAAAGGAAGACCACCCGCGCAGAGGCCCCTGTACGCGGGCTACCCTAAGTACGACGGAGGTCGGGTGGTGTCCGAAGGTTTGTGACAGGTTTTCTCCCGGGTTTTAGAGTCTTGCCTGACGTGGCCGGCCGGTTAAGGCAGGCCCTCGGTCCCCTCCCCAACAGCTCCCCCACAGACGCCTCGAGTGGGCTCATCGCTGCGGTTCGGGGATTACGATGCTCAGGGGCTGGCGTGAGGCCCCTGGTACACCCCTTTCGGGGTGCTCCCCTTTCCCCCCCATGGTCGCTAGCGGGTGGGCTGTATAGCCGCCCACCAACCCGTCCAGAGGACGGGCGCCCGTCGCCGCGTGCCCCAACGACGAAGCCTTTGCATGGCGCGGCACCCAGAAGGGGTGCCGGAAAAGCTCCACTCAAAGCCGCTCAGAATGAGCGGCGAGCGTGCGGCCCAGAGTGGGCCGCACGTGGAGATCCCCCCCGCAGGTCAGAGTGACCCGCTGTGCGGTCCAGAAGGGACGCGCGTTGAAGGGGGTGCGATGCCCAGAAGGGGCACCACCTACTTTATTCGGCGCCCAGAAGGGACGCCAGGGATTAGCATAAGGCCCCTTGTCCCACGCTGAACGTGGGCCGAGAGGCCTTACCCCAGGGTGCACCACGAGGAGGTTCCCAAATTTGCACCCCACCCCACCCCAACCTAACCTAACCTAACCTAACCTAACCTTTTTTTTTTCTTTGTTTTAGTCGGAGAAAATGCTTCTCTGCACTGGCATGGGGCCTCAAGAGGATGGTGAGAACCCCATGCACTGTCCGGGGCTGGAACCCATATGTCCCCACCCGCCCCCCCGTGGGGGGAACGGGTGAGTAAGGACATACGGGCCCGACCCGGTAAAAGAACCGACACCTTCCTTCCTGGCGCAGCGCGGCGCAGCGCGGCGCCGCGGTACCGTGTTAATACGCCCCGCGGACGCCGCAACGCCACGGACCCAGCTTTACCTGGGTCCCCTGCCCCTACGGAGCAGCCTGGTAGGTTCAGGCTGCTCCCAAACGGGAGGAGGGCTGGTGCAATGCAGCCTAGTGCTCCTCAACACTAGGCCGCGGCCCTCCTAGGGGGGGAGGAGGTTTCCCTCGACCCCCCCCTCCGCTTCTTCCCTGTGTGGGACCGCGGCCCCACACGTGAGGCCGCGGTCCCACACAGGGAACACCACCAACTCGCGCGGCCTGTGCCGAGGCGCAGGAGCACGAGTCGGTCCCCGATCTTACGGGAGGAGGGTGGCGCTACAACGCCGCCCTCGACCCTCCCTCCGCCGGTTGCCCGGCCGTCGCCCTCACCAGCGACCTCTACCCACTCTTGAGGGAGGAGGGCGGCTTTGGTGCCACCCTCGACTCCCCCCCCTCCGCCGGTTGCCCGGCCTCGTCCGGCATTGCCGGCGACTCCGCCACCTCCATAGCGCCCGCCTCAGCCACAGGCGGGGCCCGCGGCCAGGGGGCCCACTTCATCCTCGTCCTAGGAGGACGACAGCTTCTCCCCCCCATGTGATGGTCATGGGGGAGCCCAGCCTCCCGGCAGACGCCGCAGTCCGCCTTCTCCGCCCGGCACTCGGCAGCCTTGTGCCCAGGGGCACCACACCTAAAACACAGCGTGCCACGGCTGGCCTCCGAGCTACAAGCGTAGCTCAGGTGGCCCACGCCGTAGCACCTGAAACACCTCGTGGGGCCCCCATCCAGGACCTCGACCCGCACCTCCAATCCACCAATCCGGACACTTTTGGCCTCCGCCATCCGCTTCGCAGCCGCGACCGGGAGCCTGACCACCACAGATACCCGGCCCGACGGTCCGGTTCTCATTGGCCCCACGGCCACCCGTCCGACATCGCAGAGCGCCACCTGTGCAATCCAGTCCGCGATCCCCCACTCCCCCTCTGCCATTTCCGGGCTGAGGCCCACCAACCGGATATCAGCTGTGCGGCACGGCCTACGCACCGCTACGCCCTCCGGCACGGCCTTACTGAGCCGTTCGGCCAGCGCGTCGGCCATAGGACCGCTGGAATCCCCCGGGATTTCCAGCAATCGGCCTCCTGCCGCGGTCCGCCGCACTCGGACACTCTCCAGCCCGACTTCCTCCAGACCAATCCCCTCCAGGGAGGCACCCAGCACTGAGCCGTATGTTACCCCCCTCGCCGCCGCCTCTGGCCCGATCGTCACGGAGACGGCTGACGTTCGCGGCGGCTCCAACTTAGGTGGGGGCCTAGCCCCCCCTGTCCTCCTCCGGTCGGATCCTCCCAATGGCGGGGCCGGGTTAGCCACGGCCTTGGCCCTCCTGGCCCTCTGCCTAGCCGCCTTTGAGGCGACCTTCGTCCACTGCGCTGGCGGCGCAGCCGTCTCCTTCGGGGGAGCGCCGGGGGTGCCATATGGTCCGGCGACCGCCCCGGCGTAGCTCGCCCCCGCTGCCCTTCCGTCGCTCGCCAGCGGCGGCCTCCTGGGGGGCTCAACTGGGAGGCGCCTCTCGATGCTGTCGAGGCGCCCTCCTAGCGACTCCAGCACCTCCTTCCGCAGAACCTCCACCACCTCCCTAAGAGTGGGGGAGTCCTCTTTCTCGCTGCGGGCCGGTCTGGGCGCCAGCTGCACCTCCCTCAGGGCCTTGACCTCGGCCCGCATTAGCACCACCTCGTCGCGGAGCCCGCGACTCTCTTCCTTCGCGGCCTTAGCCTCGGCCCGCGATTTCTCCATCTCATGGCGGAGACGCCGATTCTCCTCCCGGAGGCGCTTGACGTCCTCAGTGGACGCGGACGTCGGGTCCAGCATATGCGCCAGCCTCACGGCTTTGACATCGGCCCGCAAACTCTCCATCTCTTGGCGGAGACGCCCATTCTCCTCCTGGAGGCGTATGACGTCCTCAGGGGGCCTGTCGTGAAGCTCCATCACACACACAACAATTTTATTAATGGCCGACCGCAGGCTAGAGGGGAGCTCCCCCCCTTTCTCTTCAAGGATTTTGTCCCACGCCAAGTCCGCGCTGTCCAACGCCATTTTCCGGATATCCTTCCTTTGCATGCCCGCCACAGTGGTCTCGATCTTCTCAAAGGTCAATCCTTCTCCTTCGCTGCTGGGGTCCCTCGAGCGGGCGGGCTCCAGGGCAACCTTTTTAGCCATGTTCGTGGCCTGATTGCATGGCTTGTCCGACTCGTCGCTGGAATCGACCCGCGTGTCCATTAGTGCGCGCTTCCGCGACTCCTCGACCAGGTCGATCACCATCCGTGCGCTCTCCGGATCAGAATCCCTGTCCCGCGCCATCTCGGCCGCCCAGTCGAGATGACTGGCGCCACCCGCACCGGGCACCGCCGGTTCCACGCCGCCCGAGCCATTAGCCCGAGCGGACGCTTCCCCAGTCGCGTCCCCGGCCTCTCCGCCCTTCACGGGCCCAACACCATCCCCGCCCCTCTTGGGCAATTCCCCACTCCGAGCACCAGTAACATGTGCCACTACAGGAGCCTGGTCTCGAACTCCTGTAATGCCTTCGGTAATCGATTTATCACACGAGGTCCCGGGTAACCTCGTGCGCCGGGCGCCAGCCGGACCGCATGGCAGAACACCTTTCTTATTAGCAGACATTTCATAAAAAAGGGGGGGGTAGCAATTTTGGGGTTGCAATCCCCCTGGTCGCTAGGGGGTGGGCTGTCTGCCGCCCACCAACCCATCCGAAGACGGGCGCCCGTCGCCGCGCCCCGCAACGACGGCACCTTTGCAATGAAGCGGCGCCCAGAAGGGGCGCCGAACTACCCCAAACCCACCCCGTGTAACGACGCCCAGAAGGGGCGCCGTCAAAACTCCCCTCAAAGCCGCTCAGGAGTGAGCGGCGAGCGTGCGACCCAGAGTGAGCCGCACGTGGAGATCCCCCCCGCAGGTCAGAGTGACCCGCTGTGCGGTCCAGAAGGGACGCGCGTTGAAGGGGGTGCGATGCCCAGAAGGGGCACCACCTACTTTATTCGGCGCCCAGAAGGGACGCCAGGGATTAGCATAAAGCCCCTTGTCCCACGCTGAACGTGGGCCGAGAGGCCTTACCCCAGGGTGCACCACGAGGAGGTTCCCAAATTTGCACCCCAAAAAGGAGGTACCTCCCTAAAAGGGGAATCTATGCATTACACATAGAAACCCCTTTTCCCTCCGCAGTCGGTGGCGCCCCCAACCAGGGACTCCACCGAGTGCTGCCACTACCCCTCAGGCTTACACCTCTCGGGCTTTTACGTGGCCGCCACTACCCCTCAGGCTCTCCCTCTCGGGCTTTTACGTGGCCAGGCTAGTCCGAGTACACTACTGACTCCGAGGACTGCCTCCGCTGCGTTTGGGACGGCCGGATCGTCGAGTCCGACGAGTCGCCAGCCTCCACATCCTCGACCTGCCCCTGATCCTCCCCCAAGCCTCTCCCTGTACCTCTCGCCGGAGAGGCATTGGGGTTAGAGGTCGGTGAAGGCGGCGCCGAGAGCGGGGCGTCTGCCTCCAGCATCTCGGCCTCCTCGATTGGCGGTCTTTCCGCCACCGTCTGCGCTGCAGCTAGCGCTGCGGACTCATTGCCCCTCTCCCTTCTGAATGAAGGGGGGGCGCATGCTCTGCCTCCCATGACGTGGCCCGGAGGCCGGCCTCTGTCGGCGCAGACCGCGCAATGTGGCGCCGTCTGCGTGCAGTCCGCTATCTTGTGGCCCGGAAGGCCGCAGCGGAAGCAAATCCCGCTGCGGTCAACCTCCGATCCACACCGCGCTCGGGTGTGACCCACGCCCATACACTTAAAACAGCGTAGTGGGCGTGAGTCCAGAAGAACCATGGGGGCCGACACCCAGCCCACCAGCAGCCTCCCAGCCGCTACCAACCGCTGAACCGCCCCTATCGGGCAACGCACCACCGCTGAGGAGGAGCCGCCGGGGCCAAGTCGCAGCGCTCCTATCCTCACCTGCTGCAACGAGCAGCCTCCTTTCTCGGACACGGCCTGCACCACGTCCTCCGCGCTGATTGAGTCGTCAAGGCCCGAAATGCGAATAGCCGCGCACTTTTCGGGCCTGACGACTGTCGCCACGTCTCCCAACACTTCCCTCAGCCGCGTCGCCAAGCGGTCCGCTGCCTCCCCACTGTCTGCGCCCGGGACTTGAAACAGTCGGGCGCCAGTCATGGCCACCCTTGTCCTGAGCCCGGACACGACTCCACACTCGGCCAACGTAATGGCGTCCTTCGCCCTCTTTATTGCCGCGGCGTAAGTCTCGCCGCGCTCGACAGCCTCCGACGTTAGTTGGAGGACAACTGCTGTCGAGCGGGGCCGCCTAAGCCGCCTCCTTCTTCTCTGCCTGCCCGGAGCTGCGGGAGCAGACTGGGACGGGGGGCCTCCTCGGGCGGTCGGTGGACGACTAGAAGCAGTGTCCGCTGCCGCGGTCCCTCGCGGACCTCTTCGACGTCGTCGACGGCGAGAGCCAGGTGTTTGCATCTCTCCCGCCGGGGGCATTGGGGCCCAGCCAACAGTACGCTGGGGCTGCGAGGCGGATGGAGGCCTCGTGTCTGCCAGCAAGGTCGGCCTCGTCGCTGGCTCTGGGAGGGGTGGGAACTCCTCCACCCTCGCTCCTCGCACAGCTTGAGGCGGACGCAACCTCTGGGGCGGCGTAATGGCCGTCGTCCCCGACTCCAGCCCGTTCAGACGGGAGTTGAGTTCAGTGACTGTGCTGAGGAACAAGTTCCTCAGCTCAGTCACCGCGCCCGCTACGGCGCCAATCTCCGACAGTTGAGGTCGGGGTGCGGGGGCAGTCCCCGCGCGAGGAGAGGCCCTCACCTCGCTCTTGAGAGCGGCAAGCTCTGCCCGCATGGCGTCCAGCTCCTTTTGAAGCCTCGCATTTGCGAGGGACAGGCTCTCGACCTCGTCTGACTGGCAGCGCGACGCTAAGTTGGACAGCGCGCGCTGCAGGGCGTCCGCGGCGGTATTAAGTGTGCGCTGGCAGGTCCCCTTCAGGTTTTTGGATTTCCTGGAAACCTCCCTGATCGCCCGCGCACACGTTAGACCCATCTCCTGGACCTCTACGGCTGACGGGCCATTAGGAGCCGCAGTCCAGGGTATCTCCCTCATTGTTGGTTTGGGGGCCGGTGGGGGGGCCTCCGGCGGCACCTCTGTGACGCGAGCGGCGTTGCGCTGAGCCTGCACTTCGCGCACCTCGCGTGTCTTAGTTCGGAGCAGCTCCACCGCTATCCGGTAGCCTAGGGTGTCATAGACGTCGACCTCGTCGCGCGCCTCCTCGCAGGCGTGCAACTCCTCGGCGAGGTCGTCATCCAACACCTCGTCACCCCGCTCAGCGTCCAGCTGGGCGTCGAGCTCCCGAAGCTCCTGCAGCCGGATTTCCCTCTCCGCGTGTGACCGGGAGGTTCCGGGCCTGGGGGAGGCGTTAGCCCCAGACGAGCTGGCTCGGCCTCTTCGCGCCGTGCCGATCTTCGGCGCAATTGCCGAAGCGTCTTCCTCTGACGAGTCGTCCGTGTTGACGACCGCCGTCCGCGACCTTTTCCGGCTGTCGCCGCCGCTCCTCACTCCACTTGTCGAACTGAACACAACGGATCCGGGGACGGAGTCCGCTGCACCCTCAGCTAAGGGTTGTTGGCCACTGCTTACGACAGCAGCCGGGTTTTGGGGGTTTTCGCTATCCATGTTGTTCCCACGAGTATGGGGCATATTTGGACCACCCGCGCAGAGGCCCCTGTACGCGGGCTACCCTATGTACGACGGAGGTCGGGTGGTATCCGAAGGTTTTTACGGGTTTTCTCCCGGGTTTTAGAGTCTTGCCTGACGTGGCCGGCCGGTGAAGGCAGGCCCTCGGTCCCCTCCCCAACAGCTCCCCCACAGACGCCTCGAGTGGGCTCATCGCTGTCGGTTCGGGGATTACGATGCTCAGGGGCTGGCGTGAGGCCCCTGGTACACCCCTTTCGGGGTGCTCCCCTTTCCCCCCCGTGGTCGCTAGCGGGTGGGCTGTATAGCCGCCCACCAACCCGTCCTGAAGACGGGCGCCCGTCGCCGCGTGCCCCAACGACGAAGCCTTTGCATGGCCGGCACCCAGAAGGGGTGCCGGAAAAGCTGCACTCAAAGCCGCTCAGAGTGAGCGGCGAGCGTGCGGCCCAGAGTGGGCACGCACGTGGAGATCCCCCCCGCAGGTCCAAGTGACCCGCTATGCGGTCCAGAAGGGACGCGCGTTGAAGGGGGTGCGATGCCCAGAAGGGGCACCACCTACTTTATTCGGCGCCCAGAAGGGACGCCAGGGATTAGCATAAGGCCCCTTGTCCCACGCTGAACGTGGGCCGAGAGGCCTTACCCCAGGGTGCACCACGAGGAGGTTCCCAAATTTGCACCCCAACCTAACCTAACCTAACCTAACCTAAATCTTTCAGATAATAATAATATTTAGACCCAAAAATACCCAAAAATCAACTTTTCATAAAAAATTTTTATAATAAAATTCCTCAAAAAAAAAAAAAAAAAAAAAAAAAAAAAAAAAAAAAAAAAAAAAAAAAAACAACTTTTAAAAACCTAACCTAACCCTAACCTAACTGTGACCTAACTTAGTATGACGGAAGTACCTAGTCCGCCATTTGAGAGATCCGTGGTGGAGCACAAGAGGACCTTTATGACCGCGCTCCTAGAATACCTTGGACGCATAAATAAGGCGATTCGGGAGGGCAAGTCGGTGACGAAAGCCAACAAGCAGCTAATACTCGACACCACGGCAAAAATCGAGTACTGCGTTAACGTCTTTAACGAGTCAATCGAGAGAGACGTTATTCGCATGCAGATGCAAGAGCCCGAACCGGATCCGGAATTCTCCTCGACCCAAGAGCATCACAGCGAGGAAAGCATTCGGGAATTAGGCCACAAGCTGGACAACAGCGTGAGCGCCGTAGTCGCGATGCAAAGCGAGGCAGCGGAGGAGATCCGGAGAGAGGTAACCCAAAAGGTCGACGAAATGCTGGCGCAGCAGGCGCGTCTCGAAGACCTTGTGCGGCTGACCGGTAACATGGTGACAGCCGCACTGAAGGAGGTTCCTCTCTCCCAGGGTCCGCCGGCCGGCGCTCGCGCTGTCCACATGGTCCAAGAAGCCGAACTCCCTAATGCTCCCTCTTATGCCAGCGTCACTGCTAGGCCTATACCCCTCACGCCCAAAACATACCCAGCAGTCCTCGTTTCGGCGTACGATTGCACGCTCAAGCCTCCGGAGGTTATTTCTCGGTGGAAGAAGGAGATTAGCTTCCGGAAGCTCAAGTACGCCCCGGTAAAGGTACTGCCTCTACCAAATTCAAAATTGCGAGTTGAATTCGAAGACAAGAAACAGTGCGAAGAGACGATAGCCCGTCACGCATCGAGCTCTAATTTCGTCGCCGAGCAGGCGAAGCAGAGACCACCTCTAATGATCCTGAAGGGCATATCGAAAGATGTTGCCCGCGAGGAGTTAGAGGAGGTCCTTGTTGCCCAAAATGATGTGGCTGTCACCCGCATCTGTTTCTTGACTTCGAATCGCAACCCGGCGTTGTACAACGCGGTGATTGAGGTCACTCCCGAGATGCGAAAAGTCATCCTCGCTCTCGGGAGGCTCTGCGTGGACCACAGTAGGGTCCACGTGGAGGACTTCTCCCGATTTGTGCGTGTGGCGCTGCGCAGCCCACGCG
Organism: Scoparia ambigualis; assembly: GCA_963921215.1. Lineage (NCBI taxonomy): Eukaryota > Metazoa > Arthropoda > Insecta > Lepidoptera > Crambidae > Scoparia > Scoparia ambigualis. The sequence continues at coordinate 118,198 of OY992528.1, forward strand.
CCGCAAACCTCAAGGGTATGCTGCGCTGTGTCCTCCACAGCCCCACACTCGTGGCACGCTCCCGTCGTCTCTCTCCTAGCCCTCTTGTGCAGGTACCCACCGAAGCATCCGTGCCCGGTCAGCACCTGCACAAGGTGGAAGGAGAGGGCACCATGTGCACGGTCCACCCACTGGTCCAGTAGTGGGCGGATTGCGCTTACAGTGCGCACTCCCCACTGTGGGTTGGCCAGAGAGGCCATCCACCTCTCCCTGAGGGCGCCGTCAAGCTCGCGCCTGACACTGAGCGCCTCTTCGGCAGTTAAGCGGGTACCCCGTATGTTCGCCGCGGCCCGGCGCTCATACATCTCCGCTAGCACCCCCGCCTGCAACTCCCACGGGGGGGCGCCAGCGAGCGCACAGGCCGCCTCATACGCCACCGTCCGGTATCCCCGGATCACCCTGATCGCCATGACCTTTTGGGGTCGGCGCAACATGGCCCGGATATCCGGACTCCGTCTCATAGCCCCCTCCCACACAGGGCAGCCGTAGAGGGCCATGGAACCCACGGCCCCCATATACAGCCTTCTACAACGCGCACTCGGCCCCCCCAGATTGGGGAGAAGACGGCCGAACGCATTGGCCATGCTAATGAGCCGCGGGGACAGCCGGCGGAAATGCTCGACAAAGCTCCAGCGGCTGTCCAGGGTGAGCCCCAGGTAGGTCATCACTGACCCCACCCGCACCCGCTCACCCGAGACAATCACCCGAGCACCCGCTGGAGGACGGCGCCGCGGTCCATGGAAAACCATGGCCTCGGTCTTGGCCAGAGCAACCTCGAGGCCCAACGCACGGATACGGTCGACCACCGTAGAGGACACCGCCGACACACGCCGACATACCTCCCCAAAATCGCTACCCCGGACCGCTACGAGGGTGTCATCCGCGTAGCAGATGGCTTCGGTCCGGGGCAGCCACCCCCCACGCAACACCGAGTCGAAGCCGATGTTCCACAAGAGGGGCCCCAAAACGGACCCCTGTGGAACACCGGCATGAACCGGCCTTTCCCCCCGACTCCCGTCCTTCCGGAGGAACACCACTCTCCGGCCTCGGAGATAGTCCGCAATCCAGCGCCGGAGGTAGAGCGGGACCCCATGGTGTTGCAGGGCCCACTCGATCGCCGCAAAGGGCAGGGTGCCAAAAGCGTTGGCGATGTCCAAGGACACCGCCAGCACCCACTGCCCGCGCTCCGTCGCCCCGTCGGAGAACCGCTTCAGCCGCATGACGGCATCGATCGTCGAGCGGCCCCGACGGAAGCCATACTGCCTATCGCACAGGTCCGGGCCCACCTCCTCCAGATGCTGGACGATGCGGTCCGCCACTACCCTCTCCAGTAGCTTGGCCGCCTCGTCCAGCATGACAATCGGGCGATAACCCGCCGGGCCATCCCCGGAGCGACCTTTCTTGGGCAGGAGTACAAGGCGCCCCTCCTTCCAGATATCTGGAAGCCTCCCCGCACGCAGACTCGCAGAGAACACCCCTCTCCAGCGCTCGCCGAGCAGACCCGCCGCAAGCCGCAGGACTGTTCCCGGGACTCCGTCGGGCCCCGGCGCTTTTTTGCGGGTCAGCCTCCCCACCGCTACCGCCAGCTCGCTCTCCGAGACCGGGGGCACCTCCTCCGGGCGCACAATCTCCTCCACCTCCCTCGGTGGCAGTGTCCTCCGCGGCGGGACGAAGCGTCTACCGCGCGGGAAGAGGCCGTCCAGAATCCGATCTAGGAGACCCGGGTCGAACGTTTCTAGGGGGGGTGCCTGGCCGTGCATCCTCCCCCTGATCATCCGATAAGGTCTGCCCCACGGGTCCCTATCTAACTCCAGAAGGAATTCTGCGCGGGCGGCCTCCTTGGCCTGGAAGATGGCCACCCTGAGGTCCTGCCTGGCCTCGCGGAGGGCATCCAGCAGGGCTGCCTCCTCCTCCTCCACGTGCCACCTTCGGCGGCACCTTTGGTACGCCCGACGCGCGCCGATGCACCTGGTGCGGAGGACTGCAAGCTCCTCCGTCCACCAGTACACCCCCCGTCTGGATCCGGCGGCTCTGGCCCTGGGCATGCAGTGGTCGCACAACCCTATCAGGACCTGGCGGAGGCGTCGAGCTCTCTCCTCAACGCACAGGTCCTCCTCGGGTGTGGCACACCACTCGGCCGTAAGCACCGCCTCCTCCAGACGGTCTGCTTGGAGCCGGGACAGCGCCCACCTTGGGAACACGAAGTGCCCACGTCGCACCTCACCCCCACCGGTACCTACTCCCCTCCCCGAGGGGGAAATCCCAAACTCGATGTACCGGTGGTCACTAAGGGTTTCGGCCTCCTCCATCACCCGCCACCCATGGACGCGTGCGGCGATAGCGGGGGTAGCGAACGTTAGGTCCACTATTGACCCCCCGTTATGCCGCACACACGTCAAGGCGGTGCCCTGGTTGAGCAGCGCCAGCCCCGCCGACACGGCCCACAGTTCCACCGCGAAACCCTTCACTGTTGTAGCCGGGGAACCCCACATCGTGGACTTCGAGTTGAAGTCCCCGGCCACAACCACCTGAGAGGGCGCCATTCGCCGGACAACGCTGCACAGCACCTCCAGCCACGCCTCCAGCGCCGCGAGTCCCCTATTGGGGGAGAAATACACCCCCAGGATAACCAAGTCCCCCCATCCAACCGCCAAATATCCCGAGCCCCTTTCACGAACAGAAAGGGAGGGAAAGCGGCCAACGCCCGAGGGGACGACCACCGCGACCGTACCATCACTATCCCCGGCCCAATTCGGCGACGGGGGGGACCACATAGGGCTCCGCGACTATCGCGGCCCCAATGCCCCACTCCGCAATGTGCTGCACAAGTAAGTCTTGTGCAGCTGCGGAGTGATTTAAGTTCCCCTGGAGAAATTTGAGGGGCGTACTAGACATTGGGGGCCCTAGTGTCTACCTCCATGCCCCCAATAGGGGGGTTTCCCGCTGGCCGCCGAGCTCTCCCCGGGGGGTCGGCTTTCGGCTTGACGGTGGGGGGGACGCAATTGCTGCCCCCCATATAGTGGCCCGACGGCAGTCTCGCCTTCGCGCACACCGCGCACCGAGGCTCCCTCGCCGTGCAACCTGCCGCCTTGTGCCCGATGGCCCCGCACCTGTAGCAGGCCTCCGTGCGGTCTATTTCCATCGGGCAGCGCTGCCTTGTGTGCCCTAAGCACATGCAGCGGAAGCAGCGCATGGGCGTGGGTTCGAGGGCCACCACCCTGGCGGCGCTCCACCCCACAAGCAGCTTCCCTGCAGCCAGGATTCGCTTAGCCGCCATGACCGGGACCTTGGCAAGGCAGGAGCCGTTGCCCCCCGGCCTGAACGCCACCGCCCCGGCGCGCACATCTTCCGCTGAGCAGCCCCCCGCCGTGGCCAGTGCTGCCGCCACCTCCGTCGTCTCAACGGAGTCGTCTAGCCCGACCACCCGCAGGCCCACCATCTTACAGGGCCTTGCCACTTTGGCGACCCCCTCCAGCGCCGCCCGCAGCTTTTCGGCCAGCGCATCAGCCTTGTCGCCGCTATCGGCCCCGGACACCTCGAGCATTCTGGCGCCGGTCGCGGCCTCCCTGATGCGCACCCCCCCAACTATGCCCAGCTCGGACAGGGAGATGCCGCCCTTGGCCCTGGCTATGACCTGGGCATAGGTCGTGCCCTGATTTACGGCCTCCGGGAGCAGTGTCACCGTGACTGCCGCCGTCCTCGGTGCGGAGAGTGAGGGCCCGCTCTTTTTCGCCGGCCGGGCCGCCGGCTGGGCCGTCTTCGCCGATGGGAGAGCAGGCAGGGCTCTCCTCCTTCTGCGGCTCTTCTTCACCACCTCAGTCCAGGGAGTCTCTGCCGGGGGGTCCGGCGCACTGCTGGGACCCGGGTTGGGGTTCGTGAAGGGACTCTTATCCCAGACGTCCTCCCGCGCTGGATTGGCCCTCTTTGCGGCCGTGTTTGCCGGCTTTTTGGCAGGCGGCTTGGCTCGAGGAGCAGGCACCGGGGCCCTCGCAGTAGCCAAAGGCTTTTTTGCAGGCGGCGGTGCTGACGGGGCCAGCGGGGCCGGTGGGGCCTCCCCCCTCGTGTCCGCTGCAAGCGGCGGGCGCAGAGGCTTGGCGGGTAACAGCCTGCTTTCCAGCCCCTCGATGCGGGCGTTCAGCATCTGGCTGAGCCTGGAGATGATGCCGGCCTGGAAACCCTCCAGGAGCTCCTCATCCCTCTCCATCCTCTCCGGCGACACCAGACGGCCCACGATGGGCGAGCTTGGATGTGAGCTACGCGGGGGCGATGGCGTTTTCTCCTGCAACAAGCGCTTGATGGCGGCGAGCTCCGCCTGCAAGTGATCCACCTTGGCGCCGAGTCGCGCGTTATCAGCGCGGAGCCTTCTGGTCTCCTCGTTCATGGTTGCCGTCGCCATGCGCTCTACCGCCATGTTGACCCGTTTAATGCAAGCGAACACCTCCTTCCTGCACGTTCCCTTAAGGTTCGCGCTCTTCTTGACGACGTTCATGATGCCGTCAAGGGCAGCTTCCACCTGCGTCACGCTCTGGTCCACTATGGGGTCCTCCTCCGCATTGAGAGCTTCCTCCGCGTTGGGAGCCTCCACCGCCTCCTCGTCAGAGGCCTCCGGCTCAGAAGCCGTCGAATTCCGCGGCGTGGTCCTGTGCGAGGCCCTGAGAGCCCTTTTACACGCCTTCTTTGCCGCCCTCTTTGAGCTGGCCCTCGTGGGCATGGCCGGAGGCAGGTCTTTGGTCTTCCTGTAGTCCTCCACAAACTCTACGGCGTCGTCCAGTTCGCACCGCTCGTTCATACCCCTTAAGCGCCGCTTCATCCTCGAATCGACGTGAACGTGGGGACCGTTGGCCTGGCGCCTGCCCCGTCTTGCCGTCGATATTTTCGAGGCCGCACTTAGCCGCACCTCTAATTCGGAGCCCTTAGACGAATCGGAGTCCGTCTTCTCCCTCGGCCGCTTTCGGCTCGATTCCTCCGTCTCCATCGCGCTGATATATGGGGTGTCCACCCTGGCCCCCTCCCTACTCACAGACAGCCTGCTTCCGTTCACCTCGAGCACCTGGATCACCGAGTTGCCAGACCGATCCGACCCGTCAGTCCTGATCTCCTCGTCCCATTCTGCGTCAGGCATGTGGTCGATGTGATCAGATTCACTATCACCGGACACCGTCTGAGCCGCGCCGCTCGGGCCATTAGCCCTCGCGGACGCGTCCTTGATCGCGTCCCCGGCCTCTGCGTCCTTCTTGGACCTTACTTCCTCAACGCCCACCTTGGGCACGTCCCTCACTCCGGGCACCTCCAGCTCCACGTCGCTTCCGCCAGTAGCGTAGTTCGACGCTTCGCTGGACGCGTCCCCGGCATATTCGCCGTCCGTCTCGGACCCTACGTCGACAACGCCCTTCTCGGGCAACCTCCCCTCGTCCGCCGAACCGGGCACCGCCAGCTCCACGCCGCCCAGGCCATTAGCCCGGGCGGACGCTTCCCTGATCGCGTCCCCGGCATCACCGTCCTTCTCGGACCCAAGCACCACCTCTACGGGCAGCCTCCCGTCGTCCTCCGAACCGGGCACCGCCGGTTCCGCGTCGCTCGGGCCATTAGCCCTCGCGAGCGCTTCACCGGACGCGTCCCCGGCATGATTGTCCTTCGCGGACATCGACCTCGTCACCATTCCAGGGGCATTTGCCGCTGCAGGAGCCTGGTTGCTCACCCCTGCAGGGCCATCGGTGACTGATTTGTCACGAGGGGGCCCGGGTACCCCCTCGCGCCGGGCGCTAGCCGGATCGCAGCGCACAACTATATCGCATTTGTCTGACATTTCTATTACGATATAGTGGAAATTTAAGGGTTTACCATCCCCCCCTTTTAGCGTCTGTGGTGACGTTGGTTTATACGGGTGGCCTCCCGGGCTTTAACGACCTATTCCCGTCGACCGGCCAGTTGGTCCTAACCGCCGCTACCCGCACGCCCGGGCGGGTCGTTGCAGCCTGAAGGGACCAGAGCTGGCCTTGGCGCTGGCGTTCGCGCCAAATTCCCCCCCCCCCCCAATTCCCCCCCTCCCCCCCCCCCGATGGCCGCTAGGTGGGTGGGCTGTATCGCCGCCCACCGACCCGTCCGACAAAGACGGGCGTCCGTCGCCGCGAGCCCCAACGACGAGACCTTTGCGTCCCCTCCCCCCCATTGAAACGGCGCCCAGAAGGGGCGCCGGTCTACCAATTCCCCCCCCCGTGTGACGACGCCCAGAAGGGGCGCCGTCAAAACTCCGCTCAAAGCCGCTCAGATCGAGCGGCGAGCGTGCGGCCCAGAGTGGGCACGCACTTGGAGGTGCAGGCCCAGAAGGGGCACTGCCTACTTTATTCGACGCCCAGAAGGGGCGCCAGGGATTAGCATAAGGCCCCTTGTCCCACGCTGAACGTGGGCCGAGAGGCCTTACCCCAGGGTGCACCACGAGGAGGTTCCCAAATTTGCACCCCAACCTAACCTAACCTTTTTTTTTTTTTTTTTTTTTGGACTGGGGAAAATGTGTTGAACACAGGCCATGCGCACCCAATGGGCTTGGGATGACGCATGGCACGGAGAGGGACTCGAGGCCACATGTCCCCACCCGCACTCATTCGCTCCTCCGGGGAGGAGCAGATGAGTCGGGCGAGTTAGGACTAGTGGCCCCACCCAATAAAAACCCCAGTGCTTGCCAGCAGACCCGCTAGCGGAAACCCGGGGCCGTGTTAACAATCTCCGGGAGACCGCCAGTGCGGGGTGGCCAGTCTTACCTGGCCTCCTGCAGAAGAGAGGTGGGAGCCGACAAGCGGGTTCCCACCCCGACGGGGATGGAGCGGTGCAATGCGACTAGGCAGCCCATCCACCTAGCCGCTGCTCCATCAGGGGGGGAGGAGGTTTCCCTCGTCCCCCCCCTCCGCCTATTCCCTGCGTGAGCAGGGGAAGCACCGGCTCGTGTACCTGTGCCGAGACGCAGGGTCACGAGTCAGTCCCGATCTAACGGGAGGAGGGGGCGTTATACCGCCGCCCTCGTCCCACCCTCCGCCGGTTGCCCGGCCTCGTCCGGTAATGCCCGGACCTCCCCCTCCTCCATGGGCGTTTCGCCCTCCCTGGTCGCAGGTGGAGCCCGCGGCCAGGGGGCCCATTTCGCCCTCATCCTAGGAGGACGGCAGCTCCTCCCCCCCATGTGGTGTTCATGGGGGAGCCCCGCCTCCCGACAGACACCACATTCCGCCCTTTCCGCACTGCACATTGCCGCCTTGTGCCCTGCGGCACCGCAGCGGAAACACAAAGTGCCACGGCTGGCCACCGAGCCACAGGTGTAGCTAAGGTGGCCCACGCCGTAGCACTTGTAACACCTGGTCGGGCCCCCATCCAAGATCTCCACTCGCACGCTCGCCCAGTCAAGCACTACGCTGGTCTGCTCCGCCAAGTATTTTGCTGCCGCGACCGGCAGCCGGACCACAACAGAGCGCCGCCCCGACGGCCCGGTCCGGACCGGCCCCACGGTCACCCGATCAAGACCGCATTTCGCTCCTTCAGCGACCGCCTCCCGGATCTCGTCCCCCTCATAGTCGACGTCCGGGTTGAGGCCCACGAGCCTGATTGCGGCTGTCCGGCACGGCCTGCCGACCACCACGTCATCAGGGACGACCTCGCGGAGCTTCTCCGCCAGGGCGTCAGCTAAAGGCCCGCTGGAGTCTCCCGGGACCTCGAACTTCCGCCCACCCGCAGCAGTGTGCAGCATCCGCACACCTCCCCTTAGTCCAATATCTGGCAGATCGACTTTCCGCATTGCCTCCCCCAGGGCCGAGGCATACGTCGCGCCCCTAGCCACCGCCTCCGGCTTCAGCGTCAGAGTGACGACCGAAGACCGTGGCAGCTCCAGTTTGGGGGAGGGCCTCTCACGCTCTACCTTCTTCGGCAAATTGCCGCCCTTCCGTGCGGCCCGGACGGCCGCAGATTCTGCCTTTTTGGCCCTACGCCTGGCTGCCTGCGAGGCGACGGTCCTCCATTCTGGCGGCGGATTGGGCACCGAACCCACGGCCTGGTTCCTCAGAGGAGTGCCAGGGGCGGCATGACCTCCAGCAGCCACCCCGGCGTAACTCGCCCCGCCGTCGCTCGTCAACGGGGGCCTCCTAGGGGGGTCGACCGGGAGGCGTTTTTCTATGGTGGCCAGTCGCCCTCCCAGCGACTCCAGTAACTCCACCTTTAGGGCCTCCATCATGGCCTGAATCTTGGCTTCTCTCTCCTCCCGCATCTCGATGCGGAGCCTGGCCATCTCCAGCCGAAGCTCCTCATTTTCTACGCGGAGGCGCGCGATGTTTTCCGCCTCGGTCGTGTCGAAGAGGACGTCTATGGCCCCCAAAATTACGTTGTAGGCGTCCTCCACGTCTGGGCAGACCTTCCTGCAACCGGAGGCTGCGAGGTACGTCACCTCCTCCAGGCGCGCACACGCTTCCGACATCACATCGTGCCTATCCATCGCAGTCAGGTACTCCTCGACTTCCTTCGGGGTCCTAGCAAGGATCTTCCCTTCGGCAGCTTCCTTGGCCATCCTCTCTTTCTTCGCGCCGTCAGCCCTGTCTTTGCTGACTCTGAGGAACTCCTTGAAGCTCTCCTTCTCTTCTTCCCGCGTGCGCTTTCGCGTAGAAGGGTCAACCTCCATCTGCTCCCCCTCGGCCACCCGGTCGGAACGACCGGCGCCACTGCCACCGGGCACCGCCGGTTTCACGCCGCCCGAGCCATTAGCCCAGGCGGACGCTTCCCCGGACGCGTCCCCGGCCCTACCGCCCTTACCGGGCCCACCGCAAACCCCGCCCCTCCTGGGCAACTCCCCACTCCGAGCACCAGTAATATGTGCCGCCACAGAAGCCTGGTCTCGAACTCCTGTGGGGCCTTCGGTAGTCCATTTCTCACACGGAGCCCCGGATAGCTCCGTGCGCCGGGCGCCAGCCGGATCACATGGCAAACCACCTTTGCATTTCTTGGACATTTCATACGAAGGGGGGGATAGCAATTTGTGGGTTGCGATCCCCATTGGTCGCTAATGGGTGGGCTGTCTGCCGCCCACCAACCCATCCGAAGACGGGCGCCCGTCGCCGCGCCCCGCAACGACGGCACCTTTGCAGTGAAACGGCGCCCAGAAGGGGCGCCGAACTACCCCAAACCCCCCCGTGTATCGACGCCCAGAAGGGGCGCCGACTACCCCAAACCCCCCCGTGTGACGACGCCCAGAAGGGGCGCCGTCAAAACTCCCCTCAAAGCCGCTCGGAGTGAGCGGCGAGCGTGCGACCCAGAGTGGGCCGCACGTGGAGATCCCCCCCGCAGGTCAGAGTGACCCGCTGTGCGGTCCAGAAGGGACGCGCGTTGAAGGGGGGTGCGATGCCCAGAAGGGGCACCACCTACTTTATTCGGCGCCCAGAAGGGACGCCAGGGATTAGCATAAGGCCCCTTGTCCCACGCTGAACGTGGGCCGAGAGGCCTTACCCCAGGGTGCACCACGAGGAGGTTCCCAAATTTGCACCCCTAAAGGAGGTAACTCCCTAAAAGGGGAATCTATGCATTACACATAGAAACCCCTTTTCCCTCCGCAGTCGGTGGCGCCCCCAACCAGGGACTCCACCGAGTGCTGCCACTACCCCTCAGGCTTACACCTCTCGGGCTTTTACGTGGCCGCCACTACCCCTCAGGCTCTCCCTCTCGGGCTTTTATGTGGCCTAAAGGCTAGTCCGAGTCGTATACGTCCGACTCCAAGGACTGCCTACGCGCTTGGGACGGACGGATGGTCGAACTCGTCGACGCACCATCCCCTCCCACCTCTTCAATCTCCTCCTGGTCTTCCCCCGGGGCTCTCCCTGTACCTCTCGCCGGAGAGGCATTGGGGTTAGAGTTCGAAGGAAATTGGGTCGAGAGCGGGGCCTCTGCCTCCTGCATCTCGACCTCCTCTGTGGTCCGTCTCAGCGCGTGGATGATCGCTGCGGTGCGCGCTGCGGGGTTCATCCGCACCCTCCTTCGAGGGGGGACGCACGCCCGGCTCCCCATAACATGGCCCGCAGGCCTTCCGCCGTCTGCGCAGACCGCGCAATGAAGCGCTCCCTCCAAGCACCCGGCAATCTTGTGCCCGGGGAGTCCGCAGCGGAAGCATATAGTGCTCCGGTCTACCTCAGATGGGCAGCGTGCCCTAGTATGACCCACGCCCATACACTTGTAACAGCGTAGGGGGCGCGGGTCGAGGAGGGTCACTGGGACCGATAACCAGCCTATCAGCAACCTTCCCGCCCCCACGAGGATTTGGGCCGCCTTGACCGGGCAGCGCACCATCATTGACGAAGAGCCGCCAGGGCCAGGTCGCGGTGCTCCCACCTTGACCTGCTCCAGCAGGCAACCACCCTTTGTCGCCACCACCTGCGCCACATCCTCTGCAGTGACGGTGTCGTCGAGGCCGGAGATTCGCACGTCCGCACACTTCTCCGGCCTGGTGACCGTTGCCACGTCGGCCACAACCTCGCGTAGCCGTGTCGCTAAGCGGTCGGCAACCTCCCCGCTATTCGCGCCCGGTACCTGGAATAACCGGGCGCCCGTCATTGAGATTCGGGTCGTGAGCCCAGACACCATGCCGATGTCATATGTCTCCCCGCGCTCTACAGCCTCCGCTGTCAGCTGTACGGCCACCGCTGTGGAGCGTGGTCGCTTCAGCCGCCTTCTTGTTCTTGCCCTGGTTCGGGCTGCTGGGGCAGCCTGGGGCGGGGGCACTCTTCTGGCGGCAGGTGGTGTGCCGCTTGAGCTTGCGGCCGTTGGCGCAGTCGCTCTCTCTCCTCTTTGTCTACGGCGGGAGTCCGTCGTCTGTGCCGCGACGGGAGGCGCTGGGGCCCAGCTGACGGTCGGCTGGGGTGGCCTCGGCGTGGGAAGTGGCGGAAACTCCTCCACCCCAGATCCCGAGCGGCTAAGGGGGGACGCGTCCTCTCGGGCGTGGGGGCGGTTCTCCTCGCCTCCAGGCCGTCCAAACGGGCGTTCAGCGCCCCGACTGAGCTGAGGAGTAGACTCTTCAGCTCAGTCATAGCGCCGGAAACGGCGGCCATTTCAGTCTGGGGTTGGGGAGCAGGAGCAGACTCCGCTCGGGGGGAGGACGCTCTCACCTCGCTTCTGAGGGCCGCCAGTTCAGCGCGCAGCACCTCTACCTCGTTCTGTAGCCTCGAGTTGGCGAGGGACAGACGTTCTACCTCATCGGACCTGCAGCGCGATGCCAAGTTGGCCAACGCGCGCTGCAGTGTGTCCGCGGCGACGTTGAGGTCGCGCTGGCATGTACCTTTGAGGTGCCCAGACTTCCTGGACACCTCCCGTATGGCCCGTGCGCTGGCCAAGCCCCTCTCCTGGACCTCGTCGGCTGTCAGCCCGGTAGGTCCCGCGCACCAGGGGATCTGGTCGTCCGTGGGCGCTGTTCGTGGCGGTATGGGCGCCGTTCGTTCCCCCGACGGTATTGGCGATGGTCGTGCCTCCGTGGGTTTGGCCGTCTTGACGGTGCGGGCGGCATTGCGCTCAGCCTGCGCTTTCCGGAGCTCCCTCGTACGGTCAAGGAGTTTCTCCTCGGCTCTACGGCACCTCTCCTCATCGTAGACCTCGCCCTCTGAAATGGCTTTCGCCTCCGTCTCCGCGATTTGCCGGCGTAGCTCCTCGTAGGAGTACATTTCCTCCAACAAATCCGCGTCCAGTTCGTCGTCGAGCTGTGAAAGCTCCATACGACGCGCTTCCTCTCCATAACCAGGTCTGGGAACGGTGTTAGTCCCAGACTTGCTCCCTCGACCTCTCCGCCCGGTGCCGATCTTTGGCGGGTTTGAGGTTGTCGACTCATACCCCGAAAGGTTATCGGAGTCGACGTCCTCGGCGGTCCGCGACCTCTTCCGGCTGTCGCCAGCCCCACCACCCACGGCATACCTAATACAAGGCTCTGCCGCGGCGTCAGAAGATTGGGTTTTTTGACTTTCCATTACTGATCCCACGAGTTGGGGGCAACTAAAAGACCACCCGCGCAGAGGCCCCCGATGCGCAGGCTACCCTAACTACTCCTGAGGTCGGGAAGTATCAGGAGGTTGGTGACGGGTTTTCTCCCGGGGTGCTTTTATAGACTACCCTTGTCGCGGCCGGCCGGTGAAGGCAAGCCCTCGCCCCCCTTCCTGAACAGCTCCCCCACAGACGCCTCGAGTGGGATCATTGCCGCCCAGGTCGGGGACTACGATGCTCAGGGGCTGGCGTGAGGCCCCTGGTACACCCCTTTCGGGGTGCTCCCCTTTCCCCCCCATGGTCGCTAGCGGGTGGGCTGTATAGCCGCCCACCAACCCGTCCTGAAGACGGGCGCCCGTCGCCGCGTGCCCCAACGACGAAGCCTTTGCATGGCGCGGCACCCAGAAGGGGTGCCGGAAAAGCTCCACTCAAAGCCGCTCAGAGTGAGCGGCGAGCGTGCGGCCCAGAGTGGGCACGCACATGGAGATCCCCCCCGCAGGTCCGAGTGACCCGCTGTGCGGTCCAGAAGGGACGCGCGTTGAAGGGGGTGCGATGCCCAGAAGGGGCACCACCTACTTTATTCGGCGCCCAGAAGGGACGCCAGGGATTAGCATAAAGCCCCTTGTCCCACGCTGAACGTGGGCCGAGAGGCCTTACCCCAGGGTGCACCACGAGGAGGTTCCCAAATTTGCACCCCAACCTAACCTAACCTAACCCTAACCTAACTCTGACCTAACTTAGGATGGAGATTGCGTATGGAGATGTTCCAAGTCCACCATTTGAGCGTTCTCATTGGGAACCAGGGAAGACCTTTGAGGACCATTTCCTCGACTACATCGGTCGTATAAAACGGGCAGTTACTGAGGGCAAGTCGGTAACAAGAGCCAATAAGGAAATAATCCTCGACTCCACGGCAAGAATGGAACATGCCCTCGAACTGTTCAAGGCAACATCAGCTGCTTATTCTCCACCTCCATGTCCGCAGCCTGAGCCTGAGCCGGAGTTCTCCTCCACTCAGGATCACATTAGTGAGGACAGCATAAAGGAGCTAGGCCACAAGCTGGACAACAGTGTGAGCGCCGTAGTCGCTATTCAAAGCGAGGCAGCGGCGGAGATCCGACGGGAGGTTGCTCAAAAGATCGACGAGATGATGGTGCAGCAGGCGCGTCTCGAAGACCTTGTGCGGCTGACCGGTAACATGGTGACAGCCGCACTGAAGGAGCACCCCCCCGTCCTGGGTCCGCCGGCCGGCGCTCGCACTGCCCACACAGTCCAAGAAGCCGAACTCCTGAATGCTCCATCCTACGCTAGCGTGGCCGCCAGGGCTATACCATCCACGCCCAAAACCTACCCCGCAGTCATAGTTTCGTCCTATGACTGCACCTTGAAGCCTCCGGAGGTGGTATCTCGCTGGAAACAGGAGGTGTCATTCCGGAGACACAAATACGCCCCCATAAGAATCCAGTCGTTGCCCAAGGCCAAATTGAGGGTCGAATTTGATGACAGGAAGCAATGCGAGGAGACTATAGCCCGCCACGCTAAGAGTGTTAATTTCGCCGCTGAGCAGGCGAAGCAGAGACCACCGCTGCTTATCCTGAAGGGCATCTCAAAGGATGTTGCCCGCGAGGAGCTAGCGGAGGTCCTTGCTGCTCAAAACGACGTGGCGATCACTCGTATATGCTTCCTGACATCAAATAGAAACCCGGCACTGTATAACGCGGTTGTCGAGGTCACCCCCGAGATGCGACTCACCATCTTAGCGCTCGGGAGACTCAACGTGGACCATAGTAGGGTCCACGTTGAGGACTTCAGCCGTTTTATGCAGTGTCGGGAATGCCTTCAATACGGCCATACGAAGGCAAAATGTCAGTCCGAAAGGAGACCTTGCGCCCACTGCGCCAGTCCGAGCCACCAAGTAGCACAATGCCCCAACAAGACCCAGGGGCCTAAGTGCTACAATTGCTCGGCCCATAACACGCGCATGGGCACAAGGATTGATACTGGTCATAATGCCACAAACACCAGCGAATGCCCCCGTATTCGGTCAATGGTCCTGCGCTTGCAGGGTCAGACCGACTACGGTAATTAGATTGTCTACAAAACTAATCAAATTAATTATTTACAAATATAACTAAACCTAAATAAATAACAAAGTTAACAAAATATAAAATAAGTAAATAATAAAATTACCAAAATTTCACATAAATAACTAAAACTAACATAAATATTTAACTTACAACTATAAAAATTAAACTTAAATTTAACTTAATTAAAACAAACTACTATAAACAACATATACTAAACTAAATTACAAACTATAATAAAATAAAACTAATATAACAAAACAAATACAATAAACAACATTAAAATTAAATAATTAACTAAAACAAACTTAAACACTAAACTTAAACTAAATAATAAAACAAAACCTAACATAACCAAAACCAATCTAAATAAGACAACATATACACAATAACATAAATCAAACAAATTAAATAAAAACAAATACAATTAACATCAAATTAGATGTCTATACAAATAAATGTAACTTAAATCCCAATAATTATAGATTGGATAATATAAAATAAATAAACCTAAAAAGCCTACAACTAATGTAATAACTAAAATACTAAATTATAATTGGTAAAATATCTAAACAAATGAAACTAAACGTAAATTAAACCAAATAAAGAAAATAAACAATCAAAATAAAAATGTACATACAAAATAAACACCTAAAATAAAACATACAATCAAAAATTTTTAAAATATAAATAAATAAAACAAAAGAAAATTGTAACTCCTAAAACCCAAAATCTTAAAAATAAATAAAATTATATAACTTCCTATCTTTCCCCCCTTATGTATTACTCTTCCTATCCTTTCCTCTTTATTCTTCCCCCCATTGTGCCCCGCAATTCAGATAGGAGTGGACCATCAGTCCATCTCAATAAAAAGGACTCTGTCCTAAATGCAAAGAAAAAGATAAAAAACGTAGAAAATATGCTCTGATCATGTTAGAGCCGCGAGCAAAAAAAAAAAAAAAAAAACCTAACCTAACCTAAACACGCCTGCGCGGGGTCCCGAAGGACACGCCTTGCAGATTAACTGCTCCAGTGGCGACCTCAGCGTGAGGCCGCCACCACCCCTCGGAGATCGTCTAGCGGGGGTCTATGGGGATTCTCCCGTCCCCCCCCCCCGCGTGTAGACTAGGACGGGTGCAGTTGTCCGTGCACCAGTCTTCTTCGACCCGGCCTACGACGTCTAGCTACGCCAGACAGCGGGTCATCCTCGCGCGTTCTCTCGTCAGCCTCTTTCCGGGTGATGACCTCCGCACAGAAAGAGGCGACTGCGCTCCACGACCTGATGCCGCCCAACATGGCATCTACAATGGCGCTGAGGCCAAGGTCGTCTCCGACAACAGCGCGCAGGATTTGTCGCGGCTGGTCGAAGGTCGGGCACGCCACCAGATTGTGCATGGCCGAATCTTCGGCGGCACCACACTGGTGGCATGCTGGAGTCTCCTCTCGTCCTATCCTGCACAGAAACTTGCCGAAGCACCCGTGTTCTGTGAGGACTTGTGTCATGTGGAACGAGAGGACTCCCTCCTTGCGGCTGACCCATCGCTCTAAGACAGGTCGGACCGCTCCGATGGTCCAGTGGCCATGGCTCGGTCTTTCGAGCCTCTCACGCCAATGGACGATTGCCACCTCTTGAGCGTCTCTCCTCCAACGCTCGATCTCTTCAGGTGCAGGCCTGTCCCCTCTGCCGCGCATTGCTGCGACCCTTTGATAGACCGTGGACAGAACCACGGCCTCCAGTTCCCAAGGGGGAGTCCCCGCGAGAATACACGCCGCCTCGAAAGATACCGTTTGGTATCCTCGTATCGCTCTAATAGCCATTGCCCTTTGAGGCCTTCGCAACAAGGCCTTGTTATGGGCGTTTAGAGCATCCACCCATACCGGAGCGCCATATAAAGCCATTGATTTGACAACTCCAGTGTACAAACGGCGAGCAGTGATGCTCGGCCCGCCGAGATTTGGCAGCATCCTCCCAAGGGCCGTAGCTGTTTTGACCAGCTTGGGGGACTGCAGGCGAAAGTGCTGCCGAAAACTCCATTTCGAATCGAGAATCAGCCCAAGGTATTTCATGGTCGAGCTGATATCGATGCGGACACCACTGATAACGAGGTGTGAGCCCTCTGGTGGTTTTCTCCTTGCCCCATAAAAGAAAAGGGCCTCAGTCTTGTCCAAGGATACGCTCAGACCAAGCAGACCAATCCGACTGACCATGTGTGATACACCAACAGTGGCTAGTGTCGTAGCATCGGGGAAGCTATTGGCACGGGCTGTGACTAATGTGTCGTCGGCGTAGCACACAACGCCTAGTCCGCGCAGCTGCGCACCCCTCAAGACCCAGTCATAGCCGATGTTCCACAGTAACGGCCCCAAGACCGATCCCTGTGGAACACCGCATGACACAGCCCTCCTATGTACCCTTCCATCGCGACCCTGGTACACCACCAGCCTCCCCCTCAGGTAGTTGTAGATGACCTGCTGTAAGTATTGGGGCACCCCGTGAAAACGAAGTGCCTCACTGATACACTCAAAGGGGAGGCTGTTAAAGGCATTGGCGATGTCCAAGGACACCGCCAAAACCACGTCGCCCTGAGCAACCGCGTCCTGAGCAAGATGTTTGACGCTCAGGATTGCATCGATGGTCGACCTATTTTCTCTGAACCCGAATTGGCACTCAGCCAAATCCGGGCCCACCATCTTAAGGTGTTGGATGATTCGGGAAGCCAAAATGCGTTCAAAAAGCTTACCGGCCTCGTCCAAGAGAACGATGGGCCGGTAGGCTGATGGCGAGTCGACTGGTCGCCCTTCTTTCTTCAAAAGGACCAAACGGCCTGTTTTCCATCTTTCAGGAAACCGTCCAGAAGACAGGCAAGAGTCAAATAGTTTCCTAAGCCTCTCTTCAAACATCTCCTCCGCGAGAACCCACGCACGACCGGGAATTCCGTCTGGCCCTGGAGCCGTATTTTTGGCCCGCAACCGCAGAAAAGCCGCACCCAACTCACCGGTGGTAACCGGTGGCACTTGTACAGCGACTTCCATATGACGGGGCACTGACATGCTCGGAGGCACAAATGCATCGCGCTCAGGAAACAGCGAGCGCACGATGCTTTCCAGTAGGGGAGGCTCGAGGGACTCAGTTAGTGGGGGGCCCAGGTTTCGCAATTTCCCGCGTACCGAGCGATAGGGGCGCCCCCACGGGTCTTGGTTAAGCCCATCAAGCAGCTCCTGCCAAGACTGATCTTTCGCCTGGCAAATAGCGACTTTAAGCGCCGTCTTGGCCACTTTATACTCCTCGCGCCGGATGTCTTCGAGATTGCGGTCTCGGATACGTCTTCTACGTTGACGAGTGTAGGCGCGACGGGCAATTAAGCATTCCTCCCTTAGTTCAACCAGATGTTGTGACCACCAGTAAACTGCCCGCCTAGACGGACGACGTTTGGACCGGGGCATAGCCGAATCGCAGACAGCGGTCATGGCATCTGCACACCACTTCGCACCCTCTTCAACCCCGCCTAGTTGTTCGACGGGGCGTGCAAACATCGACTGCACAATTGCCGCTTCAATTAGGAGCTCCCTGTCCATCATTCCGATCACCCATCTCGGAAAGGGGGACACTCTAGGGTGCTGTTGCTGAGCGGATTGGTGCACTGGAGAGATATCGAATCTGATATAGTGATGATCAGACAGATTTTCAATATCCTCCAGGACCCTCCAGCTGTTGACGCGTCTGGAGATGTTAGGCGACGCGAAGGACAGGTCTATGATAGACCCGCCCTGCAGCCGGACACAGGTGTTCGTGGTTCCCTGATTGAGCAGACATAGGCCAGTAGCAAGTGCCCAATTCTCCACAGCTTCGCCTTTCAGATCAGTGGCAGGGCAGCCCCAAGCCACGGATTTGGCGTTAAAATCGCCTAGCACGATGACGTGTGCTGGCGAGGCGCGGTTGACCGCTGCGCCAATGAGGCTCAAAAATGCCTCAAACTCCGCCAGAGTCTTGTTGGGGGAAAAGTAAAGCCCGATAAGCACTGCCTCCCCCCATTTGACCACAACATAACCGGAACCTCTCTCGCAAGGTGTTAAGAGCGGGGAAAGGGCCAAGGATGTGCCCCTCACAACAACGACTGAGCCGTCCAGATCGCCAACCCAGTTGGAATGGTTGGCCGGGACATAATACGGCTCAGACACAACCGCCACGTCGATGGACCACTCTGCCATCGACTGCACGAAAAGGTCCTGTGCACCGGCAGAGTGGTTCAAGTTCGCCTGGAGAACATGCTGTTTGGGCGTGTTAGGCATTGTTGGTCTCCATAGCGTCTCCTTCAGGCGCCTGCTGAGCACCCTGAGATGTAGTTACGGCAGCCTTTTTGCCTGCCGTCTTTCTCCGCCTTGGGGGTGAGCATTTCCTGCTCCCCGCGATATGATCTGCGGGCCGCTTGGCCTCTGCGCAGATAGGGCAATGATGTTTTGCCGAGCACGATGATGCAATATGGCCGGCCTTACCGCAGCGATAGCAGAGCTCGCTGCGGTCTATCAGGCCCGTGCACTGTGCTCGGGTGTGCCCTTTTTCGAGGCAGCTGTAGCACTTAAGTGGCCGCGCCTCTAGAGTTTGCACTTGTGCAATACCCCACCCCACATAAATATGGCCGGCATCAATCAGGATTTTGGCCGCCGCCACCGGGCACTGAACGTAGACCGTGCCCATGCCTCCAGCACCTCGACGAATTTCCCCCATTCTAAAATGATCAGGGGCACAATTGCATTTCTTGGTTAATGAAGCAAGGACAATCTCAGGGCTGACAGAGTCGTCAAATCCCGTGAGACGCAGGTCTACTCGCTTCATTGGGCGAGTGACATTGACCGCGTCTCCCAGAGCGTTCTTGAGCTTAGACGCCAGAAGATCAGCCTGTTCTGCTGAAGCAGAGGCCGGCAGATGCATGATTCGAGCCCCCGTAGCGGCCTTTCTAAATCGTACTCCGTCTATGCCAACCTCAGACAGATCGATACCCTCTCTGGCCTTCAAGAGTATGTTGGCGTAAGACAAACCCCTCTCTAGGGCCTCAGGCTGCAGCGTGACCACCACCGCGGCAGAACGCGGTTCACGCAGCCTCGGCTTCCTCTTTCGAGCCCTCGGCTTGGCCTGCTCTTTCGCTATTTTAGCCTTCTTCTGCTTTTTACGGCCACCAGTGTACGTGGTCCACTCTCCCTCAGATGGATGTGAGGTGGAGGAAGCTGGTGCCGCATTAGCCTTAGGCGCCCGGACGGTATTAGCCGGAGCGACATTTGCCGCCTTACTACCCTTTTTAAGGGGAGGTTTGTTAGCCTCTTTAGGCAAACCTGCATCAGAGGCAGATTTGGTCTTCTTGCCCTGGTTTTTGGGAGCAGGTTGTGATCCTCCCACAACCGAAGCAAATGTCGGCTTGCTCTTTTTAGCGTCGGCCGCAGGCGGCGGACGCAACCTAGGCGCCTTCGGATTGCGGGCAGCCTCTTTGCTGGCCGTGGGTAGCCCCTAAGGTAAATTATCGGGAACCGATGCAGGGGGACCCAACCGGGCGTCCAGCATCTGGCCCACCTTTTGTAGGACTATATTCAGCATGGACTCTGTCTCTGGTGGCGGCATTGGTTGGTCATGCCGTTCCACCTGTGGCGTATCCTTTCTGCTACGGGTAGGTAGTTCTACCGCAGAACACTGCAGCGAAGTAGGAGAACCCGCACCAACGCTCTGCCGAGATGGTGTAGCAGAGCGTGGAGCAGGAAGTGCAGTGGGGGCAGTCTTATAAGAGGCTCGTAAATCCGCCATCTCTTTTTCCAATGCGGCCAACCGCGCGTGCAGGCGGGTGTTATCTGCCTGCAAGCTTGCAGTCAGTTCTCTTAACGCGCGGTTGTCGTAATGTAGGCCGTTATTTATTTCCCTCAATGCCAAGTTCTCATTTGCGTTGGGGAGCTTGCGGAACTCCTCAGAGGCCATCTTATAGATCTCGACGGCCTCGTTAAGGGAACGCTGGAAAGTTCCCTTGAGATTTCTGGACCTGCTGGCAACATAGGACACAATGTCACCCGCATCCATGACTGACTTGGAGCAGTCTTCTGCAGTCAGAGCGTCGCCTTCCTCTTTGCTCGGGCAGGCGTCCCTTTCTTTAGCCCTAGTCGCACGTCGCTCCCTGGCTTCTCGGCACATAAGTTCTGCCTCCTGCTCGGCATCAAGCTGCATCTCCTCCCTCCGCGCCGCACGAGCGAGCTCCAGCTCATTGCGAGCTGCAGCCAGACTGTTGTACTGGCTGCCCACCTTCGGTACTTTTTTCGACCAGGGTTGACCCTCCGCGTCTGAGAAATATATCGAATCATCGTCTGAGTCGACAACCGAAGGTGTTTGTTTTGGTCTTTCTCCTGTACTATCGCGAGGTAAGGTAGAGACAGTTGGGGCATAGGTGTCATAGCCTTTGCTATCAGCCTCGCGACGCAGAGCTCCTCGAGTGAGCCTTTGCGTGCCATCAGCTACCTCCGCTAGGCCAGCCAATCCCTTGTCACTAGCGGAAAGAATCACGCCGGATGCACCGGCCGCCTCACAAATTTGCCTGTCGGCCCACGACAAGCCCACTTTTGGGACACTCTTAGTGCCGGAGCTCGCAGACTTTCCTCTGCCCTTCAAGGGCACATCTCCTTTCCTTCCAGGAGCATCTGCAGACTCAGGGGCCTGGTCGCCTACCCCTGAGCCGCCTTCGGTAGTACATTTCGCACCAACCGACCCGGGTATCGGTTGGCGGCGGGCGTCAGCCGCGTCACATGACGAGCTCCCAGTAACATTACTGACACCTGAGGCCTGGTCGCGTACCTCAGGGCAGTCATCGGTAACCAATTTCACACTTGGAGGCCCGGGTACCTCCAAGCGGCGGGCGTCAGCCGCAGAGCATGACAAACTCTTTCCTAATTTGTCGTCCATTACGAAAGAGGGGGGGGGGTGACAGTTTTAGGTCCTGTCATAGACCACCTTTATTACCCGCAGGTTCGGGGGTGTTAATTTGGACTTTTCCTTGTCCCTGAAAGGCGCCCAGAAGGGGCGCCGACTACCCATTCCCCCCCGTGTAACGACGCCCAGAAGGGGCGCCGTCAAAACTCCCCTCAAAGCCGCTCGAGAGTGAGCGGCGAGCGTGCGACCCAAAGTGGGCCGCACGTGGAGATCCCCCCCGCAGGTCAGAGTGACCCGCTGTGCGGTCCAGAAGGGACGCGCATTGAAGGGGGTGCGATGCCCAGAAGGGGCACCACCTACGTTATTCGGCGCCCAGAAGGGACGCCAGGGATTAGCATAAGGCCCCTTGTCCCACGAACCTAACCTATTTTTTTTTTTTTTTTTTTTCCCAGGGGAACTCGTTACGAGTACCGGGGCCTTGAAGAGGCACCCGGTTATGTGGGACTCGCCCGTCCGCCTTTCCACACCCACTGACAAGGAGAGAGGCTCCATGTCAGCTGCCAGGCTAAGCCTGGCTGGGTGGGCGAGACGGAGGGGAATACCCACTAAACCCCTGGGGGCCCACAATCCGAAGCGGAAAGCTGAGGTGGATGTCGCGGTACATACCACTGGGGATTAACCCGCGACGGTCACCCCGTCGCCCGTGTGCCAACCTGTGACCGCAAGCGGTCACGCGCCGACACACGCGCGACTTCGCGCACGGCACAACACAAACAAGCGTGCCCACCCTCTAATGGGCACACAATCCCCCAAAATACATATACAAAACAACACATGACAAAACAGGACAAGACACCTCGAACAGACACATCGGTCCTCCGACCCTTGGGTTTTGGGGAGGTATGGTCACATACCCATGCCAAAGCCCATCCCCACTCGCACTTGCTTCCGCAAGCGCCCCACCACAAATAGGCAACACTACAAAACCGCACAGGACACCACAAAAATACACACAACAGACAGCCTTCCACCAGCCCGCCTTATCCTCCTCGGAAACCCGGACCCCGACTCAGACCCAGAAACTGCCCACGAATCTGGCTCCGACTCGGACCCCTAGCCCCACCAACGCCACTCCACCAACCCTCGACCTCGGCAACCGACACCCGACCCCCAGAACTCGGAGGCAGAATCTCCCGAAAGTCCGCGGCGTGGGGAAAGCAGCTTTCCCGGCGGTTTTCCCGTAGCTTTCACGGGCCCACAGAGGTACGCTCCAGGTGCGACCCGCTACTAACTACGGTAATAACTCGCGGGTACTCGTCCGCACGGTCTCCACACCGGGACCCGGGTTTGGCTGGCCCTCCTCAAGCCCGACACCCGACTCCCGATACCCGAGGCCGTATCCTACAGAAGGAACAAAATCCCACCAAAGGACGGCGCTAAGAGCGCCGCCGAGACCACCGGGCGACACACACAACTACAACAAACAAACAATCAGCTACAGCACACACAAACTACACAGAAAAACAAAGACGCGCGGCCTTCCTCCAGCCCGCCTTACCCTCCCAGGCAGCCCGGACCCCGGCCCAGACTCAGACTCCGCCCACGAGTCTGAATCCGACCCGGACTCCGATCGACCCCCCCACAAACAAAAACCCCACCAGCCCACAACCTTGGCGCTCGACCCTCGGGCCGTGGCCCAGAGCGATATCCCCCGCGATATCCCCCGAGTGACCCCCCGGCTATGGTGCCGGTGGTTTTCGCGACGGTTCCCCCGGACACTTCGCAGCGGGCCTGGCGAGGACCCGCTACTCGTCACAGAGGTGGCCGACGGTACTCTCCCACCGGGACCCACCAAACTCCGGGACCCGAGTTTGTCCCCCAAGCCCGACACCCGACCCTCAACCTCCAAGGTCATGTCCCACCAAAGCTATCCCACCAAGGACGGCGCTCAGAAGGAGCGCCGCCGAAACTGTTATCCTCAAAGACGCTCAGAAGGAGCGGCGAGCGTTTCAAGTGCGTGCCTACTCCGGGCGTATTAAAGACGTATCATCAGCAAACAAAACTATCTCTTGATCGTCTCTTATGAGGTGAGAGAGATCATTTATGTAAACTAAAAACAGAAAAGGACCCAAAGTTGAGCCTTGCGGCACCCCTATTGTAATAGCAGAACCAGGTGACTGTTTACCATTTATTACTACTTTCTGGACTCTATTACTAAGGTAAGATGAGATAAAATCCAAGGCCGTCCCACGGATTCCATAATGATCAAGCTTCCTAATTAACGTCTGATGCTGGACGCAATCAAATGCTTTAGATAAGTCACAGAATACACCATAGGCATCATATGACTCATTCCAGGCTTCATAAATACTCTCTAATAAGTTAATTCCAGCATCAGTAGTAGACCGACCGCGGGTGAAACCGAATTGTTTAGCATGCAATAGTTTATTTACGGTAAAGTGAGCTAGCATTTGATTGAGCATAATTTTTTCAAATATCTTACGAAAGGTGGGCACTACAGAAATAGGACGGACATTCGAAGGATCTGAGGTACAGCCCCATTTAAACAGAGGGGTTAATTTACTCGATTTCATTAAATCGGGGAACACACCACAATCAACACAATTATTAAATATAATTACCAGTTCAGGAGCGACTATCTCGATTAAAGTAATTTCTCGATTAAATAATCATAAAAATACTGGAATATTTTCAAAAAAAAAAAAAAAAAAAACAGTGATATTCACAATGTAAACACTAGAAGTAAGAACAAATTAGCAGTACCTTATACTAGGCTCCATAAAATAAATAATTCTTTTAAGGGTCTGTGTGTAAGATTTTACAACAAAGTACCAAATGATATTCAGAAATTAGATCTTAATAAATTTAAAATCAAAATCAAAGAAAAGCTTTATAAAAAAGCTTATTATAAAGTGTCAGATTACACAGAAGACAAAACAGCTTGGATCTGAAATGCTCCAAGCACTCCAACAGCTATTTCTAATTGTCTTTAATTGATACTACTAAGTACATTGTATTGTAATTTTGTATTGCATCATATTTTTTATTTTTTAAATTCATATTTTGTATTGACCTGGTAACGACATACTCTTTTTTTTGTTTGTAAATGTCGTTGCTTTTGTGCGCTGTGGTTTCTTGCGCCCATTCTTTGCCACAGTTAAAAAATTATGTCCTGAATGGGTGGTAGGTTAAAAAAGATTTGGACGATTCAAAGTACTTATTAATTGAGTTTATTGAATAAATATATTTTGACTTGACTTGACTTGAAAAAGAGGTAACTAAATGTACAGAAATGCCCCCGAGGTCAGCTGTTTTCTTAATATTCAAAGATTTAAAAGCTTTTACGATGGTGTGTATATTAACTTTACTGAATTGAAATATAACATTACAACAAGGAACGTTTGCTTTTAACAGAGATTCTGCAATGGGGGTAGAAGAGCCCAGGGTTCTGGTTAAATCTACGGCAATTCGCGAGAAAAATGATTCATATTCGTTAGCGACTTCAACGTCTGCTGTGATTATTTTGCCATTTATGTTAAGTTTATAATTATTTTCATTTGATTTTACTTTGCCACTTTCCGCATTGATAATTTTCCAAGTTGATTGAACTTTATCTACACTATTACGAATTTTATCACTTATGTATTTAGATTTAGCCGATAGACATTCTGCTTTAAACGTTTTTGAGAAAGATTAACATAATTTAGAAATTCCTCTGTTCTATTAAGCTGTCCCTCTGAGTACAACTCATACAGTTTTCGTCTACTTTTGTGTATACTCTCAGTGGCCCATTCACTGAAAGTAGGACTATCACCAATCGTGACCTCCTTGGACTTGAATATCGAGTTGAACTCGTTATAGAAACAATCAAAAAATAATTCATACATTGCATTGGGATGCAAGTTGGTGTCTAAGAATGGAGTTTTGTCGCAGAGTCCAACTCTCATTCGTTCCAAGCGGTCAAGAGTTACCGGTCTACATATTATTTTACGTTTTTTAGTTTTTTCCTTAACGATTTTGAAGGATGCTAACTGCCCACAATGGTCTGAATCTAGCTTATTTGTAATAGTTAAAATAGTTAAAAGTTTCTGGCAACATATCACTATATATATTATGTAGGCACGTAGCTGTAGAATCACAGTATCTCGTAGGCTCCAAAAATAAGTTTGTGAGGTTATATGATTTAAATAAATCCAAGATATCATACGTCGTTGGCAAATTAATAAGTATATCAACATTAAAGTCGCCGCATACTATTAGATATTTATTAGATTTTGCAAGTTTGCTTAAGGCTTTGTCCATAACTTCCTCAAATTCACAAAAGGATGAGCGTCCACGTTTATAAACGCATAGTACTATGAATTGCTCCATTTCTACGCAAGACAGTTCGGCTATACACTCTACAGAGAGAGACACAACGTCTTTCCGTTCTTTAAATTTCAATTTGTTATGTAACAAGATCAACGACCCCCCATGCGCTGTGTTGACCCTGCAGAATGCACTAGCAACTCGGTGATTACTGAAACTGAACATGAGTTCACCCCACTTACGCCAATGTTCTGTAATACACAAGATATCAATATTATCTGAATTCATGAACAGTTCCAACTCTAACTCTTTGCCCTGTGTTAAACAATAAATATTTTGA
Organism: Scoparia ambigualis; assembly: GCA_963921215.1. Classification (NCBI taxonomy): domain Eukaryota; kingdom Metazoa; phylum Arthropoda; class Insecta; order Lepidoptera; family Crambidae; genus Scoparia; species Scoparia ambigualis. The sequence goes on from OY992528.1 coordinate 143,873, forward strand.
TACACCAGGTTGATAATATTTATATTTTTTGACTTTGATGGTTTTGGAGGGCATTTTTTATTATAATCACTGTTAGAAATTAAATTCAAATTAATTAATTCATACATACATACATGCTAGAGGACATTTCATCTGTTGTCTTAAGGTCTAATTTAAATTACTTGGAACGGATTCCAAAGTCCTAACACTAAAACTATTCTGCTCAAATAAAGCCGTTTCGTCAGCCAAATTTTTGGCTGTTGTAGTAAAAAAATAGAATAGCACACCTGCTATTTGTCTTTTACAATTACTTGGTAGATAATAACTACCAGGACATTGATTTGTATACACACTGTATAATCTGTCCGGACTTCTATCTTTATACATACAATATGTATGTAATTCTGTGTTTCAGAACAGAATTAATGTCAATCACATTAAATTTGTTATTGCATTTACTAATTAAATATAAATGTGAGTTAATCTTATATCTAAAAGAGTTTTCCACGTCTGGCACACTTTTTAAAAAGGAAAGTGTAAACATTACCAATTGTTTAACATCTAAATTCATAAGTTTTTCACAGTACTGGGATAATTTATATTTCCCCTGTTTGCACAAAAAATAACTACTTTGCTGTTCGATTTAAATTTATATACTAGTATCTTTTGCATTATTTCACTTAAAGAAGCACCGGGAAAACAATTGTTAATAATTGAGTAGCAATTTGAATTAAATTGTTTTGACAAAAGTGAGCCGAGATTTGTGCCAATATCGTCACTAAATACAATCAATTTAGACAAACTGTCCCTATTTACACTGTCACACAATTTCCCAATTAATGGTGAGGCAGAACAAGTTGTAAGAGGAGGCTCAGGCTCCAAGGAAACCGGTTCACACTGTACCTCCACCGACTGTGAGGTACTTGAACAGTTGCACGAATGATTATTTATAAAAGAATTAAGGCGCTCAGTGTTGTAATTTAATGTTTTAAGCACCTTATCTAAACTTAACTGGCACTTATTGAAGTCCTTAAGGGACAGCTCATATTTTTTAGTTACATATTGGAGTTCAAATTGCAAACTTTGGATTTTTGACTGTAAGTGTTGTGTGTCGGTGTAATATTTTAAATGACTTTGTTTAAGCTCTAACATAGATAATTTAGCTTGTTCTCTTAATTTTAAATTAGATTTAACATTTTTGCACTTCTTAATTAAGGTTTTGTGATATTTTAATTGTTTTTTTGACTTTTTGATAAATTTATTAATTTTTAGTTATTTTTTTAGTTTATTCCTGCTGCAAAACAAACTGACTTGTCTGGTTTGTATGAATTGTCACCTGTTAGGTCTATAGTAGACAAGTCTAGGTTCAGAACAGTTGCAGAAGGAATCAACTGCGGGGCACCACTCATTAGCTCGTTATACAAATTATCAGTTTCACGGGCAGAGACTTGTTGGGCACTTTCTTCCAGGTCTAAGATCTGTTCCTGGGCACTCTGTAGCTCATGTTCTAGTATGGTAGTTCTTCTCAGGGTCTTCTCGTTTTCATCACTGCACTCGTGGAATCTGGATACCACCAACTGGAGATGGTCCCGCTCCGCCACAATATCGTCATACCTAATATGGAGCATAGATAGCTCATATTTAAGTTTCTTCGTGTCCTCTAACGCGTTCATTAACATTTGTTCATTGACCTCTCTTTCTTTTTCAAGTTGTGCACAGAGTTCCGTTTTAGCTTTGAGTTCCTACAACGCCAGACGAAGTTTGGGCTCCTCTGCCTGGCGCAGCAATGCAGTACGACTACGGGTATTCATATTATTTGCAGATAATGCAATAAAAATCACAGTTTCTTAACAAAAAGCATATTTAGAAAATTGAGGTTCGATATCGGGACCCGTACTAGGCTGGCGGTGTCATATACCGTTCGACCAACGTGAGAGTCGAAGTGGACGACAAAATTAGCGATGTATTGATGTGATTTGCCATACGTTATGTAGGTAGGTCCAAAGTCCACGTCAAATATTTATTGATTGTTATCTCCGATCATCTAAACACTGGTCAAAGATTGTTATTGTCAATTATTGTAATGTATTCACCACAGTTTTTCACTAACGAGGTCTTAATCACTAATTTAGTGTAACAGTTTATTATAACAAAAAGTTCAATATTGTGATATTTTGTAAATTGTTTGCACTTTTTATTTAGACAACTGGTTCATAGCGTCACTTGGTCATTTTGATTTCAAATGGTTTCTCACTATTGAATCTCATCACAAACACTTGTGCCGCAGAGTCACTTAGTTACATACACTTTAAGCACTTTTTTACTACTTATTTCATGTGTTAGATATTTTTAATTAGAAATATACTACAGAGCTAATGTTTACATCGCCGTCTACGTCTACGCATACTGATTTCATCCTGCTTAAAAAGCACGATTAGGTTCGCGTTGTCTCTTACCAACTGTTTAGGAATTTTACTATCTGTTTGATTTAAATAAAAACAATCGATGTGTTTGTTGTGTCTTCCCATTGCAAAATAATTACGCATGTTATTCTGATTTTCATAGGCTACATCGTCAAATATAATGACTGATTTTGGTTTAGCACTTTGCACACTCAGTACTTCTTCATTTTCATGGTATTTTTGAAATGAAATGTCTGGTAATCGTTGCAAAACTTTTTCTAAAAAAATATACTTTGGTTGTTGTAAAGTTTTCGAATAAACATAAACGTTTTGAAATCTCTACCCGTTTTCATGAAGGAGAAGTCCAATTATTAAATTTGTTTTTCCACAATTCGATGGTCCACATATGATACATCGCAGCGAGTTAGGTAATAGTTTTCCATGACGTAGACTAGTCTTCTTTGACTCGACACAGATTTTGTTTTCATGTAATGAATGCGGTTGTTTTACAAATTTCATTGTTACTACTTAAAAGGGGTTGATTAATAATGAGACGTTTTCGTTATTGCGTTAACATAAATATAGTTAAATAGAACCTTTAAATTGATGAGTGCCTCAAAAATATTATTGGGCGTTCTACTCCACCGGGAGTAACGGAGGCGAACGGAGTGAGCCGAAGGAACGGAAGGTGGGGTAGAATGCCCAATAATACCCTACTAAGTATCGTCCACGCTCTTCTTTTTACTTGTAGGATTCCTTGTATCCGGCACGGTTTCTGTATAAGAATGGCTGTCTTCTTCGGAGTTAGAGACTTCAATATCCGCGACTACATTATTCGCTAAATGGAAGGGAATCTTCTTTTTATTCTTATGTCTGTTAGTAGAAGTAGTAAAATTTTAAACACTGAAAATAGACGACAACCTCAGGCGGGAATTGAACCACGCACCTTCCGCATTCCGGTCGGCTGCCTTAACCACTTGGCTACCGAGGTCTGGCTTTCAACCGTCGAAATTTGTCAGTGCTTGATGCTTATGTTTTTAGTCAACATTGCTTCATTAAATCTTAAAAGTTTTCACCTCTGAGATCCGAATGAAATATTTTTACAAATATTTAACATTCGGTTAAGATGAAGCTGCGTTTATTGATTAATGTTTTTATATTTTAGCGTTTTATTAACGCTTAAATATACTTAAGTAAAATATTTGTAAAAATATTTCTTTCGGATCTCAGAGGTGAAAACTTCTAAGATTTGATGAAGCAATGTTGACTAAAAACAAAAGCATCAAGCACTGACAAATTTCGACGGTTAAAAGCCAGACCTCGGTAGCCAAGTGGTTAAGGCAGCCGCCCGGAATGCGGAAGATGCGTGGTTCGATAACCCCCCGGGGGTTGGCGTCTTTTTTCAGTGTTTAAAATTTTACTTAAGTATATTTAAGCGTTAATAAAACGCTAAAATATAAAAACATTAGTTGAAGTAGGTTTGTACTGGTTCGCCGTGTTCAAGTTAGTTGGTAAGTTACTTTTTAAAAACTGAGAATATGAAGGCGTGAAGGCTGATTCGTCGACACTTGCACTTTGGGTATTGTGCGAAATAATATCTTTTATTCTAGGAGGTTGGTTGCGTGGGGGCGATGGGGAAACATATAGTTTTAAGGCTTTTTGATACGTACAGTTAAATTCGCTCATTAGTTCTCTTAAGCGCTTATCTTTTATGTATACTGGACAGATCTTGGATAGTGCCATATGTTTGCCTGAACAGTTAACGCAATTCCAAACTGTCGTTTCGCAATTAGGGTGGTGACCACCACACTTAGGACAAATTATTTTATTTGATGGACACATCTTTGCCATATGGCCATACCGCCAGCATTTGGAACACTGTGTTACTGGAAAAACATACGGTTCAACTTTAATACTCAATTCATAAAAATATACATGTGTTGGTAAAGAAGGACCTTTAAAACCGATTCTAACTGTTTCACATGGTGACCATCCTTCATGGTTTTTCCGGTTGAGCCGTTTAGCTGATATTATGTCCTTATGGGAAGACATATGTTTTAGCAAGTCCTGTTCTGTCAAATCCATGTCTATGTTCTTTACGATGCCGAACGACATACCAACCTCCCAAGTTTTTTGTCTACGCCAGCCTAATTCATCAAATGCCTGTTCATTTTCGAAATGAGAACTTTTCCGCTGCCGGTTCATTTTCGAAAGTAATTAATAATTTAAAGGGATTTATGTACTTAACTTTTTCTATACCTGATATGTCATGTTGCTTTAGCAGTTTTGCTAAAGCAAAATGTTTTGGCAGCTTTTCTTTGGCTATAACGCTAATTTGAATTGAGATTTCCTCCGATGTAATTTCTTGACTTATAGATTGTCTTTTGAATTTCTCGTAACAGTGTGCCAAATCTCTTCAGATATAATCTCTTGATCTAATATATATAGATCTAATAATATATAGATATAATGAAATCCTGTGGACACCACTGTGTTTCTAGGCATCACGTTAGATGCCAAGCTTCAGTGGGGCCCACATATAGCTAAATTGTCGAATAGACTTAGCTCTGCGGCTTATGCAGTAATGAAGATCCGTCAGTTAACTGACGTTGATACATCCAGATTAGTTTATTTCAGTTACTTTCATAGTGTAATGTCGTACGGCATTTTACTGTGGGGAAATGCTGCCGACGTTCAAACTATCTTTGTGCTTCAGAAGAGGGCTATTCGAGCAATCTATAACCTAAAGGCTGGCGACTCTCTCAGAGAGAGATTTAAGAATATAAATATAATGACAGTTGCATCACAATACAACTAATTTATGAAAATTTGATTTATGTTCATAAAAATACTGGAATGTTTTCAAAAAACAGTGATATTCACAATGTAAACACTAGAAGTAAGAACAAATTAGCAGTACCTTATACTAGGCTCCATAAAATAAATAATTCTTTTAGGGGTCTGTGTGTAAGATTTTACAACAAAGTACCAAATGATATTCAGAAATTAGATCTTAATAAATTTAAAATCAAAATCAAAGAAAAGCTTGTCAGATTACACAGAAGGCAAAACAGCTTGGATCTGAAATGCTCCAAGCACTCCAACAGCTATTTTTTTTTTTTTTATAATAAGGCCGGCAAATGACTCCACTCCACCTGATGTTAAGTGGAAATGAAGTCCAGGCGCGAGGACAACTGGTGCAGCGTAAGAGACGTAGCATCAGTCACCCTCACTCTGCCGGCCCACAAAGTGCTTCTTCACGCCTCGTTTGAAGGACCCTATGTCATAGGTAGGAGGGAATACGTGTGCTGGTAGACTATTCCATCTTTTGGAAGTGCGACAAAGAAACGAGTCACCAAATTTCTTTGTGCGTGATGGAATGTTAGAGACTGTAAATTGGTGACTCCGGAGAGCAGCACGCGTACTCCTATGAAGGAAGGGAGAAGGAGGGATGAGGTCAAAGAGTTCTTCTGAGCACTCGCCATGGTATAAACGGTAAAAGACGCTGAATGACGCAATATCTCTACGCAATTGCAAAGGCTCGAGAGTTTTAGTGACCTCCGCATTGCCGATAATGCGCACAGCGCGGCGCTGCAATCTGTCCAAGGCATCGAGAAGGTACTTTGCGGAGCCGTCCCAAAGGTGAGAGCAATACTCCACGCAAGACCGCACCTGTGTCTTGTATAATAGACACAACTGATCAGGCGTGAAGAATCGCCGCATCTTGTTCAGGACACCGAGTTTACGTGAGGCATTTTTAATCACGCTTTCGATGTAGTCCTTTTGGTTCAGATCGCAGCGGATATTCATACCGAGCATGTTAATACTGCTCTGCAGGCCTAGAAATGTACCCTGAAGAGAGGGAAGGGGAAGGAAAGGCGAATTTTTCGCTGTGAACGCGCACACCTGTGTTTTCTTGGCATTGAACTCCACCAGATTATCGGAGCCCCATTTAGAAATAAGGTCCAACACCCGATCGAGCTCAATGACAAGATTTCCTCGCTTCATTTCGGTGTCTACCCGCCCAGCCGTTGGGTGACCGTTATATCCCCCATGCACTGTGCTATCATCTGCATAGCAATGAATGTTTCCAAGTGGAAGCATGTCATTGATATGCAGAAGGAACAGCGTGGGGGATAGAACGGAGCCTTGAGGAACACCAGCGTTCACTGACAAGAACCGCGAAGCGCATCCATCCAAAAGGACACGGATTCTACGCTCATGCAGGAAGCTAGCAATCCAGGTACAGAACTGAGCGGGCAAACCGTATGCCGGGAGCTTGGAGAGAAGAGCTTTGTGCCAGACCCGATCAAAAGCCTTGGCTATGTCAAGGCTAACTGCCAGTGACTCGCCTCGCTTGTCAATAGCCTCACCCCAGAGATGTGTGACGTACGCTAGAAGATCACCCGTTGACCGTTTTGGCCGAATCCCATATTGACGATCGTGAATTAGAGAGTGATCTTCTAGGTATCGAATAAGCTGTTTGTTCAATATTCGTTCTAGGATCTTACACAACACTGAAGTTACGGCTATAGTGCGGTAATTAGTCGGATCTGACCGATCTCCTTTTTTAGGGATCGGTTGCAGATTAGCTTCTCTCCAAGATTCCGGCACACAACCCGACGAGAGCGAGAGACGGTACAGACGCGTTAACACAGGGGACAACTCTGCTGCACACATTTTCAGGACTATTGCTGGGATGCCATCAGGACCGTTAGCTTTCCGGACATCGATTGACTGCAGCTTCGCACGGACATCACACTGCCTGATTTTAATATCAAACATTGTGTGGCCACAGTGAGGAATTGAGGGTGGCTGTGCATTACAGTCATCGATCCGGGAGTTAGCCGCAAAGAGTTTGGCCAGGAGATCGACCTTTTCCTGCGGCTTGTGAGCTAAAGTTCCGTCAGGACATCTCAGTGGTGGCAGCGAGGGTTGGCAGAAGTTGGATTGCACGGCTTTGGCCAGACGCCAGTAGCTACGGCTGCCCGTAGGATGCGTCAGGAGTTCTTGGCCTACTCGTGCAACGCGCTGGGCATCCGCTCTAATGTAGGCCCTCTTACACGACTTGGTGGCATTATTATAGGCTGCTTTTAGCGAGCGAGTTTCGGGATCCCCATGAGCTTTACCTCTGATCCAAGCGCGGTATGCCGTCTGTTTGCTCTCAACAGCGCTAGCACACTCGCGATTGAACCAGCGGTTGCGTCTGCCTTTGCTGATGACATAGGAGTGTGGAATATAGTATTCCATTCCTAATACTATCTCATCAGCAACGGCAGTGGCGCTAGCGGTCGAGTCCTTCCCACTAAAGCAGCGCTGCCTCCAAGGGACGGATGCAAAATACTCCCGCATACCGTCCCAGTCTGCCGACGCGTAGTGCCAAATCTGGCGTTTCGAAACCGCTGTTAGCGGGCGCAATGCCAAGGGCACTGTGCTGGATATCAAGCAGTGATCCGAGGAACCTAAAGGAGCTCGAATCTCCACCCGGTATCCAGCTGGGCGACTCGTCAGCAGAAGGTCGAGTAAGGAGGGCGCATGGCCAACTATGTATGGGATCCTGGTGGGCTGGTTCACCAGTTGCGTCAGGTCATGCGTGAGAGCGAATGCGTGGGCATGGTCTGTTTTGGAGGAACCTAACCACAACTCATGGTGGGCGTTGAAGTACCCCAAAAACACCAATTCCGCCGATGGAAACCGCTCCTGCGCATCATCTGCTACCCGATTAAGATGTTCAATTAGTCGAGTTGTCTCCATGTCGCCGTTATGGGATCGGTAGACGCAGACGTAGACACGGCAATGAGAGCCTAAGTCGACGTGTACCACTAGGAGGGAGAAGGAAGGGTCCTCCAGACAGCGCAGACGGCGACAGCAAACATCCGCCCGAACAAATAAGCAAACTCCGGCTTTGGCTTTGAAGGATTCTTCAAGCACAAAGCCGGGATAATTCAGGTAGGTGGTGTCAGCAGGGCGGATTATTTGCGTCTCCGTCAGGAACAACATTGCTGGCCGTGCCGTCTCAAGATGGTGGTGGACGGCATTGAGGTTTGCATGGAGTCCGCGGATGTTAGCGAACTCCACCTCAAACGGTAAGGTTGTGGTGGGGGTGTGCACCGCTGTAGAACCAGTTTTGTTGTTAGGCGCTGTCATTTTAGGAGTAGAAAGAGAGAGGCGTGAATCGAGAAAATGATGCCGCGATGCAAATGGTCAAAGTGTGGTGGCCTGTTTCCCTAGGAATTTGCCCACAGACGAGTATTATTAACCTGCCGAGCGGAAGGGTCCCCGAACCCCCCCGGGAATGGCCGCCGGGACCCCACCTTCCGGTCACCAACCGGCACGACGGACCACCCCATGGTGAGGCAGCCTCACGAGCTGGTTAGGCTCGCTTGGGCCCCTGTACTGTGCCACGGGCGGCCAGCGGGACAACCGTTTCTACGGGTCTCCCTGGTTAACAAAAGTCCTCCTGGCACTGGTTTGACGGAAGCCTCCACAGACCAAATCCATCGCAGCATCATCCTCTCGAGCTCTGGTTATACGCTGGCTGATCCCGAAACGCGGCCGACAAGCAGTCACTTGACGGGTTTTACACCATGCGTACGGTGGTCACCAACCAGACGGGTCAAGCCCTACCACCAGTGGAGCAGATCATCGCTCGAAAGAGTCCGTTAGTCGCTTCTTACGACACCCACCGGACGGAGAGAGGGGCGGCGATTGGTATTCTTTCTCCGTCACCGCACGGATAAAATTGTTGCTATTTCTAATTGTCTTTATTTAATTGATACTACATTGTATTGTAATTTTGTATTGCATCGTTTTTTTTTATTTTTAAATTCATATTTTGTATTGACCTGGTAACGACATACTCTTTTTTTTGTTTGTAAATGTCGTTGCTTTTGTGCGCTGTGGTTTCTTGCGCCCATTCTTTGCCACAGTTAAAAAATTATGTCCTAAATGGGTGGTAGGTTAAAAAAGATTTGGACGATTCAAAGTACTTATTAATTGAGTTTATTGAATAAATATATTTTGACTTGACTTGACTTGACTTGACTTGACTTTTAGATCTCCTTTTTGAATTTCTCGTTACATCATGCCAAAATTCCTCAGTGTCCACCTCTCTATGACGTTTGTTCGATATTTCCCTCTCCGTAGACATATTTTCATTATTTAATTGTGTATCTTCTTCTAAATTATTTTGCACTTTATGTCACTGTTGTCATTCTGATCTATGTCACTTGCCATCAACAATAAGGTTCATTTTCAAACTCGCACTAATCACAATAGGCCGGCTGGCCGATCGAGCGGAACGATGCGCGATATCGTAATCAAAACCGGTTTGTTGTTTACGAGTATCGTACTAAGACGCGTTCGGACCGTACGACGTGAGGTCGAGCACTGTGGTTGGATTTGATATTATGGAATGAGAACCGCAACGTAAGTACTTTAGATAGCTGGGATTCATTGTATTTAGTCTACAATGACAATCTATTCAGTGTCGCTAATCATTGTACGTTTTTAGTTTGTTTTTATTGAAAAACTGCACAATTCAGGATATAATCACGACTATTATCCGAAGGGTTAGTCAGAGACTAGGCAATGAGGACAGCAAAAGCAGTCCTCTATCATAGTCCACTTTTCACAAAATAGCGACTGCACGTGTGCTCAGCGTGACAGGTGGTGAGCCCATCGCCCCTCTATGCTGTTGGAAGTAAGTGTATGCAGTCTTTAGTCCTTTAGTCGCCTTTTACGATACCCAAGGGAAGAGAGGGGTGGTAGTATTCTTTTACCGCAACGCAAAACGCGCCCAACAACACCCTTAAGAAGTTTGTGACAATCCAATGTCGCATTAATCATTCGATGGGCACACTACAGTTGAGTGCAGTATTATTTCCCGTCTACTCTCGGTTAACCAGTTTAGGGGCAGACAAATGAAAAGTCCGCTAATTGTGTAGCCCGCAGTTAGCGAGCGCCGCGTCAGCATCCAGAAAAACGGCGCCGTGCGACTTTGCCGCTGCTAGAGGCTAGCTGGTCTAGTGTCTCTGTCTGGTTGTACCGGTGAGACAGGGACGGGGCAGGGCCCGCGGTGTAGTGGCGCGAGTGACCCGCGCTACTTCAAATTTAATTAAACTGCGGCCGGAGTGAATCGAAGCGCCCCCGCCCCCCCCCCCTCCCCCCGCGCCCGCCGCGTGCCCCCGCATACAAATGACGGATTAACTGACGAAAAAAAGCGACAAATGCAAATGTAGTGTACGGGCTCATTTGGACGAGCGCGGCCGCCACTCGAGCGGCGGCCCGAGCCCTGTATTAATTATCTCGATTCAAAATTTAATAACGACTCCACTTTGTATTGAGAGGGCGAGCATTGTACAGAACATAGGCAGAACTTTGAAAATTAATACATTAATCGAACATAGATATAGGTATCCAATAGGTAGTAATGAAATCGTTCCTTTTCCCCTTCCTGTTTATAACATCAAACCCTGCGTTAAAGCATAACAACGCAATAGATTCATAATTATATCGAAATCTGTAGTAGTTTGCATACGGCTAGTAATAACAAGAGAAGGTTTCGTTTTTGCAAATCTTTTTAGTATTATTAAGTAGTAGTAGGTAACAACAAATAAAGCTATAGCAGAACAATTCCAAAATCAGCGTAAACAATATGGCGACGTCTTGATTACATTACAATTAACGAACGCCGCCCCAATAATGCTCTATCTTTTGTGAAGTATAATAAAATAAAGCGGGAATTAATTGTAGCGGCGTCGAGAGCCGTTTCCTTTTATTCATTACGCGAGACAATGGGCCCGGCCTTATCTCCTTCAATAAGATGTCTACAAAAAAACCTCACTCAAAAAGAAGTGCGGCCTCCGATAATTACATCCCGGCGGGCCGCGGGATTACGCCGCCGCAGCCCGGGATCCCAGCGCTGAGCTCACGCGCAGGCGGCACCGCTAAGGTGATACTTAAACTATGGGAAAGTTCTTTTAAAGTGAAAACTTCGTTTCTCATTTGAGAAAATTCCTATTCATACTGGATTAAAGTTTCGCTTTCAACTTACTTGTAAGTGACGACATGGCCCAAAGTTGAAAAACTGACCGAGCTCATTTTTCAATTATTATTATAAGGTACACCTACTTGTACAGAACATAACGACACTCCTTACTTATTTTTAGCTAGTTTTAGCTAGGTGTTCTTAGAAGTAATCAAGCCAAAGAGAAAATAGTCCTAAAGTGCATTGATTGTCACTGACAATTATTTCGGCAAGCGAATCCATCGAGTCGTGCGGGCAGCGGCTACTCGATTGAAACAATCAATGATGGCCGCGAGCTGATGTAATTACCGATAGAGTTTGTTGAACAGTGTTGGTCTAAACGGGGTCGCGCGACTCACATACAGTCCATCGGCATAGGGCTACCAATAACAAGATACAAGCAGATTGACTGTAATATTATCTCCAAAACAAGAGACGCTGGCGATATGCATGGACATGGTTTTATTACACTATAGAAAATTAAGAAATATGCTGATTAATTCCATTACATTAAAAAAGGATAAGTGTAACTATGAGCAAACTTTAAAGAGTACTGTCAATCTCAAACATTATTTATATATTTTTGTAATTGAAGTCGTACATAACTAAAAAGGTATATTCTTAAGAAATACACTCTCAGTCACATGCGCACCCGTCTCACAAAACCGCAACCGCATCAAACAGCTAACGCATCCAAGCCGTCTTGAAGCGGCTCGGGCCTCCGCGCTACCGCAGCAGGCGATTGTCAAAGCCCTGGCGGCTCGTTAGCCCGCGGCGTGCGCCGGCCGGCCGGCCGCGGCCAATCAGCGCAAACGCCGACAATCAGCCCGACATTGGATGAGCTGGGCGCTGTGCTTTGTGTGCTACCTGCCGCTAATTATGTGCTACTTATATTCTAACGAGTTCAACGCGTTGCTTTAGAGTCTAAATCAACGTTTTGCTGTAGACCTGTCACTAAAAGCTTTTGTTATGCATGCTGTCTGAGCCACGCGGTAGTGGGGAAAAATGATTTAAAAGTCAATTGAAAATCTAAGAAGTTGCAGAGCACGAAAGAGGACTACAGTTAATGTTATATCTGAAGAATGAAGCGACAAAATATTATAGATTAAATAACAAAGTAAAAAGAAAAGGCTTTCATCATTGAAATCAAGTCATCGATAAAGTGTTTAACTGAAGGGGATTGGATTTGATCACCGCGTTTGCTCAAATAATAATAAAATATTTTTTTGGATAACACAAATAAATTACAGAAAAGAAAATACATACACAATTACATATTATTTCAAAAATTAATATAGAACTGCCAATTCGCGCCAATTCTAGGAGAAACTACCTCAAACTTCATGTTGATGCACATACTAACTATAGACGGAATTGTTATCTAAACCGAGTTTCAAATAATTTCAATCGTAACCAATCTATGCATGTTGATCTTTTTACTGCAAGTTGTAATTATTTTCACAACAAAATAAATACTGATTTCTTTGAAAAGTAAGTTGCAATATTATACATATGGCTTACCATTACATTTTATCGTAAAACCACATTATTTTAACTGTTTTTTTTGTGCTCTCATGTAAATTAAACTTTATTGTAAAATTCAATTCGATTTCCTAATCGATTGGTAAGATTAATTTGTTTATTATGAATATTTTCGATGCTATATGTGAAAACTGATAAAGGCATGTTTGGACTACATTAGTTATGTTCTACTTGATTTATAATTGTATGCTGTTTGTTTTCCATGAAAATAAAATAAAAAAAGAAAATAAAATAAAAATATAAAATGTATGAAAAAATATATGAATCGAATAAATATTTGAGTTTGAATAATGGATGATACACATGACATGAGCAGTCATGGGGTCTTGAGTCATATTTCCCTGCCTGGCCACAGAGGACTTCAACGAGTTGCTCTATTATAGGAGAGTTGTTCTTTTGGCCTAATACCTCAAGAATACTGTAGGTATGTATTACCACATTAACAAAGTTTTTGTTTTCATTTGAGCCCCGTCGCGTCGATCCGCCGGGCATCGCTAGCGCGGCACGCGGCGGCTCGGTGCGATCAGCGGGCCGATCGCCGTAATGTTATGCAGCGCGTCTTGACTGCGTTTGCGTCATAGCGTTTGATTTCGTATTGCCGTAATTAAATAATGACGCACACGTCACGCTCACCTCAACGCAGCGCACCGGCCGTATTGTCATAATAGAACCTCACTTACGCGTTTTAATACCATTTTTTTGCTTAGAACAAAATCAAGTGTTATGTTTGTGTATAAACTTAGAAACTAGGTTATTAGGCGTGATGTAGCCCTGTAACAACAACTTTATTCGTGGACATAATCGATTACATAACGAATAATCGATATAGAATTATCAAAACTTGCGTACGGCAACACACACTGGTTTCACGCGTAGGTGAAGTAGACGTGCAGTGCAGGTGACGATGACGCGTAGTTTTGACGTGACAACGTCTTAAATTAGGTTGCGGCTGGGAGTCACTTATGAAAAAGTGTAACGCTCGGTAACGTTACGATGAGTCACCGAACGAGAGAGAGGCCCGCCGAATGCCTTGCGTCTCTCTCCCACTCAACTATGTTTTAAATATAATTCTTTGTTTAAATAAATGTTTTAAATTGTTACTATTATTTCATCCTTCTTCCTACTATACGAATGAATATTCACATTAAAATTATTTTACCACTCAAAGTCGTTGTCACGTAAAACTTTCGCCCGTATACCGACTTTACAGGCAACCAATTTTTATTTTAGGGCAATACGGACGGTTGTTTGCGTTTAAGGTGTACTTCACTTATGCGTGAACTGCACGTACACACGACCAATGCGTCATAAAATTACGGCGATCGGCCCGCAGTCCGATTGCTCGCAAGTTTCCTTTATATTTCGCTTATAGCCCTAAACATGTGGGTGTTTTTAAGTAAATATCACCAATCATCATAAATATCATATCGTAATGTTATAAATAACAACACAGTTTATATAATTTTAACGCGAAGAAATTACAAATTGAAAAATGTTGATTTTTTTTCCAAGACCTGGGTTTGATCCCGCACCTTTCTGACAATCCGGGTTAAGTGCTCTTCAAGTTAGCTACCGTGGACTTAATCAGCTCGCAGAAATTAATCAACACTATTAATTACTTTTTAACTTTGAAAGCCAAAGGCGCCCATTCAATGTCAACAACTACGTCATCAACATCCGACCTTAATATTTTTAATAATATTAGACAGTTGTCCCACCAACGGCAGGTGTAATGGTAGTAACCACACACTAATAAGGCTAAGGGATGCTGAAGGGTGGTGACTCCGAAGAGAGCTAAAACAACCAAACCCGACGAGTGACGAATATACACTGAATTTATTACTTCCACCAAATTGCACAATTAAAAGGTAATTAGCGAAGTAATGCTTAGACTAGCTTATTAAATCTAGGTCAATATAAATATGTGCGGCTAGCCCGTACAGCAGGTAAACGACCAACTATCGGCTATTATCTTGCTCAAGAAACGTACAATAGATATACATTTAGTGTAAACAAAAGAGATGAATATATAAATAGTTTATCGCTGACTGTTCACACTTCTGGCGAGGACTCGCTCCACTAGTTCATCGCTGAGCGACAAGAGCTATCAAAGATAATTCTAGCTTAGCGATACTCGCTCAGCGATGGACTCACGCCGGGAGACCAACCAGCGGCCGGTCATGTCCCGCCAAGAAGACAGCTATGCGATTCTCTACGCGACACATAGACGCTGCGCGCATGGCTGTGATCTTCTGTCTCTTTCTAATTCTTTGAATAAGAAAGAGACAGAGTCAATTCTCAGCTCTGCGGCAGCCGCTGCTACCAAGGCTTTAACTTAGAGAATCACACTGCTGTATGTTTGGCTCGGCCCCTGCGAGCGAGTGGCGCGAGTAATCGCCTTTCTCACTTGTACACTCGCTTATAGTCTAGTGACAAAACTATCGGAACTACACACTTGCTTTCCGCTGCTCGCCAACTCGTTTCTAGTTCTAGCTCGACTGGCTTCTCGTTCATCGTCGGCGGTGGGACAACTGACTTAAAGATCAGTTAAAAATTAGGCAAGCTATGTTATGAATATTGATTACTTATATAATTTATAATATTTTTTTTTCTTTATAATTAATTACAAATTGAAAATCGTTGAAAAAAATTCCACGAGCAAAATTCGATCCCGCACCCTTTCGACAATCCGGGTCATGTGCTATTCCAGTTGAGCTGCCGTGGACTAATCCCGCCCGCCGAAACTAACCTTGATCGGCCACCTCGCGCATGGGCGCGCGTGGGCGCGCGCGGCACGCGCGCAACGCCCACACTAGTTTTAGTTCCTATGCCCTATCATTTCACTTTCTTTCACGCAGTACGGATTCTCGACAGAATCCTTATCACCGCACCGTGAAAAGCTAATAAAACTCGCAGAGCGCTTAACTGAATCCGTGGAACTGGTATGTCTGTATTTACATATTTTTACAAAGGTGAAAGAAATGCAGTTCCGCAGCGAAATGTAGCCTTTTAACTTAAAAATGCCGGTAAAGGGTTACCCGCATTTTTAGGTTAAAAGGCTACATTCTCTTAAATGAAATGTTTTTTCTTAGGTCGTGATTGACGCGGAGACACGGTTGCTCCATCTCAGCGCTTCCTTTGAGGCGCGCGCGCTTTGTCCGCGCCGCGGCTGCGGCTGGCTCATTACCGCCGGCACCGCTGCGGCGTCGATCAAACGCTGTCAATCCGCGTCACGCCGCCACACCCGGAATCCATTTAGCTCTATTATGCCGATGACTGGTGTTTCTGTTGTATTTATCAATTCATTGTTATTATTATTCGATGGGGCGAGAAGTTTGAAGGCGCAGCAGCTTGCGTGTTCTGGTTGCGATCGGTAAGCGACCAAAATTAAATATCACGTATTTGTCCGTGCTTTAAAAGGAACGGCAGAGCATCAGACAGTTTAACAATGCTTCCTATCGCCTACTTCACGATCCATCACACAAAAGCAAAGCACACAAAACATGTTGAAAGGTCGAAAAAATAATAAATGCTAAGTAATAACTGAATGTCATGATATATTATCATGAAATGTAATCTGTTGTAATATACTAATTATACGGTACTAGGATTTAGCCCAAAATCCAACTGGATGTCGTCCTTCCTAGTACCTATGTCTGCCTCCAAGCAGCGTTGTTTATGGCTGCGTTCCGATGATGGATCCAGCGAAATACAAGTTGCGCCGGTAGCGGCTCACTCATACTATAGTGCCACCCCATCTTTGCCCTTGGGTGTCAGAAAAGGAGACTAACGGACCAAAAACTGCAGCATTGTTTTACATTACGGTTTAAAAGGTACAAGATCCATCGAAGTTATAGGGCAAAGAGGCATTAGAACTGGAGCTTCAGGGTCGGTAAAGCGTTCGTGATGTCCTCGTGTCACGTGCGTCTATTGCGGTAATTACTTTGCATCAGGCGAGTCGTATGCACGTATGCCGTCTCGGTAACGTTTATAAAATGTATGAACAAAGCTAATACCCGACAGTAGCAAAAGCTTTAGTAAATTGTGTAATTTCCCGCGCGGGCGCAGTGCTTCCGCGCCAGCGCCCGCGATAAGCGCGCGCCGCTCGGCTGGCGAATGAGTTTATAACCGGCGATGGCTTCAGTGTTATTGTCCAAATCAGAAACCCGCTCCGCTGAAATGTGTATTAATGTTATTCACACCCTGATGCCTCGCTGCGCAATTTATCTGTGTGTCAAGGGACCTTGTGTTATTTCAGTTTTCTGTTTTAGCTTTAAGACTACTGTTAAATATGAGTATGAGTCTATTAGTAGTGGTGTGAAATAAAAAATCCTCTTATCTAGAAGTTTCTATCGACACCAATCGCAGTTAGATAGCGTAAGCTCATCGCTAGTTTAAAAATACTAGCTCAAAGTTTCCAGTTAACCATTTTTATTTCAGTTTTCGTCGAAACAGAAATCTTTGAGATTTATTTTAAAGAGCGATAATCTGTGCGATCAAATCGAAACAATTGCAGCGTTGTTTCCAGCGGTGTTTATTATATTATTGTGGCCAAGGCAGCAGAATCGTTTGGCTCGTGGCGCGAGTAAGTTATCGTCCAATATCGCTGAGCGTCTGATCGCGCGGTTGGTGTGGCGCCAACGCAATGGCATTGCGCGGGGCGGCGGGCGCAAGGCACGGGCGGCGGCGGGCGGTGGCGCCCGAGTGGCGCGACTCACAGGATGAGGCGGGCGGAGCGCGCCATAGGCGGAGGTAGGTACTGACTGAAGAGAAGCAGTTTATTTGACGACGTCGTAATAATATGAATGAATGCTGCGCCCTTGTACCACAATCAAATTGTTTATTTTCAACTTTTATGTGACAAATGAAAAACCATAGAGAATACTGAATATTGAATACAATTATCTTAAACAAAAACTTCAAACACAGTTAGTGATATCTGAAATCCTAACAAAGACTGAACCACAACACAGGACTTTACCAGTTTTTTGAACTTACTTGAAAGGTTGCCCTACACTCAACAACGGTTAAGGTGGACCGCTCATCACTTGGCCGCCACCCGCGACGCTTGGACAAACGGAGAAATATCGCCGAATTAAACAATGTGCGGCGGAGTTTTAAAGTAATTGGACGCCTCTGGGGGGTAGGGAGGGGGGGATGCTATCGCTACCCGTAATGGACTCCTTGAGACCACGTGCCGGGGTTATTGTCGTTCAGCGAATAGCCGGTGAGACTCCTACAGTGTTTTCGTAAGCGATTTTCTATTGGACTCTTGTTAAGTGCCTAATCGATTTAAGTTATTCCAGCAAACAATCAGGGCAGCAACTAATTAAACATTATAATAGCTTTTTATTTATTTTTTATCAAATTATATATTATTTATATACATTTTATCACATAAAGAAGGTAGCATTTATCATCAGCCTATAAACGTCCCACTTAGGGCACAGCCACATTAATAAATATCCCACAGAACCAATCCAAGCTGCCTTAAGCGGCCCGCTGTAGGCACCGACACGAGCACCACTATAAAATAAAAAAAAAATAAAAATAAAATCTTTATTGAAAATCTAATTTTACAATATATTAACTTAATGCTAAACATATACTAATATAGAATGAAAATATGTATACATTTTGACATTTATTCCATTAATAGTAAACTCCCACATAGCGCGGCGATGTGCGCGTGACCTCTCACCGACAGCACAGTATATATAAGCTAAAGCAGTACGAAAACTAGGCCTTTTTGTTGAGATAAATACCTACGCGACAATTGAGCGTTAGAGTTGTCCTCTTATTTTTGTAAAATTGATTGTTTTTGTTTAGTTAGCGCTGTATCTCAGCTAGTGAGCGCTTTCTTTTAGATAACTAGCAAACCATTAGGGTTGTCACTTTTAATTTTTATATTTATATATATTTTTTTTATAGCAGAAGGAGGCAAACGAGCAAGCGGGTCACCTGATGGAAAGTAATCACCGCCGCCCATGGACACCCGCAAAACCAGAGGAATCGCAGACGCGTTGCCGGCCTTTAAGGAAGGAATAGGCTCGTTTCTTGAAGATCCCTAAGTCGTAACGGTCCGGAAATACCGCCGCCGAGAGCGGCGGTTATAAAATTAAAAGGTATTTTTTTTATTATTTATCAAAACGTTTATTTGGGTTCTATAATGATTAAATAATCGAATGATTTGACTACTTACAAACAAAACAAAAAATCTTTATAATTTTAATTTTTGACGTGACAACGTCTTAAATTAGGTTGCGGCTGGGAGTCACTTATGAAAAAGTGTAACGCTCGGTAACGTTACGATGAGTCACCGAACGAGAGAGAGGCCCGCCGAATGCCTTGCGTCTCTCTCCCACTCAACTATGTTTTAAATATAATTCTTTGTTTAAATAAATGTTTTAAATTGTTACTATTATTTCATCCTTCTTCCTACTATACGAATGAATATTCACATTAAAATTATTTTACCACTCAAAGTCGTTGTCACGTAAAACTTTCGCCCGTATACCGACTTTACAGGCAACCAATTTTTTTTATTTATTTATTTCTTTTAGGAAAGCTTACAGACAAATATTATTATAAAATAACAACTTAATTTCTATATAGCTAATTACAAGCTTTCACATTTTTTCAATTAATCAACGTGTACATAACATTGTAACGGACAGATTAATCGGTGATCAAATTAATGGTTAGGTACGTAGAGAACGAACAAGTTAATGTAACTATTAGGTTCGGAATCAATTAGGGATTGGAATTTGTATAATGATTGATTTGATAAACAATAGGGCGATACCGCATCGCATCCGCTTGCATTTGATTGTATACGCATACAATGTGAATAAAAGAAAATTTTAAAAAACTTTAGCCGCGGTACTTATGTAACGAATAAAAAATGTTACCATTGCCTTCTAGGAATTTGCGCGTTTGCTACAGCGTCCTCTCTTGATAAAAAACTGAAGCTGCTATTTACGTAATTATAAAGTTTTACATAATGTTACGAAATTGATTGGTATTAATGTTTAAATTAACAAGTAGCTTCTGTAGAGGATAGATATTCATACCATATAAGCATAGCCGTTTGCGTGTGATTGTATACGAATAAAAGAAAATTTTAGGAAACTTTAGCCGCGGTACTTATGTAACGAATAAAAAATGTTACCATCGCCTTCTAGGAATTTGCACGTTTGCTACAGCGCCCTCTCTTGATAAAAAACTGAAGCTGCTATTTACGTAATTTGAAAGTTTTACTTATTGTTACGAAATTGATTGTTTATAATGTGTAAATTAACAAGTAGCTTCTGTAGAGGATAGATATTCATACCATGTAAGCATAGCCGTTTGCGTGTGATTGTATACGAATAAAAGAAAATTTTAGGAAACTTTCGCCTTTTAGGAGTTTGCACGTTTGCTACAGCTCCCTCTCTTGATGAGTACATGAAGCTGCTATTTACGTAATATGAAAGTTTTAATAATTTTCACGAATTTGATTGTTATCGATTGTTTTTGATGGGCAACTTAACAAGTAGCCTCTGTAAATGATAATTAGTCATACAATGTAAGCATAGTACGAACAGAATAACAATAGGAGATAAAACTAACATGGCGATCGCGGTAAACTTGGAAATGTTTTATGGTCGGACAACGTATTTTATTGTTCCTCCGAAACGGCTAAGCCCACGTGAATGGCGTTTATCTAGAATTATGGTAGATATTTAAAACGCCCGACGTGGTGGTGAAGTCAAAATTAGCCGCGCGGAATTATTGTAATCTGCACGTAGCATTGTTTAGGAATAATTCTCGCAAAAACTAGACTAGCGCTCTAAGATATGCAATTGCTTAGATGTGTTATATCGAATAGACTTATATTTTGTTGTATAACTTAGAATCAGAGCGTTTGGACATAAATTGAATTTTAGTCGATTTTAAAGTCAGTTCATAGTGGATCTGAATGTGAATTCAGAATATTTTTGTAATTGAAAAGGGGCGACTACCTCTACTTCTCTGCTCTCTAATTGGCTAGAATAATTCAAATCTTCTAGAAGGTCTTTTGTATAAAAGGGCCGAGCGGGATTTCGGTCTTCATGTTCACTTCAAGCAGTCAACCGAGCAGCAACTAGCTGGAACCTTTGGAAAATCAGAAAACTGAAGAAGTAATTGAGATATACCTAAAGCAGTTTAGAGCCAGTGTGAAAGTTGAGTATTTAGGGAAACTTTATAAACACTGTATAAATTGTGCTTTGTGTATGTTCACTTTAAGCAGTCTACCGAGCAGCAACTAGCTGGAACCTTTGGAAAATCAGAAAACTGAAGAAGTAATTGAGATATACCTAGAGCAGTTTAGAGCCAGTGTGGAAGTTGAGTATTTAGGGAAACTTTATAAACACTGTATAAATTGTGCTTTGTGTGTGTTCACTTCAAGCAGCAAACCGAGTAGCATATAGTAGCTAATGAACCAGAAATCTATGGAAAATCAGAAAACTGAAGAAGTATTAGATATACCTAGTAAAATTTAGAGCCAGTGTGGGAAGTTGAGTATTTTGGGAAACTTTATAAACACTGTATAAATTGTGCTTTGTGTATCTGACTGACGTGTAATTACTAACTTGGATTTGACCATTTATGTACCTGTGTGTGTGTGCGTGTATATAACCTTGTGCGTATAACTTTTGTGCCTGACTTTAATTTGCATGGACCTTACGTGTATTGTGTGTGCATGACCATATGCGTATTACCTACTGTGTGTGTGTGTGTATTACCTTGTGTGCGTGTAACCTTGTAATATATTGTGTATTGACTATAGTGTACATAGATGTTTTGTGAGTCAAATAAATAAATCTCCGGTCGAGGGGGTATAAGTTGCATTCGTGTTTTGTTCATACTTATTGGCGGAGCACTGACGTCGTGGTTCTGCCAGGAGCCCTACCCTCGACATAACATGATGATTTTAGGGTAAATCTCTAACCTGCAATAATCTAGATGCGTATATGCCAAAACAACAATAACAAAATTATCATTTAGAATATATTTTTACTTTTAAGTATACTTTTTCACATACATACATAATATTATATGTATATATATACATACAAGCATAATAAACCATATATAAACAAATAATTCAGATAAGTAACTACACTTAAAATTACACAACCGAGATTGCAGTCCGAGAAATCAATTGCCAGTGTTTAGTCGCAACCAAAGAACTTGTCATTCATCAACTTCTTGACAGAGCCAGAGCTAGTACAAAACAGGTCAATTTCAGTCAGTTCTGAAGAAAGTTTATTGAAACTCGATGCACTGCGCAGAAAGAACGACTTTTTCCTATAGTTGGTGGAAACTGACGGCACGTTTAGTAAAGGTCGCTGTCTTAGGCCAATTTAGTAGGTACGGAGCCCTATGTGCATAAGAAGTTCGGGGCAGTCAAGCCCGCTATTAATTATATTAATTAAAAAACAAATATCACTAACATTGCGTCTGTATTCCAAAGGTAAGAAATGATAGTGCCTACACCTATCCAGATAGTCAATGGACCGCCGCTGCGCCCTGAAGTCAAGATATCGAAGAAATTTCCTTTGTATGCCTTCAATTCGTTTTATGTAAATGTGATACTGCGGGTTCCACACCTGTCAATAATCAATATAAATCTGTCAATAATGAATATCAATTTGTTTGCATTACACCTAAGTCTCTAATTTGGGACACTTTGCAGATAGATTGATTACAAAGACGATAGCTAGTTTCAATAATTGTTTTTTGCCGCGAGTATGTAACTAAAAAGCACTTAGATATGTTTAGCTGCAACCTGTTAGTCTTACAGTAAGAAGCAAATCTGTCCAGGTCGTCCTGGAGACAAGCTGTGTCGGAAAATGATCTGACGGTCTTTAGAATTTTCATGTCGTCAGCATACAGCAAAATGGTAGAATTTACGAAATACGAGGCGATGTCTGCTATAAAATATATTAAATAAGAGAGGACCCAGAAGGAGCCTTGAGGTACCCCAGAAGGGACTGAATACCAAGCAGACATGTAGCCATGAATACCCGCCATTAATATTTATGTCGAAGCACGCGATGATCTATACAATCAAAACATTTGCTATAATCTGTGTACACCACATCCACTTGAGCTAACTGTTCCATCACATTCGAGATTAAATCATTGCAAAAAATAAGGTTAAAAGTTGTGGAACGTTTGCGTACAAAACCATGCTGGGCTTCACCAACGCTATTACGGACTGCAAGGTACACTTTACTGTGAACAATTCGTTCAAGAATGTTTGAAAATAAGCAAAGTTTCGATATTGGACGGTAGTTTTCAACAATTGATTAATCGGCTTTTTAGAAAACAGGCGTAATCTAAGCAGATTTCCAAACGCGAGGAACTACGCCATCCTTTAACGAACGACTGAACAGCATACACAGAGGTACTACTAACGTATCAGCGCAGTTCACTATAAATACAGGTGGTATAGAATCGGAGCCTCCCGAATGGGAAAGATCTAACGTTTTTAGCAGTTTTAAAACCCCCTATTCCGATATATGAATTGAACTAATGAAATTAGTACTCGGATAATCCTCCAAGGGTTGCTGCAAGTCGGTGTCGCCCATAGCTGGAATTTGGAAGGTAGAGTGAAAATATTCAGCAAACAGATTGCTGATACTCTCTCCAGTGTCAGCAGACTCTTCTTGAAAGTGGAGTGTATTAGGAAATGCAGAGGTTTTTTTTTTGTTCTTAATATACGACCAAAAGGATTTCGGGTTACTTTTTATGGAAGCTTCAATTCCTTCTATGTAGCTGTCAAAACAATCTTTTTCGAGAGTTACAGCTCTGCTGCGCAATAAGGAGAAAGACTGATAGTCGGATAAATTACCGTATATTTTATATTTCTTATGAAACTTATGCTTTTCTTTGAGCATTTTTATAAGCGCAGTGTTATAACATGGTGGGTGGAATGAACGGCATATCGTTTTTATAGGAACAAACAGATGCCTAAGTTCATATAGCTTATTATAAAAATATAGACAGCTTGATCAAGAGATTTAGTGTTCAAAAGGACATTCCAATTTACTAAGTTGAGTGCAGAATTGATAGCATCGTAATTACCTTTATAAAATAGGTATTTAGTATTTTTCTTATCAATAAATTTGTGAAATTGAAATAATTTCGCCCTAACAACTATAGGTTTGTGGTGCGAATCCGTAAGGCGAGTAAGGCTAACGGTTGAACGCATTCCTCCACAACCACGCAGTCGTTACAAAATACAAGGTCGAGCAACCTGCCGTTTAGGTTTTGTATCCCATTGTACTGAGTTAAGCCAGTGGTTTGAATTGTATCTAAAAAATCAGTAAGAAACTGACAAGAGTAATCTACCGGCGAGAAACCAATGTTTTCATTATTATTAAGTAGCCAATCTGTTCGGAACAAAATGGCCACATACGGCTGGCAACCTTTTTTGTAGTTTTAATTTGTATTGGACAGACGACTGTCAGTGTCAGTGTGACACACACTCACGTTGGATTTTGGTTAGGTTATGAACTTGAACGCGGGGTCGTGTGAAATTAATTTGTACTTTGGTGTAATTTAATATGTGGGGCACATAGGTTCATTCGGGGGTCCGTAATAATTAAGTACAGTGTAGAACACATAAGTTTAGTTTGTAACCAGGGCGGCCTGAGTAAAATCAGTGATTTGTTGGTTGACCCGCACACGTGTCGTGGCGGGCTAAGTGATTGGTGCAGTGGTACGTATTTCTCTGGGGTTTGAGAGCTCTCTTGGGGTAGCCAACGGGAAGTTAGGGCCTTCCACCCACCATAGCACCAGCCCCGAAGACGCGCGGGAGCGCGATCCAACACAGCAGTCGCCGGGGAGGCGAGCTACCATCACCACCGCAGCCAGCAGCGGCCTGGGCGCGGGCGGACGAGAGGAAGACTATTACGTAAGTTAGTTTATATTTCTTAGAATTGGGTCTCTATCGGATCGCCTAATTTTTTGTACGCCTAATTTGCAATGGCACCCGAACGAAAAGCCTAAAATTTTTTTGCCTAATTTCACTCTTCAGAATCGTGTTTGCCCTAATTTCACTTCGCCTAACTTTTTATCGCCACATTGTCTTTTACCAAATGCGTCATTTGGCAGAATAATTCGTAATCCCTAAAGTTTACAATTCCTAAATATTAATTCGCACAAAATTAAAAATGCAGCATGTAAGCGTGCAAGCAGGCATGCAGCATGCAAGCAGGCATGCAGCATGCAAGCAGGCATGCAGCATGCATGCAGACATGCAGCATGCATGTAGGCATGCAGCATGCATAGTTTCCGTCACGGCTTCGGCGTTGCGGGGCTCCGGCGGTCCCACGCGAGCTTTTCGTCGCAGATGGTTTTCGCTCACCACCGCGGCTTCGGCTTGCTGGCCGGCTTCGCCGGCCAGCCTCAGCCCCGGCGGCGTGCTCAACCCACCTGCTCCTTAGCTCGCGGGCCGCCTCGCCCCTCCGCGCCTACGCGGGCTTATATTGCACTCTAGGGTAGGGCAGACAAGACTACGTGGAGTCGGGTTTGCAGCGATTCGCTTCTGACAATTTATTTTCTCAATAAAATTCTATGCTTTTATTCCAATACATTATTGGCACATTTAATTTTAGATATGCTAAAATTAGAGCTTTTATAAATTTTGCGAAATAATCGTTATGCCAAAATAAAGTTATGCCAATATAAAGTTATGCCAATATAGTTTAGGCTATTTTACATTAGACATTCTAAAATTAGGCCTTTCAATTCTTAGGCCAAACTATAATGGTGGCAAAACAATTTTTAGGCGAAGCAATAATTGTACGTTTTAAGTTTAGGCCAAAACGGTTTGGCCAAACCATATTAGGACAAACAATTTTAGGCGAACCGAAGGGCACCCCTTAGAATTAGACGTTAGTTTTAAGTAAAAAGGTAGCAGAGTTGATGTAGACTATCTATATCAAACACAATCCACTTGATTTCCAAAATTAAAGTCACCGACTACAACAAATTTATCTAATAAATGAGATAACATTAAATTATTTAAGTTAAAAGTAAAGTTTTGTAATTGAGTATTGTAAGAGTGACCAATATTTTCCTTACATAGATATAAGGCGCAAATGTGTATACTGTTACTGACTAGAGGCCTAGATCGTTTCAACATAATTGTTACCCAAATATCTTCCGCGGAACTACGCCATTCGCATCTTTCAACTACTGTTAGATCACTTTTAACGGCTATTAACACACCACCGCCTCTTGTTTGCGACGTTCGACCATAGTCGCGGTCACGTCTCCAAACCAAGAAACGCCGATCAAATAATTCACTACTATTTACACTATCATCCAACCACGTCTCCGTGAGTAATATGACATCGTAAGAGTATAAACAGAGGTTACGAAAAAAACCAACCGTTTTCGTACGTAGACCGCGAACGTTTTGGTAATACATATTAATTGACGCCATTGGAAAATTTCACACTTACAATATTATTGAAACGAGTTATTCTACACAATAACACCATAAATTGCAATAGAAAGGCAACACGGTTAAAGTCATACACGCAACGCATAAACTGACTTTAAGAAGTCTTTATTCTTAGTTAGTTATTATAAATTACTCACAGAAAAATACTTTCGCCTGCTAAGACACGTTCGAAAAGGTTTATTATAAAATTTTATATAAGTAGGTACTTAGTGTAAAAAAATCTCATTCTAATGAATAGCTTTTTAAATAAATTACCGGAAAACATGAACACGGCACTAAAAAATTGATTTTGTCTACTTCTTTGTAAATTGATGCAGCTACTTATTTAATTATTTAATACAGCCGAGATCAAGCAGCCGTATTTTAAAAAATCCACAGTCCACATCAGTGACCACTCGTCTCGACGCGGCACGCGCTACTGAGAGCACTGCGATATCCGCTTAGGGGCATTGTAAAGACGTGCGTCTGTGGGCGTGCGTCGTTTCGAGCGTTTGTACGTAGCTTCCTTTCTGCTTTAGCTCATATTTATACTGTGCCGACAGGTTCACTAACGCACCGCGCTGTGGATTGCTTCGGCTCAGTTGTGGTACGATTGACAGGGCCGCACGTCGCGCGCAGTTATTCGAGTAATTTTGTTGACGAATGTGGGATTTTACCATTTTAGTGTTTTAATATTAAATATACATACATATAATCACGACCTTTATCCCCGAAGGGTTAGTCAGAGAAAATTATTCAGCAGAAATAGTTCACATTTTCTCGTATCATTATCAGAACTAAATTTTTATAACGATGGAAAATGTTATGTTGACACCTATCTCCTCTTACAATCGACCTCTTATTTTACAAGCTTTTATTTATCTTGTAATGTATTATGTTTTCTCGGGTGGAATCTTGCAACTCAACTTTGAAGCAGATGTATCTTCAACATGGGTATCAAATGAAAGGGCATGCTGAGAATTACTCGTATCTACAATATGGGTATCAAATGAAATGGCTTGCTGAAAGGGCCGCTTGCAAATGAAGGGACTCAAATCATGGATAACTAAAATGTAAAAAATAAATTAAAAGTAAGAAACTTTTTAAAAAACAAGCTTTTATTTAAATGCGCTGAACAGAAAAAATAAACTTTTACTTAAAGTAAAAGTTTATTTTTACTATCAATTTATAACGTCATTACATAATTTATATATAAAAGGTTGTCGCGAGATTTGAGTAGAGTAAAATCATTTGACAACCTCCTTGGTCGAGTGGTTTGTACATCGGTTTTTTTGGTGTCGCCATCTCTGAGGTCCCGGGTTCGATCCGCGGTCGGGTCAATTTAGAAACTGTTGTTTTTCTAAATTGTCTCGGGTCTGGGTGTTTTCTATGTAAAATAAGTATGCATTGAAGTATTTTAAGTATGTTATTTCGTTGTCTAGTAACCATTTAACGAGTTTCATAACGAAGCTTCTTTTGGGCTAGATAATTGGTGTGAGTGTAGGAAAATTTATTTATTTATTTTTTTAATCACATCAAGTTATTTAATTTACTTCTTTATTTACACAAGTAAATCTGGCGACAACCGTTCATATCATATAAATTGTGTAATGACGTTATAAGTTGATAGTAAAAGTTTTAAAGTAAAATATTGTTTTTTTCTTTTTAGCGCATCTAAATAAAACTTTTAATTTTTAAGAACTTAGTTTTGAAGTATATTAAACTCTCTCAGAATACAAAACTGTAATGTCAATTGAATTTTAGGTTCAATATCTTTAAGTACCTAGTACACAATTTTACGATTAAAGTACATGACGGCCCTTTTGCATGTGAATGTGCCTGATGATGTTACAAGTCGTATTTGAATATGACACGCAACGACTCGCGGGCTCATCACCTTACTTGGCGGAAATAAAATGTCGGCATAGTGCAGCCAACACAGTAGCGATTAAGCCTTCAATATATATCATAATTGTTAAAACTGTTTAAGTTCCTCTATATATATATATATATATATAAGTATAGTTTCCTCTCTCACCCTCTATGTTTTTGTTAAAATTTAGGTTTTTGTGCGTTTGAATTTAATAAATGAAACGACATCCCTGAACGTTTGTGCTAAATAAGACGAAGGTTGAAAAATAATTGAGACTTACGGCAGAAATACCATTAAAAAAAACAAATTTATTGAAAAACCAATAAAATAAAAGGTTTAATACAGTTTAAAGTTTTGTTTTAATACTACAAAGCTTGTGTTTGTTTATTTCTTTTAAAAAAAATATTCGATTGGGTATATTATGAGTGAGTTCGCAAGGGTAAATAGGTTAAGTTAGAAATATTTATAAGTGCTTGTACTGTCGCATTGGGTTTTTATCTGTAATGGTAGTAAGTATTAAGTTTTGTTGTTTTAAATAAATACATTTCTTTTCTCGTACAGTCGGCTTAAAATTTATTTAATAAGATTTTATTAAGAAGTTATTTCAAGAAAATGTTAATTATTGATTAAATTAAAATAGTAGTGGCAGAGGATTAATTATTTATTTACAGTTAAATCAAAAGTTATAATAGTTAGATTGTAAGTTATCTTAGTTATCCTTTGAATTTCACTTTTTATTTTTTTTATTTTTTTTTATTTTATTTTATTAGGTCTGCCAACATTGTTACATAACAGCTTATATCTAAAATAATAGTTTTAATAATAATTGTTACTATGAAACAACAATTACAGGCAAACACAACATGACAATAATGAAAAATAATCGGAAATAATTACAGGAAAATTATATGAAAAGTAGTTAATCGAATCAGTAGGTACCTACTACTTACATAAAAATTATTAAACGAAGAACTACAACTTAAGAGAATAAAGAAAATTTAAAAAAAATTCAATTAAAGTTTTCAGCAGTTACACGAGAGACTTAAAGGAGTATAGCTCTCTTTTGTACTGTTGCAGGGAGCAGAGCATTAAATCTGTTTCAGCGGTTGTAATGGCTGAGTAAAGCTGATTGTATTAATTACAGAGTCTGCTAACAGTACTTTGGGCTCCCAAGTTTGTCCTGTACCGCTTAACAAAAAAAAGGCTTATAATTAGCAATACTAAAACTAGGACGAGGCACTCTAAGCTTAATTTCACTTAATAGTTGAGGGCAATCGATATGGTCTCTAATAATTTTATACAGAAATACTTGGTCCGCGACCCAGCGACGATCCTCGAGAGAAGTAAATTTAAAAAAGTCTAACCTGTCTTGGTATCTCAGTAATTCGTACTTTTTGCCTTGGTGAATTGTTAAAAAATATAAAAACCTTTTTTGAATTCTCTCCAGCCGGTTAATATGATATTTGTAATAAGGAGTCCATATACTCGAACAAAACTCTAAGGAGCTTCGTACCAATGCAAAATAAGTAATTTTTAAACATTTAGGATCTTTAAATATCTTACAGTTACGCCATATAAAACCAAGGAGCTTAAGACTTTTAGATATAATGTTATTAAAGTGATATGTAAAGGACAGTCTACTGTCCAAAAACACCCCTAAATCGCGTATTAGTGAAACCTCTTTAAGAGTTAATGAGTTCATATTATACGAAGTATTAAGAGGAAATCGTTTTTTTGTAAACTTAATATGCTTACATTTATCAGAATTAAAGGCAAGCTTGTTTGTCTGAGACCAAGCAACTATGTTGTCAAGGTCCTTCTGTAGCAAAAGTGAGTCATCAGAATTAACAACAGTTTTGAATATTTTTAAATCGTCTGCAAATAGAAGAAATTTTGAATTTTTAATAACTTCCGATAAATCGTAAATAAATACTAAGAAGAAAATAGGGCCCAAATGGCACCATGCACACCAGCCGAGCTTAGTTTCCCAAGTAAAATTGAGTGATCCACCCTATCAAAGGCTTTACTTATGTCCGTGTACACAGCATCCACCTGAAGCCCTTGGTCCAGTTCATCAGATATTTCAGACACATAGCAGGCAAGATTTGTCAGAGTGGACATCTTGTGTCGGAAACCGTGTTGTTGAGGGATCAAGAATGATTTTAAATGTCTAGAAAAATAAGGGCAAACCAATGATTCGAATATTTTTGAAAAATTACATAGCAACGATATGGGTCGATAATTACGCACGTCACTTGAGTC
Source organism: Scoparia ambigualis (assembly GCA_963921215.1). Taxonomy (NCBI): domain Eukaryota; kingdom Metazoa; phylum Arthropoda; class Insecta; order Lepidoptera; family Crambidae; genus Scoparia; species Scoparia ambigualis. The sequence continues at coordinate 174,442 of OY992528.1, forward strand.
ACCAACTTTAGGTATTGGTAATACATTGGCCGCTTTCCAAAGCAAAGGATATGTGCCGCAAAACAAGAGTAATTGAATATGATGCTGAGTGGATAAGACAAGCTTGCACATTTACTAAGGAACACCGCTGGCACACCGTCAGGCACAGCGCCCTTTTTTGAATCATATCTTTTTATCACTTTTTCAATGCAATCAACAGACAAATGAACGCTACTAAGCACATTATTATTAGCACAATAAGAGTTATCATGGGTAATTATGGGCAGCTTGAAACTAGAGTGGTTGGTGACGAAGACAGATGAAAAGTGATTGGCAAAAGCGTTGCAAATTGAACGAGGGTCGTCATATTTAACGTTTTCTATGTGCATTACATTGGGTATTGACTCATTATTTTTACGTTTGTTTTTTATATAACTCCAGAAGGCCTTTACATTATTGGCACTAATAGACTTTTCAATTCTGTCAATGTAATCATTCTAACATTTCTTGATCAGCCGACGACACACGAATCTCGCCTGATCGAAGTCAAAAACATCAACGGGATTACCGTACAATTTTATCCTACTCCTTAACCTGTCCTTTTGCCTAATCAGCTTAATAAGGTTTTTCGAGTACCATACTGGATACTTGGCTGAACGACAAGGACGCTTCGGCACGTGTTTGTCTATGATAGTGTTTAATAAATTATAAAATAACTCGACCATCTTATCAATAGAACCAGCATATCTGAGTTCATGGTCCCAATTTATGCAGTTTAAATCATTATTGATTTCATTATAGTTAGCTAACATAAAGTTAAAGTTACTAATGTAATTCCTTTTCAAAAACTGGCAGGTTGAAAAAGGAATTTTAAAGTTAAGCGCCGGGTGGTGAGTGTCAAGGGTTACAAGAGGAACATCGATATTCTTGACATTTATGGAAGTATTATTACATAACAATAGATCAAGCATCCTATGATTAAGGTTATGGATATTGTTATATTGTGACAAATTGTGTAAAGACATAAAATCGGACAGTAAATGGACAATGGTACAATTTTTAGGTTTAAGAGACATAGCTGAAGACGTCAACGATTGATTATTGTCGGGAATCCATTCAACATTTGCCAAATTAAAGTCACCTAGAATCGGCAAGTTATCGGTATTGGACAGCGAGTTTATACCAGTCGTAACATGATTGAGGTGAAAATCGAGCTTGCTGATGTCAACGGGAGGCGGCAGATATAGCGCACATATGATAAGTGAGTTTGATGGTTTTGTAGAATCCGTTACAGATATCCATAAATCCTCACTTGTGGTCTCCAAGTGAGACAGCCGCCGAGACTGAAAGCGTTTAGAGACGGCCGCTAGGACCCCTCCACCATCGCGCTTTACAGATGCCGTGGTAGCGCGATCCCTACGGTAAATATGATATTTGTCATTAAGGATTTCAGAGTCAAATACACTGCCGTTCAGCCATGTCTCTGTCAGTATAATTACATCATAATTTCAGCTAAGACTAGAGATATATAAATCGTGTAACTTACCACGTATACTTCTTACATTTTGATAGTATATACTTAAATAATACTCTTTTAGGCTTGACGATGATTAGAACTTACAAATAAAATTAAAAGTTGATTTATGAAGATTTAGATGGTAATGCTTGAAGCACCTCAATATTACGGACCCAAAGTGCGGGAGATTGATCGTCTTTTCTCAACAGTATGCGGCCGTTGCGGACCCAAAGATATTTATAATTGTTATCCTTTCTAAATTGTCGAGCCTGGGCATGAAGGGATCTGTTATTTGGAGAAAGGTGTTCGCATACATATATCTGTTTACTGTCTCCTCCGTAACCCAACAAAGAACTATTTAGCTTGTCCTTAGGATGAGACTTGTTAAAACGTAAACAAGCCGCAAGTAGGTTGTCACGTACACGAGGTGATGGCAGCTTAATAATCTTAGCACTTAGGCTGTAAAAGAAAAAAAAAATGTTATTCTGTGTTGTGCAGTGTTATATACTCGTATGTTATAAATTCAACTTGTAAATAATGTAGTTGTGTAATTTTAGGGAAGTAAATCTCAATAAAAATTTATTATTATTCAACTTGTAAGTAATGTGTGTTAAAAATAAAAATTTTTTTTTCGTTAATTTTTGTGTTCATTTTCAATGCTCCGATTCTTGCGGGGACTACGAAATCTGTGAATTTTTTATTTACGTTTTGAATATGTTCTTTCCAATTTAGGTTTATTTTAGTATTGTATTCAAACATATTTAATTCTTGAGAAATTGATTTGTAGATACTGGGTGAGACGAGGCAAGCGTGTCGACACATGTAGCATCCCACACAATTGCCCGTCCCCACCCTCCATGGCACCTGGGTCATGCCGTCCGGTCTCTTGCCGTCATCGCGCGCCAGGTCGGCACGCGGCGGACTCTGGTACGGCTGGCACTCCAGCCGTGACTGGAGCCCGACGAATGGTGTCATTCAAGGAATGAAGGCGAGAAATGCGGCCAGCGCTCCGTGCACAGGAGAGCCTGCGGTGGCCGATGTCTACCGGTGCGCCGCAACGACATTGATGGGGGACGATACTGGGGGCACCAAGACGCAAGGCAGTGGCGAGGCGAAAAGTACTGGGGTCTAGCAGTGTAGCCGTACCCGATGAGGGTAGTGCCAGCAACCAAAGACGCGACTCCCATCTCCCTACAATTAAAAGGCGGGCACGCTCTGCGGAACAAGAAGACGTGTTGATAAGGTTATTTAGCAACAGTTTACAGAGGGGGCCGTCCCAAAGCCTTTGGGAGGAGGTGTTTCGTCTCGTTACATGGACGAGGCCAAAGCCGCCTGGAGCGCCTGGAGAGGGTAACAAAAAGGAATTAGATGTAGGTTCTAGTATTTTATTAGCAGGGAGGCATGGACCGAATACAATAACGCCACCGGCCACCGAGTGGTCGCTGAAGTTTATATTTCAAATAGAAGAGAGTGTATTATGTTTTATAGTGCTATCTAGGCTGGTAAGATGGTCAGTATACTTCCACAGCTGACGAAACCGCAAGACATACGTCAACTTAGGAACGAAAAGGGAATAGCGTATAAAAGTGAAAGCCATGTGACAATTAATTTTGAAAAGTTGAGTGTTAATCAAAACCAACTCAGTAAAGTTGGTTTGACTAATATGGCCAAGTTGTCAAAACTTATGTTGCATTTTTTCTCTCATCTTTATCACTAAATATTGTTACAATGTTGTTTGTAACTTAGTACATTAAAATACAAGGATTAATGATGAGTCATATTGTACAACCATTAACAGACAGACAGAATGCGCTTAATCTGTGTTCAGTTCAGGAAATCGGACTAATAATATTAAATAGTTATAATAGTTAATTATTAAAAAAAAATTAACAATATCAACACAAACATTCTTAACAAAAAACATTTAAGGGGAAAACAGTTTCTGTTGCGGTTACACTATGGCGTTCCCAAAGTAAGATATCGCGGCGCGGCCGGCGTAAAGACGCGGCTCGTCAGCGATGCGGCGCGATATGCAAATACGGGCGCGGCTGATTGGGCTCACACGTACCCCCCGCGCCTGCCCCGCCTGCCGCCGTCCCCACCGCCACACACTCCGGCACTTATTACGATGAGTCCGGCCCGTATGCCGCTGCGCCTGATTATCTCCGTCCGCCTACAAAGAGCCTTTGAATTTCATTATTGAACCAGAAAAGAATAAAACAATATGTCTAGGACTGGCGACAGGAGCGGAGGGACGGGGAGGACGGGGGGGGGGGGGGGAGATAACGAAGTTAGAGGTAAAGTTTTGGTTTTTGTAAGTGCTGAATCTAAATCTGTGGGGATGGCTGCAACTGCAACCATTTGAGATTGATGGCGTCGCGCGGCTGTGGTGCAAGCGAAATTATTTTATATCACGTCCTTTTGTTAATAATGTCATCTTTTAACTAAGAGACCCAGCAATTTATCAAGGTATTTTTAAATTTGAAGTACAACATTTTTCTATATTGCTAAAAAGCATTTTTTTAAACTTTCACAAAGTTAATAATATTATGACAATAACCAACTATAAGTTCAAAGTTGTTTATTGCATTCATGTACAGTAAGTTACAGTAAGTTATAGAATGTCACTTTAAGATAAAATTTACATGAAGATAAGAAAACTTTTTTTAAGTATCTGCGTGGCATCGGTGCAAAAATCGCCTTAAATTCATTAAAATAATCATAATTACATTTGACTTGCTAATAAGTAGTTGAATTTTTTTTAAACTTAAGTTATTATGTATTTCTACACATTTTTTTACATAATTAATTCTGTAGGATTGATTTTAAAAGTGCCATAAATAATCTTATACATCAAACATTACAATCGTATCTTTTGGTACATAAAAGTACAGTCGATTTTAATAATATATAGACAGTTTAGATCCCTGTTTCTCTATTATTGTAGTCATGGTTGCTATAATAATTGTAGTGTGTGGACGCCATGGTGATGACACTAAAGATGTGATTGCAGTTCAGTTTCGGATTAATGTATGGCGTTGCATACACTGGGTGGAGACTGGAGATGCATGTGTAACTATATGGCGTACACACATGGTATATGACTCGACGTCACAAAAATACTATAAACAATGTACAAAGTTATTATTTATTATTGAACTCAACTGTACCGAGAATATTGTAAAGGATCTTTAAATTGAAAACTACCCCGTAGCAGTGACACCGGCTCGTAGCGCCGTAGTCCGTAGCAATTGTCACGTAGTCTCGTAGCGGTTTCGAATCATGTTGTTGTTTCAAACATGAAAGTAGGCAGTTGTGGATGTGGTGAACGGACTAAGAGCTTAGGTATTTATGTTGTCACATAAAAGCGTTACTTAATAAAAATCTTTTCTTTAAAATGATTTTATTAACTCATTGATTTAATGTATAACAAATATTTATATGTAAAAATATTTTTGCTCTGCAATTTTTTTATTTAACCGTGTGCAATGTTAGGTTTGGCGCGACGAATATAATAAGACTGACTGCGATCTTAATGCATTTATTAGGAGTACATAGCATATATTATATATAGTGGTAGGAGATGTGTGGTTGTCGGCCATTGTACCTACCTACCTTGTCACCTAAAGTGTCGCGTAGCGGTGTAAGATCACTACCCCCCCCTCTCTTCCCTTGGGTGTCGTAAAAGGCGACTAACGGAATAAAGACTGCACATACACCCAACAGCATAAAGCGGTGATGGGCTCACCACCTGTCACGCTGAGCACATGTGTAATCGCTATTTGGTGAAAAGTGGACTATGGTAGAGGACTGCGTTTGCGGTCCTCATTGCCTAGTCTCTGACTAACCCTTCGGGGATAATAGTCGTGAAGTCGTGATTATATATATGTATGTATATGCAATTTTTTTTATAGGTACTTAATCTGCATACGAAGGGTTTGGCTCCATTAGTTTAACTTCAATAATTATAAAATTTTACTGTTACTTTGTAAATGTTTCTTTTATAAAAACCTAAAAAAAAAACAACGGTGAATAGTTTTTCGACCAACTGCAACACTTGGTCGAAATCTTTGTGTAGCTGCGTCTTTGTGCATGTACGAGTATACAAAAGGGATGCCGCAACAAAATACAAAGTTAGGTTCCCACAGTAATGCTCGGACTGTGATTGTACATCCTTGTTCTAAATCGATTCTCTACGAGTAGTACGATACATAACACTTCCGACTATTATCTGCAAATGGTTAATCTGAGGCTAGCCAATGGAAGCTCCACGGCACACCAAGTACATGTGCTCGGCGTGATCCGTGGTGGTAGTCAACCCATCGTCGCTATATGCTGTTGGATGTTTGCAGTCCGTTAGGCTGCTGTCAGTTTAAGCGTTTAGAACAGGACCACATGTTATTACTAACGACCAGGGTATTCCGGCCTACGTACGACAAACACACCGCAGACGTGCGTGTGTCTCAATAGTGTAGTCTCTATTGAATCAAGGGACAGCCTCTGGCCCGGTGCCCCGACGTCCTGCTAAATTGAAAGCGCCCTTAGTTGCCTTATACGGCACCTAAGGGAAGAGAATGGTTGGTATTATTCTTTTAACATTGAGCCGTCACACAGTATCAACAAGCGTGGCGCCGGCCAGGTGCGCTGGGTAAGTCACGGCGCCTTCCCTCCGGCCACTGGGGGCGCTAATTACACTTACCGCGGGATGATTTATTGGGCGGATGGGGGCGACTCGTCAGCTGGCTGCAGTGGGCAAGACAGCGGGAGTGTGCTCTTACTCAATTTACATTGTTCCTACTGAGAAAATGTAATATATTCACTTTGGTTATGACGAAGCGTCAATAGGTTTAATAACCAATTATTTTATAATACTCAAGGACCCGTATGGTAATAAATGCACATACACATCAATTTCTTCTCTCGAGAATTTTTTGCTATAACACCTTTTACTCCATCCGTCGATGTGTTGGCGCCCCAGTCTCGGCGTCGACAATACCGCTGTGCCCGTTATTGGCCGGATGTTACTCGCTAAACGGATTTTTATGAATTTTAGTTTAGAGATAGATAGGGCCCTGCGGACGATTAAAAGCTGTTTTTTTCCGAATTTTTGTGACGATTAATAATTACCGCTGTCGAAGTCGCAAACAAAAACTAATATACAATAAAATAATCTCCGGCATAAAAAGAACTGTAAAAAGTATATAGGAACTTCCTTGAGCACATCAGCTTTCAAACAAAAATCGCAATATTATCGGTCAACTCAGTTTGGAGCTACGATGCCACAGACAGCCAGAATTCCCATCCTTTTCGTCGGGGGTTAAAATATTATGAATCGTATGCCTGAAAGACTTGTACTTTTTATAGCACAAACGGTACAAACCAGCCTGCACACCAAAGCCCCACCTTAATACCATAAGACCCGCATCAAGGAAGCCCCCCCCCCCCGCCCTATTAGCACTCGTCTTCAATCACCCGCGGCACATCAAAAGGCCTAATCCCGCGACATTTTTGCGAGCTATCGGCGCTAATGAGCCGCGAGGAAGCGCTTCAGCCACTCGACACAGCGACAGCACTGCGAATCATTACAACGAGCTCGCATGGGTATTGGCCTTCCAAAAAATTGGCAGCTTTTTGTTTATTTCCTGCAGCCGCGGAACACATGACTATCATGTGATGGTTTCGCTCATAATTATCTATGCTAGCTTTCGTCCGCTGCTTCACTCGTGTTAATTTTTCGCTGAAATCAGTCAGTCAATCAATCAGTATGTAGTAAAACAAATTAATAATTTTATTAATATTACAATTTTCAAATTTAAACTTTAAAAATCTATTGTTTTTTTAAGGCATACGCGAGCACTACACTTGTAATTAAACACTTTCTTCCGGATGTAACTTGCGTTTATTACATTAGGGTTTTAATTTTAGTCTTGACGTATCGAACCCTTTTGAGTTTACAGGTTGTATGTGAATATACAAACCCGAGGTTTGGCTGCGTCCGCTGCGTCCGATTGTAAGCCAGATCGACTCACCAACTTACCGATTTGCCCGGCATGTTGCAAATATACTTTGCCCACTAAGAGGTAATAAAAGGAGGCGAACGAGCAGGCGTGTGGCAAACGAGGAGGGTGGTATTACGCCGGGCGAGCCGGCCCAATTCGTGCAGCACCGCTGCGTGGCTCTACCACTCAGTCAGTGTCACTCATTTAGCACCACCCAGGGGTCACGTGTAGGGTCTCAAGGGTAAACCTACGGACGCGAGTAACTTTAACCCCTTTTATGTGAAGGATTTTTATCAATTTGTCAGAGATATTAAATACCTACATACTTCTTGCTGACAATGAAACCATGGTTAGTTTTGATGTCCTATTTACATGTCTATACCAGTACAGGTTTGCATTGCTTTCAATATAAGTACTTACTAGCATTATGGTCGCCTTATATACAGGATTTTCCTAGTTCGGGCTAAAATTTAATATGTTTTATCTATAAGAATATATCTGTTCTGTTTATATGTGTGATTGATAAATAAATATGATATGATATGATATGATATTGAAATTACCAAAGAAAAAACTAGCTGAACAAAATATGCCCAATGAATATGCAGTACTATTAGAGCATTCATATCATATCATATCATATTTATTTATTTTTCATATAAAATCACACATATAAACAGAACAGATATATTCTTGTAGGTAAAACATATTAAATTTTAGCCCGAACTAGGAAAATCCTGTATATCAGGCGACCATAATGCTAGTAAGTACTTATATTGAAAGAAAAAATTAAATTTAAATAAATAAAAACACAATTAATCACTTAAAATTAAATCCACATAGTATGTGTCTAATTAAAGTTTTAACAATTTAAATGGATTTACAAAAGCTTTATAAACTTTAATAGTACCTAATTCTAGCCCAATTTATATAAAAGAATTATAAATTAGAAACCTTATTTTAATACCACAAGTAACTTCTCTGTATTTTCATAGGACATGGGTTGCAAAATATTTTTCACTTTGTTCTTACAGTTGGTATAAGTGAGAGGAAATATGTCACCGATTTTATTTAATCGGTTGTAGAGAAAAGGACCTAGGAAAAAATAGAACCTTTCTGTAAAAGAATATTTGATGCGTACTTTTTGAGTACATACGATATCTTTCCGTCTTTTCATTGTTAATTCAGTGCTAAATGGAAGGGTTGCGTGCTGTTTTAAAACTATGTGCATTATAAATAATTGTCGAACTGTCAATAAGTTGCAGGACTTATACAGGGTATGAAAAGAAGCTTAACGAAGCCGAGAGCCACGTAATCTGTCCATTATTACGAAGTTTTTTCTGTACTGGGCCATACCTGGGAACCTTCTAATTAGGGAGATATTAAGTGTTAAAGTCACAATATTGTGACTTTGGTTTTGACAAAAATAAATGTAAAACATGATTACTAAACTTTCTGCTAAAGAAACATTACCAAAATTATTTAAATTTCTTAGTCAAATAGGCTTATGAAATTTCAAAACGCAATGAATGTCGAGCGCAGGCAGCGCAGCCACTGCCGCACACGCACACAAATGCACACGTATATCAGTCCAAATCAGCTGTACCGGCAGCACGCGAAGATACACGACTCAGCACGTCTCGCCGCCGCGGGCAATGACCTCACCATAATTTAGATAAATAAGTACCTACATCTCAGTAACTGTTAACTTATTTATCACTTTATTTGATCGAGCGGTTTTTTATTTTTGACCGAACCTAATACTTCATCATCATCATCAGCCTATAAACGTCCCACTGCAGGGCACAGGCCTCCCACGTGAACAATAGCACGTGGGGATATTGGGCCATAACTCACCACGCTGGCCTAATGCGGGTTGGTGGGTTTTAACGACTGCCACCTTACGACAACAACCGGGACCATCAGTTTAACGTGCCTTCCAAAGCACGGAGGAAGCTCGAAATATTTTTAATTGGTCACCCATCAGGTGACATCTGCATTGCGAAAGTTGCTTAGCGGGCAAGATCGCAAGCCAAACGCGCTAGCCGCTGCGCCATCGAGCTCCTAACCTACTACTTACGCAAACTTAACAATTACGAGTTACTAACAGGTCTTCTGCATGTTAAAAAGTAAGATTACCGTCCTAAATTAAGTTTCATTAACTAAACTAGGAAGAACTAGGAGCTCAATGGCTCGGTAGGTATGTGGGTTACATGCAAGTACAGCAAACACGGAATACAAATAATAAGACGCGAACGGACAAGCTACTAACAGTTACAAATTTAGTCTAGGTATACAAATTACTTTTACTAAAATTAATGAAATAGATCGACAATATTGTTATCTAGTAGGGTAATAATAGGTAATCGAATCGCTCTTCTCTTTCAAATGATCAAAGGGAAATTGCTACACATTTCACTAAGGCGCTCTGATTGCTTTCAATTGTATGGAAAAATGAAGTTACGTTTATTAGAAATTCTGCGTGATAAGCAGTATGATTTTTAGTAAATTAGAAAGAAAGTATGTAAGTGGTATTATGTAATTTATTATGATTTGATGTAAAGGGTTATTTTATACTTTGATAGCGAGATAGATATTTCCAAGTGCCTTTCACAGATAGAACACATTCCTGTTTAAACGACAGTGAGCATTGCTATTTTTTCTCTCTAGGAGTTTAATGCTACGTTTAGGCTTTGTACTAGAAGTATGAAAAATAAAGATGTTTATTTAAAATCATGCATAAATTGACAACCATGGAGTCCACCAATTGTAAACACTTTTTCTTTTGCCACAAGTTTTAATAATTTATTTGTTTAATTTATTAATTTGCCTCTCCATCGGCACGGTAGCAACAATGTATGTCGTTTTCATTTTTGTGTACCGTCAGTTGTCAGTAAAATGGTTATTTCCGGGGATTTGGTTATAGTGCGCTTCCACCTGGCACAGAGTACAATCTCCACCACGACCGGTCCTGTGCTGCTTGCATCCAGCGGCTACCCTCGACCTTCACCAGATCGTCGGACTACCTTGTTGGAGGCCTGCCCACACTGCGTCTTCCGGTGCGCGGTCGCCACTCGAGAACCGTTCTGCCCCAACGGCCATCGTACTACACAATACTACAATTACTACAAGTGCTTACCCGTAACAAAATAAAAAGTCTTTTGAATTGAATAGGTACCTACCATAAAGTAAAGACAGTACTTAATTTACCAATGAAATAAAAAATTTCATTTCATTTCATTTTTCCTGTAGGTACATTTGAAAGCTCTCATGGCCTTAATCTCAACCTGATGGTAAGTGACGATAAGAAATAAGACGATAACGCGCTTTGGATCTCCGAAGGAGCTGAGTATTTATTCATTCCAAAACGAGGAAGCGCTTGGCCTTCATCTCACCTGGAGGGTGATAAATGACGAAAAGGCGGAAGCGCACTTCATCTGCATCCCTCAACCACTGAGAGGCTGGCTATCTTATCTCATACTTGGAACACATTGCGCCAGACTTTATGTAAGATGGTAGTAGCTTGCCAGGCGGACTTAGCGCTAACCACTAGACAGCAAAGGCTTCTTCCTAGTCCGTTTGGCTAGCTCTCTACCACCATTTTAATTAAGTCTGGTGTCATAACAATAACGTCGTTTTCATTGTTGTGTTTTGTTAGTTAGAGGTGAGATAGCCAGTTTATCCCACTGCTAAAATAAAAATAATGGACTTTCGAAATTACAATTATGGAAAACTAATTTGAAGTTCTGATTGTAATGATAAACTAAAAGAATGAAGCTCAACCTAGTCATAATGAATGACTAGCCAGCCCCCAGCCGTCTAGCGCGCGCGCTGCTTATGAAGGGGTGTACGGGGGGCGCGCCTCCGCGCACCCTCCCCCTACCCCCTGTCCCCCGCCACGGCGCCGCCGCGGCGGGCGGCATAAGTCAAAGGAGTACCTAGTTACCTACTAGTAGGGCGGCTTTTAAATTCTTTCAGTTCGGTTTCTTCTGTGATCGAAAGCGCAAGCGCATTGTTTGATAACTTGACTGATTCTTTCGTCTATTTTATCTCTTCTCTTCGCGTTGTGGTTCGTGGTTGTGTAGTTTGTGTGTGTGTGTGTGTTTGCGTATTTTCTGTGAAAGATGCCTTTCCATGCATTTAGTGTTCGCGAATACGTTAATATGGTGCTGTGTTACGGCATGGCCCATGGAAATGCCTCCGAGGCACTAAGACTTTACGGAATTGAACACCCAACCGCAGTTCAGCCTCGCGACCCGCGAGTTTTTACTCGGGCTGTACAGCGCCTGCTGGACAATCAGCCGATAATGCCGGTTTCAGAGGGAGGTGGCAGGCCAATACGTTTAGCGACAGAACAAGCGATTTTGGACGTGGTGCGCGAAAACCCACGCCTTGGAACGCGAACGGCAGCAAAAGTTTTAAGGAGACGCCATGGCCATCGCGCACGACATGTAGTGTCGTATAACACGGTGCACAAAGTGCTCACGAGAGACAGGCAACGACCCTATAAAATTCACAGGGTTCATGCGATTGTGCCAGGAGACAGGCAACGTCGAATGGCTTATTGTGCGTGGGTCCTAGGCCAGAGCCGTCGGTTTGTGGAAAATATTATTTTTACCGACGAGTGCACGTTCACCAATAACGGAATGTGGAACCGCCGAAACGCCCATTATTGGTGCTCGCAAAACCCACACCAGATGCAAGAGACTGGATTTCAGACACGCTGGAAACACAATGTTTGGGCAGGTATAGTCCGTAACCAGATTCTGGGACCCGTCTTCTTACCACCTAGAATGGACGGTTCTGCGTATCTAGAATTGATAAGCAATTATTTAGCGGATACTCTCGACGATATGCCACTGGTACAGCTGTAAGTAACTTGGTTCCAGCATGATGGCGCACCCCCACATATCGTGAGGCCGGTCCGCGAGCGGCTTACGGAGCTATTCGGCGACCATTGGATTGGGCGGTATGGTCCTCATGAATGGCCTCCACGATCGCCGGATTTAACCCCTCTGGATTTTTTTTTGTGGGGCCACGTCAAAGACAGGGTTTTTGACCGCCCTTGCCAAACAGCTGATGAGATGCATCAAAAAATTGTCGCTGTTTTCGAAGAGCTTAAGCAGCGGTCTCTACGAGAAGGAATCCTGGAGTTGGTCCACCAGGAAAATCTGGAACGGGCGCGCTTATGCCTACACGTGGGAGGTCGGCAGTTTGAACCGCAGCTCGTCAGTGTCGAAAGGTCCCTTGATGACATCGATGGAGAGTAGGTAAGTAGGTAGACTAGCCTAGACTTAAACAAAAATTTTCTACAAACAATCATGAAGCGAAAACATTGAGTTCATGAATAAAACCGCGCAGGGTGCGTGGTACGGTACAGACATGGCGCGCGCTTTTTTATCCCACTCATACGCCTATTGACTTCTCTCTCGTCCCGTAACACACACACATGCACACTTTGTTGCACGCGTTTCATTGCGTGTCTTAGAAAACACCCGTTTTTTAATATCTAAAAATTAAAGTAGTTTGCCAGCAATTATTTTTACTGAATGTTTCTTAGTTTGATGTACACTATGTGTATATTACGGCTTCGTTAAGCTTCTTTTCATACCCTGTATAAGAGGTTAGTAGGAAAGAGATAGGGACGGCAAGTCGACACCTTGAGGATCGCTCGCTGAGCTCTTTCTGTTGTTAGTAATAAGGTTTTATTTACACCACCCCAAGTAGTAATGCAGTAGGTTAATATTGATTCACAAAGAGCAAAATAAACTTGTTTTATTATAGCTGAATCTGCTATATGTCGTATCTTTTTGAATACAAATATTAACTTACGCAACCTGTTATTTAAAGCAATAATATGTGGTTTGAAAGAAAGTTTTTCATCTATTAAAATGCCCAGATATTTTATAGTTTCCGTTTGCTTAATTTCAGGGCACTCACAAGGGTTTTGTATTGGCCCTTTACAATAATGAGCACGAAGTGTTGAAACCGACATTGACACCGATTTTTTAATTATACTGAGCTTAATATATTTAGTTTTTTCGGCATTTAGTGTTAGTATATTTTTATGAAGCCAGTTATTTACAACATTGAAACCGCTTAGCGCATACATATAAACATCCTCCTCCGAGTCAGCCGCAAAAACAAGGGCGGTGTCATCAGCGTAGGATATGATTTTTCCATGATCTAGCTGGATATTACACAGGTCATTAATGTAAATTGAGAACAGGGTGGGTCCTAAAATACTTCCTTGAGGAATTCCAAAGGATGTGTTATCCTGCTCATCACTAAGGACACTGTCAATTCTCACACATTGCGTTCGTTCTTTTAGATAACTCCTAAAAAGGTCTAACTGGGTGCCTCTTACACCTATAGCTTCAAGCTTGCGTAAAAGGATAGGAATGGAAACTGCATCGAATGCTTTCGCGAGATCGAGGAAGATACCAACAGTATGCTTACTTATATTAAGATTTTGTACAATATATTCAGTCAGGTGGTGTACAGCATCAGCAGTAGACATTTTTGTCCTAAAACCAAACTGAAAATTAGACAAAATGGAATTGTTTTCCAAAAAAATTACTAATCTCGAATTAATAATTTTTTCTAATATTTTTGACAAGGATGGTAATAACGATATAGGTCTGTAATTTGATATTTGACTTTAATCGCCTTTTTTATAAATAGGTATAACAATGGCTTTTTTTAAACATTTTGGAAAAATGCCGGTAGACAGACTTAATTGAAAGATATATGTTAAGGGAGGTATAAAAATATGCCTGAACTGCTTAATTATTTTGTTAGATATATTGTCCCACCCAACAGCACAATCATCTTTCAAACTCATAATAATTTTTTCAACTTCGACTTTGTCAGTATCTAGCATAACAAATGATTTAAGCAATGATTTAATGCTACAATCAGCAGAGGCGTATACCGGGGTCTGCAAAAGTGTCTGTTTTTTATCCGCCAGATCTTTACCAGTGTTGATAAAATACTTATTTGCGTTATTAGCAGTTATTTGATGAGTTGGGTGCGCTTTAAGCAAACTTAATGAGTCATGTTTTTGTTTCGACATGTAAGTGATGTTTTTAATATGTTTCCATATCTTTTTATTATTAGTTCCAGCTGATTCTAATGATTATTTTTCGTAATTTATTTTTATTTTTTTCAATAGATTATTACAGAAATTTCTGTATCTTTTGTATGTTAATTGCAATATTGGACACTGAGGATTCCGTTTAGCGGACATATGCAATTTGTCTCTATGTTTCATGCAACGAATAAGTCCTGGAGTAATCCATGGTTTCAAATTATACAATTTCTTGCTTAATTTAATATTTGATGTATTTTTATAAATAGCTTGTTGTATATTTTCTACTAAGTATGACATGCAAAAATGCGGATCAGCGGAATTAAAAACTGGGTCGAGATCAATATGACGTAAGTCTACTTCAAGTTTGTTTAAATTTAGCTTAGCGATTGTGCGAGTATTGTTTACTTTAGGTAATTTACAATTTAAGGCTAGTAGGGCTGCAGAATGGTCGGTTATTGTTGAGTTAGTAACAAGTGCAGAGGATGAAAGGTTAGATTTAGGCATGATATGATTCAAACATGAACCACTTTGGTGAGTAGGCAAAGTGTGCGCAGGAAGTAATCCATGAAAGGAGCATACATTGAGGTTGTCTTGTGCATTTGAATCGATTTTTTCGGGTCTTATATTAATATTTATGTCTCCGATCACAATTAAATTTCTATAAGAGGATAAACTTTGAAGTTTACTGCTTAAAGAGTCGACAAAGTTTTTAGTGTGTTTGAAGGAGGGTGGCCTATATAATCCTAAAATTGCAAAGTCAGATCCAATTTTTATTAGTAAACTATTGCAATTTAATATGTTAAGTTCCTCCGCAGTAACATTTAGATAGTCCTTACTATAAATTACAACCCCATCGTTTTGGTTATAAGTTTTGCAACTCTTAAACATATTGTAACCTGGTATTTGGGGTATGTTATATTGTTTGTCAAGCCAACATTCGGTCAGAATTATTATATCTAAATTAACTTCTAATCTCTTATGAAATATAGAAAAAATATCAACATATTTAAATATACTGCGAATATTTTGAGTAAGTATTGTTAATGGATTATTATAAACGGAAAGATATTGTTTGCAATTCTCTACATCACACAACTTAGCCTCAGATGCAGAGAAGTTGTCTAAGTCTTCAATTAAATTATTTATCATCTATGTAATATACAAATAATGTTAAAATAGATTTAAAATGGAAGATTAACTAAGACTAAAGTATTTATAATATTAAAAAATATAAAATTGGAAAAGGGCTGAAAAAAACATTGTCTAACATCTGGCTACCATTTGTAGAAGACTTCGAGAAGCGGGCCCTAAGCACAGCACCCATAACCCCAAGGTTCTATAAGCGGTACGTAGATGACACTTTCACTATCTTACCAACTGATAAAGTATCTGCCTTTCTAGGTCATCTTAACTGGGGTGCGTGTTGGGTGGCCTCCTCGTGTGGCTGACTTTCATTTGTCGCTCCTGATACGTTGGGAGCGAACGATGGAAGTCGGTCCTGGCGCTCCCTGGTTCCTATAGGGTACTAATGCTTCGAAAGAGGCATTGAAACCCTATAGCCAACAACCCAGCGCACAAGGCGGAGCCCCCTCTGGGCCCACAGCCTCCCTAGGCATGTCCCTTCTAGACTGCACAATAGGCGGGTCCCTTATGGACCTGCGGGAGGTTTTTGCCGGCACCCCTTCTGGGTGTTGTACACGGGGGGGATTAGGGTAGTACGGCGTCCCTTATGAACGTCGCTTTAGCGCCTTGTAAGCGCAAGGAGTTTTGCCACGTTATATAGGTAGGTAGGGGTTTAAGGTATAGGGATGTAGGGTTAGGAGCGATGTAGGGTTAGGATAGGCGTGTAACGTGGCAGGGGGACAGCATAGGTGTGGTGCCAGCCTATTGCTTATTGTTATGTTTGTTTTGTCGGTTCTGTGCGACTGTGACAGCGACCCTGGTTTTGGTGCAGCCGGGTATGTTGCAGATGTTGCAGACTGAGCGGCTTTGAGAGGAGTTTTTGACGGCGCCCCTTCTGGGCGTCGTTACATGGGGAGGGAATGGGGTAGTCGGCGCCCCTTCTGGGCGCCTTTCAGGCAAAGACATCGCTGTGGGGCGCGGCGATGGGCGCCCGTCTTCGGACGGGTTGGTGGGCGGCAGACAGCCCACCCCATAGCGACCAGGGGGATGGCAACCCTTAAATTGCCACCCCCCCCCCCTTTATGAACAGAATGCACGATAGAGGGAATACGGTGTCTTGCGCTCCGGCTGACGCCCGGCGCTCGCAGGTATCCGGGCCTGCGGGTGGGAAATTAGTTGCACACATATTTAGACGGGATTTAACGCAAAACTACTTAGTAAAGGCATTCTACGCATACCTTTTTATACCCGACGTTTCGACCGAGTTGCACCGGCCGTGGTCACGGGTGGACTGAAATTAGTTACCGAAGACTGCCCTGAGGTAGGCAACCAGGCCTCAGGTGTCAGTATTATTACTGGAAACTCGTCATGCGCCGCGGCTGACGCCCGCCGCCAACCAGTATCCGGGCTGGTTGGTGATAAATTTGCTACTGAAGACTGCCCTGGGGGTGGTGAGGGAGAGCAGAAGGAGGGGAGTGGAGAAGACCGCGGGGGAGCCTGCAGGGCCTTACCGCCGACGCGGTGTGAGGGTGAAGTTGTGAGGGCTGTGGACGACGAGATGGATAACATCAATTTCGTCGAAGGCCAAGGTTTCATGGCCAAGAAGGACTCTGGTGGAATAACACTGGGGATTCCCCGTGGGTCTCCCCATGGGATGGAAACGCGCAAGAGGTTGCGTGATAACGGTAACACCTCGACGGAGGAGGAGTCGCAGCGGAAGGTCTCCGCGAGCGAGAAGACCGCGCGTGGTAGGGCCAAAAGGGTCTCGTCTGAGCGGAGGCGGCCGGTGCAGTCGCAGCCGAAGGAGAGGCTTGGCACGTCGGTCGGTGTTGCGGAGGCCAAGATGGACGCCAGCGGGTACGATTTGACGTCCCCGGACGAAGAGGTTGCCCCCCCTCCTCCCTTCATCCCCCCATAAAGGGAACGCAGGGACGTGCCGGGGAAAAGGGATATCCGCAAGTGTCGCACGCGAATCCTTCATGAAAGGGGCCGAACCGGAGGCCCGGGAGGAGCCTGGGGCCAGACGCATAAGGAAAGGGATGGAGGAGAGCAGGGCACAAGTGGCCCAGAAATCCAAGGACGACATCCTCGCGTTGGCCCAGGCGTCCTTGAACAAGGTGAAAGACTCCGCTGACAAATCCGCCAATTTTAAGGGGACCATAAGGAGGGACCTGAATGACGGGGTCGCGGCGCTACGGGCGTGCCTGCAGTCTCTCGGGGATATGTCCGTGTCCGAGGAGGCTCGGAGAATCAAAAGTGACAACGAGAGGCTCAGTCGCGAGGTCGAACAGCTGAGAGCGGAGGTCAGGGCCATAAAGGAGGCCCAAAAAGAGCCCAGAACTCCGCGGACGAGGGCCGCGAACGTACAGAGAGAGGTGGCCGTTTCGATGGGGGGTGAAATGGATGCGTTCAGGGGGGAACTGATCCGCGAAATTGGCGGGATGATCAGCGCGAGGCTCGAGGGGTTGGAGATGCGCCTTCCCCCAGAGCCACCCCTGAGGCCCCCGCTGGCACATGAGCAGAGGGCCAGGGCTTCCTATGCTGAGGCGATAGCCGGGTCCCCCAGACCCCCCAGTGCTCCCTGGGCCCCACAGACCGAGACAGGCCCAAGTTGGATGTCCCATCAGAGCAGTCCGCCAATGCCCCAGAGTGTGCCCAGGGAGAGGATCCCCTCGACGCGCCCGGCCTCCCCAACGTTGCCAGCCAACACCCCGGCGAACGAGTGGAGGGTGAATATCTCCCACAGTGCCAGGAGGAAAGCCAAAAAAGCGGCTGCCAAAGCCGCGAAGGAGGCAAGGAAAAGGACGGCCGCCGCGGGCTCCCCCGCATCCAAGCTGGTGCCACCCCGATCATCCGTCGTCACTATAACGTTAAAGCCCGAAGCCGTGGCGAAAGGCGCTACCTATGCCTCCGTCATGAAGAAGGCAGTCGGAGCCATCGAACTGCAAGAATTCGGGCTTGAAGCCGTACGGATGAGGAATACGGCGGCAGGCGGGCGCAAGCTCGAAATACCGGGTGCAACCAGCGGCCCCAGGGCGGACGCGCTTGCGAAAAGGCTCCGCGAGGTCGTCGAGGACGAAGCGGACGTGGGCAGACCGTGCCGCAAAGCGGAGCTCCGGCTGGTGGGCTTGGGTGACGGCATAAGCAAGGGAGGGTCAGCCAGGCCGTCGCGGCAAAGTCGGGGTGTGCGCCAGAGCACATTACGCTGGGCGAGCTATGGACCGGACCATGGGGGGTAAACTCCATGCTGGTCCGACTGCCGATAGGGCATGCCAGGACGCTGGCGGATGCGGGTCGCCTTAACATCGGGTGGATCCAAATCCAGGTCGTAGCATTGGACAGGCTCCCGGTCCGATGCTACAGGTGCTACGGGGTCGGCCACACGAAATACACGTCTGACCGGACGGCCGACCGTAGCGCCTTGTGCTTCAGGTGCAGCAAACCGGAGCCCTACACCATCCCTGCGCGAACGAATTGGGTCGGATCCACCGACGGGAAGGTGGTCATTACCACCCCGACCACCTCCGGCATGACTCCACTGTCGTTGCGAGAGCGGGGCGAGGGGTACGTGGCGGTCGACTGGGGCAATATCGCCCTGGTTGGGCTATACTTTTCGCCCAATCGCAGCCGCAGCGAATTCGTGGAGTACGTCGGGAGGATCCAGGGTGTCGTGCGCAGGATGGCTCCGCGGCAGGTGATAGTGGCCGGCGACCCCAATGCCAAGTCCAGGGCTTGGGGCTGCCCTGTGACCACCAACAGGGGGGAGGTCGTCGAAAACTTCCTGGTCCAGGCCGGGCTAGTGGTCCTTAATAGGGGTGTCGGGTGTAAGTCCAACAAATTAATATGGTAAAAACACTAAGTTGAGTTCACAATGGTATATGTCTAATCACGTTGACAATGTTTAATTGTTTAGTTCAACCAATAGATGTCACTGTGCCATTTTGTGAATCACGCTATGGTTTCGTTTCGCTGACTAGTACATATGCAAAGCAAACATGTAAATAAATATCTTCGTTCTGGAGTCATATAGTTTTATTTCTCCTGGTTCTTTGGGATTTCATATTGTACGTCGACAATTGTACAAGGTCCTTCGAGCGAAAGAGCGATTTTTGGTTGGCAAGAATAAAATACACGATTTTAGCAAGTTTCGTGTTATCGACGCTTGGACAGCGCTGATGGTGAGCGGTTGGTCTTGCGGATGAGAATTGCAACAGCGGAGCTAGTATCGCATCAGGAACAGGAATCAGTGGAGTGGTAATGTGATGAAGAAACTGTGAGTACTTTAACGATTTGTAGTGTCACTTAGAAAAATTGATGTAGCTTGCAAGACTTGTAAAATTTTACTGTTTGGTTTGGACTTAGAATAATTCGCATAAAAACGACGACACGGGGAATCCATGCCCAATTTTCATGCGAAGCCAAAAGTGTTTCAAACACTTAGAATATTTTGAATTCAACTAGACTTTTTTTTTTTTTTTTATTTATAGCAGAAGGAGGCAAACGAGCAAGCGGGTCACCTGATGGAAAGTAATCACCGCCGCCCATGGACACCCGCAAAACCAGAGGAATCGCAGGCGCGTTGCCGGCCTTTAAGGAAGGAATAGGCTCGTTTCTTGAAGATCCCTAAGTCGTAACGGTCCGGAAATACCGCCGCCGAGAGCTGGTTCCACAACACTGTAGTTCGAGGCAAGAAATTTCTTAAAAAAAAGGAAAAGTAGTAGACCGCCATCCATCAAGGCGATGTGGATGGAATGACAGTCGATTGCGTGTAGTGCGGTGAAGGAAATTAGCGGCAGGGATCAAGCCGAACAATTCCTCAGAACACTCCCCATGATATATACGGTACAATATACAGAGAGACGCAACGTCTCTCCGAAGAGCCAGTGGATCGAGCCGACCTGAAATAACCACGTCGCCGACAATTCGAGCAGCTCTGCGTTGAATGCGGTCAAATGGAAGGAGTTGGTATTGGGGTGCTCCAGCCCAGAGATGGGAGCAGTATTCCATATGCGGCCTGACCTGTGCTTTATACAGTTGTAAACGGTGGGCCGGCGTGAAATACTGACCCGCTCTATTAAGCACACCCAGCTTTTTCGAAGCTAATTTAGCTTTACCTTCCAAATGACCACGAAACTGAACGTCACTCAAAATATCGACGCCAAGGATTCCAATAATCGGATTGGTATCAAGGGGAGCTCCCTCAAAGTTCAGAGGTACGACGAAGGGATGGAAGGGACGCGGTAAATGCGCAAACTTGTGTTTTGGAGGGGTTAAAGCGGACTAGGTTATGTCGGCCCCAATCCGAGACATGACTTAACATGTTCTCGGTGTCAGTCACAAGTTTATTCCGGCTCTCGATGACGCTTTCCAGAGAAATATTAGCTCGCCCGGTGTAGAGCGTATCCCCAGTACTGTCATCCGCATAGCAATGAATGCTGTTGTTATGCAGCATGTCATTGATATGCAGAAGAAACAAAGTAGGGGACAACACACACCCCTGCGGGACTCCAGCATTCACGGGCTTCATGTCGGAGCACGAACCGTCGACTGCGACTCTGATGCTACGCCCAGTAAGAAAGCTGGCAACCCATGAACACAATTTCTCAGGAAGCCCGTATGATGGAAGTTTAGAGAAAAGAGCCCTGTGCCATACCCTGTCAAAAGCTTTCGCTACGTCCAAGCTAACTGCCAGTGCCTCCCCTTTACTCTCGACTGCCTCCGCCCATCGGTGAGTAAGGCACACTAAAAGATCACCAGCCGATCGACCGCGACGAAAACCATACTGGCGATCACTTAGTAGCTGGTTCTCTTCTAGGTACCTTAAGAGCTGGCGGTTTATAATGGACTCCATTACTTTGGAGAGTAAAGAGGTAATAGCTATTGGCCTGTAGTTAGACGGATCTGAGCGATCGCCTTTTTTTGGAATCGGGTGCACAAGGGCTGTCTTCCAAGAGCTCGGGACGACGCCAGTGGTGTAAGAGAGCTGGAAAAGGCGCGTTAGAACTGGTGCCAATTCAGGAGCACACGTCCGAAGCACAATGGGTGGAACTGCATCTGGCCCACTCGCCTTATGGATATCAAGGGAAAAAAGAGCCTTACGAACTGACCTTTGCAGGAACTGAACGTTTGGCATTGTACAAGCGCAATGCGGTGCGGTGGAGAGTTTTCCCCATCGTCCAAGGTCGAGTTTGATGCGAAAAGAGAGCCCAAGAGATCGGCTTTCTCCTTTGCAGTATAGGCCAGGCAGTCATCGGTCTTGTGCAATGGTGGTAGGGACGGCTGACAAAAATTCCCTAAGATAGCTTTGGCGAGAGACCAGAACGCACGCGTCCCCGAAGGAAGACGCACTAGCCTCTCGCCAATTCTACCTATGAATGATGACTTCGCCTTGGCGATGTCCTTCTTAAAGGATCTGGCGGCAAAGTTGTACTTCTTTCTGAGCGCACTGGTGTTTGGATCCTTTGATGACACCGCATTAGCCCAGGCTTGGTAATGCTGTCGCTTTTGGCGAGACGCCATTTTGCAGCAACGACCAAACCATGGTTGGGACTTGCCGCCAATGGGAACCACAGAGTTTGGAATGAAAAGTTCCATTCCCTGCAGTATCACATCAACGACAGAGTCAGCGGCGACATCAGGATCATCCAGCGAGAAGCAAACTCGCCACCACGGGTAGGACGCAAAGAAGCTTCGCATCCCATCCCAGTCCGCCGACCTATAATGCCAGACTCGACGGCTAGCCGCTGGTTGCGGTTTTGAAGTTTCTGTGAGAGGCACAGTGCTGCGAATCAGACAGTGGTCTGATGAGCCTAGTGGTGCATCAACAGAAACTTGATAGCCGTCTGGGTGCGAGGTCAGCAGAAGGTCCAATAAAGAAGGTGCATGGCCCTCCACATCTGGAACCCGTGTTGGCTCGGTTACCAATTGGGACAGACTGTAGGCCAAAGCGAAGTCATGAACGGCTCTACCCGCGTGGTCAGTTGTGCGTGAACCAAGCCATTCGACGTGGTGGGCATTGAAGTCTCCCAATACCACAATCTCAGCCGAGGGGATCCGTTGGAGAAGGGAGTCTGTCGCTGTTTGGACGGTCTCGATGAGTTGGTCAGTTCCGATGTTACCGCTGTGGGACCTATACAGGCACGCGTAGACGCGAGGATGACGTCCGCAGTCGACGTGCAGCCATAAGATGGAGAGGTCCCTATCTTCAAGATTGCCAAGGCGACGAACGCACATATCCTCCCTGACATAGGCACAAACACCGGCTCGTGGCACAAATGCATGTTCCAGGTTGTATCCCGGGTAGCGCAAGTACGAGATGTCAGGAGGGGGGGATATCTGCGTCTCGGTGAGGAAGAGCAAGGCCGGTTTCGCCGTCTCGAGGTGGTAATGGACGGCGCTCAAATTAGAGTGGATTCCCCTGATATTGCAGAAGTCCACGCGAAGCGTAGGAGGGGGTGCCAATTGTCCCGCCTTTCTCCTGCCTGCAGCATGCCTTGGCACGGGCGAACTTTTGCCCTCCCCAGAATACGTAGGGCAGCCTGAGCGAGAACGCTCAGGGGGGTTTCTCCGACACTGGATGTGTCGGTACCCCCCTGGGGTAAATCTAGATTACAGTTCGCTGCCATATCAATTGTGAGGGGGGGGGGGGAGGGGTCTCCGGAACCCTCACTCGCCGGACGAAATACAACAGCACAGAGTGCCATTGTTTCACGCCGAAAATTCGTGAGGGGGTGGTATTACGCCGGGCGCGCCGACCCAATGCGTGCTGCAACGCAGCGTGGCTCTACCACTCAGTTGGTGTCACTCATTTAGCACCACCCAGGGGTCACGTGTAGGGTCTCAAGGGTAAACCTACGGACGCGAGCAACTTAACCCCCCAAAAAGAGACTTAGAAAATTTTGAAAAAAAATTGGTTGCCTGTAAAGTCGGTTTTACGGGCGAAGATTTTACGTGACAACGTCTTTTTCTCGGTAGAATATTTATTGATATGAATATAATTAAATTGCACAATAGGAACAAGGAATTGAATGAAAATAAGAATTGCACAAATTTTAACTATAGAAATATATTTTTTTTTGACGTGACAACGTCTTAAATTAGGTTAGGCTGGGAGTCACTTATGAAAAAGTGTAACGCTCGTCGGTAACGTAACGATGAGTCACCGAACGAGAGAGAGGCCCGCCGAATGCCTTGCGTCTCTCTCCCACTAAATAGTTAAGTTTAAGTTTACATGTACAATGTTTTAGTAAACAAAATAAAACAAAATAAAATAAAATAAAATAAAATAAAATAAAATAAAATAAAATAAAATAAAATAAAATAAAATAAAATAAAATAAAATAAAATAAAATAAAATAAAATAAAATAAAATAAAATAAAACAAAACAAAAAAAAATAAAATAAAATAAAATAAAATAAAAAAAAAAAAAATAAAAAAAAAATAAAAAAAAATAAAAAAAAATAAAAAAAAAAAATAAAAAAAAAATAAAAAAAAATAAAAAAAAATAAAAAAAAAAAAATAATATATTTCTATAGTTAAAATTTGTGCAATTCTTATTTTCATTCAATTCCTTGTTCCTATTGTGCAATTTAATTATATTCATATCAATAAATATTCTACCGAGAAAAAGACGTTGTCACGTAAAATCTTCGCCCGTAAAACCGACTTTACAGGCAACCAATTTTTTTTTTTTTTTTTTTTTTTTTTTTTTATTTTTTTTTTTTTTTTTTTTTATTTTTTTTTTATTTTTTTTTATTTTATTTTATTTTATTTTATTTTATTTTATTTTATTTTATTTTATTTTATTTTGTTTTGTTTTATTTTATTTTATTTTATTTTATTTTATTTTATTTTATTTTATTTTATTTTATTTTATTTTATTTTATTTTATTTTGTTTTATTTTGTTTACTAAAACATTGTACATGTAAACTTAAACTTAACTATTTAGTGGGAGAGAGACGCAAGGCATTCGGCGGGCCTCTCTCTCGTTCGGTGACTCATCGTTACGTTACCGACGAGCGTTACACTTTTTCATAAGTGACTCCCAGCCTAACCTAATTTAAGACGTTGTCACGTCAAAAACACTTGGAAATTTTTATCAGTTTTCAAAATGGATTTAATTAAACTACAAGAAGACCTAATATTTCAAATTCAAAATAGCAAAGTCAATTTCAAAAAGAGCCCAAAAGAAAGGCTAACTAAACAGTACATAGATTCCAGACTTAAAGTTGTCGAACAGAAATGGTTAGAATTTACACAGAACCATAGCAAAATCATTCTAAGTGATGTAGATTGCAGCGAACACGATTATTTCGTTAACAACTTGCACGGGGAGACGGAGGAGTTATATCTTGAATTCTCATCACAATTGAGAGAACTATTAGAACAACATTCTGGTGCAAGTCGTTACTCAGATGCTTCAGATGGGTCGACCGAGCATAGCGCACACAATAGTGGAACATCTGTAAAGTTGCCAAAGATAAAGATCCCCATATTCAGCGGAAAGTACACCGAGTGGTCATCATTTCGCGATCTCTTCACTTCACTCATTCATAATAACAAGAGCATAGACGATGTGCAAAGATTGCATCACCTGAAAACACAATTGTCAGGCGAAGCTGAGCAACTTATAAGGCATATGCCTATCACTCAATTAAACTATGTAAAATGTTGGAATATGTTAACAAAAAGGTATAACAATAGGAAATTTGTTTCGAATTGTATTCTTGCGCGTATGTTTAATCAACGACAAATGACAACCGAGTCATCTAATTCTCTTAAAGAATTGTTAGATACTACCACCGATTGTATGCACGAGCTTACTAATATTGGTGTAGATGTACAGTCTTGGGACATTATCGTCATATTCATTGTGGGTTTGAAGTTGGACGCAGAGACTCGGAAGCAATGGGAATTGCAGGTAAGTAAGTCATCCGAGAATTTGCCAACTTTTAACGAATTTCAAGAGTTTTTAGAAACACGGTTTCGCGCTTTAGAATTTATAGAACCTAATAGTAAACCTAAAGTACCATTCAATAACATTAAATATCCAAAAGTTTTACATGTCACTTCAAATACTTACTGTCCAGTCTGCTCAGATAGTCATAAGTTAGGCAATTGCAAGAAATTTGCTAAAGACGACGTAGAAAAACGTCGTGCAACTGTAGAGTCACTTAGTCTATGTTTTAACTGTCTTGGTAAAAATCATTCTGCTAAATTTTGTCGTGTGTCAACCAAATGTCGCGTATGTAAGCGCAAACACCATTCCTTATTGCACCCAAGAACCGGCGTGGATGAAGACGTAGATGTTGCTTCTCAAGCAACAGGGTATCAATATATAGATAATAATGCAGCTACTCCATCATCCTCGTTGAACGAAGTATCAACCACTGCGGCCCATTTCTCAAAGGGCAACATCCAAAGACAGGTATTATTAGCGACAGCCATTGTACAGGCTGAGTCTAAGGATGGGTCGTTCCAGGTATTAAGGGCACTACTTGATCAAGGGTCACAAGCGTCCTTCATATCTGAAGCAGCAGTTCAAATGCTGAAATTAAAAAAGGTACGTGTTCGCAGTACCATCTCAGGTTTAGGAGGTAATCAGAGCGGCGTAGTATCTAAATACGCGGTTCTAGTTAATATTCAGTCGCTCACTGATTCCAAATTTCACATTCAGGTAAAGGCTCATGTATTGAGGAAACTCACGTCGGTATTACCTGAATGTAAACTTGAGTTACCGGATTGGCCTGATCTGCATAAGATCAATTTAGCCGATCCAGATTTTAAATCACCTAAAAATTAACATTTTGTTAGGGGCCGAAGTGTACTGTCATGTTTTAAAAGAAGGACTATTAAAAAGTCCTCAAAGTTCACAAATAGCACAAGATACTCACCTCGGATGGATCCTGTCAGGACATGTGGAAGTCGAGTGCAAGTCTGAAACGGTATATTTATCACACCACGCTATTGTCCGTGAGGATAGAATCACCACAAAAACGAGTAGAGTTTGATGCGTCATGCAAGGGCACTAACGGAGTACCATTCAACGATTCTATCGTGATGAGACCCACATTAAAAGTAAACCTGCGACACATTTTGATAAGGTGGCGAGAGGACCCTGTAAGTTTGTCTGCAGATGTTATAAAAATGCATCGCCCAGTGAATGTTGCAGAGGAAGATGTGGAGTTCCAGAGAATAGTTTGGAAAGAAAAGGTTGACTCTGAAACAAAGTATTACAGGCTTTTGAGAGTTAATTTCAGTACCTTCAGTGCTCCTTATTTGGCAGTCAAAGCGTTGCGACAAATAGCTCACGACGAAGGCCATACATATCTATTGACTGTCGAAAAGGCATCAAAAGTTTACGATTTTATGACAGATGATTGTCAAACTGAAAAGCGAGATGAAATGAAACCTATGAAAACCTACCATGAAATTAATGCATTACTAGCTAAAAGTGGATTGATACTGCATGGGTTGACTAACAATAAAAAGTTATTAGCAAAGGTAAAAAAGGTGAAAGCGAAAGAAAACCTGTCAAATATATTGGGACTTACCTGGAACCGGAACACCGATGAGTTTGGTTACACCACACACTTTCCTCAGACGACTGGACCTGTAACTAAAAGAAAATTATATCACACATTTCGTGATGTCAGATGCGAGAGCAAACCTTACCTGACGGAACCAGAGATGCTCAAAGCTATAGAAGTTTGTATTCGCCGAAGTCAAGGTCCATATTTATATGAAGAACGGGATCTGCAAAATAAGAAATGTGTGAAAAAAAAGAGCAGTCTTATTTCTTTGTTTAAGAATAGCAAAAGGTTATTAAGGGTAGGTCGTCTCCGGGAATCTTCGTTGTTAGAGAGCATAAAGCAGTCGCTCATTATCCCACTTAATGCTAATTTTGCTAAACTTTTAATAAATTATGTTCATAAAGAAACGTTTCATGGTGGGTTGCAGTTGTGGCTAAATAACTTGGGCACAAAGTACTGGAAGTCGAGGGCCAAGAATTTACCAAGGAAATACATTCACAACTGCGTAACATGTCTCAGATATGCAGCTGAGACAAAACATCAACTAATGGGCCGGTTACAATCTTGCATGGTGATACCGTTAAAGCTTTTTGTACATGCGGTCGCAGATTACGCTAGATCCATCAATGTAAGAGTGTCAAAGGGCAGAGGCAGTAAATTTACTCAACGAAAGGTGCAGAGTTTCTGGCATCGGTGGACTCATCAGTTATTTCAGTGGTCAAGACCCACATTGCAACAAAAGGTATTAGTTGCTATTGTAGAAGGTAACTTACCTACGGCAAAGTGACTTTATGGTGTAGTAGAACTGCATCCAGGCCGGGACAATATTACCCGTGTCGTGACTTTTTAGGTACAGTAAGAACTTCTTAGTCAAGCGTCCAACTTCAAAACTCTGTCCCTTATATAATTAATAGTTATAATACATTGCACGGCCTAATTGTACTGCAAGTCGTATCTCTGTTTTTGCTATTTTTATTATACCTTTTAATTATTTTTATGCAAGTCGTTGCAACATTGTTAATTTTATAAGTTTGTCATTATTTGTTTATTGTGTTAGTTGCGAAGATACAATACCTTTTGTATATCAAACTAAATTATGTATTGTCAATTTTCCCCCAAGGACATTGTCAATTTTTATTAGCGTTGCCTCACGGTGGGCGGTAAAGGAATGCTTCCTTGGTGGGCGGTATGTCTAATCACGTTGACAATGTTTAATTGTTTAGTTCAACCAATAGATGTCACTGTGCCATTTTGTGAATCACGCTATGGTTTCGTTTCGCTGACTAGTACATATGCAAAGCAAACATGTAAATAAATATCTTCGTTCTGGAGTCATATAGTTTTATTTCTCCTGGTTCTTTGGGATTTCATATTGTACGTCGACAATTGTACAGTATAATTGGTAAAATGGTAAAATTATGATGGTTAATGGTAAGTGAGAGTACACGCGGCGTAGTTGGTGTCCGAACGTAAACTGGCGATAGATTATTATAATACTTAATTTCAATAATTGGGTTAATTTGTATTTGCTGACTACGTGCGTCGCGACTCGCGGCTCACGAGGTTAATGTACTGAACTTCGTACATATTTCCGAGAGCGAAACTCACACGACACAGTTAGTACGTGTGAGTTTATAATAAACAAACTGTTTTAACTTTGGTAATTTTTTTACCTGCGTGCTGCAATTACATCTAACATCATCTCAAGGTGTACGTAGTCGTACTGGCCCGTACATTTTTATGGTCCTTCGATAACTATTAGTGTTTTAGTGTTGCTAGTGTGTTTGTGACAAGTAGCAAATCGGTTTGACTGGCCTCCCACGAGCGGGTCTCACCAGTCGAATTGAGAAGGTGCACATACTGTTACGGAGCGATTAGAACACTAAATACTGACTACCAGCGATCACTTTGTATGTCTACAGTACCAACTTCAGGAGGTCAGCTTTGAACTTTAGTGTTAAACTAACACAACTATACAACTTCCGTCTCTTTCAACGTGAACTGCGTGTAAGGGGCAAGTTAAGTACTCTATCAAACTATACTTATTGTTTATTAACTTTTAAGCTTTTGCAAGCTATTACCATCATCGACATGGAAAAACTACAACTTCAACAAACGTGTTTTGAAAACATCAAAACACTGTGTACTAACTACAAGAAAGATTCTAAAATTCGTAAAACTGAAGATTACTTAAATATCCGTATTGTTTCTCTCGACTCACAGTGGTTGGATTTTGAAGAGAGACACGAAATTCTTTTGCAAGAAATTGATGACAAAAATATTAACTACTTCTCGGACAACATATACGAGAAAACTAAGATCTTGTACGAAACAACTAAAAGTGATATGAAAGCTTTACTTGGACAATTAACTAAGGAGGTAAAGTTTGACATATCTGGCTTAGCAGGCGAAGATTCAACTGAAAACATCAAAACCCTGCTAATCAAACAAGAAAATAACTTCAAGGCCATCGACAGAGATATGTCAAAGATTGATCTCAAGAAAATTTCTGAAAAATGGGAATTCGAAGATCAACTATCCATACTTAAAGCCAAGTTGGAACTTATTGAGAAATATCACTGGGACGTCGAATCAACGTTGAAGGGAGAGAGTACTGAAAAGTATTACGCTACTTTCATAGAAATCGAAGACAAGTATGACGAAATGAAGAAGATGCTTAACAGTAGAATTTGGTCTACGGGACACTATGAAAGGTCAACACCACGGATCGAGGTTCCTGAGTTTTCGGGAAGCTATACACAATGGATTTCTTTTAAAGATCTATTCTTAGAAACCATCCGCAACAACCCGTTGATAAATAAAGCTCAGAAGATGCAACATCTGAAGACCAGGTTGCGTGGTGAAGCTGAGAGATTGGTCCAGCATCTGAGCATAAGTGCAGAAAACTATACTTCATGCTGGGAGATACTTCTACAACGTTATGATAACTTGAGGTTACAATTTACGTCATACGTCAACACGCTACTTAACTTGCCTACTATTATACAGCCTGATTCCCACAACCTGAAACGAATGCATGACGTCATCAATGAATGTTTGAACGGACTCTCAAACATTGGAGTCAACACATCTAGTTGGGACCCACTGATCGTCCATCTTATGACGTTGAAACTTGACACCAACACTCACAACGAATATGTAAAGGAGCTCCAAAACCATCGGGACCTGCCTAACTTAAATGATTTTCTTTTCTTCCTGGAAAGCAAGTTCATGGCATATGAGAGCCTCAAAACTTCAAAAAAAGAAGCAAACAAGCCAACTACAAGTAATATTTTTACTAGTCCGAGAACTTTCAACAAAAACTTTCAATCGAAGAAATTTAATTATTAGCCTACAAAAATAACTGATAATTCCAAAGTCTATCACGCTACGTACGGACAATGCCCTCTATGCGAGCAAAATCACGTGCTTATGCAATGCTCACAATTTATTGAAATGAACACCGCGCAGC
Organism: Scoparia ambigualis; assembly: GCA_963921215.1. Lineage (NCBI taxonomy): Eukaryota > Metazoa > Arthropoda > Insecta > Lepidoptera > Crambidae > Scoparia > Scoparia ambigualis. The sequence goes on from OY992528.1 coordinate 205,156, forward strand.
GCGCAAATATCGTTGCGAAATTAAATGAGTGCAAAAACTGTTTATTTAGCCATGGTAACAAAAAATGTCAATCGGCCAAGAAATGCAAAGAGTGCAACTTTAACCATCATACATTATTGCACAATGCGAATGTAAACAAACCAACTGAAGCTAAAAATAACTTTAGAAAATACTCAGGCCAGAGGCCAACTGCATCTACTTCTCAGCCCTTACAACAGCAGCAGAGCTCTGAAATCAGAAATCAGAAATCAGAAATCAGAAATGTTTATTGCGAATATAGGTGTTAGTAGATTTTACAAAAAGTTCTGCCATATTCTGTCTTAATGACATGCAACCTCGAATATAATAATCGAGTAATATAATTTACAAGAACAACATAATATGTCAAAATACAGTTAAATAATTACATTACAGTGAAAATAATTAAATTAAATTACAAATCATGTCACGTATAACGCTCACAGTACAAAGTACGAGTAAGTTTGTCAAAATAGATACTAATGTTATTCAAATTATAATAATTTATCCTTTAAATATTCGTCAATTGTATAGTATGCCTTTTCTACTAATAGTTTCTTAAGTGCTGCTTTAAAAGTTTTGATGCTAGCTATTTCTTTTAAACTGTCTGGCAGATGATTATATAGTCGCGGTGCCATACCGAATATACTTTTATTAAACAAAGCAGTTCTATTGGAGGGAAAGCAGATATTGTTTCTATGTCTTATGCTTCTAAACCTATGGAACATGCCTATATTAGATTTAACAAAGGCTGCTACCTCATATATGTACAAAGAAGATAAGGTCATGATTTTAAGATTTACAAAATGATACTCACAACTATCCCTACATTTTAATTTACAAATCGCTCTAATACATTTTTTTTGGCCTTAAAAACATTGCATTTCTCTACAGAATTACCCCAAAATACAATACCATACCTCAAAATCGATTCAACATGACTATGGTAGGCAATTAGTAATGTTGATTGATTAACAATTTTACTTAATCGGTATAATGCATACGAAAATTGGTTGATACGAGAACATACATAATCAACATGGGTCTTCCAATTCAGTTTATGATCAATATATATTCCGAGAAATTTTGTAACGTCCACTTTTTGGATTTGTTGTTTTCTGTAGGTAACTTCATAGTTCTCTTTGAATTTATTGTTATTATTAGAAAATGTCATATAATTAGTTTTGTCGATATTCATACAGAGCTTATTACTATTTAACCAACTGACAATATTGCATATAGTATCGTTCATTTTATTTATAAGGCTACTGGTGTTTTTGTCAATAAATATAGCTGTGCTGTCATCCGCGAAGAGTACAATTCGTTCGTTTATTGCTTTTGGTAAATCATTTATGTATATTAGGAAGAGTAAAGGACCCAGAACACTACCCTGTGGTACACCTCGCTTGACACACTGAACTTCAGACGTATAGACGACTTCTTTTTTGCGTTCGATATCTAAACGAATAATCTGCGTTGACTGTTTTCTGTTCGTCAAATATGATGTAATTAATTTCAGAACGTTTCCTCTAACGCCATATTGTTCTAATTTATGAAGAAGTATCTCGTGATCCACAAGGTCAAATGCCTTAGTTAGATCCATATACACAGCACTAACCAAACGTTTTTTATCAATGGTTTTTATTACAATATCCAAAAAATTATAAATAGCTAAAGTTATTGATTTATTTGTACGGAATCCCATTTGTTCGTCAACTAAGATACTAAACGTTTCAAAGAAGTCATAAAGCCTTTTATAAATTATCTTCTCAAATATCTTGGCGAACACAGGTACCAGTGCTATGGGTCGATAACATGCCATGCTTTCAATGTCCTTTTTCTTAAAAACGGGTTTCACTAATGCCATTTTCAGCTTATCCGGAAAAATACCGTGCTCGATGCACAAGGTAACAATGTGGCTAATTATTGGCGAAATTATTTTGCTTACATATTTGAGGACTTTAGTACAAATTTCATCGCATCCGGTGCTATTAGTGTTTTTTAATGACATAATCGTAGATTTTATTTCATCGGGAGAAGTAGGTCTCATGAACAGTGATTTATCATTACGCATTAATGGGAACGTTTGTGCGTTATTATTATCATTATTATTTACATTAGTACTAGGTAAGCAGACATGAGATTGATTAATAAAAAAATTATTAAATGACTGTGCTATAATAGATGGGTTAGTTATAATTTTATTGTCGACTTTTATTTGAATTATGTCATTCCTTGGTAAATTTCTCTTTTTTTCGTTAATTATAGACCATACAGCTTTCGATTTATTTTTGGCAGATGGTATAAAATAATTATTCTGAGATTTTTGGGTCTGTTTAATAATGCGGTTACACCGCACTGGACGAATAGGTTTTAAAATCATTTTTAAGCTTTGTTGTACGGTTCTTTCTGTAGTTCCAAAACATTTCAGGTTTGCGTTTTGAGCGTTGCTTTATACCCCTTCTTCTTATCCGCTACACTCTTGACAGAGCGGTCGTGGTCGTCATGTAGTAGCGATTTGGGCAGATGTTATTCGCCTCACGACAGCGCGCATATACCCCTAGATAGCCACTTAGGTTTTTTATGACTATATTTTTTAACGCTAATAAGAGGAAAATATAATTTATATAGGAAACTAAACCGATCAAAGAAATCATTGAATGCTTGTTCAGGATCACACGTATTATTGTAAATTTCATTGAACTTTAAAGATTGTAGGTGAATTGAAAATTTCGACATGTTTTCTTTGCTATAAGGTCTCCTTTTGCTGTACCAAAAGGGTAAGGAGTAGGGTTGGGTAACTGGGAATGTCAGTAGCAGCGCTGCGATCTAATCACTTATCAGGGGATGATATGGAAGTTTTGTTGCCAACTGTACAACTGAATGTTTTATCCGCAGACGGGACAAACGTTACTCTTCGAGCCTTATTGGATCAAGGTTTGCAAGTTAACTTGATCTCACAAAACGCCGCTCAACTACTGAGGTTACCTAGACAAACCCTTAATGCTACTGTGACTGGAGTAGGCTCTGTATCTGGAAATTGCAAAGGTCAATTACAACTTACCTGCAAGTCAATATACTCAGATTAGACTTTACACGTACAAGCCTTAATAATGAATAAACTAACTAACAACTTACCTAACTCTAATGTGAGAAAGGACGATTGGTCACACCTGGAAAACTTGAAACTTGCAGATCCACTATATAACATTACAAACCCAATAGATATTTTATTGGGAGCAGATATCTACTCTGAAGTTATTTTGGATGGGGTCCTGAGGGGCAGTCAACTTCAAGCGCCTATTGCGCAACAAACAAAGCTGGGGTTGGTTCTGTGTGGTAAATTAAAAACATACCACTGCTATATGACCTTTATTAACTTGAAAGAGCTAACCAAATTTTGGGAACATGAAGATATCAACCCCGGCGAGAACGATGTGTCTGCGAGCGATCAATGCGAAGCATACTATTCCCGAACTGTCCACCGAGCTTCAGATGGAAAGTACATCGTAAAGATGCCATTCGTAGCGGACTTTGAAAGAAAGCTTGGCAACTCGAGATCTATAGCTGTGTCGCAATTTTTACAGCTTGAAAAAAGACTCGAGCGTAACGATAAGCTCAAAGAAATGTACAAGGACTTCATAAGAGAATATTTCTACTTAAATCATATGAAACGTGCCATTTACTTGAAACCTGCAGCGACACAATGTTTCCTACCTCATCATGCAGTACTGAAGGAGGGTTCATCGACCACTAAGCTGAGAACCGTCTTCAACGCATCTCAGAAAACTACAAGCGGATACAGCTTAAACAGTTTGCAAGAAAAAGGCCCGAAACTACAGAAAGAGATAATCAGTCTCGTTCTGATGTGGTGAACCTTCAAATACGCTTTCACCGCTGATGTGGAGAAAATGTATCGCTGCATCTGGCTGAATGAAGAGCAGCAACCTCTGCAAAAAATCATCTGGCGTGACTCACCTGACCAGCCTTTACAAGAATTTCAACTCGGAACTGTCACGTACGAAATGAAAAGCGCACCTTGGCTGGCTATGAGAACGCTGAAACAGCTAGCTATTGATGATGGTCACCTGTATCCTGACGCTACTGAGGCTCTGCTTAACAATTTCTTCGTTGATGACGTACTTTTTGGCCACAGTACGCTCGACGGTGCTATAAAACTGCAACACGACTTACTTACCCTGCTGAAAGGTGGTGGAATGAATCTACGAAAGTGGTTATCCAACGATCCTGCTTTACTGGAAAACCTAGAGAAGAATCAAATTTCTACAAAGAATGTATTTGACTTCAAAAACGAAGAGTCAACTAAAACGCTCGGCCTCGGTTGGAATTCAATGGCCGACTCATTTTTATTTAATTGGGACTTCAAAATTTCAAATGATCAAGCTCTAACTAAACGGCAGCTACTGTCCGAAATATCCAAACTCTATGATCCGTTGGGATGGTTATCACCAATAACGGTTGCGGCCAAACTACTATTCCAAAAAGTTTGGATGAACAATAATAACATTGGATGGGACGGAGCATTACCTACAGCTATACAAAATAAGTGGCATAGTCTGAAACTGGAGCTACCAATTATAAAAAATATAAAACTGAACAGATGGATCGGTAGCACACGCCGAGAAATACAATTACTCGGTTTCTGCGATGCGAGTGAAAAAGCATATTCCTGTGTCGTATACAGCCGTGTTATCAATGAACAAGGAATACCTACTATTACGCTACTAACTGCGAAGACTAGGGTTGCCCCCTTATCGCAAAAAGCTACTTTACCCAGACTTGAGTTATGTGGAGCATTACTTCTAGCCAAACTTATAGAAAAAATAAAGGAATCACTTCCCGGGTATAACATTACTATCAAGGCATGGAGTGACTCTCAAGTTGTCTTGGCGTGGCTACAAAGAGAGACAACCAAATGGGAGAGATATGTAGCTAATCGTGTCACGCAAATAAAGCGTGTGATCTCTGCACAACTATGGCATTACGTTCCATCCGAGGAGAACCCTGCAGATTGCGCATCCAGAGGGATGCTTCCTAAAAAACTTGCTAACTTTGATCTTTGGTGGAGAGGTCCAGATTTTCTTAAACTACAACATGAACAACAACCTATATCTTGTTTGTTCACTACTCAAACGGACGTCACTAAACCACAGCTGACAACCCTAGTGGACAAATGGAATAATAGCTTTATTTATGAATTACTACAGAATCGCAGTTCATTAACACAAATACAGCGAGTCATAGCCTGGATTTTGCGCTTTGTCAGAAGAGTTCGCCGTCGCCACATTACGAAACAAAACACGCCATACCTAACTTTGGTTGATATAGGAGACGCGAACGAATATATTATTTTATTTGTACAGAAATCGCAGCTTAGTGACGATTACAAACGACTTCTGAAGATAGAGCCTGTTACCAACAAGAGCGCAATCTTCAAACTGTATCCTTATCTGGATGAAAACTACATTATCCGCGTCGGTGGAAGACTGAACAACTCCTGTTTACCATTCGAAGCTAAACATCCCATCAATAGTCAATAGTCAATAGTCACAATATATTTATTCAATAAACTCAATTAAAAAGTACTTTGAAACGTCCAAACCTGTTTACCATTCGAAGCTAAACATCCCATCAATAGTCAATAGTCAAAATATATTTATTCAATAAACTCAATTAATAAGTACTTTGAAACGTCCAAATATTTTTTAACCTACCACCCATTCAGGACATCATTTTTTAACTGTGGCAAAGAACGGGCGCAAGAAATCACAACGCACAGAAGCAACGACATTTACAAAATATGTATATATTATATGTCGTACCAGGTCACAAAATACAAAATATGAATTTGAAAGTAAATAGTTTAATTAAATATGGTGCTCTATATAAATTAATTATAGGCAATTAGAAATAGCTGTTGGAGTAGGTACTTGGAGCATTTCAGACCCAAGCTGTTTTGTCTTCTGTATAATCCGACACTTTATAATAAGCTTTTTTATAAAGCTTTTCTTTGATTTTGATTTTAAATTTATCAAGATCTAATTTCTGAAAATTGCTTTTAAAGCGTTCCAGCCGACCTGCAGTTTTTGGTACAACAGTGATATTCTTTTTCGTCACTTGTTTACGCTGGTGTGGAAAGCTGACCATTTGGCCACAATGATCAGAGTCCAGGTTATTAATAATTTGCTTAGCCAGTGGTTTTACATTTGTATATATGTTATCAATACAGGTGGCCGAAGTGGCAGTTATTCTTGTCGGCTCCAAAAATAAATGATTCAAGTTGTATGATAGAAATAGGTTTTTAATTTTAGTTGACATCGTGGAATTTTCTAACAAATTAATATTAAAATCCCCGCAAACAACTATTGTTTTACCTACATTACGGACTTTATGTAATGCCTCATCCATAACTTTTTCGAAAAAATCATATGATGCTGAAGGTGGTCTGTACACACTTAATACAACAAACTGCTCCAACTCTACACAAGCTATTTCTATTGTTCGCTCAACCGAGAGGCTCACTATGTCTTTGCGTTCCTTTAATTTAATCTTTTTATTAACAATAATTAAGGAGCCACCATGTATTGCATTTCCTCGACTGAACGAACTTCCTACCAAATGATTCTTAAAATTGAACATGAACTGATGGTCTTTAAGCCAGTGTTCTGTTATGCAAAGAAAATCAATTTTTTTACAGTTCATGAACAATTCAATCTCCAAATCTTTGCCCATCATTCCTTGGATGTTCTGGTGGACAATGTTTAAAGATTGTACATTTTTTAAATTTAATGATTGACATGGGCTTTTGCTAAAGCTATTTTTACATTCATTTAATTTCATTTTATTAACAAACATTTCACAAGAGTTTTCCTCTTTTGTCATATAATTTAATTTAAATAATTAATTGGAATGTCAGTAGAAACACTACTGACGTCTATGTCAAATATACATTGCTCAATAGAAGCAACTTGTTTAGCCAAGTTTTTGGCTGACGTTTGAATACAATAGGATAGCGATAAAGCTATTTGTCGCTTAAAATAATTTGGCAAATAATAACTATCTCTTGTCAAATAAAAATTACTAACATAATTGTTAGTGTCAATTAAATGCATTATGTCATTTTTGCAAAATAAATGTAATGTCAGGTTAAGCTTATGTCTAATAGAATTTTCCTCCTGTGGCAAACTACTACAATAGGGTAATGTAAACAATATAATTTTCTTTACAATTAACTTATTCAAACATTCTAAACATTTTAGAAGGCTTGTTTTGTTCAGATTACCTCTATTACCAACAAATAATAATAAGGTACTATTGGGTTTATATTTATGTTCTACAGCTTTTTTCAAAATATGTTGATAAGAAGCACCCGGTATACAATAATTGATAACTGAATGTCCCAAGTCAGATAACAACCGACCCATGTTTTTACCAAATTCATCACTAAATATTACCAAGTCACTATTACAATCTGCCTTACATGGAATCTGGTTGGTTGGTATAAGTTGTGGTACATTTTTAATTGTGCATTCATTTCATTTTCATCATTCTACCGCATAAAGGACGTTTCACTCAACTACTAATCGAGCAAACCCACGTCAAGATGCTGCATGGTGGAGCTCGACTTGTTTTGGCACATATCAGGCAAAGATACTGGATTGTGGGCGGAAACCGAGCGGTCAAGTCACAATTACGTAACTGCGTACAGTGTCATCGCTACAAAGCAAGCGCAACTAACCAACTAATGGGTGAACTACCACCCTCTCGAGTGAATCCATCAAGACCTTTCAGTAAAACCGGGGTCGACTTCAGTGGTTACGTGGAGGTCAAGCTGAATAAGGGAAGAGGAGTACGTACTTCAAAGGGGTACATAGCTGTCTTTGTATGCATGGCCACTAAAGCTGTGCATATTGAGTTAGTGTCCGACTTGAGTACCGATACTTTTATAAGTGCTTTTCAACGGATGTGTGCTAGACGCGGCACCCCAAAGCACGTCTATTCCGACTGCGGAACAAACTTTATTGGAGCTGCAAAGCAGTTACGCACTGAATATGTAGAGTTCCAACAACTACTGTCACCAGACTTCTTTGATGAGATTGCAAAGCTAGAAGTGGAGTGGCATTTCAACGCTCCCGCCTGGCCCAGCGCTGGGGGATTGTGGGAGGCGGCCGTAAAGTCGCTCAAATATCATCTGCGTCGAGTACTTGGGGATCAGAAGCTCACTTTTGAGGAATTCACGACGCTGCTTACCAAGATCGAAGCCTGCATGAACTCTCGACCGCTATGCCCGCTGACTGAAGATCCAGAGGAGTTTTTTAACTACTTAACTCACGGTCACTTTCTTACCGGTGGACCAATAACATCACTTCCAAGATCTGACTACACTGACAGCAACAACTTCGATATCAGACGTCGCTGGCAACTCACAGAGCGAATGTTCCAGCAGTTCTGGAAAAACTTGTGCAGCGACTATCTAACTCAACTTTAAACCCGCGCTAAATGGAATACTCCAAAGGCAAACATCAAAGAGGGTGATATCGTGCTGGTTAAGGAAAACAACTTACCTCCTGGAAAATGGGCCTTGGGACGGGTTATGCAACTACATCCTGGTTCCGATGGCTATGTTCGGGTAACGACTATCAAGACACAAACTGGAACGACTAAACGGCCTATAGTCAAATTAGCTCCGCTGCCATTACAAGCCTGCAACACAAAATCGAAAAATCAAGACGCAGATAAGCAACCTGAAACAGCAAAAACAGAAAAAATTAACGAGAAACTAACTAAAACTACAAATAAAACAGCTAAGAAATGCATGTCTGCACTATTTACGAGTTTATTTACAATGATGCTCATAGCAACAAGCGCACGCGCCCAGACATACGGCAACGGCGCGATAGCGGGCGCTCAGATTACTAACATTGATGCCGAGCGCCCAGTTTACTACGACACTATTGGAAAGATACAAACGATACGTGACGAATGGATACTACTAATGTATAACAACTTAACAAACTATTTTGATGGAATACAACGTGTGCATAGCTACTTAGACGGCGTAAGCAGCTTGTGTGAAAAAACTGATCCGCGATACTGCAAGGCGACCATGGGACAGCTATACCACGAATTGGATTTGATAAACTACTACAACCGTATCCTGCTGGCTCCCCAGAAACATCTCACTGACCGACGGAGGAAGCGAGGTCTTGTCAATGGAGTAGGCTCGGTAGCAAACAGCCTATTTGGAATTTTGGATCAAAGCTTTGCCGACAAACACAACAATGACATAGAATCCATCCAGAACAACGAAAAACATTTATTAGATTTAATTTAATAAATGAATCTAATTTAAAGGAGCTACAAAACAACATTTTAAAGACAAGCGAAAACCACATAAATCGCCAACAACTCGCTCGAAACAGAATCGAACCTTGTACAAATGGAATCACAAATAGAGATCGCAATGGCTACATGCTACTTTAGCTCTGAATCGCTCGCATGTTATCTACTGATTAACAACTTAAAGAAAGTGCAAGATTTATTTTTCACTACGTTAACTGACGTTTACAAGTAACAGATAGATGTGCATTTGATAACACCAGCAAACCTTGTGAAACAGATCACCGATATTTCTGGATAATTACCGAGATCACTCGCCTTTCCTGTAGAAAACATTAGAGATGATATAAAAGACTTGTAGAAATTGTTGTATGTAAAAGCACGAGTAACAAAGACTTTCTTCCTATTTGAGATGTATATACCGCTAACTTCGCATGAAAACTTTAAATTGTTTCGTGCGATTCCATTACCAGTCACCACTAAGACAGGAAGAATCGCAATGCAATTGAGTTCCGAATACATTGCGGTAAACTTAGAGAAGAGCACATATGTTTCCCTTACCGAAGGCGACATGAACTCGTGCATACAAATAAAAACTGATAATTTTATTTGTAACAGGAACCTGCCTGTCTCGGATATACACAACAACAATGCGCCTTGCGAAGCAAAATTATAGGTCATCGCTCGGCGTCGCCCTGTGGAATAAAAACAATCGTCTGCAAGGACACATGGATTAAATTGCATGCACCGAACAGCTGGCTGACGATTTGTTGCGACACTTGTACATTACGAACTATATGTGAAAATGATATTATGTCATCACATGTCATTAATGGTTCTGGGATTGTGACTTTAGCACAAGGATGTGTGCTTCAATCAAAACAATCGATCATCCACTCCCACAACCAATATTACAGTAATGTAAAGCTCTGTAGTGTATGACTCACTGCACCTTTGCATTACATGTCATTGCTAATTGATGAACCAGTATTAAATCATACATAAGACACTACAGTCCTTTCACTCAACGCTTCTCCCGGTCCCCACATTGCATGGCGATCCTGCCAGTGCTGCCTATTGGCAGCGCTGGGCCAGATGGTTTATTAGGAAGGAAAAGTGTAGTGAAAGTGTGTAATATAAACAATACATGGTGCAAAAAATAAGTGAAGAAACCATGTAATTAAAAATATATATTGTATTAAAAAAAGACAATATTTTTATGTAACAATAATAATTAACGATGAACTATGTGAAAGCTGACTAAATAAATTATCTATTTCGTATTAAAAATTATCTATGTGAGTGCTTCGGACTGCTTCAGAAATATCAAGATTTTCTTAATATTATAATGAATAGGTAAACTAGTAAAAGTATAAGAAGACAGAATACTAAGTTCCTGTAAATTAATGGAAAACGAAGACAACGTTTTGGTGCTGCTGCTGTCGAGAGATGTCAGACGAGAAGATGGTGAAAGAAATTGCTGGTCCTGGCAGGGTCGCCATGCAATGTGGGGACCGGGAGAAGCGTTGAGTGAAACGACTGTAGTGTCTTATGTATGATTTAATACGGGTTCATCAATTAGCAATGACATGTAATGCAAAGGTGCAGTGAGTCATACACTACAGCTCAACTACAGCTTAATGACACCGTCACTGAACTCGCCCATAAATAGCATCGTTAACGTGAAGCACTACAACTATAACGTGTCACACCTGCAGCTGTCTAACGAAGATATGAGGCTGCGGAAAATAGATGACGAACTTAAGTCTCTTCACGCTCAGGAGGATCATCTGCCGATGAAGATCAGTACTCATGACATTCACCAATATGCCATCAGTTACTCTCTGCTGGGTGTGGGCATTATTATCATCAGCATATGGGCGCTGAAACGATGTGGAGTTATCTCATGTCCTCAAAGTTCGAAAAAGAAAAACACTGTCGAGCAACCTGTTTATGAAGACATTGAACTACAAACATTACCTAAGAGAGGACAGCCTCATGAAGAGAAAGCCAAGATTAAGCCATCGAGTGCAATGGAATTGCGCGACGAGCGTACTGACCGCAAATCAGTGTATGCTGTGGCTGGGAGAAGCAACGTCGCTTTCAACTTTGAAAATTGATTTTATTTTAATGGTTATTATCTTTGTAAGGGTTCCTCTTTATCTCGACAGTTTCTTTCTTTTCTGATTGCCAACATGTACGGTCTCACCACCGTACATATTTTGCTGACATCGCGACCCACTTTTGGGCGCGCGTCATTATTGTTAGATTTAATATTATATATTACTTTTAGTACGCAATAACGCTTCCACTGGACGGTCGAGCAAAGAGTTACCTACCTATAACTTAAACTAACTGTGACGTGTGAGTTTATAATAAACAAACTGTTTTAACTTTGGTAATTTCTTTACCTGCGTGCTGCAATTACATCTAACATCATCTCAAGGTGTACGTAGTCGTACTGGCCCGTACATTATTATAGTTCCTATTCCACTACACTAAAATGAAATGAGTTCGGTAGCTTCACTTTGTTCACTTTAGCATACACTCGCTCACTAACACTATGAACATGGTTATCCGCACAGACATCGTCAGTTGCCGTTACACACTGGTCACTAACACTAGAACACGGGTTACTTTCACGGTGACACTGCTGTAGAACGGATGAACGGACGCGGGGCTGCGGCCGGGCCGGCGGCGGCGTTCGCGCAGGCGCCCGCGCCACCGCCGCGCTACACCGGACCCGCGAACGGATCCTCCGTACGCCGTACGCCAAAGCTGCTACTAAACCAGCGCTTGCTAGCAGGTAGATCGCGACGTAGTGATGGAGATCGTGGTTATTAAAAGCTATATCGCCTTCCATCTCTGATTTGGTATTATTTTTAACTTGGTCAATTTTATTACCGATCGCTTCTATTTGTTTTTGCAGATTTGATTGATCGGTGTCGGTATTATAAATAGACGACGGCATTGTAACATTCACAATGTTATTAATGGTTGGTATTTCTACATGTAGGATATCAGGTTTCAACTTCATATCGTTCGTCGATTGTTTATGCGATAGCAAGGTGATTCCTCCGTCCTTGATGACGCATCCGTTTGCTAAGGCGAGTATCCCGACCTTATTTAATTTCTCGACCGTAATCTGATATTCACATATGATTTGAATGGAGCATTGGCCGCAACATGAATATAAGTAATTATTTGCCTTATGCAGTTGCACCCAAGTATTTTTGCACTTAACCCAGCAATACTTAGCGTGTCCATGTGGACACATAATTTGTAGAAAACTAAGTTGACGATTATGGTCACTTTGAGTATTTTTTTTGGTACGGCAATAATATGTTATATCTGTCAAAGTATCAAATTACACTTCGAATTACCAACCGTCAATATTGCGTACAAAATAGTGTTTTTGGGAGAGTCCAATTTTGAAGTTATGGAAAAAAAAAGAAGAAAGTAAACAGTAAGTATTTTTTCATACAAATTATTCTCCCGACTAAATGCTCTTTGCACAGGCTTGTGACCAATAGTGTTATCTTACTTTTACAAATATAATTTGACTTAATTTTATTATGTAATCAAGTTTTATCACTAATTTGTCTTTGTATCCAAATGGACACGCTAAGCAATTGCATGAGCTAACAACGCTTTGCTTTGTTTTGTCACCAGGTACGTAGATTATGGAATATTCAAAAACCAAAGGACTTTGAACGAAATTTTAAATGCTGTAGAATCAAGCGGAGATGAAGATGATGAAGAATTCAGACCAGGGGCCCAAGTCTGCTAATTTACGAATGGCATAATTGAATCGCAATTGGATCGTATTGTAATTGTTTGACACATTTGGTATTCTCTTGCTCATATAAGAATACCAAATGTGTCAAACAATTACAATGCAATACAATTGCGATTCAATTATGCCATTCGTAAATTAGCAGACTTGGGCCCCAGTGCCTAATTTAATTTTTTTGCTCCTCCAGAGCCCTCGGTTTTGATTGATGAAGATTCTGGAGATGACAATGCTAGTGGCCGGATCGATAATTTCAGTTCCAGGCAGTTGTTGGCAGAGACTGAAGTTCGTTACCGAAACGCGATAAATTTGAATACTGGACCAAACTTTGACGACCTTGTGTGTAAAAAAAAAGAACCTAGATTCGTGGGGTCTTGGATCTTTTTTTAGGACCTTTTCCAGAGCAAGTGGCAACTGCTTTAAAAAAAATGTCTGCAATCGAATTATTTGACCATATAATAGATGACGGTTCCGTTGATATGTTGGTTTTTCAAACCAACAATTATGCAACTTTTCATTTAATTTGTCATAACTAACGCTTAGAGTGTCCACTTGAACACGTTAGATTTTTATACAATAAAATAATTTAAAAAAAAATATATGCGTATTAGTGTTTCTAAACTTTATTTTGAACTGAATTATATCAAAATATTTAAAAAATACACCGCAAAAAGAAACCGGGCATTGCTGGGTTAATGCTTACTGTCTTACAGCTTGATGACTCATTTTCTCTAACACAGTAACTTTGATCTGTTTTAGTCATTCATATTGGTATTTGATGTGAACAAAGTAAGGTACCTGAGTCATAATGGTAACATTGTTGTAATTGAAGGTCATAGAAAGGTATTTGTAGGTCTCTTTGAATATTAATGGCCAACAGATCTGCCACTACGATTATTTGTTGCATCTTGTTGCCTATGTTAATAGGGATTGGTATAATTTAAAAACTTCAAAGCTGTCTCTGCCTACTAATGGTATTTTTATTTCAAAAATTAGATATTCTTGTGTAAATCTGGTCTTGACTGTTAATAGATGATAAATTTGGGTTAAATCTGCCTGAATGTTATCGATTGGTAACGATAATTCTTTTGAAATCTGACCTGATATGATATGAAGTTCCTTGGTTAACTGTTCTGGTTTTAATAAATGTATGTTAAACTTGCCATGAAAAATATCCGTGATGGTGTTTAGTAACATTTGTTGTATATCTTTTAAATTCATGAGTATGCCGTTGGCTGTTATTGACGACAAGGCAAACTCATTGGCATATGTATTTTCTTGTATCTGATTTTGCATACTATTGGTTAATTTTTCTAGTTTATTCAAATGCTGGTTAAACGTTTTATGCTGCTGGTTTATGGCTCCCTCCATTCTTTTTATTACATTGAACTCTGACTCAATTATCGAAGTTTGGTTTTTCATTAATTGGTTGAAATATTTCTAGTTACTTTTAAGTTTGGTCAAATCATTTTGGTACTGTTGGGCAAACTGATCGACGAGTACTCCAAACAAAGTGTGGGCTATCGAACCTATACCATTTACTAGTCCCCGACGATGACGGTTGTGGTTCTCTGGTATTTGTCCATGGTTGGTTAACATGTCGTTGTAGTGTTCCAGTTCTGTTTGACAATGGTGTAAATGTAATAGAACAAGTTGACAGTGAGATGTTGTGTGTATTTTTTAACATAAATTTTCTAAATGGTCCATGTACTTCCTAGCCAATGATGTACCTTCCCAATATGCGTTCATATCATAAAATACCACCAGCTTCCATTCGTCTCTAATTTGTCTCATGTTACTGATTTTATCAAAGTAAATGGTTTGGTTGTCTTTCAAATTAGTGGTATGATAATTACAGTGTAATGGTTGTATTAAGAGCATTCTAAACATAAGAGCCATGGTTAGAAAATTGCACTTTTTTCTTGATCGACGTGGTGGATGGTCATCATCAGATGGTTTTTGGTTCATATTTTTTGCCGATTCTGTTTTTGGTGTTGTGTCGGTGGATTGGTTATCCTCTTGGTAAATTGGAAGTCGTGATAGTTTGGTTATTCGCCTTTTCAATAAACCTCCCTTGGTTTTTACAGTGACTACTCTAACAAGACCGTCACGTTCGGGGTGAATTTCCAACACTCTTCCAAGGGCCCATTTCCCTGGGGACAAATGTACGTCTTGTATTATCACTATGTCGTTAAGCTTGACATTATCTTGAGTGTGACGCCACTTCGATCGTGTATTTAATTGTGTCAAGTATTCCGCTTGCCATCGTTTCCAAATATCATGGTAAATTTTTTGTGTAAGTCGCCACCTGGTTCTATCGTCTTTTTCTGTCTCTATAATGGTTAATAATGGTCCGCTTGCGAGGAAGTGGGATGGTGTCAGGAAGTTTAAATCCTTTGGGTCTTCAGAAATAGAACATAGGGGTCTTGTGTTCAAACAGCCTTCTAGTTGTGTCAATAGGGTTGTAAACTCTTCGTAGGTCAGTTTTTGTTCACCGAGCACTCTACGTAGATGGTATTTTAGGCTCTTCAAAAAAATCAAAAAATCAAAAATATTTATTTCAGTAACATTTTCATTTTAACATTATTCAAGGTAGACTCTTTCTTTTAAGAGCATGTAGCCCCTGTTACAGAAAGGGTCCCTCTTCCATAGCTTCTACATACATTATTTAGCAATGAGATATCAGAACATAATTAATTCTAATTAAAACACAATTAAAACATAATTAATAACGTGTGTGTGAGTGAGTGTGTGTGAGTGAGTGCGTGTGTGTGTGTGTGTGTGAGTGTGTGTGTGTGTGTGTGCGAGGTTAACCACCCTATTAGACATCATGTTTGAGAAGCTTTTCAGTTTCTTCATAGTCTAAAGTTTTAAGCCAAGCTGTGACACTTTTTCTGCATTGTTGGTAATTCAAGTGGTAGATTTCCAGGGTTTTATTTGTACGGTTGTATAAAAGCGATGACAAGTATTGAAACTGGTTTTGAGCAAAGCTTGTGTATGTACGCTTTGCTAAAGCGACCTTATCCTTTCTCCTTCTCCCCTCAATAGCAGGATTATACTCCAATGCAACATGTTTCCTCAAAACTGTGCGTAGAATATATAACTTTCTAATAGAAAGTAAGTCTGCAAGTGAGTAGAGAGATAGAGTAGAAAATCTTCGGGATTTAAAATACATCACCTTTAACAGAGCTCTTTGAGCTCGTTCAATGTTTAAGAATTTTGTTTTCAAAGCCCCGCCCCATATAGTGACACAGTATGTTATGACTGATTGGGCCAACGACACATAAATCTGATCTAGCAATTTTTTGGTGGCTACATGTCTCAGGGTTTTGAATATCCACATCATTTTCCTCAGCCTACCTCCAACCAGTTCCAAGTGCGATTGCCATGACAACTGCTGGTCTATCATTACGCCAAGATATTTTGTGGAGATAACTTTAGTTAGAGAGGGGCAAGTACAGATCGAGGGAGCGGATTGTATCCGACTGCAAGTGTGTAATTTAATATCATAGGAGCTGTCTGGTTGAGTTCTACTGTTGATTGAGAAACACATATAATTTGTTTTAGAAGTGTTCAAAGTTAGTAGATTGGCACTCAGCCAGCCAGCAATAGTGGACAATCCACTCTCTGCTTCTTTCTTTAAGGTATTCCAAGAGTTGCCAGTAAATACTATGGCAGTATCGTCCGCGTAAGAAAAGATCTTAGCATTTCTGATCTTCATATCACAAAGATCGTTAATATAGATCAGGAATAACGTCGGACCCAAAACGCTGCCCTGGGGGACGCCATAGGTAACATCAGCAAAGTCGCTTACATTATGGCTTACCTTTACCTTTTGTGTCCTATCAATTAGGTAATTTTTAAAGAGCTTGAGGGATGTACCTCTTATTCCAATATTTTCCAATTTACTAATCAGGATGGGGATGGAAACGGTGTCAAATGCTTTTTTCAGATCCAAAAACACAGTCATGCACTTACCCTTATTATCCAGTTTGTCTATAATAAAAGACGTCAAAGTCTCTACTGCATCCTCGGTTGATTTTCCAGTTTGGAAACCGTATTGCGAATCAGATAAGATTTTAAACTTATCAAGGTAGCTTTGTAGTCTTTTGTTGATGATCTTTTCTACTATTTTAGATATTGAGGGCAAGACTGAAATTGGTCTATAGTTGTTGACATCGTCTCCGTCCCCACCCTTGTATACTGGTGTTATCATAGACCTTTTTAGACAAGATGGAAATGTGCCGGTCTGGAAGCATAGGTTAATAATATGAGTGATAACCGGTACCACCTCACTTTTTGCAATCTTGAGGAATCTAGTTGGAATGTTATCCCAGCCTGGAGCACTATTGGATTTCAAATCCATCAACACTGTAAGGACCTCATCAGAGTCCGTATCAAGAAGGGCAAAGGACGAGAGTTGCGATCGTCCTGAGGGATCGGTTTGCGATTGCGAGTCATTAGGCCGTTTAATGGCAGTGGCTAGATCCTTTCCGACGCCACTAAAGAAATGGTTAACAAAATTTATAGAATTATAAGGTGTTGGTTTAATATTTAAAAGTTTAGTATTGTCTCCTTTCGACCGTTTCAAATGTGTAATGTTTGAAATATTTTTCCAGAGTTTCTTTGAGTCACCAGACGAGTCTCTCAACAATGTTCGCTCATAGTTTCTTTTTAATTTTTTTACCAGGTTGTTGCAGAAGTTGCGGTACCTTCTATAAGTTACTTTAAGTATCTCATCATGAGGATTAAAGCGAAGTTTATATTGCTCTTGACAGCAGCCTCCCAGATGCCTCCTGCGCTCGGCCACGATGGAGCATTAAAATGCCACTCTATTTGCATATCTACCAGATTTTGAAATCTATCTTCGTCAATGGTTTGCTGTAAGTTAAAATACTCTTGCTGTATGGTATTGTTAGCTCCCACAAAGTTTGTGGCGTTATCGCTATATATATGCCTTGGCGCGTCTCGCCGTGCCGACATTCTCCGTAGAGCAGCCATGAATGCTGATGCTGTGAGGTCAGACACCAGCTCCAGATGTACTGTTTTTGTCGCTAAACATACAAAAACAGATATGTAGCCTTTACAGCATTTTATCCCGCGCCCTTTGTTACATTTTACATTTACAAAACCGGTAAAATCCACCCCCGTTTTATAAAAAGGACGGGTTTGGTTTATCCGCGCAGCTGGTAGATCTCCCATTATTTGGTTTTGGTTTTCAAATTTAGCTCGTCGGCATTTCACACAATGACGTAAACGCTTTTTCACTGCATTATTTCCACCCATAATCCAAAATTTTCTTCTCAACCAAGCTTGTGTAAGTCTCGGCCCCCCATGGAAAGTCATTGTATGTGTATGGTCAATAATAATATCTGTTAAATGGTTATTGTTTGGTAATATGATCGGATGTTTCATTTCTTCGCTAAGATTGCTATGCTTTATTCTCCCGCCGACTCATAAAACACCTTCCGAGTCCAAGTATGGGTTTAATGGTAATATACGACTTTTTGGGTTCAACTTATTTTGGTTTTCAAGGTTGGTAATTTCTTCAAAAAAGTCGGTTTGTTGTACATGTTTTACTAGTAGGTTATTAGCTCTTTTTAGTTCTCCAATAGTAAGATATGATGTTTTGTTTTGGTCACGTGATAGCGCGCGTAATATCCACGCGAGAATTCGACACGCTCGTAAGTAACTACTGCTCTTGTTTATCAAGTAACCGATTACGTCATTCTCATATGGTTTGGTAATTATATTTACTTTATATTGTTTTTTCATTTCTTCTTGCGTGGAGTATTTCGGTATCTGTGTTTCAGATTTTTCCTTAAATGTTGAAAGCTAGTGTGGTCCGCTCCACCAAGTAGGATGTTTATTAAGTTGTGCAGCTGATATCCCCCGACTCGCACAGTCTGCGGGATTTTCTTCAGATTTAACGTAGCTCCAATATTTTGGTGGTATTAGTTCTGTAATTTGGTTTACCCGATTAGCTACGAAAGGCTTCCTACGGCTAGGATCGCCGTTAATCCACCCTAGTACAGCTGTGGAGTCTGACCAGCCAAACATTTTAATATTGTGTTCTGAGAGACACGACTGAACAATTTTCATTAATTTTATCATTAATTGAGCGGCGCATAACTCTAATCTTGGTAACGTCACCTCTTTCTTCACGGGCACAAGACGTGATTTGGCAGCTACAATCACCACTGAACGTTTGGTTTTGCAAAAGATGACACAAGCATACGCTTTGGTTGAAGCGTCGCAAAACCCATGCAATTCTATATTATCATTTTGGGAACATTGCAACCATCTTGGTATTATTGTAAATTTTATGTTTTGTAGATCCATTTAATATTGGTTCCATTCCTGGTTAATATTATCTGGCAAAATATCATCCCAATTTAGGTCAAGTTGCCAGATTGATTGAAATAAAAGCTTAAGTCTTGTGGTTACAGGTGACAGCCACCCCAGTGGGTCGAAAAGTTTCGATATTTCTGAGAGCAGCTCCCTTTTGTTTATTTGTGAAGTTGGTGTTGGAGAAATTTTTATGTCAAAGCTAAATTGGTCATTCAGTGGTACCCATCTTAATCCAAGGGTTTTGGTTGACTCCTGCTGCCTAAATTCGATGGATTGATTGTTATTCGAGACATCTTCGATTAATTTTGGTTCATTTGACTTCCACTTACGCAGATTAAATCCACCAGATTTAAATAGTTCTATTAATTGGACCTTCAGATTAACAGCATCTTTGAGATGGTGTTGGCCATGCAGTAAATCATCCATGAAAAGATTATTTTCTATAGCTTTGGCTGCTTCTGGGTATCTATGGACTTCATCTTTCGCTAACTGTTTCATGGTCATTAGTGCTAAAAATGGAGCAGCCTTGGTTCCATATGTCACGGTGGTTAATTGGTATTCGCGCAGGGCTTCACACGGGTTCTCTCTCCATATGATTTTCTGGTAGTGTTGGTCATTTTTATGTATAAGTATCTGCCTATACTTTTTTTCCGCGTCCGCAACATAACCTATTTTGTATTGTCTCCATTTAATAATTATAGATAAAAGGTCATGTTGTAGGTTCGGTCCACTGTACATCAGGTCGTTAACACTATACCCCGTAGTCGTTTTTGCTGACCCGTTGAATACGACTCGGATTGCAGACGTAGTGGACTCGGTGGTAGTGGCGATCGTTTCTTTGGCATGTTTTCTGATGATGTGCTTGGTTGCGATACTGGTAATTGTGATGGTAATAATGGTTGCTGGTTATCTCCATCTCTTGTTAAATTAGATGGAGACGGAGACCGAGTGGTCATCTCTTGAAGATTTTTTAACATATGCGCCTTAACATCTTCGTAAAATTGTTTGGTCTTAATGTAAGAGTCATCTTCGAAGTACGGATCATCTTCAGTTTCGTCACATAACTTTACTAATTTTTCATGGTTTCGCGAAAACTCTTTCCAGTATCCTTCTAATGACTGTAAACGACGCTTAATATTCTCAACGGACTTCTGCTCTTTTCCTTCTTTTTTAAAATTAACATAAAGTTTATTCATATTCTCCATAATTTCCTTTTGAGTAGCAAATAACTCCGCAGTGATACTCATCTTGGTAGTAGTAAATAAGTAATAAAAAGGAAAGATCTTACTTGTGTATTGGCTGCTTAGACGCTCTGGTTATTTGGTTAGTCGTCCAAACGGTAAATGGTGATGAAATACTGATAACCTCAATCCTGGTTTAGTCACAGTAACACACACAGGCACACACAAATTGGTTGGTTTTTTATTAATTGGTTCGATTATTGGAAAGTATCTCAATAAGCTGGTAACCCGAAAGGAGTAAGTCACTGACACGTCAAGTATAAAGTTCACAGGATCACAACGCGACAGATCCCACCTTTCCGAAGGCTCGAAGGACCAAATTTGTCGGGTGTAAGTCCAACAAATTAATATGGTAAAAACACTAAGTTGAGTTCACAATGGTATAATTGGTAAAATGATGATGGTTAATGGTAAGTGAGAGTACACGCGGCGTAGTTGGTGTCCGAACGTAAACTGGCGATAGATTATTATAATACTTAATTTCAATAATTGGGTTAATTTGTATTTGCTGACTACGCGCGTCGCGACTCGCGGCTCACGAGGTTAATGTACTGTACTTCGTACAAGGGGTACGACCAGTACATGCGTGAGGTGGCAGGGGGAGTCTATCGTGGACGTTACGTTCGCAACCCCCGCCATAGCCTCACGCGTGACCAGTTGGGAGGTGCTGGATCAGGAGACCCTGAGCGACCATTATATGTGTCGTTCAGGATATCCACCCCCCCGATTGCTGGCCCTACCCCCCAGCAGGGTGTCCGAGGTGCGAGGTTACGGAGGTGGGCCCTGACGCGCCTGAACAGGGAGGCTGCAACGGAGGCTGGAATCGGGGTGGTTGGGATCTACCTCCTAGCGGTCCACCCCGGGCAACGACATCACGGACCAACATGGCCCGTGGTGACGGCTGAAGATCCCAGTGGCGGTGGTAGGCTTCGCAAGGAGCCGCCTGGCTCGCGACCACCATCCTGCCGAAATCCGGCGCCAAGCAGTCCGCTGCGTTCCGTCGGCGTGCGGGAGTGCCAGTGCTGCCAATGGGGGTTGGTTAGAAGTCAGTTGCGCAGATTTGGACCGGTCCTGAAGCCTTAGCATTGCTGTACCGGGTAACTCATTCTGGAGGGTAGCGGAATCCGAAGCACGGTTTTAGCCGTTGGCCGACCGCAGTTAGTAGGGGGCCCAACTAGCGCGCTAGCCACGTGTGAAAGGCTGCCCCGCCAACTCGCGAAAAATCCCGAAATGCTCCACCGTGCCAGTTGGCGACTAGACGGGAGGACCCGGTGGCCATTTCGGGGGGGTTCGGGCGTCCCCGCAGTCTCCAGGTGAGTTCCCCTTTGGTCAGATTTGCCTAGGGCAGTATCGATGGTCGACTAAGTAGCGCCTCGACTGAAAATCCTTCCCCCCAACACTCATCACAAAACATGACAAAGCAAAACAAGAAGAAAGTGTGTAAACAACGGCTGCACTTCCTCCCATTAAAAGTGCACCTCGCGAACATCAGAGGATTGCACTCAAATCTCGATCCGGTCCATCACCACCTTGAGACTGAGAAGCCACACCTATTCTTCTTGACGGAGACGCAAATAGCAACCCCGTCGGACGTGGCGTACCTCAACTACCCTGGCTACTCAATTGAGCATAAGTTCAAAAAGAGTGCAGGGGTCTGTGTGTACGTCCGCGATGACATTTGCTGTAGGAGTCTCCGTTGCTTTGAAAAATCCGGGTTCTCCGTTATTTGGCTTCTGGTGGACACTGGGGTAGAGAAGATAATCTACGTCTGTGTCTACCGATCGCACAGCGGTGATCAGGAGGCGACTCAGCTCATAGACTACCTCACTGAGACGGCAGACTTAACAACTCAGCGGTATCCAGCGGCGGAGCTTGTCTTTCTGGGGGACTTCAACGCTCACCACAAAGAGTGGCTGTACCCGTTCCAGAAGACTGACCATGCTGGGAGAGAAGTGCGAAGGTTTTCTCTAGCACTAAATCTCACTCAGCTGGTGGATCAAGCGACGCGAATTCCGGATATCGCTGGCCACACACCCAATTGTCTTGACCTACTGCTGACAACCGATCCACACAAGCATTCGATATCGGTCTCAGCCCCGCTGGGAACGTCCAACCATTGTGTGGTGAAATCCATATCGATTTGCTCTCCTCCGGATATGAGTCCTAGGGGCACGAGACGAGTATGGCGATACGAGTCAGCAGATTGGGACGAGATGCGTATTTTCTTTGCATCTTATCCCTGGCGGCAAACATGCTTCTCTTCTAACGACCCTTCGTGTACGGCCGATGCGATTACGGATGTAATCCGGCAGGAGTTTTTTATTCTATTCTCCGACATCCCGCTCGGTTACAAGTCCCGCCCTTGGTATAATGCGGACTGTCCTTGTGCTGAGGCCCGAAAACAGTCTGCTTACCAGGCTTGGGTGGCTCCGTGCACGGACTTTGCAAGCCCGGGATCGCAAAGTCCGTGCACGGAGAATCCGAGCAAAGAAGAGAGCCTTTAATTCGGCCGCCAAGTCGTGCAAAAGGGTTATTCGAAAGGCCAGATTCGATCACATCAACCGAATAGGGACGAAGTTGTCATCCTACCCGAGCGGTAGTAAACAGTTCTGGTCCCTTTCGAAGTCAGCCGAGGCGAATTTCTGCCGTCCTATGTTACCACCCATGCAGAAACCTGACGGGTCGCTGGCTCATTCTGCAGCTGAGAAAGCAAGTTTATTTGCCCCTCTGTTTGCGAGCAACTCGCGTCTAGACACCGGCTCTCAACAACCACCAAATTTACCTCGCTGTGATTCTTCGTAGCCGGAGATCACAATCCACAATAAAGAGGTCCGTAGAGCTACTTAGTCTGGACGTGAACAAGGCCAGTGGTCCTGATGGCATACCAGCAAGGGTACTGAGGTATTGTGCGCCTGAGTTGTCACCAGTGCTAACGCGCTTGTATCGCCTTTCTCTCGAGGCAAAAACCGTACCTAAATGCTGGAAGCTTGCTAATGTGCAGCCAGTACCCAAAAAAGGAAGTCGTGCCGACCCATGCAACTACCGACCGATCGCCATCACTTCCATACTCTGTAAGGTCATGGAAAGAGTTCTAAACTGTAATTTGCTCTCATACCTAGAAGTTAATGACCTCCTCAGTGACCGTCAATATGGGTTTCGCCGAAGACGATCGACTGGGGATCTTCTAGTTTATCTGACGCACTAATGGGGTGAGGCCCTCGAGATGCACGGCGAAGCACTCGCCGTATCACTTGACATCTCAAAGGCTTTTGACAGGGTCTGGCACGCAAGTCTACTGCACAAGCTTCCAGCGTATGGTATCCCCGCTGACTTTTGTAGTTGGATAGCTGATTTCATGACGGAACGGTCGATCAGAGTAGTCATCGATGGCTGCTCCTCTGACTCAGTGGCTATTGATGCCGGAGTTCCTCAGGGGTCTGTTCTCTCTGCGACGCTTTTCCTGTTGCACATCAATGACCTGTTGATACCTGGAATTGTTGGGTATGCAGATGACAGTACTGTCGTAGAGAGATTCCTTTCGGATGCAAAAGCTAGTGGTGATGACGTGATGTTGATGAGAGAGACCATGGTTGAGCGAACGAACCAGACATTAATCCACGTTTGCCAGGGGGGTGACAGTAATCTGGTAAATTTCAACGCCACCAAAACGCAAGCGTGTTTATTCACCGCTAAAAGGAGTCCCTTTAACCTGACTCCTACTTTTCGGGGTGCATCTGTGCCTGTTACCGATAGTCTCGTCCTTCTGGGCATGGAGTTGTCTTCAGACCTCAACTTCGGCACCAGCATCGAGTCCAAGGCTCAAACTGCAGCTAAAAAGCTGGGCGTCTTAAATAGAGTCAAGCGATATTTCATGCCGGGACAGCTTTTAACTCTCTATAAAGCTCAAGTCCGATCTTGCATGGAATATTGCAGTCACCTGTGGGACGGCTCAGCTAAATACCAACTAGCTGCACTAGACACGATTCAACGCAGAGCTGAGAGGCTAATTGGCGACAAAGAACTGGCGAAGAGCAAGTTTCACACCCTAGCTCACCGCCGCAAAGTTGCCTGTCTGTCGGTCTTTTACAGACTGTACTTCGGAGAGTGTGCTCTGGAGCTGCATGAGCTCATACCGCCATCCCCCTTCTTCCATCGGACATCCAGGCGCACTGCGGGCTACCACCCTTTCTTGGTGGATATTCCTAAATGTCGCACAAAGCGTTACTCAACATCTTTTATACTGCGTACAGCAAAGGAGTGGAACTCCCTCCCTGCGTCTGTGTTTCCGAGTACATCTAACCCGTCCATCTTCAAAGCAAGAGTAAATAGGCACCTTCTGGGTAAGCTCGCACCATCATAGATCCTGTCTTAGCCCCTGGGCTTGATTGGGATCAAGAGCAAACCCATACCTAGTAAAAAAAAAAAAAAAGGCGGCGATAGTGGAGAGCTGGCTGCCATCGCCCAGGTCCACGGACATCGACCAAAGGGCCACCATCTTCCGGCGGTCGATGACACGGGTTTGCGACGCCGCCATGCCCCGGGCCGGGGAGCGGCCGCACCGTCGCGCCGTGTACTGGTGGACAGCGGAGATAGCCGGGCTCCGCACTGCCTGCGTCCACCGGAGGCGCCTCTATCAGAGGAGCAAGAGGAGGAGGAGGCGCGTGCCAGCGGAAGAGGCCGACCTCTACAGCCGCCTGAACCTGGCCTGGTGGAGGCTGAAGGTGGCCATCATGAGGGCAAAGGAGGACGCATGGAAGGAGTTCCTGGCCGATCTGGATAGGGGCCCGTGGGGGCGCCCATACCGATTTGTCCGAAATTGGATGCGGAGCTCGGCGCCCCCCACCGAGTCGTTCCAGCCGGAGCTCCTGAACACACCCTGATGTGTGTTGTGGTGAGCGCGCTTGTCCCGGATCGGGCGACCGAGAAGACGCCATTCGTTGCCCCCGAGCACGACGGGGAGGTGGACCCGCAGACCATCCCGCGGGTCACGGATGAAGAGATGGAGGTGGTGACGCAGCGCCTCCGCCTCAAAAAGAAGGCCCCAGGCCCGGACGGGGTGCACGGGAGGGTCTTAGCCCTTGCCCTCGAACACGTCGGACCCAGGCTGAGGGAGTTGTTGGACGCGTGCCTTCAGCAGGGCAGATTCCCGAAGGCGTGGAAGAAGGGGCAGGCTCTGTCTCCTCCGGAAGGATAGGCGCCCGCCAGAGTCACCGTCGGCTTATCGGCCCATTGTCCTCCTCGATGAGTGTGGCAAGCTCTTCGAGAGGATAATTGCTGGACGAATCACAGAGCATCTGAGCAGGGAAGGTCGCGATCTGCACGACGCGCAGTTCGGGTTTCACCGGGGGAGGTCGACAGTGGATGCCATCCTGTCCCTCAAAAGGGCGACCGAACAGGCCATCGGGAGGGGGGAGAGGGTGTTGGCGGTATCACTCGATATCGCCAATGCGTTCAACTCCCTTCCATACTGCGCGATAGTGGAGGCCATGAGGTACCACAGAACACCGTGGTACCTGAGGAGGATCGTCGAGGATTATCTGCGCGATAGGACGGTCCTCTTCCTCGAGCCTGGCGGGGCGCGCATTGTGGCACGCAACATGGTGTGTGGGGTGCCCCAAGGTTCTGTCCTGGGGCCACTCCTATGGAATATGGGATATAACTGGGTCCTCAGGTGCGAACAACTGCCTAGGACGAGTGTCATCTGTTATGCAGGGGGCGGTGACTACCAGGATGTATCCCTGAAGGCGGCGGCGGCTGCAAGATTGACGGTGAGGCGGATCCGGATGCTCGGTATGAAGGTGGCGTTGTCGAAAACCGGGGCCATCCTCTTCCATGGTCCCCGGGGCAAGCCCCCCAGGAGCGCACATATCCGCGTGGCTGGCGTGCGTGTCAGGGTCGAGTCCCAGATAAAGTATCTGGGACTTACGCTTGATAGCCGGTGGAGGTTTGAGGCCCACTTCGCCGGTCTAGCTCCGAGGGTGGTCGGAGCGGCGATGGCCTTGGGAAGGCTTCTGCCCAATGTCGGAGGTCCCGGCGATAGCTGCCGCAAGCTGTTCGCGGGAGTGCTGAAGAGCATGGCCCTGTACGGTGCCCCGATGTGGTCGGATTCGCTGTCTGGGAAAAACGTAGCCATCCTGCGACGACCGCAGAGGACAGCGGCCATCCGAGCTATCCGGGGTTACCGTACGGTATCGTTTGCGGCGGCTACGGCCATTGGGAGTATGCTTCCGTGGGAGCTCGAAGCCAAGGTTCTGACCGAAGTGTACGAGTTCCGGGCAGAAGCAAGGGCGCGGGGAGAGAATCCTGTGCAGGCAGAGGTCGAGGGTGCAAGGCGGATGGCCTTCGACGTGGCGGTATGGCAATGGGAGGAGAACCTCACAACCCCAGAAGCCGGAACCCGCACGATCGAGGCTATCCGCCCGGTATTGCAGGGGTGGATTAATAGGTCGCATGGTGGGATGACCTACCACCTCACCCAACTCCTCACGGGCACTGGGTGTTTCGGCCGCTATCTGCACAGGATTCGCAGGGAGGAGACTCCGGTCTGCCACCATTGCGGACAAGAAGAGGACACCCTTGAGCATATGCTTGAGGAGTGTAGTGCCTTCGCACCACAGAGGCGTACGCTGGAGGTGGCCTTGGGGAGGAGAGGCCCTCTGGCTCTGCCGGATGTGGTAGCCGCAATGGTGAAGAGTGCGGAGAATAGGGCGGCGGTGGTTGGATTCGCTGCGGAGTGCTTGGGTCTCAAAGAGGAGGCCGAGCGCGTCCGGGAGGAGTCGGCCAAAGCCGCGCCAATGAGGAGGAGGAGGAGGGCGGAGAGAAGGAGGCGGAGAGAAGGAGGCGAAGATTCGCCGATCTCCAGCCACCGTAAGGTGACGCCGCCCTGTTGCGTAGTCTGTTGTTGTTTGTTGTTGTCGTTTGTTCCTTGTTGTTGTTATTGTGTTAATGTAATTCCGTCGTCGTTGTTACTGTACATAATCTGTTTGTTGTCTGTACACATGAGTGTAAATGTGTGCATGGTGTGTAAGCTGTGTGTAGTGGGGCACTGGCATGGGTATGTCGTTATACCACCCCAAGTGCGCTCCGGTTCACTGGACGGGTTGGCGCGTAACGACTGCTATGCGGTGGTTATAGGCCAACACACGGATGACGGGGTGGCCTCGCGCGGTCAATTCCCCCGTGGATCAGGTCCCGTGACCGCCACCCTAAGTGCCCTACGCTATCGGAGTTTGGTCCCCCGGTGATTAGTGGGTAGGCCCCTCCCTCTCGCCCGACGATTACGTCGTGGAAAGGGGGACGGGAGAGTCCCACATATAATCCATAAGCAGGGATTACACCGGGTAAAAAAAAAAAAAGAAAATAAAAGGTCATCTTTAACTCCATACTCCCAAAAATTCACAATCACTCACACTGGAGTTGGAGGCAGATAATAAGTTTGCTTTCTTGAACAATTTAATCATCAGAAATGCTGACCATAGTTTGAGCCAAACTGTGTATCGTAAAGTGACCCATACAAATAGGAACGTCAATGGTGACTCTCACCACCATCCTAGACAAATGGGTACTGTAGGGAAATCTTTTTTTCAGAAAGAACGCGGTATCTGAGACAACCAACACCTTGCTGCTAAACTTCAGCATGTAAAGCATATACTACAGGATAACAAACTGCAAGTACCGCGACTTCGTTACAGAAAACGCAAAAAACGAACCACAGTCTGTCGTGAAGCGACATTTAAAAAAGAAAAGATGATAAGATTTGACAATATTTATAATAATAACAAAATTACATAACAAAAAAAAAAGTGAAATAAGAAGAAGTGAATGAGAATGTGGTGAGTATGTAAAAGGTGATGGCGGATGATAATGTAAAAGTGACGAGGCAGGTGCAGCTGACGTGGAGGCAGGCGAAGGTGTGGAGGCAAGCGCTGAACTTGGCAGGCGCCGTCAGGCGCAGGCAAGCGAAGGCAGACAGGCGCCGACCGGCAGGCGCCGGTAGGCACAGGCAGGCGCAGGCAGGCAGGTGCCAGCAGGCGCAGGCTGGCGAAGGTGCAGGCGACAGGCGCCACCAGGCGCAGGCAGGCGAAGGTGCAGGCAGACAGGCGAGACAGACGCAGGCAGGCGTAGGCGCACACTATGACTGGAGGTTGTAGTCTAGACTAGTCCTTCCAAATCAGAAGCTGGAGATGTTATGAGGTGACTACGTCTTAATCCTTCCAATTCAGTAGCTGGAGAAAGTATGAAGACTAGACCCTTCCAATTCAGAAGCTAAAGAGAGTATTTGGAGACTAGTCCTTCCAATTCGGAAGCTGAAGAAAGTATCTGAAGACTAGTCATTCCAATTCGGAAGCTGAAGATAGTATGATGACTAGACCTTCCAATTCGGAAGCTGGTGATCGTCTCAGTAGACTAATCCTTTTGAATCAGAAGCTAGAGATGTAATGATTAGTCGTCGGCTGAACTTTATAAAGAAACCTCGGTTTCCGAGTTCTGCATAAATTTCAAAGTATTATTTTTAAAACGCTGAAATCTAGATGGCTAAATGTAAAAATGAGAAAGTCTAAAAGGGTTGATTAAAATTTGTTGATAAGTTGCATAGCAACGAAGCAAAAATAAGTTGTCAGATACGTCAAAACGTGACCAAAACACAATATTTAGTAAATAGAAAACAATTAAGGTGAGATAAATGTAAATATTACAAGGAAAAACCCATAATAAGATTATCAAAGTGATCCGAAACTTGTGGGATACGTAAAAGTGTCGAAAAATAGTGTTTGAAGTTTCATGATTTAGATCAGGTATTAAATGTGTTCAGATAAAGGAATTGCGATGTGTGTAGTGTAGTGTGTAGTTACTATATCAATATGTATCGTTGCAGAAGCGAGGAGAAAAAAATAAAGGCAATGATATGAATGACGATGATCCTATGAGAATAACAAGACACATGGGAGTTACAAAAAGGTAAAACGGTGGTTTCACCACAAGTCGAGCGCCAACCTGCCATACTTCCATATTTGAAAGATGTCACTGACAAGATTGGTCACATATTGAAGCGAGCTTCATTCAATCAATAGTTACTTCAAGCCGCCAAAGAAGATCAACCAATTTTTACGACCTGTCAAGTGCAACATAACCCTTCAAGACGCAGGCGTGTACAAACTGGTCTGCGACTGTGGCCTATCATACATCGGGCAAACAAAGGGAAGTGTAGGAACCCGCGTTAAAGACTTGACAAACCTCAAATACTCGTCAAAGAACAACGATTCATTCCTAGGACGATACGCAAGGCTATTGAAATTAAAAAAAACATCGAAATTTCAATAGAGAGGATCTTTAAGGAATTTACTACCACCTGCCTGGAACCCCATCATACCGGTCATCGAATCCTAGCCCCAACAGAAATCAATTGCAAGACCTAAAAATATCGTTAGCTCGTATTGTGTAAACCTAAACGCATCCGGTTAAATATAAAAATGATGCAAATAACTTCTACCTTTGAGACGACCAACACCTCAGTCTCCCTGTGACCACGGACTCTGTAAACGGTTCGGAACGTCAGGACTAAAATCGAAACCCTAAAATGTAATAAACGCGAGTTAGATCCGGAAAAAGTGTTTCATTTCAACATTTTAAAAATCGATTTTATACCTATGAAAGGAAGATACCTATATGTATAATAGATTTTATTATGCAGTACTAAAACCGCTTTAAATAATTGACATCGCGGTTCATTTCAACGCTTACTACAATAACCGCGTCGCGTAGCGGAAAAGAATACTACCACCCTCACTCTTCCCTTGGGTGTCGTAAAATGCGACTAACGGGCTAAAGACTGCACATACGAGTACATCCAACAACATAGAGCGGCGCGGGCTACGGGCTTACCACCTGTCACGCTTAGCACATAATATGCAGTCGTTATTAAAATTTATTGGTGAAAAGTGGACTATGGTAAAGGACTGCTTTTGCTGTCCTTTTTGCCGAGTCTCTGACTAACCCTTCGGGGATAATAGTCGTGACTATGTATTCATTATTATATATGTAGATTATGTTTGTATGTTTACTATATTAATACCTATTATGAATGAACATTACCCTCAGTGAGTCTTGAAAAAGCAATCAAAACCTAACATGAATCCGAAATTGCAAGTTAATAGCTTCAATTTAGCCCGAGACAGAGATGTAGGTACATAAAGCAATTTGTGACTAAGATGATCCTCAAAATAGATGTAATTATTTAAAATAATCACGATAAATCTTTATTTCTTATATCAATGAGATCCTCACTATACAAACCATACAATTATTGTAGAAGAAAATATAAAATTATGATCATCAAACTAGTGCAAACCATTTAATTGTCCAGACTTGGGAGTGAAAATACAGAAAGACAAAAATAAAATTTATTGTAGGGCTTGACGACCCCTGTGGACGAGTGGTTAGCAGGTTCAGTGTAGATTCTTTTGTGTCACCCTGAGGTGCCGGGTTCTTGGGCGAATTGAAGTAGAAATAACAATTTTTCTAAGTCGTCTAGTTCACGTGCGAGGGCCTGTGCCCAGCAGTGGGACGTTTACAAGCTGATGATGATGATGATGATGATGATGAACATGCCAAGGCGCTGGCTGAAAGGAATAATCGGGCACGGGCGCCAAACTTATAGCACCCCTTGTATTCGTGGAGCGCTTAAAAGAATTCCTCTAATTAATTTAGGTAACAATCCAACTCGTAATTACTGGACAACCTCATAATTCGTGACACAAAGAATAAGGCTTGTTGAAAGGGACAAGTGTGTAAGTGGGGAGGGGGGGCAAGCAATTCAGGTGACCTCTTCTCGCGTGAGGGCTTGTGTGCGGTCGGCAACAAAGCTCGCTGAACATCATCATCATATAATTCCCCACTGCTGGGCACCGACCTTCCCACATACGGAGTCTATCACATTGGGCCTCTTACCACGCTGACCCATTTCGGGTTGGTGGGTTTTAACGTCTGCCATCTTACGATAACAATCGGGAGCCATCGGGAGTACATTCCGAAGCACGGAAGAGCTCGAGATGATTTTAAATTTGGTCACCCATCCACTGACCATTGCGAAAGTTGCTTAGCAAGATCACAAACAAAGTGCGCAAACCGCTGCGCCATCGAATTCCTCTTGAATAACGCTGAGCACTCTAGTATCTGGTAAAACTAAATAGTAAATCAGTGTGACTGATGAATATTTATTTTTCACTGGTTAAGTAATAATGACACAGTTTTAATGGTGTTCAGTTGGTTTCGTGACTGACCGTACTCCGCGGCCGCGTGACCTTGGTTAATTGTTTAAGCGGGCTCTCTGAAGTTAGAAGTACACAAGACGTATCACTCGCCGTGCCTGGCGTAGTGTTAATGGTAAGGAACTCGTATCTCCTCCGATGCTACACTATCATTCATTATTAACGTCATTTAGCACGGCAAGCTCTCCCCCGAAGTGACAAGCCCTCACTCGTATCTACAAGCCTTCACCACGTAGTGACAAGCCCTTCCTATCTTGTAGCAAAAGGTCCTCCCCAAAGCGACAAGCCCTATCACGTAACGACAAGTCCTACCCTGTAGCTACAATTGACAAGCTTAGCGACAAGCCATTTCCCGTAGCGTGCTATGTCTGCCTCCGTCATGTTCCCTTTTCATAAGCATCATTGTACGCATTTCGAGCGCGCACTTAAGGCTACCACACTGCGGATGCGTCTGCAACACGATGCGTTGCATCTGCAGCACGCTGCAACATAAAGCAATTCACACCGGCACCACGGCGTCGCACACGCATTGCTTCATCTGCGACGCTGTGTGTCTGCGACGCCGCACCGCCGTGTGTTTGTTTCCCTTCCTATTTTCTCCCACAACATAGTTTTATATGAGCTGTTCTTATATTTTTGTCCTGTCGATCATATAAACATTTGTATCTGCGTACATATTGATTAACTTTTCGTGTATTACTAAATCCATGATCACTAGTCACTGTTAAATTCTGTACTTACCCGTGGTACTACCGATGGTCCTACTGGTAGTACTAGTAAATATTTACAACTGAAGTGCCGCAGCCAGTGTCGCAGCTGCACGCAGAAGTATACGTCACCGCGGTGTGTCCTCAATTATGAAATCCTGTGGAATACAACGTCATCATGCCGGAGCGCGTGTGCGACGTTGCAGCGCAGTATTTACTCATGTGGTTGCAGTTCCGCTGGTGCGCGAACGCAACGCGACTGTTCGGTCTGTATCTCACGGACTGCCGTGCGTCTGTCGTACGCAAGCGCAACACAATGCATCTGCGACACTGTCGGTGTGAACGTACGCGTACAAATTCTAATATTACAAATCTTGACGCACGCAGTCGCAATGCAGCACGTCTGCGACACTTTTTGGTGTGTTGCCTTCAAGAACCACTTGCGAAACCGCCTTAGACGCTTTACTGTTGTGCCTACACTGTGCGCCGTGTAACAAATACTGTTAGGATTACACTATGCGCCGGGTCGACAAATACAATATTAATTATGTCCCCCGAGCTGTAAGACGACCGCAAGTGTGGGGCGGCGACATCAAAGCGGCCGCTAATTATCATACTAACTGACTAATAATTACGGCTTTGGTAGTTGGCGCACCGGCCGCTTGCAGCGTCGATCAGAAAGTGGGTACTTTGCGATCTGCTCAAGGAGAATAAAACCTTTCATTTAATTAAAACTAAAGTACAGCGTATAAACTGCTGGCAAAGGCTTCCATTGAAATCTAGTCATCGCTATTAGAATAGAATATCCCCTCTCCTTAATTCACTAAGTTTTATTTGTACTGGCATCTCGAGACCAACCGTTAGGTTATGCAAGAAATGCCAGACGTCCCTGCGCCAGTAGAACACTCGCGCAGGAGACCATCTGCGTTAGGTCTTGACGCCAAATCAGTGCCCGCCGAAGCGCGCTCTTCATTCGGTAATTATAAGACTAGTGTCTCGGGAGAGTCTCCCCGTGAACACGTGTAGTTCACTGCCTATTGTCCAGATAGGTAACCGGAGCTGTCAAGCTCGATCACTTCTCGTTGCACGAAGGGCACAACTCGCAGTTGTTACTGCTCGGGTCGTCTACTCTAAAGTCGACTCCCAAGTGTCCACCTTGGTCGCGGAGTAGTAAGCACACTCACTTCTCGGAACCCATCCGGGCGCCTAGTCAGTTTCCACGTCCTACGCGGCTGACTGGACCAGAGGCTATGGCATCTAGCGGCCCCCTACTAGTTCTCCAGACTAGTACCGAAGATGTCAACACCAATGTCCAATAAGAACCACCGGACAAAGCTGCCAACTATAAGGGAAACTGACGTTCCCCGCATTACTTTTCGCTGCTGGCCCCAGAGAGACCGCTACATAGACCCCGCTCGCTGTGCGCGAGTTTAGAAGTCCCGGCACACAATACCAGGACAAACGAACATTCCAAACTCTACAGCTAATCACAATCCACTACGAGTCCAACCCACGTCCGGATCACGCCGGAGGCGCCGGTCAAGGCACAACTAGCGGGGGGCATGAACCGGAACCCCGTAGTACTCCTGAGAAACACAGCCCGACCCGTAGTTCCAGCTGCGATACCCTATCTATAGGGGTCAGTAGATAGGAACTAGAATAGGGGGCTTAGAATAGAATAGAAAAGAATAAATTTATACATAACATAACATGATAGCAGAAGGGACTGGCACGTATCTGAGCACCCAGCAGTATGATGATGATGATGAACACAATATGGTAAAAAAGGAAAATGGCCGGTTGGTGATCCGACCACGTGTGGCCAGCGTAGTTATTTACAACAGTAACGATGGCTTGTTTCCAATGGTGGAGGCGTTTGCCGAGCCGTGGGCAGTCGAGTAATACCATTCTCTTTAATATTCAGAAGCTTTAGCCGCTAACTTGGGCCGCCGCTGGGCTAATATCTCCCCTACAGGGACATGTCACCATACGCACGAGTTGCTAATCTTTTCTCAGTTCAATCTTCGGATGTTGTTCTTTCGAAATGATTGTTGCGTTCCACTGACCGAGTCGTAATGCTTGGCAACTATTCGTACTATGTATATTATATGAAGTAACTTTTAATTCATTACATACTATATCATATTATAATAATCTGGTGGTAGATTAATTAGGTAGCAAATAAAGCAATTTTGAATTTTTTTATTTTGTGGAGTAGATTAGTTATTTAGTTAGCTGTTGTTAAGTTTTAACTACAAGTTAGTTAGTTGTTTTTTTCAATTAGTTTTGACGTCAATAGGTTCCTGTAAAGGTTTATATTAAATAAATAATTTGACTTTGACTTTGAATAATCAAATAACTGAACACACATTTATATAGGTATTTTAAGGAGATTTGTTATGATTTGCTAGGACAGACCGTTGATTTGTTAGGATTAATTATATTTATAGCAAAAGTATAAAAAAGATACAAATAATTCACAGATCTGTTTCAGACAAATAATGGACCCAATAGGTCACCGATCACGGGTTGCCTGAAGCTGTTGCGCAGCGTTGACTATTACTTAAGCTAATTAACCTAAGAACTTACTTACCGACTGGTCCGGTGTTCAGCTCGTCTCGCGACCCAAGGAGGAGGAGGTGGAAAGAGGGAACAGGATTGGATCGCAGCGCAGCCGTGGTGGCGTGTGTGGTGCGAAGGCCGAGGCGTAGTGCGCCTGCCTAATCCAACAGGCTCGTACCAAATGCTCACCCACCGCACACGTCCGTTTCATCACCGATCACTCAGATAAAATTTTAAACACTGAAAAAAAACGACAACCTCAGGCGGGAATCGAACCACGCACATTCCAGGCGGCTGCCTTAACCACTTGGCTATCGAGGTCTGGTTTTCACCCGTCGAAATTTGTCAGTGCTTAACCCCTCAGTCTTGGAAATTATATGTCAAAAATAATGACAGCAGGTGCGCCATAATTTTTTTGAATTACGGATGACGTCACAAATGCCCCCTTATACAAAAAAACATATTACTCTACAATCAAACTATATTTTGTCGTTCTGTAAACGACAATGTACTAACTGATATATTTCCTATCCATCAGGTATCAAAATAAAGTGAAATCATGCAACAATTAATTAGTAATTCACGTTCAATATTTGGAAACAATGTTGCGGGCTGGATAACAAGAAATAAATGAAAGCTCAAACGATATCAAAACAACAAGGGCCTTTGCTATCTAATTATGTAAACAGTTTCAAGAGGACTACTTGTTTTTTTACAATAACATCACATGCAATTCGACACGACGAAACATAAAAAAGCTAGTGATGTTCCTTCACCTTTTGTAATTTTATCGATAGTATCTATAGTTATTATTTTTGTAAGGTGTTTAGTATGAGTAAATTAAAATACGACATCATTCAATATTTTGTTTTTTTTTTCAATAAAAAAAAACTATCATTCAATACTTTGTTTTATTTTTAATAAAAAATAGTAAAATTAACAGTTTTATAAAGAAGTAACGACATTTACAAAGAATATGATTGATTGACCAGTCAGTCATCCGTGAATCCTCGCCTAAGGTACTCGCGCGATGCGCTACGCGTCTTGTAGTATTACCTGTAAAATTAAACAGCTTTATAAAGAAGTAACGACATTTACAAACCAATATGATTGATTGACCAGTCAGTCATCCGTGAATCTTCGGCTAAGGTACTCGCGCGTCTGCGGTACGCGCCTTGTACTGTTACCTAAATGTAAAGTTCAGTATATATTGACTGTCGTGCATAACTAACACAACTTCTTCGACCCGATACTCACTCCAGACAGATAGCAGACACGATCTTTCTGATAAAAAGAATAAAATGAACATATATGTATTTATTAATAAAGCCCTTTGCTAAAAGTCTGTCCTTACATGAGACTTAAATTTGTCAAAGGGCAAAATTAAAACATCATTCAAGATTTTAGAAAGACAAGAAAATGTTATAGGAAAAATGTTTACTAGAAAAAAATCAACCAGTCTCAGGAAGCTCGAATGGGATTCGAACCCATTACCAACAGCAGACACGATCCTTCTGATAAAAAAAATTAGAATAAACATATATGTATTAATTAATAAAGCCCTCTGCTAAAAGTCTGTCCTCTGGGACTTAAATTTGTCAAAGGGCAAAATTATATAACATCATTCAAGACTTTGGGAAGAAAAAAAAATGTAATAGGAAAAATGTTTATAAATGTTTAGAATAGAAAAAGGAAAAATGTTTACTAGAAAAAAATCAAGCAGTCCCAGAACCAGTCTTCGAATGGGATTCGAACCCACGACCTTTGGATTGCCGATCCCTCATTCATAAATAATGAACCTTTCACTCTGATTTGACAAAATACCTTTAATAATATCTCGAATGGGATTCGAACTCATGACCTATGAAACTCGAATGGGATTAGAACCCATGACCTATGAAGCTCGTATGGGATTCGAACCCATGACCTTTAGATTCACCCGTAATCATAATAATCTTTCACTCAAGAATACTATCCACAATAGTTATTTATGAATAATTGGGAAGCATGAAACAAAAAAAAGCATAACAATGCAAGAAAATAAAAGCATGACGATGGTGCTGTATGGTATACGAATAATTGAAAAAAACATTACAATGGTGCTGAAGCATGAAAGAAAAAAAAGCATTAGAATGGTGTTGTATGGTATGACTTAAAACAGTTCTTTATACACAGTGGCACGTTACAGGATTCGCAGGCATATGGTGTTTTCTGTGCCTTTCGGCCCTCGCGAAGGCAAACAATGCAACGCTTTCTAAAGCTCCGGTTTTGTGCTGAACTGGCTTCTGTCGATTCCATTAAAACGGGCCAATGTGTAGAAATAACGTGTCTGTTAGGTAGTTCGTGTGTAGACCTACTGCTGGAACCAGCATACCTACGGCTTTGCGGACAATGTGAAAGATGATTTGTGAGGATGGAATCTACAAGCTGAAGGCGGAAAGCTAAATGATCCTGGTGTTTTTGTGTGGATGACTGTAGAAGAGTGCGAGAGTTAAGTATAGAAACATTAATGAGGCGTTTAAAAAGTTTCATATACCATTTGGCACAACGTTTCCTTTCTAATAAATAAGGCTCAAGCATCTGGTCTTTCATATCTACTCCCCCCATGAATTTATTATAATCTAAAACTACTTGTGGTTTAAAAGGTACTGGCCGTGATGCTAATCGAGATGAAACTGTAGGCAAGGCAGCAGTTGCAGCATGACAAGTAGAAATCATAGTAATACGTTTCTTATCATGCCATGCTGTCACTGCGACATCGCCGCAATGTCTGGCAATAAACTGTCCCCTTTTAAGCGGAGCCTTAGTTACTACAATGGGAACGTCTCTACGGTTAGCTCTCAAAGTACCGACGCAGTCGGTACCATTGAGCTTTAAAAATCTAGCTAATAGGGGTGAATTATACCAATTATCCATAAATAATCTATACCCTTTGTTCAGTAGGGGACCCATGAGCTTCTTCACAACAGCTGTACTTTTAAGTTCACCGGGTGACTGATCTAAATCTGTACTAGGTTGTTTCCCGGCGTAAACAATAAATGACCACATGTAACCAGTAGTACTCTCGCACAACTCAAATGTTTTGATACCAAACTTAGAAGCTTTGTTCTGAATATACTGTTTGAAATTCAATCTTCCTTTCCAAAGGGTTAAACTCTCATCTATGCTAATATCTTTACTTAAAATATAATTAGACTGAAAACATGAATTTAAATGTGTAATGATTGGTCTCAAACGGTGTAGTCGATCAGAGCTTCCATCAGCGCTAGTGTTGGATGGATTTGAATTGTTAATAGCGGGGTCACAATCTATAAAATGTAATGCTCTAGTTAACATTTCGTATCTCCTCCGTGTGAAAATGCGGGTAAAAACTTCCGTTTTTAAAAGGGGATCGACAGAAAAACAACTAGTAATAGTTGGCATTTTGACGATCCCCACCATCATCCAGAACGAAAAGAGACACAAAATTTCGCTAATATTAGTAGGGACCCATTCAGACTGAAAGGCGGCAGAAACAATTTTAGTGGCATACAAGTTCGTTTCAGTCACAATAAGGCCTAAGATGTCATCGCCCCAATAGGAACGAAAAGCATCATATGCCGAATTGAAGACTTGGACTGAACCTGTACGCTCTGGTCTAAAACTTTCCTCTCGCCCTCGAAAGGACTCCATAGGAGACCATTCAAAGTTACCGATCGATCCATCCCTAGCGTCAAGAAATTCGTCTTCATTTTCACTGTCGCTAGCATTCTCTCCCTCTTGCATTCTCATCTGTACTTGTCGTCGACTCAACACATCCGTCGCCAAACTCATCAACTCATTGGGAACTTCCTCGTCATTCATCCAAATTTCATTCAGTGGATGTCCTACCTCCCACCGAACCTGACTCACCCTACTACGGCCCTGGTTCGGATACCCACGCCCACGTACACTACCACGCACACCCCTAACACCACCTCTTCGTCCACCTCTTCGCCCACTCATTCGTCTTATTTCACGTCCGCGCTCCTCAGGGGACACATACAAATCGTGGGTATCCGGGGCTAAAATACCGTCGTCCTCGTCAGCAGCGTCAGCAGCGTCAGCAGCGTCAGCATCAAGCGGCGCGCCACTCTCGTCGTAGACCCGCAGGACCACACCACGCACGCTGTAAAAATAAATAGTATTATTAAAAGTATAACGAAGGCCTGTGCCTGGGAATTAAATGACGAGGATTACATATATTCAATATACGGTCATATCGTAAAGATAAGGAAAATGACATATTTGTACCTATTTATCCCTAAAGAATATCAGCAGAAATGTAACTTACTTGTCCGCCGAAGACGAAGCGTTGAAATGTATAGGCGACCGGGACCTGTTGAGGTCTAGAGGCGCTTCTTCTTCTTCTATAGATACCTAAAACACAAAACAAATGTGAATT
This sequence comes from Scoparia ambigualis, assembly GCA_963921215.1. NCBI lineage: Eukaryota > Metazoa > Arthropoda > Insecta > Lepidoptera > Crambidae > Scoparia > Scoparia ambigualis. The sequence goes on from OY992528.1 coordinate 244,878, forward strand.
AAATTATTATCATTACAACCCAATACAACAATACCGTATACTTTACACAATAATGAATGCATTACCATTACCGGCAACCACTCGGGCAACCAATCGGGACTGCGCGCAGGAGACGTGAGAGGAGAGTAGGGTGGAGCCACCGGTGAACGATCGGGATTGATCTAAAACACACAAAAAACAAGTACTGCAACCCATAAGCTATAAATACAGCATCTCACCGAGAACCAAAATAAACGCATTACCAATGGCGGCGGGCTCTCCCAGCGTTCCGGCGAGTCTGACCGATGGACCCCTCGATTACTCGCTTCATCCTTAAACATAAAAAATGACTTAAAAAAACATCCCAATGGAATAACCGCCATCACCATGATTGGAAACTGACACAAGTGCTTGACTATCCACACAATATGTAGGAGTAAATGAAGTAATATATCAAGCAAGAATAAATAAGTAACCAGTACCATAAGACAAATAAATTATAAGGCAAACCCACCTCCTCAACATCGAATTCGAAGTCACTCTCTCTCTCATTGCTATCCTCATCATCATATAAAAGATGGAGGAAGTCTTCAGGCGGCTCCTCATTGACTCGCCAATTTGACATGCTATAAACAAAAAAGAGACAACTATCGTTATAGTACTTATAAAGCTACCAAATAATTAAAAATTAATTGTAAAATCAATTATAATTATTTTTAATTTTTTATTATTTGACAAGCTATACAACAAAAAAGAGACAACTACCATCGTTATAGCACTTAAATAAAGCTACTAAATAATTAAAAATTAATTCTAAAATCGTTTATATTTTTAATTATTTTGTACCCTTTTTATTTATTATAAGTTTTTTTTCTATAATGTACTGTACTACTAGTCAAGCTCTTTCATTTGATACCCATATTAAGGTAGTTAAACAAAAAAATGTAATCTACAATTTTGCGGAGGCGACCATTTTAAGTTTTTTTCTTCTATAATGTACTGTATACTACTAGTCAAGCCCTTTCAATTAATACCCATATTGAGGTGGTTAAACAAAAAAAAATGTAATCCACAATTTTGTGAAGGCGGCCATTTTAAGTATTTTTTTTCTATAATTTACTGTATACTACTAGTCAAGCCCTTTCATTTGATACCCATATTGAGGTGGTTAAACAAAAAAATGTAATCCACAATTTTGTGGAGGCGGCCATTTTGGATTTACAATGATACTGAATATACATAATTGTATTGTCATCAGAACTAAAGGTGTGTACCAAATTTCAGATCAATTGGTCAGGTCAGGTCCAGGAGGCAAAATTTTTAAGTACTAAACTTTACAATTAATAAAACTATAGTATTATCTTCTTTTTATTCTATGTGGACAGTAAATCCATTGGATCTACGACACACTCGTCAAAACTGCATATTGGTCAAGCGATGCCAAACTCTTATTTTTACTGTCTACTCGTCAAAATCTTATTTCTGCGTACTCGTCAAAACTGCATATTGGTCTAACTTATAGAATCTTCGATTAGAGTTTAAACCTCTTTGCTTTAAATTCCCTCGTTTTTTACTTATAACTGGCCACATAGAATAAATTAAGCTAATGCTATAGTTTTATTTATTGAAATATTTCAACTCTAATCGACTATTCTAAAAATTAGACCAATAAGCAATTTCAGCGAGTATGCAGAAATAAAAACTTGACGAGTAGACAAGAAGTGTTATTTTGTTTTAATACACACATTATGCTAATATTATTATTAATAATAATAATAATAATAATAAATCTTTATTTGCATAAAACATGGTATTAAAAGATGTTACAAAATTTAATGTGCATAGACATGAATTGCGAATTAATATTGCATGCAAATTTTTTAACATTTATGTAAAAACTAATTAATTAAATAAAATCATTGTAACGATCACAATCCATTATTTGTTATTGTTATCAAAACAGAAAAAATCCTTTAGATCATAGAAATTATTCTCATGTAACCAACTATAAAGATTCTTTTTGAATAAGTATGTGTAATATTTTATATATATTGTTTTATTTCTTGAAATATTTAATCTCTAATCGACTATTCTAATTAGACCAACATCCAGTTTTGACGAGTACGCAGAAATAAGGACTTGACGTGTAAACAGTAAAAATAAGAGTTTGGCATTGTTTGACCAATATACAGTTTTAATGAGTGTGTCATAGGTCTTAATTTGACCCAACATCAACAATATTCAACAAAAACAACAACAAACATGCTAAAAATCCAACATCCAGTTTTGACGAGTACACAGAAATAAGGACTTGACGAGTAGACAGTAAAAATAAGAGTTTAGCATCGCATGACCAATATACAGTTTTGATGAGTGTGTCATAGATCTCAATTTGACCCAACATCAACAACATTCAACAAAAAAAACAACAAACATGCTAAAAACCGTTCATAAATAATAAAGTTATCATGTAAGAGTAAATATGAAATCATTACAATTTACCATTACACTATCGATAAAAACAAATTTTATCGTAAAACTGCCGACGCGCTACCGATCATAGCGTCTCCCTAGGCAATACGACAGACAATCGTGTTTTCGGTATCGGCTAGCGGCAAACTATCTACTTAGCCCCATACAAATAAAGACCAATATGGCTCGCGCTGATGGAACGTAATTGTGCGTACACTCGTACAATGTCAAGTACTACAATTTTCATTGTAGTAAAACTGTATAAATACGTTGTTATTCATTGTGTAAACGTGTTTCAAATTACTTTTTATAATGTTCTTGTAGTATTTGCCAACAAACATTGTAACAATTTACTCGGAAATTAGAAAAAAGCTAACGGGTTTCACCGGTTTCAACGTGTTTTATTTAGTAGTTATAACGATGTATTTCTTACAACTTATTATCTCAATAGGATCATTATAGTCTCAATAATCATTTTCTAATAAGAAACAGTACTTACATTCAATAAATCCAATAGAAATATCACTTTATTCACAGCGACTGATTAACTCTGTCACAGAAATTGGCGCAACTGTCAACGTCGAAAATGACAGAATCGAGCATAGACTACGCGATGTGTTGCTATCTCGATACGTAAAATCTACCAGAGAACCGAAATAATCGAACTTGTTCATACACAAGTAGTCTATAAGTCTGTGAAAACATGAAACAATGTTAAGTGGAGACCGCGGTCTCATGCGACCGCTTGGGGTTTGACGGAATGGCGCGATTTTTAGGTGCGGTCTCATGCGACCGCTTGGGGCCTGAGGGGTTAATACTTATTTTTTGTTTGAGTGTTTAAAATTTTACTTAAGTATATTTAAGCGTTAATAAAACGCTTAAATATATAGAAAAACATTAACCGATCACTCAGTTCCTCCACGATATCAAGGGGAACCGACTCCCAATAGCTAACAGCAATGCCTTCCTCGCGAGGCCACAACGCCTACCAAAACGCGAGGAATTTCAAGTTATAGGCTGTCGTTCAGCGCTAGTTCCGTCTAGTTATATACACAGTAGCCTCCGATGGCTTTTTACAAAGGATTACCAGGATTTTATTGGATTTCACTTTTACGTCACATGACTAACTCACGCGCCGGCGGACATCTTTACAAGGACTGATCACATTCTCTCAACCAACGCGGGCGCGAATCCTGAACGCCACGATTGCAATGCGCGCACAGTACTCGCGGTTGGTTTTTGCTATTTAACAAGGTCTGGCGCTGTCTCCTAGCAAAAAGATGGGAAATTAAAGCAGCGTACCGTAACACAGACCGCCATAGTTAATTTCACCGAATGACGTCTCTGACGTCTCTGACGACGAAAGAAAAAAATGACTATTTTTTCTTTATGATTTTTTCTATCTTTTGTGGTAGGCAAAGGGACCATAAGCACATCGCCTTGATTCTCAACAAAGTCATTAAATATAATATAATATTATATGGTACCTGGTTTTATGCCTGCGTCTTCTAAAAGTAATGTATGTAATTACCATTATTTGTTCTTGCAGAACACTCATTAGGATTGAGCAAGCAAAGCGCGAGACTCTAATTACTTTGGCACTGCGACAGACGGCGACGGTTAGCAGGTGCCCTAAAGCCCTGAAAGGAGACGCACTATTAATAATTATTGACGGCGCTTAAATAACTGAGAGCGGCACACACAGATGCATGCAAGCACGCACGCACGGAAGCACGCGCGCGAGCAAACATGCATGCACGCACGCATGCATGCATGCATTAATTTCAAATATATAGTAAAATTTTTGTATCAAATTATTTATGTCTTGGATTGATTTCTAAAATTAAATAAATACGAGTTTAACTCAGGTTTTTATGTTATATTGCATATGCCCTAAAAGTCGACATAAATTAATTTCTTATTTTAATAATTTTCATATAAAAGTTTCACTGAAATATCTACTAGCAATATCTTTCAATCAATTTATTGTAAATGTAAACTAAAGTTTTTTTAAAGAAACCTAATTAATGGAATCACGCGTTACTTTTCACGCGTTACCCTACATATTTTTGTTGCATTTTTATTGAAACATTGTTTACGGATTAAATCTCGTCGAAAATAATATTATTTTATTATCATGACTGTTGCCCGCTGGAGCTGTTGGTGGCATTCCAATGAATTTGCTACGTGCTTATTTTCAAATTGTTTTTAATCGAGTGCGTTTCGATTCACGCATAATGAGCGGCGTGCTGGCTGGGACGGCTTTAAAATACTCATATGTATGTACTTTATTCTAGTACCATTAAATCGAATATGCCTGCTTATTAGTAATAGAAATTAACAAAGAATGAACTATTATTATGATATAATTGATTATTGATATAAATGAAAATGAAATGATACAGGTAACGGTTGAGATTTTTTTTCTTTGGTTAACTTTATTAAGGGTGACTGAACACGTTGGTATATACTTTTATAGTAGGGGTAGGTTATAATAAAAAAAATTGGTTGCCTGTAAAGTCGGTATACGGGCGAAAGTTTTACGTGACAACGACTTTGAGTGGTAAAATAATTTTAATGTGAATATTCATTCGTATAGTAGGAAGAAGGATGAAATAATAGTAACAATTTAAAACATTTATTTATACAAAGAATTATATTTAAAACATTAATTTATACAAAGAATCTCGCACTGAATTTCATATTAACAAAATCTTAGGCGGGCTAACCATGCCCGAGTGGAAGGGACGCGTGCCTCTCACTCGCTCTCATGGCCTCTCTCTCGTTCGGTGACTCATCGTAACGTTACCGAGCGTTACACTTTTTCATAAGTGACTCCCAGCCGCAACCTAATTTAAGACGTTGTCACGTCAAAAGTAACTGCGACTGACACAGCTCTTGTTCTTTGAAGCCGTCCTCGACATGTACACCAACGGTATCATTCTGGAGTTAGGCACACAAGAGAGGCATCAAACTCTAAGGACACTTATTTAAACAGCTACTTAAAGATCTTTGACTTTGATCAATGTACCACTTGATGCAAAGGTAACGTCTTATAGTACTTATTAAGTCTCAAGAATGAAACTCTCCAATCTGTCACTCCATAAATCAATGGAAAAGTTGAACAAATCGCTTAAGAATAGCCTCCCAACTTACAAATGCCTGCGAATCGGCAGGAGTGCTGCTAATCCAACGATCAGCTGATCACCGTCCGCCGGCAGATCCATCGCGACTCGAGCCCACCCACCCTAAAGCCTCCTGAGACACTTCGAGCGAAACTGAACTTTATTGTTGTCACATTGGGGTGGGTTTCCTTTCGCAGCGTCGGCAAGTCGAGAGCGATTTAATCTGGCAGTTATTTTTCCGGGCATACATCAAGCGCTGGCAAATTGTATCGAAGCAGTGATGAATGGGCGCCGCGTAAATAACGGCACGTTTGCGCGCCACTTTCGCTCTCAATATGGCCGCCAAGTGAGCCAGATTATTGAAGTTTGCTGTAAGACCCCACGCAATAGGTCTCGTACAGTGAATATTTTATTAACTCTCACACAAAAAAGAGGATTTTGAAGGGCGTTTGAAAACATAAAAATAGTAAAATGTAAAAATACATTTTGAAATGTAAATTCCAAGAGGTTTGAAGAGCCAATGTTGCTATATGCCCAATGGGGGTGACTGGCAACACTTGCCACTGTTTACACTGTTCTCCTATAATCTTTTCCGAAATTCACTAATATTCACATCTTTTCATCGTTGAAGTGTTTGTATTGTGTGGTGCAAGTCAACATCAAGCCGCATCATCGTTATCCAAGAGAATATCGGTGTAATAATTCAGGAAAACTAAAAGATAAGTTGTATTTTTATACCCACTTTATTTAACAAATTGGGAACTGTCATATTTTTAGTGGAACATACCCGCTAAACACCGACATTGTTGCTGTCAGATTCAAATGACAGTCTCAAATTTGAATTTGACACTCTCGTAGTGTTGCCGCTTGGAAAATTTTACCCATGTCAGTGGAGTTTCTATAAATCTGGCTTACAAACTGCGTCGCAGCTCCACCATCAACACCTCACAGTAACAGATCTCACGACGTGCCTTTGTGGCGCCATCTAGCGACAAGTGAACTGCTTAGCTTCATATAAAATGGTAAATTGCGCAGCCTGTGGGAAATTTATGTCACCGGCGGGGGACGCCGCCTGTTCGTTGTGCCCCCTTAAGTACCATAAATTATGTGTGAGTTTGCCAGACAAGGTTCCGATCAGCAGGGACTGGTCCTGTCCCAGCTGCAAGAAAATCATCCGCAAGGGGGACAGCACGCTAGTAAAGAGTTTAGTCGAAGAGACAACCTCGGCTTCCAGTGACGCTGTATCACATATTCTGCTCCCACGGGACTCACTTCCCGACTCTGTTGACATGGAGGAGCACCGGAATAAAGAACTTGCGGACTTTATGGGGGAAATGAGGGAGTTCCGCATGGAGATGGCACAGCTGCGAGAATCCCTGTCGGCGCGGCTGGACAGCGTAGAGCGTAGGCTTGACGCTCTAGAGCAGCGCGGCACGGACGCCGCATCCGGCGCGGCCGCCGAGCTCGAGCGCACCATCACCGGCCTGAAGCGGGAGCTCAACGACCGCGACCAGGAGGCCCTCCTGGCCGACCTGGACATCGGGGAGCTGCCGGAGGAGAGGGGCGTGAGCGTCATCCAGTCGGTGACCGTGCTGGCCGCGCGCCTGGGTGTTGCGCTGGAGGAGCGTGACGTGGTGTTCGCGGAGCGCGTAGTCGTGCCGCCGGCCGAGGCGGGGTTCCGCCCGCGCCGCGTCGTGGTGCGGCTAGCGCGCCGCCACTTGCGCGACGAGCTGCTGCGTGCCGCGCGCGTGCTCCGCACCGGCCTAACGTCGGGCGCGGGCCCTAGAGTCTTCATCAACGAACGCCTGTCTCGCATGAATCGCCAGATGTTTCAACGCATCCGCGAGGCGTGCCGCAGCCTGCAATGGCGCTACGCGTGGACGAGACGCGGCCGCAAATTTGCTCGGCAGGGAGACGGGAAGCCGATGTTTCAGTTTCGTTCGGACGAGGATTTCGACCGCGCTTTTGGCCCCCGGGTGGCTATGCAGCAGCAGCGTCCTACAAAATAAAATGTCTACGATGTTCACAATGTCCTGCACATTACAAAAACTTATAGATTTTCGTTTGTTGCTGTTTTTTGATGTAGCACTATGTAAGGGTCCACCAAATAAAACATTTATTTTAATTTTAAAGAAATTTAATTCGGCAAGCACAGTTATGTACACAAATTACTATTTTTTATTTATTTATATTCTATTTATTACAAATTGTAAACTGATTGCAATCCTAAATACAATTCATGAACTGGTTACTTACTACAATTGTGTAATGTTGATTAATTCAATGACAGTTGGCAGGGATTTTTTTATGTGCGGGGAGATTTGTCACAGTAATTTTGATATACGAGTATACAGTCGTGGTCAACTAATTAGGGACAATCTCTAGTTAAGCCAAATTGTGAATTTATTTTTTATTTTCCAACGAGTCTTAACAATATTCCATATCTTTTACACGTAAGTATAATTAGTCATTGATGTGCCCGATTATACAAACAATAACAACTTCTTAAACATTAAACCTCTTTACAGTATAGCTGATAGATTATCAGTGTGCTATTTGTTCAAAGAATGCTGGCTGGCCATTTAATTAGGGACACTGAGATATTGCGTTCTATTTTCAAAATTTGAATCTCAATACTTTTTTATTTCTTCTTTTATTGTTTTGTGCTAGTTTTGGCGGCAATCCAGATTTTTAATTTTAAGTTTTGAGAATTATTTTGAAGAAATATGGGCAAAAATAAAAGTTGCGATCCAACACTACGAACAATTATCATGAAGTTTGTCGAGCGTGGTTGGTCATACCGAGGGATAGCAGAACATTTAAATTGTTCAAAAACTATGGTATGCAATGCAGTGCAACATTTCAGGCGCAATAACACAGCTTTAAATGTGCCCAGGACAAAAAGATCGAGAAAAACAACTCCGCAAGAAGATAGAATGATAACCAGGTTAGCTAAGAAAGATCCGTTTCTAGGCTCTATTTTAATTAAACACGAAGTGTTTGGGGCAGACGAAAGAGCCGGTGTATCAGCGAGGACCGTTCGACGACGTCTGGTAGAAGCAGGGTTGTTCGGAAGAGTGGCTCGCAAAGTACCGTTGTTGAAGAAAGAACATAGAAATGCTCGTTTGGCGTTTGCACGTAAATATGGACATTGGACCTACGCCCAATGGCAACATGTATTATTCTCTGACGAGACCAAGATTAATTTAATTTCTTCAGATGGAAGGCAATACGTACGGCGTCCTGTAAAAGCGGAAATGAATCCAAGATTCACAAAAAAGCAGGTGAAACATGGCGGTGGAAACATTAAAATTTGGGGTTCATTTTCTGGACGTGGAGTGGGACCTGTGAGAAAAGTTCAGGGTAACTTAGACCAACATCAATACAAAACAATATTGGAGGAAACTATGCCTCCCTATGCTGAGGAGCATCTCCCTATTATATGGACGTTTCAGCATGATAACGACCCGAAACATACCGCCCGTTCAGTCAAGTCGTTTCTTACCAGTCAGTCAGTATCGGTGCTAGATTGGCCAGCAAATAGCCCGGACCTCAACCCAATTGAGCACCTTTGGCACGAAATCAAGAAAAAAGTTTCAACTTATCGTACCACAACTTTAGATCAACTTAATCAAGCTTTTTGTGAGGCATGGGCAAACATTCCTATCGAAACATGTCAGAAACTGATAATGTCTATGCCACATCGGTGTCAAGCGGTAATTACTAACAAAGGTTTTGCTACTGGGTACTGATTTTACACGTAATAAAATGGAGCTTTTAAAAATATTATAATACTGGAGATTATTCGTTTTGTTTAACTCTATTCATCATTATACTTTACTGTCCTTAATTAAATGTCCAGCTACATAATTATACCTTAAAATTTAATACATGTTCAACCTTTGATATTAAATACTTTTTTCTATTTAATTATTCTCTTATTTACAGCCATTTATAGTATAGTAATCGGACCAAATTATGCAAATAATAGGTGCTGAAAAATCAATAGGGTTTTATATTTATATGTACATAACCGGTTATTGCTCTTCACTATCTTAAATGTCCCTAACTAGTTGACCACGACGTATATGATAAGGTCATGCAAAAATAATGATGTCAATAAATTGTTATACCCAGAAGACAGATACTATATAGATGCAAATACTTATTATTTCAGTGGCATGTGGAAACTAATATTTATTAGAAATGTGTACTAAAAATCTAAGTGTTGGTATCTTTAATGCTGGGTCGCTGGGTACAAAGCAGGAGGAATTTATACTGGCCATGCAGGAAATGGCTCCGGATATAATGGCGATAAACGAGACTTGGTTGGGTTCAGGGCAGGATGACAAGGCGCCTAGGCTGCCGGGCTACCGCTTGCAGCACACCCCAAGATCGGACGGCCGCGGTGGGGGGGGTGGGTTTTTACATACGCAGGGGCATAAGCGTTCGAACCTGCCCTCACCCCAGTGCGACTGCCGTGGAACAAATGTGGTTGAGCGTGCGCATAAACAACCAGGATATGGCTATTGGAACCGCCTACAGGCCACCTAGGCAAGACGTAAACATGTTTCTGGACGCCTTAACCTGTTCCGCCATCTCTTTGGCTACATATGATCACATCATTTTACTTGGTGACTTTAACATCAATCTTCTTGATAAGAGTTGCAGCAGGACCAGACTATTCAAACAGTTTTTGCATAGCGTTAACTTTTGTCAACTGGTTGAGGAACCCACCCACTTCACATACCACAGCCAAAGCCTCATAGATGTTATCTGTTCAAACATGCAGGCACTAAAGGTTAAGGTCAAATATTCTCCAGATGTGGGTGGCCATGCAATGATAGCAGCAGAATTCAAAATAAGGAAGGACAGGCCAAGTCCTTGCTGGCTAACCTACAGACCAATGAAAAATATACTTGTAGATCAATTTAATTCTGATCTAGATTCTGTCCAATGGAGTAGGTTCAATGAGTTGGAAGATGTTGACACCCTGGCTGAAGCGTTTACTCTCTGTGTGAGGATGCTATTCGACCTCCATGCCCCCATCAGAAAACAGAAATTCAAACACCCTCCACACCCATGGATAACAGACACAATAAGATCTATGATGTGCATCAGACACAGCTACCACAAGAGATTTAAAAAGTATAATACATTGGTCTTAAAAGATAGCTATAGAACAATGAAACATATAGTGCTAGCTGCTATAGAAAATGAAAAAAAATGTTTTTTTAACAATCATATAAACAGTAACTTAAATAACTCGAAGAAACTATGGCAAAATTTAAAAAACACTGTTATTCCAAATAAAACGTCTACAACAGACCTCCCTACTTTCTTGGACAACCCAGATCAAATAAACGCACATTTCCTCAATACACCCGGTGACGATAGAGTGTCAATATCTCAGCTGTCGTATTTAGAGCATCACAGACATGGCGCTGCAACTTTCTCATTGAACTCAGTCAGCGAGGATAAGGTTTTAAAAATTATCAGGAGTTTCAAATCCAATGCATACGGTGACGATGGCATTTCCTTAGAAATGTTGCAATTGACCCTACCTCAATCACTGCAGACTATTACTAACCTGATTAACAGGTCGATAGAAGAATGCACATTTCACAAGAGTTGGAAGATCGCAGACCGCTTCCAAAAAGCAACCAGCCTGACTCTGTGCAGGATCTTCGACCTATCAGTCTGCTCACTTATGTCTCCAAAATCCTGGAAAAAGTGGTATGTGAACAACTTACCAAATTCCTGGAAGATCACAACATACTCCCTCAAACACAATCTGGCTTTCGCAGGGGCTATGGCACTGCTACTGCTTTGGCGGATGTGGTCGACAACCTCCTGACAGACCAGGACCACGGACTGATAAGCGCCATGGTCATGCTTGACTTTTCGCGAGCTTTCGACACGAACAATACAACTCTTCTGCTGTCAAAGCAGTCATTTTACGGAGTTGATGCAAGAGCGGTCCGGTGGTTCAGCAGCTATCTATCGCACAGGCAGCAGTATGTGGAGCTGACCAAGGCTAATGGGGTTAAAGTTCAATCTTCACCTTTACCTGTATCGCGCGGTGTGCCTCAAGGGTCAATTTTAGGTCCTGTCCTCTACATTTTGTATAGTACAGACATAGTTAAAACCATTACTCAATGTAAATATCACTTATACGCAGATGACCTGCAGTTATACCTATCTTTCCCACCGTCAGAATATGCCACAGCTGTAGTGAAAATAAATGATGACCTGTCCCAAATAGCCGCATGGTGCAAGTCGAATTGCCTGACCCTGAACCCCAGAAAGTCAAAACTTATTTTTTTCGGAGCAAAATTTAACCTACACAATTTTATTAGCAGCTGTACATCCTTCAATATTACTCTTAATGAGGAAAGTATTGAACGAGTAGATGAAGTCAGGAATCTGGGGTTGGTCCTGGATAGACGCCTGAACTTTGAGACTCATGTTGCTGAATGTGCTCGCAACTGCTTTTATCGTCTAAAATTACTGTACAAAATAAGACCCTACTTGTGCGAACCGCTCAGAATTCGGTTGTGTGAGTCATTGGTCCTGTCCAAAATGAACTATTGTGACACTGTATATGGACCATGTCTTCTATCCAGTTCTATAAAACTAATTCAACGCGTGCAAAATGCCTGTGCCCGGTTTTGTTTCTATATTCCACCACGCACGCATGTAACTCCTTTCCTTAACGCTGCAAGTCTGCTTAAGATGGAGGCTCGTAGAAAACTTCATCTTGCTACAATGTTGTTTGATGTTGTTAATGCCGGGAGACCAGAGTATCTCTATGACAAGCTGGTGTGGGCATGGGAACAGGGTAGATATCCGAAAAGAGCATGTACTCACATCTTCTCTACTCCCAAGCATCGTACTATGGCTTTTCGTGGATCATTTAGATATGCGGCCTCTCGGTGCTGGAATGACCTCCCGCCACCAATGCGTGACCTGAAAACCAAAATTACTTTTAAAAAACACCTTAGAAACTACCTCATTGAATTACAAAAAACCAGATAAAAATGCTGCCTATAAACTAAACTAAAATCAAATAATTACATAAACTTACGTCCAGTGTTTACACGAAGTACTTGGGACGGGTTTGTGGGTCCAGTCCAGACCGGGGCCACCCTCTCGGAAAGTACCATCTCTCGTGTTCTTTTCTAATTCTCTGCCACTAATATCACCTACTCGGTTATATGGACATCTCAGTCACAATACACATTGTCTTGACATGTTGGTCTTGGCGTGGTGACGGACATACGAGAAATTCCATTTCTTGGTGTAATTCAGTAATGCCACGTCCGAGACGCCAATTGCCACGTATGCTTTGCGGCTTGCGCCACGTCATCGTCATCTTTTTTTGCTTTTGCATGACTTTGCTGAATTTTGCTTTGCCGATTGCCATTTTTATCGTATGGTTTTAATTTAATTTGTTTGCCCACTGTATTTAGCAAAGGAATCTTGCATCCTGGAGCCTTGCATCATCTTTTTATTTTTATTTTATATTTTTGTAACTAGGTAAGTTGTCACATTTTTTTTTTCTTGTCTGCTGTTTCTTTGTTGCCCATTTGTAATTGTTCTATTTATGTTTGCTTTATTTTGGTTTTCTATTTTATTTTAACAGTTTTATAAGTATGTTTAGTTTTTTTATAGTTATTAATTTTTGCTAAGTCACTCTAAATCAAATCATTCAGGCCCTGTCAGAATAACAGCGCTTCTGTGTTATTCTGAACACCCACGAATGACACAGAAGCATAATGCTGAGACAGGGCCCATTAGCTTTCACACTATTCGTTATATTTTTTATTACTTTTCTGTTTAATGTTTTTTTAATGTTTTTCTGTATTGTTACTGCCTGTGCAATTTTAGTTTATTTTTATTTCAATGTGTGTGTTAGTGAATAAATGTTTTCTTTCTTTCTTTCTATAAAATATAAGTAAAACGCGTAAAAAATTTTAGACAGGTTCAACATTACTTTGGTGGCGGAGTCGTCAACGTAGCCGCCGGATATGCGGAGGAAGTGTCCCATCCCACCTGAAGTAGTTGTTTTTTTAACATTTCACTATCTTTATATATATTTTAATATTTATAGTACCTATTTAATTTTATATATAGTGTTTCAAATATTTGTATAATACTCAAACTGAAGAACAGGTCTCCAATAATTGGCTTTTTCATTCATAACTTTCACCTGTACTTTATTTGACGGTACTCACAACATTTTCTACTGCGATACAAAACACAATTATGATTAGTAAAAGTGTCTTTATAATATAACAAGACACGACACAACGCGACTGTTAATGTCCGAAAACAAACTTTCACTAAAGATTGTAATAGCATCCAACCTGTTCTTATCAAAATTCTGTTTAAAAGTTTTAAGTAATCCTAACGGGTCGCAAATGGGGGTTCTTTACGCACTCTGACAAAGCGTCACACAATACGGGCGGCGCTAGTGCCGTAATTACTCGGACCAACTTTTAATTGAGTCCCTTTGACGCGCCGCCGCCACCGCCACCCGCCGCGTTTGGCATTCGCAACAGTGTTTAAATATACAAAATCGTATAATTCCTGAAACGAGCAATTGTCGAGGCGGAATCCTTTTGTTATTGAAGTTTTAAATAACGCGAAAGAAATAATTGAAGATGCGGCGCGGAGGGGCGGGGGGCAATTTCCTGAAAAATGGCGCTCGGACCGGCCGGTGCCATTGATGAGCGCCAGCGTGCGCGTAAGTGTTTTTAAGCTTTGTTTAAAAGTGGTATTTTTTAAAGCATTCAAATAGTGTAAAACACTAAGACTTGTACTCACCAGACAGTTTTTTTCTTTATCTACAAAACCGGCAAACGAACGACCATACGTACATACGCCTGACGTTGCTTATGGGCGCAATGACTCCATAGTTCTATTGCCCATTAAAACGGAACAAACCATGCAAGGAAATGCTGGAGGTAGAGATAGGTATAATGTCAGAGAAAATGTTTTAAAGTATTTTTATTTATTGGAAAGGGATGATTTTGCATTTGTTGTTCAAAATCGAACGGTTAATAAGTCTGCCACCTTCCAAGCGCGACATGCACACCTATACTAATTTAATTTCTTGTCAATTTAAATAGCAAATAAACGTTAATGTCATCAAAATCATACTTGTAAAAAAACCAAGTCTCGCTACTCAGTTCTACGAACACAATGTATCTCACAAGTAATACATAATGTTATATTAAATTAGATTGTTTAGTGCGATTGCCAAGTCAAACGACTTGGTATTACATCATAGAGCAACACGGGCCTCCGGTGGCAGACCGGAGCATGTTGCTCTATAAAAAAAAATAAAAAATAAAAATAAAAATAATTTATTTCAGACCGAGATCCATATAAAAGTGTTAGTATGCATAATGTTCTTATAAACTATGTTAGTGTACAAACATGGTGTTAGTATACAATCTTATATGTAGTATAATCTATTAAACTAGGTGTTAGTATTACATAATAGAGTTCATTAATTAAAAATTTGTTGGGGCGGTGATCACCAATAACTGTCCGCACAAAACTTTTCCACATTGGTGAGTCCCGCCTATCACAAACAGTTCAGGATGGCGTTCGGACTGTCCCTAATTCTGCAAATAAGGGATGCTGTGTTTTTGCGGATGATTGCACCAAAACCATCTGTTTCATATTCAGCAAACATTCCCGACGCACTGCAGAAACGAGGCAGTCCCAACATCATCCTGAAGATAATATTATTGTAGTGGACCCGTAGGGCATCAAGCGGCTTTTTGGCATAACTTACCCACAGATTCCCCGTGTAGAAACACTGACAATACGCTTTGAAGAGCGTGACTTTTGCTTCTTCACTACAGCGGGAGAATTTACGGATCAGCATGTTGCCTCTGACCGCCAGAGCCCTACGTTCCCTCTCAATATCTACATTATCTTTAAGATCGTCAGTAACAATGTGGCCGAGATATTTAAAACTGAAGACACTCTCAATAGTAGCACCGTTTAGGGTTATCTCGGGCACAGTCTCTACCCTTCTACCTGAGGCCTTAAAAACAATGAGTGCACACTTTTTAACATTATAGCTAAGGCCGTGAGAAGCAGCATACCTAGCACAGATTTCCAACATTTTCTGGATTGATTCCGCAGTCAGGCCCAGCAGCACCATGTCATCTGCATAGCTGATGTTATTGATACTAACACCATCCACGCTGCATCTCACACGCATGCTGCTGAGGTCGGCCAAGAGATCATTTACATACAGGTTGAAGACAGAGAGCGAACTGATCCCCCCCTGTCGCACCCCGCACTCCAACTTATACGGATCAGAGAAAGCAGGAGACCATTTTATGAAATTGGTTTGGTTCCCGTACCAATACTGAAATATCTTCAGCACAGCCGCCGGTACAACCCTGTCCCTCAACTTCTCCCAAAGCACCTCATAAGATACAAGGTCAAATGCCTTATAGAGATCAAGGAAACAGGCATATACGACTGGTATAGTACTGGACAGTGTGCTTGAGATTCAGAATTGCGCTTTCAGTTGATAGTTTGGGCCGAAACCCGAACTGAGCATAATTTAAATTTAAATATTTTTGTAAGATAGACTCGAGCACACTGTCCAACACTTTTGCTATTGTAGTGGCAAGTGAGATCGGGCGGTAGTTTCCACTATCCGAGATATCCCCTGTCCTGTTCTTCACAATCGGTACAACTTTCGTTTTCATTAGGTTATGAGGTAAGTATGAGTAACTAAGACACATTGTAAAAAACATGGACAGAAGCTTCGGCAAGTGGACCTCAAGTGGAAGTGGAAGTGGCAGCCTGTCGTGTTCAGGCGACTTGCCTCTTGTCATGAAATCAATTCTAGCTCTGACCTGCTTAGCAGTTATGTGTAATAGAGGCTTATTTCATGGACAGGAGGACCCAGCATCGGCTTTATCAGGCGGTGGCCCAAGAGGGGAGTGAACTTTGAAATTATTCGCAAAAAGCTAAGCAATATCCCTCGGATCATTCCTGCCATCTACGCTCACAGGAAGGCCAGGCATAATATTCAGTTTACCAGTGAATTTCCAAAAAGTTTTAAAATCCTTAGCATCTCGCTGTTCAGCAATTTTATCCATCACTATCTGGTCCTGATTTTTACAACACTACTTTAGGCGGGTCTTAAAAGCCTTACGAGACTCATACATGTCTTCATATATTTTGCCTGCAGTGGGTTTATTGTTCAACACCCAGATTTTAAATGTTAGCCTGGCCCTCCTGTGCGAAGCCTGTACATGCTTGTTCCAACCGCAAAGTAATTTACCTTTTCTACGCCCGTCGCTTCCGCACTGCCGAGGCTGTGCCGCCGCCCCGACCATAGTGTTAACAATGCTACAATAATTTACCTTATTCTATATACTCACCGAATGATGCGATGGTCAACCCGCCTTGCAACCTTAGGAGAGGACAGGGGTGGGGGAGGAAACAGGATGGTTGCAGCCCAGCTGCTGTGATGCGATTTGACGCCTGCCTCGTGGTAGCGTGCCACGCCTGCCGACTCCTCGAAGGCTCGTCCAAATCACTTCAGACCTCCGATGGCCTCTTAAACCCCGAGCACGCACAATAACGCGTGCTAATCCGCCAAGGATTTGCGACATATACGCTGCCGTATGCGTTTGTCCGTCCGATTAATTAACTACTGCAGCCTCCGATGGCTGTCTACATTAAGATCGACAAGATATTATCCGATTTCTTGTTCTCTCAAACTCACACCCAAAGTATATGTTGAGTTTTCCCCAACTAAACACGTGGCGACCCGAATCAAAGAAAGAAAGCAAGCCGCCGACAGAATTACAATCCGGTTTCTTTTACACCATATAATCCGATCTGTCGCTGTTCCACCGTGGGAAATCAAAATCAGCAAACCGAACTTAACAGACCTCCGCCATTACGTGTTATTTCCAAACCGAAGCAATAATGAACTGACAGACCACGAATGTCAATGTCAGCTGACAGTTTTTTTTCTATATATTTTCTCTATCTTAGTGGTAGGCAAGTACCACATCCATACTGCCATTGGTTTCGATCAGGTAGTCATCCCCCGCTGCCGCCCGCGCCTTGGCCCCGCCTCGTCCTTACAATCTTTTGCCCGTCCTTGGCGTGGCCGCGGTAAACAAAGCCGCTTCTTCGCGTTTGAGCTGAATGCCTGAATGCACCCGCTAACGAGCCCACCCATCCACAGTCACTCCGCGCCGCAGCTTTCATTCCTATTAATATTGTTAAGCTTTCTACAATAGCTTTTGTATTTGTTTTGAAATCTCTTAGCGTGTACTAAAACGTTCTAGGTAAGTAAGTAGGTAAGGTAAACTAACCAATTATTGGCACTTTAGGCAATACCATACAAAAACACCTCTAAGTTTTTTCTTAGATTATTTTCTTGCATTATTTCTTGATTGATTTCTTGCATTATCGGTTCAGATTAATTATTAAGTCAAGTGTGGGTATAAATTTTCCAGATTTTATTTTTATTGTAATAAGCCATTACACTATATACACTATATCGTTAATTTATTGGCATACTGCCAATAATTCAGAATTAAGTTTTATATTGACATTCCGATTATTGGCATTTCAATAAGTTGAAAAATAATGGTTTAATTTGCAAAGTTTTAACAGAAACACATTTAGTTTGCACAAAAACAAACAATAACAGGTACTAATCACAAAAAATAATCATTAAACAATTAAAACCGAGTGCCAATAATTGGAGGGGTGCCAGCGTTAGAGCAAGTTACCCTACTAGATCTTGCAATCTGAAGCTGAAAACTGAAACTTTTTATTATAAACATGCATTTATATGTTAACTAATTATGTTTGTATGTATGCCGCTATTTATTCATTATATAAAACATAATCCCCGAAGGATTAAGACCCCCGTAGCCCCGAAGCCCCGAAGCCCCGAAGACTAGGCAATGAGGACCGCAAAAGCAGCCCTCTGCCATAGTTCACTTTTCACCAAATAGCGACTGCACATGTGCTCAGCGTGACAGGTGGTGAGCGCAGCGTCACTCTATGCTGTTGGATGTATGTGCAGTCTTTAGTCCGTTAGTCGCCTTTTACGAAACCCAAGGAAAGTGAGGGGGTGGTAGTATTACAAATTGAAAAAGACAGTATCGATAATTTTTTTCCACGAGCAGGAGTCGAACCACTCTGGTAATCCGGGCCAGGGGCTCTTTCCAGGTGAGCTACCGTGGAACTTATTAAGCCCACCGGAATTAATCAACACTATCTTTATTTTTTTTTACGTTGTGAGTTAAAGGCACCCTTTCAATGTCAACAAACTACGTTAAACGATATCCGTATTTTTACAAATATTAAAGATCAGTTAAGAAAGAGGCAAGCTATGTTATAATGTTATTGTTTATATAACTGTTCATATTTGTTTATATAAATGTTCGCAACAAAATTTGTGTTAAAACTATATAAACATAAACATTGAGGTGGTAGTTATTCTTTTAACCCATTTAAGGTCACTGTACTCGATTGAGTACGGTTAAACTTTTAAATAAATACGAAAAGTTAATAATATAAAATAATTTATTTTAATGAAGTTCAATGAAGGATAATATAATTACTTTTTACATCTTAAAAAAAGGGGTTGTTTTAAAATTTGTTTCACTGTGAATCAATTAAAGCCGCGATTCTAAAGATGATACAGGTAAGACTTATGTATTATCATTATTTTTATATTAAATATGCAAATATCGTTGTTTTATGCTAAATATGATAAGACATTTATTTATTTATTTATTTTAGTGTTTAAGGAAACATACAGCTTCATTATTACACATATAAACAATAATTAATAGATAATACAGTAGCATTTAAAGTTTCCACTAATGAATTTAACAAAAGAAATATATTGTTGAAAAAAGACAACAGTGCGAAAAACAAATGAAAAAACAAGAGAAAACAATTCTTAAATCAAACTTTTGGTTTAATTAAAGAAAATATTTTTTTACACCTAAACCTTGAACAACAGAGTTCAAAGTTTAAACAATTATAAAATGATAATATAATATAAGTAGACAACAGAGTGTATTAAATTTCAGTTGCTTTTAAAAGGCTACGAAAACATCCAATACTTTCGTGAAATATGTCGATGTGGTTGAAAGAACTGTTGAATTCATTAACGACTCATATAATATAACTATTGCGTCTATAATTTGTCTTGCACAATGGCGCAAATAATGTATTTTTGTTACGAGCGCTCGGTCTGGAACACCTAAAAAATATTTTACTCAACAAGTAAGATGAGTCTACACAGGAATGAATTAGTTTATACAATAGAACTTGATCTCGATATGATCGTCGACTTGCCAGGGATTCAAAAGTATCAGTATCGAAAAGGTTAAAGCGATATTTTAGACGTTTTTTAAACTTGTTCTGAATACCTTCCAGTAAGTCTTTATGTTTTAAATATAGAAGTTTCCTCACGCTGGATGCGTACTCAAATTGCGATCTGACGTACGCATTGTATAATAAGATCAAGGGGTTCACATTTTTTAAATCAACACTTTGACGGAAAATGAAACCTAGCAACCTATATGCCTTCCCTGCGACTCTATCGATATGTGACTCGAAATATAATCCACTATCAAGCTGAACGCCAAGATCCCTAACCTCATTCACTCTTTTTAAACCTTTGCCATTTAGTTGATATTTATAAGTTATAATATTATATATGTATAGTTTCTTATGTCTCCGATGTATTTTTTTTTCATCGAATAACTCTTCAAAAACCCGAACAGGAGTGAAACTCTTTTAGGCTCTTCCCCCACAGAAAACTGTTTATCCAATAAAAGCAAATTATCGAACATTTACGCCAAACCGATATCTTTTCCTGCTCTCAACCTTGATGTGGTTGCAACGCTCTTCCAATGATGAAGCGGAAAACTCTCGCTTTGTTCATTTCTTTGAAACAGTAGTGGCTTCTTGTTAACGTCCCTTCCTTCCCCTTTTCCAATGACAGTGCCTAAAAAGGATGCAGGTAATACAGCGGCTTCCTCCTCTCCTACCACCAATTCGCTGTTTGAGGTGGAGTTCACTAACATCCGTGGGCTCCATTCTAATCTCAACGCTTGCATTACTTTTTCCGACGGAGACTCAAATTCGTCGTCCTCCTGACACGTCTTATTTAAGGTACCCCGGCTATCAGCTTGAAGAGCAATCCCTCGTGAAAGCCGGAGTATGGTCTTTACGTGAGGGCTGACATTTGTTGTCGTCGTCTGCACTGTTTGGAAGACCCCTCCTTTTCCATCCTTTGGGTGCGCATTAAATTCGGCTCCCGTTGCCGTGTCTTTGCGTGCCTATATTGCTCCCACACAGGAGATGCTAACACATGCAGACTTTTTGACCACTGAAAGCTAGTGTTTTCCTAGAGGTGGAAAACAATATAGTTTTTTCTAATAAGTGAAATGTGGTAAATTGTTGTTTACTCAAATGAATGCTGGGAAAGAAATCAAAGATGATAATTTGTCTCAAAGCCAAACTCTTTTATTTCATTTCTTAATACATGGATAGTCTAGCAATAACGATGGTATTTATTCCATATTATATTACGATGATATCAGAGGATTTACTTCTATAAGTTATTTCTACCCTGTTTAGTCTAGATACAAAATTACCTACACAAATTAAATTAAATATAATTCTAATGCATGAGTTATTACGAGGAAATAACTTTATTGGAGTTCCATCATCAATTTAGGTGTTATGCAAAAGACTTTTACTCTCAAGGTCGCTTTATGTTGATTCGCGACTGCAATCAAATTATCCCAAATCTCAATAGCTATTTGTTAATCATTTAGGTACATTGAATTCTACAGTAAACTAACATCATCCTGCCAGACGATCCCGGCATCCAGAACGGTGGCGGCCTGGAGAGAAACCCTCGAGTGACGGTCCAGGCGTCCACCGAACGAATATGGAGACTGACCTGAAGAGCGATGGTGATCCTTCCTTTACCTGGCTAGAGAGCTGCACAGGTGACTGCCATCAGGTTTTCAGCAATCCACGGGGACCGGAGGTAGTTAGGTATATTACCGAGACATTTCTTCCGAAATTGACCAAAATAAGGTGCAAGACCTTTCAAGGAACCATTGTAAAAATGGAACTCGTTAAAATGTTCTAACTAAGAGTTAGAAAGAACATTTCTTAAAAGAAAATGAAAAAATAATAATAAAAACCCATCTGGAACAATAAACATGTGGTTGGTCAGAAAAGTATGATTTTGCAGATTTTAAATTGGAAATTTAGAAAATCGTTGAACTTACTGCCGATGTCTGCCGTTCCCGCTTCTACATCTTCTGCGGGTCGTTCATCTCCAGACAATGCAACAATCCCCTTTCCACCCTGTAAAACCACATGGCATGTTTTTTCCAAACGACAATAAAAAAATAAACGATTTGAATGCTCCGCAAAGAACTTACCAATAAATTACATCGACATTTTTTTTAACCCTTTACATTCCGGGGCCGATGTATTTGGATTCTTGGTAGCCCTGGGGCTCCGCCCTTGTCTATTTTCAAATCCTGCTCCGAGACGAATCAAAACCTCAATTACAAATGACCATCACTCCTCCAGATGACATCACAAATGTCAAATTGTTTTTATCGTTCTTTTCTAGGAACAGGCTACGGTCAGAGACCATACAGCCAAGAATCAACTTTATTTTTACTAGGTAAATTCTCACTACGTTTTCGGAAAGACCAAACGCATCGATAAAATTGAATTCTACTTATCCCGTGAGACTGCTAGCGCCATCTATTGAGGTACTACAGAACTAAAATCAACGAAACCAATAAGTTTGCTATAAATTTTTTTATTATTTTATAAACAAGGACAACGTTAAAAAAATACAACGTTACAATACACCCCCTCCAACGAAAGTTCCGAGCGTAGTGAGAAACTACGCTGCCCTCAGCGTCACTAAAGAAAAATCCTACCTAAGGAGTGTACCAACATTGATCATATCAATTAAACGAACCCCCGTCGAAACAAGACAGAACTCATTTAAAAAAAATCTTGGAAATGAGACAAAAAACTTAACCTAAGGATTTGCCTTGGCATAGCCGGAGCTCCGAAGAGACACCGACCCACATTCGTGGCCTACGGCATGGTGAGTAAACAACGTACTTACCAAAAAAAATCACCATAACCTGATAAAACCACCACCAAAACAAGCTACGGCATGGTGGGTAAACAAATTACCAGCAAACACCCTACCACAGTAGCCTTATCAAAACTCTAACTAAACCAACTAAAAATAAAGTTCCAATCCACCTAAGTTAAACCAATTCCAGATCTTCAAACCCCCACCCCGCTAACTTCAGGACTAAAGTTAATTAACCGTCCGGATATGCGTATTTATACAGTTTTAACACTTACATACTACTTTCATTCTTCTACTTTTCCCCCTCAACTATCGAAATCCCTTTTAAATCTTATCTGACATTCATCATCTGACCTAATGTAGCGAACCAGTTTATTTACTTTCGCCACCCCTGACACTAACCCCAGAGTTTTTATAAGAGACACTCGTAACTCCCTACTTTATGACAAAAAAAATTTTTATCCTAAGAAAATTATTATTGGCTTACCAATATTAATTAAACTAACCAACCGTCTTCGGGGTAAACTTTCGAGTGGTGAAAAGCACATGTTTTGTTTTTACGCAACCGTCAACGCAATTTCAGCTCGAGTTGGTTAACAAAACAACAACCGTCTTCGCGGAGTAAAGCCGCTCGAGTTGAAAAAAAATATATATTACTCAACCGTCAACGCAATGTCAGCTCAGGTTGGTAACAAACGCAACCGTCTACGGGAAAACCCTCGGGTTGTTAAACGCAAACTTACATTCGAAGTTGTACTTATGTTTTTACGAAAACATCTAAACGCAAAAAAAACCTAAAAGGCGCGTTGCCTTTCGTGCACTAAAAACTTAAAACTAACCTAAACCTAAGGTTCGCCTTGGCATCGCCGGGTCCCAAACGAGACACCGACACACAAAAGTGTCCTACGGCATGGTAGGTTAGTAACGTACCTTTATTTTTGAAATATGCCAAGCTCCTAGTGGTTTCCCGTCTAGTGACACCAACTCATAAACTAGAGGGGAACGAATTTTAGCCACTATGCACTTCTCAAACTTCGGCGCCCGTTTTGAGGCTTTGTATTTCGCAGCATCGCTTTGGACAAATGTTTGCTTCCACACTTCCTGACCTACCTTTATGGTCATTGGTCGTCTGCGGGTGTTGTAATATTTCGCATTTGTCTGATGCGCTTTAAGGATCCTTTCTCGGACCTTATCAAAGACCTCTCTTAAAATACCGAGCTCCCCCGCATATTCCTCTCTAGGCATCGTTACTTCATAGTCGCCTTCTTGGGACTTTTTATAAAATGAACCATTTATAATTGGCTCCCTACCATGCGCTAAAAAGAATGGCGAAAACCCTGTGCACTCATTTACCGCGCTATTTAACGCGAACTGTATCTTATACAGCTTCACGTCCCAAGTCCTATGATCGTCCTTGACATAAGATGAAACTGCTGTCATGACAGTTTTATTGTAGCGTTCGACTAGGTTGACTTGTGGCGTGTATCTTGGGCCATAATGTACCCTGGGGATATTATAACGCTCTAATAGCTCACGAAATTCCGATCCCGTAAATTGAACCCCATTATCGGTAATTACGGTTTCAGGAACCCCATGTGTTAAAAGAACAAAATGTTCAAACGCCTTAGCCACTAAAGCACTAGTCGCGCGACGCAAAGGAAAAAGCATCGTATACTTGGAGAAACAGCAGGTTACCACTAAAAGATGTACAAAACCCGAGCGTGACTTAGGCAAGGGTCCCACCAAATCTACCGAGAGGACTTGGAACGGCCTATAGCATTGTTTCGGTTGACCCATAAGACCTGGAGTTAGTCGAGTGGAGTGCTTGTACGCGGCGCAAGTGTTGCAGTTTTTCACGAATTCCACCACGTCACGGTACATTCCTTGCCAGTAAAACTGCAGGGAAATTTTCCTGTGAGTTTTAAACACGCCGAAATGTCCGAACGTGGGTGGCTCGTGGTGATCCGCAATAACTCTTGCTCGCTGTCCTTTGGGCACAACCACCTTCCAATCAAACTCCTGAGTCAAACCATACTTGGATTTGCTAAACCGATACAGCGTGCCCTTTTCTACTCGACAGTTCGGAAAGTTTTGCGGATTACCTTGACAACCTTTAAAAATTCGGTCGTACCAGTCGTCTCTACTGTCGACGCCTACAACCACTTCGACTGGTAGAAGACGTGATAACGCGTCTGGCACGACGTTGTCCTTACCCTTCCTATGCACGACCTTAAAGTTGTATTGTGATAACCGGCATCCCCATCGTGCCAAACGACCAGTAGGATTTTCGAGCCGAAGGAACCACTGTAACGACGCGTGATCCGTTACGACAGTGAACTCGCGTGTCCCTAAATAAGGTTCAAACTTTTCAACCGCATAAATCACTGCCAACGCTTAACGCTCTGTCGCACTGTAGTTTCGCTCGTTTTTATTAAGAGACCTACTGATATAAGCAATTGGGTGTTCTTCTCCGTTCTGTACCTGTGTCAACATACCGCCAACTCCGTAACTCGAGGCGTCACAGTGTACAGTAAAAGGTTGGTCAAAATCAGGACAGGCTAAAACTGGAGCTAAACCTTGCCAATATCTCCAATCTTCAGAGTTGACCTTCTCTGAAGTGAATTCGCTGCGGTTTAAGCGTATTAGTTTTTTAGCTTTTACGTTACATTTTGGACACGACCCAATTGTATAACCGAGCTCACCACAACTGAAGCACTTCACTCTTTTGTCGTCAGCCGTACACTGTGCTCGAGTATGAGTATTTACTTTACACCTATTACAAAACCCGACCTTTTTGTTGGAATCGAAATGTTTGGGTTTATTTTCCGGTGTCCTAACAAAGTTGTTCTTGTTCGGTTGTCCGAAGTTTAGTGTAGGTTTGTTCCCTACAACACTAACCGGTGTCTTACCCTTACTCTTATAAACTAACTCTGGATTCAAACTCGAGGTCTTGGGTGGCTCAGTAAACAAACTAGTTCGCTGACGTGCAGCCTCTAACTTACGACATACAGCCTTTAAATCCGTTACTGTTTCAAAATGGTGTAACGCCAGCTGTTCCGTAAAAGTCGGCCTAACATTGTGCAGTAAAATTTCCACCTTTTCTTCTTCGGACAAAGATTTCTTCAGTCGTGAAAACAAACAACTCATGATCGCGAATTAAATGTGAATTGGTTCATCTTGACCTTGGGTCCTAGACCGAATCTCACCCCTTAGTCGATAATCGTAGTCGACAATGTCAAACTCCTCCAAAAGCAAAGAACTGAGGTCTTGCCAAGAGGAGATTTGGTCTTTGACGCCTCGGTACCAAATGAGACCCTGATTTCTAAATAGCAAAAAAGCAGACCTAAATAATTTTTCTTCAGAAACATTATAAGCAACAGCATGTTCAGCAACTGACTCTAGAAAACTACGGGGATCTGCCGTGCCGTCAAACTGAATCTTCCACTTGGCGACGTTGGAGTCCGACGAACAAGCGGATAGAGATGACACAGCCGCCTGAGGTTCGGTCGCTTTCAAATTTGTTGGTGGTGACGAAGAACCAGATTCTTGCAAATCCAGACGCTGACGCAATTTCTTCAAAGCCTCCTTGACACTGGACTTCACCGTAACGTCAGCCTCTGCCTCCGCATTCACCCTATCTAACCGGAACCACAAGTGACAGAATAAAGCCCTAGCCCGAACCAACAAACTCCGTTCACCTGAGGACTCAAAATCGTCGATGCGTTTCCGAAGGTCTTTTAATTTGTCGCCGATAATCTGCAACTCTTTCATTGGAAGCGCGTCGTCATCGCCTAAAATATCTTCAGGATTAAAGTCGTTGATCTCATTTTTCAACTGTCTTCTTAATTTCAAGACTGTGTCCTCAGGTGTTTCGCCACGAATAGAAACCTCATAAAACAACTCGTCACGATGCAGCGCATAAAGGTGCACTGTGTTCAAATTCATCTTGTAAAATAAAGGAAAAAAAAAAATTTTTCGACTACGAAAAAAGTAAAAAAAATCTAAGTTAAAAGGTAATAAGGTTTTGTAATTTTACTACCAAAATATTGCTGTTGTCAAATGCTCCAATAAAGTTTCACAAAAAAAAAATATGTCCTAAAATTTTTCACAATGTCATGGTCACCCTACTTAATGAAACTGAAATTTTTTTCTAAGTGTTGGTGACCAATAAATAAGTCACTTTTCGCATGATAAATGAACATCAAATTCCATAATATATGTTAAATGAAATAGTTTAACAATGTTAATATTAATGTTAATGTTAACATTCCACAAAAAAAAATTTCTAAAATAATCTCACTGCATTTACAATGTTAGTCGACGGTTCGACTTACTCCAAAAGGAATTATCCTTACAAGGTTCAATTAAAAATAAATACTTAACCTTTATTTTCTTAAAATGAAACTACAATCAACACTTCGGTGATTTGAAATAACAAAACATGAACGGAGTATAGATTGTGAACTAATGAGACAAAACCTAATAAAAAATGTTTTTAAGTTTGTCGCATCAAGAAGATTACTAAATAAGTTAGTTTATTACAAATTTAAACTACAAAACACCATTCTTAAGTTCACAACTATAACTTTTTACACTTCACCGAACAAAATTAAATTTCAAATTCTACGTTCACTAAGAACTATTGCATAAATAACAAAATTTTACAAAATTTTATAGATTTGGGATTAATTTGATCACAATAGTGGGCGCCATTGAAAACTAGTGTTTTCCTAGAGGTGGAAAACAATATAGTTTTTTCTAATAAGTGAAATGTGGTCTATTGTTGTTTACTCAAATGAATGCTGGGAAAGAAATCAAAGATGATAATTTGTCTCAAAGCCAAACTCTTTTATTTCATTTCTTAATACATGGATAGTCTAGCAATAACGATGGTATTTATTCCATATAATATTACGATGATATCAGAGGATTTACTTCTATAAGTTATTTCTACCCTGTTTAGTCTAGATACAAAATTACCTACACAAATTAAATTAAATATAATTCTAATGCATGAGTTATTACGAGGAAATAACTTTATTGGAGTTCCATCATCAATTTAGGTGTTATGCAAAAGACTTTTACTCTCAAGGTCGCTTTATGTTGATTCGCGACTGCAATCAAATTATCCCAAATCTCAATAGCTATTTGTTAATCATTTAGGTACATTGAATTCTACAGTAAACTAACATCATCCTGCCAGACGATCCCGGCATCCAGAACGGTGGCGGCCTGGAGAGAAACCCTCGAGTGACGGTCCAGGCGTCCACCGAACGAATATGGAGACTGACCTGAAGAGCGATGGTGATCCTTCCTTTACCTGGCTAGAGAGCTGCACAGGTGACTGCCATCAGGTTTTCAGCAATCCACGGGGACCGGAGGTAGTTAGGTATATTACCGAGACATTTCTTCCGAAATTGACCAAAATAAGGTGCAAGACCTTTCAAGGAACCATTGTAAAAATGGAACTCGTTAAAATGTTCTAACTAAGAGTTAGAAAGAACATTTCTTAAAAGAAAATGAAAAAATAATAATAAAAACCCATCTGGAACAATAAACATGTGGTTGGTCAGAAAAGTATGATTTTGCAGATTTTAAATTGGAAATTTAGAAAATCGTTGAACTTACTGCCGATGTCTGCCGTTCCCGCTTCTACATCTTCTGCGGGTCGTTCATCTCCAGACAATGCAACAATCCCCTTTCCACCCTGTAAAACCACATGGCATGTTTTTTCCAAACGACAATAAAAAAATAAACGATTTGAATGCTCCGCAAAGAACTTACCAATAAATTACATCGACATTTTTTTTAACCCTTTACATTCCGGGGCCGATGTATTTGGATTCTTGGTAGCCCTGGGGCTCCGCCCTTGTCTACTTTTAAATCCTGCTCCGAGACGAATCAAAACCTCAATTACAAATGACCATCACTCCTCCAGATGACATCACAAATGTCAAATTGTTTTTATCGTTCTTTTCTAGGAACAGGCTACGGTCAGAGACCATACAGCCAAGAATCAACTTTATTTTTACTAGGTAAATTCTCACTACGTTTTCGGAAAGACCAAACGCATCGATAAAATCGAATTCTACTTATCCCGTGAGACTGCTAGCGCCATCTATTGAGGTACTACAGAACTAAAATCAACGAAACCAATAAGTTTGCTATAAATTTTTTTATTATTTTATAAACAAGGACAACGTTAAAAAAATACAACGTTACACCACCTCGGCGAATGTGACTGATGTCGCGCATTGCGATCCCCAAACCGAGAAGGTGGTGGTTTTGGGGGACTTCAACGCCCACCCTGAAACATGGTTGAGCTCCTCTAAAACTGATCACGCTGGTAGAGACGCTCATGCCTTCGCTCTGACGCAAGACCTGACGCAACTGGTAGACCAGCCCACCAGGATGCCAGATATCGTAGGTGACGCGCCCTCTTTGTTGGACTTATTTTTTTTATTTTTTTTTATTTTTTATACTAAGCCCGGCAAATGACCCCACTCCACCTGATGTTAAGTGGAAATGAGGTCCAGGCGCGAGGACAACTGGTGCAGCGTAAGAGACGTAGCATCAGTCATCCTCACTCTGCCGGCCCACAAAGTGCTTCTTCACGCCTCGTTTGAAGGACCCTATGTCATAGGTAGGAGGGAATACGTGTGCTGGTAGACTATTCCATCTTTTGGAAGTGCGGCAAAGAAACGAGTCACCAAATTTCTTTGTGCGAGATGGAATGTTAGAGACTGTAAATTGGTGACTCCGCAGAGCAGCACGCGTACTCCTATGGAGGAAGGGAGAAGGAGGGATGAGGTCAAAGAGTTCTTCAGAGCACTCGCCATGGTATAAACGGTAAAAGACGCTGAGTGACGCAATATCTCTACGCAATTGCAAAGGCTCGAGAGTTTTAGTGACCTCTGCATTGCCGATAATGCGCACAGCGCGGCGCTGCAATCTGTCCAAGGCATCGAGAAGGTACTTTGCAGAGCCGTCCCAAAGGTGAGAGCAATACTCCACGCAAGACCGCACCTGTGTCTTGTATAATAGACACAACTGATCAGGCGTGAAGAATCGCCGCACCTTGTTCAGGACACCGAGTTTACGTGAGGCATTTTTAATCACGGTTTCGATGTAGTCCTTTTGGTTCAAATCGCAGCGGATATCCATACCGAGCATGTTAATACTGCTCTGCAGGCCTAGAGATGTACCCTGAAGAGAGGGAAGGGGAAGGAATGGCGACTTTTTCGCTGTGAACGCGCACACCTGTGTTTTCTTGGCATTGAACTCCACCAGATTATCGGAGCCCCATTTAGAAATGAGGTCCAATATCCGATCGAGCTCAATGACAAGATTTGCTCGCTTCATTTCGGTGTCTACCCGCCCAGCCGTTGGGTGCCCGTTATATCCCCCATGCACTGTGCTATCATCTGCATAGCAATGAATGTTTCCAAGAGGAAGCATGTCATTGATATGCAGAAGAAACAGCGTGGGGGATAGAACGGAGCCTTGAGGAACACCAGCGTTCACTGACATGAACCGCGAAGCGCATCCATCCGAAAGGACACGAATTCTACGCTCATGCAGGAAGCTGGCAATCCAGGTACAGAACTGAGCGGGCAAACCGTATGCCGGGAGCTTGGAGAGAAGAGCTTTGTGCCAGACCCGATCAAAAGCCTTGGCTATGTCAAGGCTAACTGCCAGTGACTCGCCACGCTTGTCAATAGCCTCACCCCAGAGATGTGTGACGTACGCTAGAAGATCACCCGTTGACCGTTTTGGCCGAAACCCATATTGACGATCGTAAATTAGTGAGTGATCTTCTAGGTATCGAATAAGCTGTTTGTTCAATATTCGTTCTAGGATCTTACACAACACTGAAGTTACGGCTATAGGGCGGTAATTAGTCGGATCTGACCGATCTCCTTTTTTAGGGATCGGTTGCACATTAGCTTCTCTCCAAGATTCCGGCACACAACCCGAAGAGAGCGAGAGACGGTACAGACGCGTTAACACAGGGGACAACTCCGCTGCACACATTTTCAGGACTATTGCTGGGATGCCATCAGGACCGTTAGTTTTCCGGACATCGATTGACTGCATTTCTGCACGGACATCACACTGCCTGATTTTAATATCAGACATTGTGTGGCCACAGTGAGGAATTGAGGGTGGCTGTGCATCACAGTCATCGATCCGGGAGTTAGCCGCAAAGAGTTTGGCCAGGAGATCGACCTTTTCCTGCGGCTTGTGAGCTAATGTTCCGTCAAGACATCTCAGTGGTGGCAGCGAGGGTTGGCAGAAGTTGGATTGCACGGCTTTGGCCAGACGCCAGTAGCTACGGCTGCCCGTAGGATGCATCAGGAGTTCTTGGCCTACTCGTGCAACGCGCTGGGCATCCGCTCTAATGTAGGCCCTCTTACACGACTTGGTGGCATTATTATAGGCTGCTTTTAGCGAGCGAGTTTCGGGAGCCCCATGAGCTTTACCTCTGATCCAAGCGCGGTATGCCGTCTGTTTGCTTTTAACAGCGCTGGCACACTCGCGATTGAACCAGCGGTTGCGTCTGCCTTTGCTGATGACATAGGAGTGTGGAATATAGTATTCCATTCCTAATACTATCTCATCAGCAACGGCAGTGGCGCTAGCGGTCGGGTCCTTCCCACTAAAGCATCGCTGCCTCCAAGGGACGGATGCAAAATACTCCCGCATCCCGTACCAGTCTGCCGACGCGTAGTGCCAAATCTGGCGTTTCGAAAGCGCTGTTGACGGGCGCGATGCCAAGGGCACTATGCTGGATATCAAGCAGTGATCCGAGGAACCTAAAGGAGCTCGAATCTCCACCCGGTATCCAGCTGGGCGACTCGTCAGCAGAAGGTCGAGTAAGGAGGGCGCATGGCCAACTATGTCTGGGATCCTGGTGGGCTGGTTCACCAGTTGCGTCAGGTCATGCGTGAGAGCGAATGCGTGGGCAGTTCTACCAGCATGATCTGTTTTGGAGGAACCTAACCACAACTCATGGTGGGCGTTGAAGTCCCCCAAAAATACCAGTTCCGCCGATGGAAACCGCTCCTGCGCATCATCTGCTATATCCGTGCCGTCTCAAGATGGTGGTGGACGGCATTGAGGTTTGCATGGAGTCCGCCGATGTTAGCGAACTCCACCTCAAACGGTAAGGTTGTGGTGGGGGTGTGCACCGCTGTAGAACCAGTTTTGTTGTTAGGCGCTGTCATTTTAGGAGTGGAAAGAGAGAGGCGTGAATCGAGAAAATGATGCCGCGATGCGAATGGTCAAAGTGTGGTGGCCTGTTTCCCCAGGTATTTGCCCACAGACGAGTATTATTAACCTGCCGAACGGAAGGGCCCCCGAACCCCCCCGGGAATGGCCGCCGGGTCCCCACCTTCCGGTCACCAACCGGCACGACGGACCACCCCGAGATTATGCGTGGCATGGTGAGGCAGCCTCACGAGCTGGTTAGGCTCGCTTGGGCCCCTGTACTGTGCCACGGGCGGCCAGCAGGACAACCGTTTCTACGGGTCTCCCTGGTCGGCAGGTTAACGAAGTCCTCCTGGCACTGGTTTGACGGAAGCCTCCACAGACCAAATACATCGCAGCATCATCCTCTCGAGCTCTGGTTATACGCTGGCTGATCCCGAAACGCGACCGACAAGCAGTCACTTGACGGGTTTTACACCATGTGTACGGTGGTCACCAACCAGACGGGTCAAGCCCTACCACCAGTGGAGCAGATCATCGCTCGAAAGAGTCCGTTAGTCGCTTCTTACGACACCCACCGGACGGAGAGAGGGGCGGCGATTGGTATTCTTTCTCCGTCACCGCACGGATAAAAAAATAATTGTTGATGAGTCGCCCTGCAGGGTATAGAGTGTCGGTGCTTGCACCTCTAGGCTCGTCAGACCACTGCTTGGTAATTGCCACAGTACCGCACAGCGTTGGTACACCGAAAACGGTGGAGACCAAGCGTCGTCTGTGGCACTACTCGTCGGCGGATTGGGACGGATTGCGTGATTACTTTGCATCCGTCTCATGGGGCCAGAACTGCTTTCTTGGAAAGGACCCATTGGAGTGCGCTTCTGCCATCGCTGATGAGATCTTGTTGGGTATGGAATATTATATTCAATGCACAGATCTTGAAGCGTTGGCAGACAACGGCTTTGGTTCAATCGCGAATGAGCCAAAGCTGCTGAATGCAAGCAGGCGGCGTATCGTGCTTGGACGAGGGCTTACGCACTGAATGACCCTAGTACCTGCTCCTTGAAGGCGGCTTACAACAAGGCCTCTAACAAGAAGGCTCTCGCAGGAGCGGATGCACAGAAAGTGGCAAGGGTGGGGCGGGAGTTGATCTCGCACCCTACGTGTAGCCGTAGCTATTGGCCGCTCGCTAAGCCCGTGCGGGCAAAATTCTGCTCTCCCTCGCTGCCCCCGTTGAAACAACCAGATGGCTCGTTAGCTTACCAGCCGCTTGAGAAGGCGAACTTGTTGGCAGAACTTTTCGCTCGTCGACGATTGTGGCGCCGCTCTATCTATTATAGCACATTGTGGGGCCACCATGCCTGATATTCGTATCAGGTAGTTTGATGGACGGGACGTGCTGCGATCGCTCGACGTGCGGAAGGCTAGCGGGCCGGATAGTGTTACGGCGATTGTGCTGCTCTGATGCGCGGCTGAGTTGCCTTCTGTATTGACACAATTATTTAGGGAATCTTACGATACCGGTATTGTGCCGGTGTCTTGGAAGGAGGCGAACATACAACCCATCCCCAAAAAAGGGGATCGCTCGGATCCAGCTAACTATCGACCCATCCCTTTTACTTCTGTGCTGTGCAGGGTGTTTGAGCGGATAATTTGCGATGGCGCGCAAGGAACACAAAAACACCGGCCACACAGCATGACGTCACAGCCGCGAGCCTTATGAAAAGCGCCCGCGCACGCGGCTTGCAATCAGTCGTTGCCTCGACCAGCGATCCATTACAAATTATTAATTCCCATCTCATTGCTCACCATCATCATCATCACTCACCTAGAAAATCACTCGCTGCTCCATGATCGCCAGTATGGGTTCAGACCAAAGCGATCAACGGGTGATCTTCTAGCGTACGTTTCTTACGCGTGGGGTGAAGCGATGGACAAGCATGGCGAATCCCTGGCAGTTGGCCTTGATATCGCCAAAGCTTTCGATAGAGTGTGGCATCGTTCCCTTCTTTCTAAGTTGAAGGCCTTCGGTGTGCCGCCCCGTTTGTGCGCTTGGGTTGCAAACTATCTAGAAGAGCGGAGGATTCGTGTCCTTTGTGAGGGTAGTTCCTCCGCGTTCTTCAAAGTCAATGCCGGAGTGCCGCAGGGTTTTGTGCTCTCACCTACTCTATTTCTTCTGCATATTAGTGACATGTGGTCCTTGGGCAATATTCATTGTTATGCGGATGACAGTACGGTGCATGAGCGGTACTTAAGACATCCTACGGCAAAGCAAATCGATATCGTGGTGAAAAGGCAAGAACTGGTTGCCAAACTGAACCTGTCTCTCGATCGTATCTCTAAGTGGGGATCTAAAAACCTGGTTAAGTTTAATGCTAGCAAAACTCAGGTCTGTAAATTCTCGTCCAAGGTAACTCCCTTCCTTACTCCTTCCTCTCTTCAGAACTCTCCGTTACCCATTTCGGTGAACCTCAGCATTCTTGGCATGGACATCGGCCGGGAAC
Organism: Scoparia ambigualis; assembly: GCA_963921215.1. Lineage (NCBI taxonomy): Eukaryota > Metazoa > Arthropoda > Insecta > Lepidoptera > Crambidae > Scoparia > Scoparia ambigualis. The sequence continues at coordinate 279,338 of OY992528.1, forward strand.
TGAATCCAAAATGCTACATCGAGAGTGCTATTTTAACTGCCTCCCGTAAGTTGGGTATTCTCAATAAGGTGAGGCGGTTCTTACTCCCGAGCAGCGCTGTTGTGTGTACAAGACTCAGGTGCGATCGAATATGTAGTATTGTTTGTTATGTTATGGGACGGCTCCGCTAAATACCTCCTCGTTGCACTTGATAGACTGCAAAGGCGAGCAGTACGCATTATTGGAGATGCTGAGGTTACAGCTTCCCTTGAGGACCTCCAGCTGCGTAGATAATAATAATAATAATAATAAAATCTTTATTTCATTTACCAAAACTTGTTTGACAGACAATTAGGGTAGACTTCTTCTTTTAAGTGTATTCAACACCTGTTCCAAAAGGAGCACACAATTACATTTAATAATGTTCACGTATAACTAAACAAATATTAAGAACAAAACAATAAGAACAAAAATTAAATTACATTAAAATAATCTTTTACAAATATAATAATAAACAGCATAAAGAAAAATCGCGCGCGCGCGCGCCTGTGTGTGTGTGTGTGTGTGTGTGTGTGTGTGTGTGTGTGTGTGTGTATGTGTGTGTGAGAGAGAGGGTAGGTAAGTAAACCAATAGCGTATGATAATCAAAAGCCATATCTTAAGAGATTTTCAGTCTCATCGTAAGATAGAGACTTAAGCCACGAAACTAGCTCTTGCTTGCAATCTCGGTAGGTCATATGATATATTTTTTGATCCTTATTAATACGGTTGTATAGATGAGATCATCATCATCATCATCATCAGCCAGAAGACGTCCACTGCTGGACAAAGGCCTCCCCCAAGGATCTCCACCACGACCGGTCCTGTGCTGCTTGCATCCAGCGGCTACCCGCGACCTTCACCAGATCGTCGGACCACCTTGTTGGAGGCCTGCCCACACTGCGTCTTCCGGTGCGCGGTCGCCACTCGAGAACCGTTCTGCCCCAACGGCCATCGGTTCTACGGGCGATGTGCCCTGCCTATTGCCACTTTAGCTTGGCGACCCTTTGGGCTATGTCGGTTACTTTAGTTCGTCTACGAATCTCCTCATTTCTGATTCGATCACGTAGAGAAACCTCGAGCATAGCCCTCTCCATTGCTCTTTGCGTGACTTTGAGCCTGCTAATAAGGCCCATAGTGAGCGACCACGTTTCGGTACCGTATGTCATCACTGGCAACACACACTGGTCGAAGACTTTCGTCTTGAGACACTGCGGTATTTTGGACGAGAAGATATTACGTAGCTTACCGAACGCTGCCCAGCCGAGTTGGATTCGACGATTGACCTCTTTCTTAAAGTTGGACTAACCTAGTTGGACTGTTTGTCCCAGGTATACATATTCGTCAACAACTTCAAGAGCAGAGTCTCCAACCTTCAGAGGAGTGGGTACGACACGTGAGTTAGACATGATTTTCGTCTTCTCCATGTTCATTTTAAGGCCCACTTGTTGAGAGACTCTGTTGAGATCACCGAGCATTGTGCCGAGTTCCTCCAGGGTCTCAGCCATGACTACTATATCGTCGGCAAATCGAAGGTGACTGATGTACACGCCGTTAATATTGATGCCGAGTCCTCTCCAGTCCAGAAGCTTAAACACGTCCTCCAGTGCAGCAGTGAAGAGTTTCGGAGAAATGACATCTCCTTGTCTCACTCCTCGCTGCAGCTGGACTGGCTTCGAGCTCCGGTCCTGAAGACGAACTGTCATAGTGGCGTTTTCGTACAAACACTTCAACACTTCGATGTACCGGTAGTCAATTTGGCACCGCTGGAGAGACTGTAGCACGGCCCATGTTTCGATCGAATCAAAGGCTTTCTCATAGTCCACAAACGCTAAGCAAAGAGGCCGGTTATACTCTTCGGTCTTCTGTATAACCTGCCGCAGCGTATGTATGTGGTCTATAGTGCTAAAGCCTTTTCGGAATCCGGCTTGTTCGATTGGCTGGAAGTCATCAAACCTGCGTGCGAAACGATTAGTTATAACTCTCGAGAACAGCTTATAAACGTGACTTAGAAGTGATATGGGTCTGTAGTTCCTTAGTAGGGCCTTGTTGCCCTTCTTAAAGAACAACACAACCACACTTTCATGCCACGCTTCTGGCGTTCTACCTCCGAGTACGACGGAATTAAATAGTCTCTGAAGAGCTGCGAGTACCGGTCTTCCGCCTGCTTTCATAAGCTCAGCCGTAATTCCGTCAGCACCCGATGCCTTGCTGTTCTTAAGCTGCTTGAGAGCCATACCAATCTCGTACAGGCTGATGTCCGGGATATCTTCGGTGTAGTGTCGGGTTAGCTTAGCTCTAGGGTCTGTAGCTAAGCTTTGTACAGGTGGCCCCGTGGATGTGTATAGCTGTCCATAGAACTTCTCGACCTCTCCCATAACTTCGGACCTGGACGTGACAGTTCTGCCGTCATCGGTTTTCAGCGTCGTCAGTTGGCTCTGCCCAATACCCAAATCTCTTGCAAACACTTTCGAACCTTTGTTTCGCTCGATAGCCTCTTTAATACGGTCGGTATTAAATCGGCGAGTGTCGCGAGTCAAAGACTTCGAGATCTGCCTATTGAGCCGCCGAAGCTGAGACGATTTCATCAATCGACGTCTTTCAAGCTTGATATTAATGTTCAATGTGCCTCTTACCAACCGGTGATCACTGCCAGTTTTGAACGCGTTGATCACAGAGACATCATTGAATATTTGCTTTCTCGTCGACATGATAAAGTCAATCTCATTTTTTGTTGCACCATCGGGACTTAGCCAGGTCCACTTGCGGTGTTCAGATTTCCTAAAGAAGGAGTTCATCATGAAGAGTCCCTCCTTTTCCAGAAACTCCGCCAGCAGTTGACCCCGGTGGTTCCGAATTCCAACTCCAAATCGTCCCACTTTCAGCTCATCGCCGCTTCGTTTGCCAAATTTTGCGTTAAAGTCTCCCATGACAACGGTGTAATGAGTTTTGGAGACTTGTATGGCTCTAGAGATGTCCTCATACGTAGCCTCTACCTCATTGTCGGGGTGTGCCGTAGTCGGAGCGTATACCTGTATAACCTTCAACGAATACCGTTTGGTTATTCTGAGTATAAGGTACGCTACCCTCGACGACACACTTCCGGTCTTAACAACGTTGTTCACGAGAGAGCTGTGTACGATAAACCCGACACCACCCTGGGACAGTTATTCGCCCCCCCGGAAATAAAGCAAGTTACCAGACTTCAAGATTATCGAGTCCTCCCCCTGTCTTCGGACCTCAGATAATCCCACAATGCCCCACCGTATCTTGCTCAATTCTTCCTCCAGTTCGCAAACCTTCTCGTCGGTTCGCACTGTACGCGTGTTGTAGGTTGCCAGGGCCAAAGTTCGTTGCTGGCGGTAGCCAGGTCTCTGCCGGAGATTCTTAGCACCCCCTGCCCCGTCGCTGCCTTGGCCGCTACCGTAGCTAGGGCGAGCGGGGCCGCCGGGGACTAGGGGCCGGAGTTTAGTGCAGTCGTTCATGTTGGGGGGAATGTTGCCATAATCGCCACGCTTGGCAGGCGGGTTGGCGATCGCAGTGTGACGGTGTTAATCTCAGAGGATGCTGCTGCCCATCCTCTGGGTTGATCCCTCAGTCGCCTTCTACGACTCCCACGGGAAGATAGGGGGTGGTAGTATTCTTTCACCGCTACCGACACGGTCTTCTAGATGAGAAGATAGGTGCAAATACTGGTTTTGGGCAAAATGCGTACATGCACGTTTCGTCATGGCCACATTATAATTTCTCCTTTTGCCAGTGATAGCATTTGGATTAAATTCAAGTGAAGCGTGTTTTTAAGGACGATGTGCAAAACGAATAATTTCCTCATGGTAAGTGAATCAGCCATTGAATAGAGTGCTTGAGTGGAAAATTGGCGCGATTTAAAAAACATCACCTTTAGTAAGGCTCTTTGCGCTCGTTCCACCTCTAAAAATTTAGTTTTCGAAGCCCCACCCCATATTGCTATACTGTATATTGAAACCGACTGCGCCAGAGCAACATAAACCTGATTTATTAGTTTTTTGGTGGCTACGTGTCGAAGTATTTTAAAAACTCACATCAACTTTCGCAGCCTCCCAGCAACCAGATCAATTTGAGGGTGCCATGACATTCTCTGGTCAACCAACATACCGAGATATTTAGTCGACTTAACTTTTGCTATGGAGGGACAGGAGCAGCTAGTGTTTTGAGCATGTTTGGTGTTATGTATTTTGATTTCATACGCCGCTTCGGGCTGATACCTATCATTTATTGAAAAACACATGAAATTGGTCTTCGATGTATTTAACGTAAGTAGGTTTGCTCTAAGCCATCCAGAAACTTCAGTCATACCCCGTTCCGCCATAATCCTTACCTCACTCCAGGATTTACCAGTAAAGACAACGGCGGTGTCATCTGCATATGAAACAAGTTTAGCATTCCGAATCTTCATGTTACATAAGTCATTAATATAAACTAGGAACAGAGTCGGACCCAGCACGCTTCCCTGTGGGACGCCATAGGTGACGCGGGTTCGTTCACTAACCGTTTGACCTACTTTTACTCTTTGCGTCCTTCCAGTAAGGTAATCCCTGAAAAGACTAAGCGGCGTACTCCTAATAACATTGTTTTCTAACTTATTTACTAGGATAGGGACCGAAACAGTGTCAAACGCCTTTTTTAGGTCTAAAAAGACAGTCAGACATTTCATTTTGCAATCCAGTTGTTCAGTAATTTCCGATGTAAGCGCCTCAATGGCGTCAACTGTAGATTTTCCAGAACGAAAGCCAAATTGTGAGTTCGACAAAATGTCGTATTTATTTAAATAGCTCAACAGTCGTTTATTTAATAGTTTTTCTACAATTTTGGATATCGAAGGCAAGACCGAAATTGGCCTATAATTGCTAGCATCATCCGGTTCCCCTCCTTTATGAACTGGCGTTATAATTGATTCTTTCAATAGGGAAGGAAATAAACCCCTACTAAAACAAAGGTTTGTTAAATGGGTTATGATAGGGACCACTATATCCTTGGCGAGTTTTAAAAAGCTATTTGGGATGTTATCCCATCCTGGAGCACTATTTGACTTCAACCCCATTAAGACTAAATGAACTTCATTTGCATCAGTTTCAAGAAGAGCGAAAGAAGTGAGTGAATTGAGTGAATTCCCACCGGAAAGGCCAATGCTTCGCTGAGTACCATCTGGTTGGTCAATGGCGTCAGCTAGTTTTTTCCCTATATTACTAAAATAATCGTTAACAAAATCTATAGACTCCAGTGGGGAGGGTTTAATACCTAATAATTTTGAGTTATCCGACTTTGACTTTTTGAGATTTGCAATAGTGGCTATATTTTTCCAGAAGTTTCTAGAGTCACCTTTAGAGTCCCGCAATAATTTCCTTTCGTAGTTTCGTTTCAGTTTTTTGACTAACTTATTACAATAATTGCGGTATCTTCTATAAGTAACTCTAAGAACCTCATCATGAGGATTTAAACGAAGTTTGTATTGCATGTTATTTCTATTTCGAATGCATCTCACTACACCCGTGGTTATCCACGGTTTAATAATGCGCTTGCTTTTAGGGATTTTTATTTTACTCGTATTTTCATTTAAGGATTCTACTATTTTATTTATTAATCTTTGCGTGACTATCTCGGGATCGTCACAGAATAACAACTCAGCCAAATTTTTTTTCCATTAAACTTTTTAGTGCATTGTCATAATCTGTGACTAATTTTATTTTATTACAATTACTTTTTTTATTTAAACCGGCCAGATGAAGCAGAGTCATAGCATGATCAGTAATGGTAGTATTTAGGACTGCGACTTTAGCAACCATATTATTTTTATCTATTTTAAGCATAATGTGGTCCAAGGAGTTACTCTCTCTGGTAGGTAAGTTATGTCCCTGCATAATACTATGAGTTCCTAACATGTCAAGATAATTAGATCCATTTTTGCGTTCATAGCTCTGCTCGGTATATCGGGGTATGGTGTTTATATTTATGTCTCCAGCTAGAGTAATGCATTTGTGTACCTCTAAAGTTTCTAAATGCGCATTTAGTGAACCAATAAAACCATCAGCATTGTTATTTGATGGCGATCGATATAAACCCAAGATAATATTATCATTTATTTTAATTTGAACACAAGATGCATCCTGTAGATAAATCTCCTTGACATCAGCATTGACGTTATTTTTAACAAAAACTACGACACCGTCATTCTGATTTAAATACCGCGTTGAGAAAAATGATCTGTAGTTAGGTAAAGTCGGAATTGGTTTGTGTTTGCTAAGCCAGCATTCCGTTAAAATTACTATTTCAGGATCGACTTTAAGCTGGGCCATGCAAATAGTTAGGTCATCAAAGTTATGATAGATACTTCTGATATTTTGGGCTATCACTATAAAGTCTTTGTTTCTTATCTGTAGAATTTTGACTACATCTTCAATATTACATTGTATAGCTGAAGCAATTTCTAATTGATCCAAGTCTGTTATAGTATTGGCCGTATTATTCATTATGTTCATATGGGATAGTATTAGTGGTAGCAACTGATTTCATGTGAAAAGGTTTAAATGTATTGTATAATAAGGTGACCTTTTTCAAGCATGCAAGTTCAAATGTGTGTGTGCGTATTTGCGTGTATATTTGTATGTTAGTATGAGAGTGTATTTGTGTGTGTAAGTGTGTGTGTGTGCGTATTTGTGTGCATATAAGTATCTCAGAATAAGTGTGTATTTGTGTGTAGGTGTTTAGAAAGTAAAAGCATTTTTAGAATACCTAACTTTGTATGGGAAAATAGTTCGCCTACACGTTACTAGATGGCGTTGTATTTGTAATCCTGCATCGCGGTGACGAGATTGTTAGCCGATAACATAAGTAGTTTTTTGCAACATTATTAAAATTTGAGTTTTCCGCTATGACCTATTGTTTTATTCCCAACATCTGATCATTTGGTCCAATCGAGCCGTATAGTTAGTATAATAAGGTTTATTATACCGGGAACTTCCGCGCCGCGCCGCGCCGCGTCACACACGGGTAGCTGTACATGGATCGTGTACGCAAGGCTACTTAGAGCAAATACACCCCACCCCACACGTACAGACTATCATATTATCATCACCTGATTTGGATTGATAACAAAGTGCAACAGTGATAAAAGATTGTGAAGTGAGTGACTGATAAAAGTTTATAGTTCAATGAACTTCAATGGCCTTTTAGTGAAGTGTAGTGAGTGCATCAAAACAAACACAAGGATTTTATAAGTTGTTATCTGGACTCGGTAAACCGTAAGTTTTAGATAATAAGAGTGATTTGGACGTAATTACAATAACCTCTAAAAAGTGAACATTACCTACATTGACATTTGAACTTTTAAAATTAAATACTTAAATTCATAACAATAATTTAAAGTAAAATTATAACCTAGTAAAATGGAGAAACTTGAGTTGTCACAGTTAGATTGTTATAAACAAATACAGAAACTTGGAACGAATTATAAGAAGACTGCTAAAGATAAACTTACATCAGGTTATGTTGTTACTAGATTAGAAATGTTAGAATCATATTGGAGCGACTATCAAGCAAATCACAAGTCTTTACTTGCAGCTACACTAGAACAGAGAAAGAATTTAAGTTACTTTGTTAATGAGGAGTATGACGAATGTCTTAACTATTATTTAGAGATTAAAACCAAAATGCGTGATATTCTGAATACTAAGTCTACACCTGCAAGTAATAACCCACAGCTTGAATGCGATAGTCAACCGACCGTTAGTACTAGATTACCTGCTATACAGATACCTACCCTCTCTGGTAACTATAGAGATTGGCTTTCGTTTCATGATATTTTTAAGTCCCTTGTCCATGATAATAGTAACATAAGTAAGGTAAATAAATGTAAGTATTTAAAAACAAGTTTAAGAGGAGATGCTGAGAATTTAGTTAAAATGATACAAGTGTCCGAGTCAAACTATGATATTATGTGGGAGATGCTTAAAAGAGATATAATAACAAAAGAAGCATAGTTAACACTTACATAGGTAAAATGCTTAATCAGAGAAGAATTCATACGGAGTCTGCAAAATGCATTAGAGAATTGTTAGATGTCACTACGAAATGTCTAGCTACACTTAAAGGATTAGAGTTACCTACGGACTAGTGGGATGATTTGGTTGTCTATATTATTATACAAAAGTTAGATACAGAGTCACACAAGTTATTTGAGCAAAGATTAGAGTCCATATCCAAGCTTCCTACATGGAGTGAACTAGCTGACTTTTTAGAACACCGCTATCATACACTAGAATCTGTAAAATCTAGACAAGAGCCAAGCCACTCACCACCTGTCAAACACATTACATCCAAGAGTTTTGCCACTGAAGTCACATACACGAAATGTACTTATTGCAACGAAGATCATTCTATATTTAGATGCAAAGACTTATTAGCCCTAGATTTACAAGCCAAGAAAGACTTTGTACAAGCCAACCAGATTTGTTTTAACTGTATGAGAAAAGGTCACCCAGTCAAATCGTGTTTACAGTCCACTGCATGCAAAAGATGTGGCCGAAAACATCATACGTTATTACACGGGTTTACACTTCCAAATTCAATGAAAGATTCAACTGCAACTGCAAATTCTAAGCAAACAGATAATACACAGGTGATGACTAGTACTGTTGAGATAGCAAGCAATAGTTTGGAGAGCTCCAACTGCAACCCTGATGCAGTAATACTAGCGACTGCATTAGTGAATATTAGATCTGAGAAACTAGATAGAACACACACGCTTCGTGCATTAGTAGACCAGGGCTCCCAAGCGTCCCTCATCACCGAAGCTGCGTGCCAAGCACTGGGCCTCAAACGAGATCCTGTTAAAGGGAATATTACAGGCGTCGGCTTAGTGAAATCCATTACTAGAGCTAGAGTAGATTTCGAGATCAGTCCAAGACACAATCCAGAACTGAAGGTCAGAATAACAGCGTTTGTTATGAGATCATTAACTAGTTATATACCACAGCAAACGCATACTATAGATTGGCCTTAGATGAGAACGCTACACTTAGCTGATCCTACATTCGAGAATCCAGGCAAGATTGATATATTACTAGGTGCAGATGTCTTTGCAGAGATAATACAACACGGCATTCTGACACACAAATGCGAAACACACAATCTTGTCGCACAGAGAACTATACTAGGCTGGCTCATATCTGGCAAAAATACGTCGAATAGCGTTTATCACGGTGAAGTAGCAGTCCATCATGTGAAGGTGGAAATCGATAGTCTTCTTCGTCGATTTTGGAAAATTGAAGAATCGCCAGAGAAACGTGTTTTGACAAACCTAGAACTGAAATGCGAGAATCATTACAAAGCTACACATCAAAGGCAGGAGAACGGGCGTTATCTAGTTCGCTTACCTTTTTTGTCCACTCCACCAGATATTGGTGAATCACTTACAGTAGCTCAGAAACGGTTTACTGCTATCGAGAACAAGCTAAAACGAGATACACAACTAGAAAGTAAATACAATGACTTCATGGCAGATTACATAGAGAAAAATCACATGGAATTAATACCTACTGATGAGATTGAGAAGCAGCCTAACGAAGTATGTTATATCCCGCATCATGCTGTTATCAATGATGAGCACCTTACAACAAAATTAAGAGTAGTGTTTGACAGCTCAGCTAACACTAGTAATGGTAAATCCATTAATGACAACTTAATGTCTGGGCCAGCACTACAAAATGATATTCGAGATGTTACCTTGAGGTGGAGAAAACATAGAATAGTATTAATAGGCGATATTCGCCAACATTACAGACAGATTACGTTAGATCCTAGAGACAGAGATTACCTTAGAATCCTTTGGAGACCACGTAGAGACGTACAACAACCTATACAGCACTACAAACTAACAACGGTCACATATGGAACATCATGTGCACCATATCAAGCTATAAGAACATTAAAGCAACTAGCTGAAGACGAGAAAGAGAACTTCGATGATGACATCATAGACACGTTACTGCATGACTTCTTTATAGATGATTTTCTTGGAGGAAGAGCTTCTTTGGAAGACACCGTAGACCTGAAAATAAAACTAACTAAATTATTAAACAAAGGAGGATTTCCACTACACAAGTGGGCGTCAAACAGTTCTGAAATAGAAGGTGCAAAGCAAGCTAATCGTAAAATACTGGGCATTAACTGGAGTGGATTTACAGACCACTTCCAATTACAAATAACCTTACCTTCACTAACCAACATAGTAACTAAAAGGACAGTCTTAAGAGACATAGCTAGCATTTATGATCCTGCTGGTTGGTTAGCACCCGTAGTTGTTGTTGCTAAACACATACTTCAACGATTATGGATAGAAAGAGTAGACTAGGACGAACCATTGCCTGATTCACTTTTACATAACTGGATTACTTATAGACGAGAATTAGTAGATATGCCAATTATATTAGTCCAGAGGTGGTTAGGTGTAGCAGATGACACGGTCGAAGTAGAGATACATTGGTTTTCTGATGCGTCGAGCATAGCTTATTCTGCTGTTGTGTACTGTAGAGTCTTAGAACAAAATAAAGTTAAAGTTACAATAGTAGAAGCCAAAACAAAAGTCGCACCTGTAAAACAAATTTCATTACCAAGGTTAGAGCTGTATGGAGCAGTATTATTAGCGAAGTTGTTGCGCCGAGTACAGATTGCACTGAGTATCCCTAGTCGCAATGTATATGCATGGACTGATGCTACTATAGTTTTAGCATGGCTGCAGAAATCGCCAAGCTACTGGTGTACATTCGTAGCTAATAGAGTAACTGAGATTACTAACCTGATTGATAAAGAGAGATGGCACCACGTGGCGTCCGAAGATAACCCTGCTGATGTAGCGTCGAGAGGAAGCTCACCGCTAGAGCTCCCGAGGCATCCGCTGTGGTGGGACGGACCTACCTGGCTGCGAGAGACGAGCGCCTTGCCCGTCAACCATCCTGTCGTCGAACTTACGGAGCTAGAAAAAAAGACAATAGTTAATATATCAGTGAATAATACTCGTAGTGTCGTTAGTCAAAAGTCTAAAAGTGAAAGTGTTGAGTTGTTGTGTAGATACTCTAGTTTAACTAAACTTGTTCGTGTTGTGTGTAGAATGTTGAGATTCATTAATTCTGTAAAAAATAAGCTTAAAAATAAATGTAAGTTAACTTACCCAGAGTGGCTTACAACTAAAGAGCTAAATATGTCAATGAAAACTTTGTTACGTGTATCACAGTACAAAACCTTTGTAGAAGAGATTCGAATAATTAGTAGCACAGATGTAAATAAAATTAAATGTTTAAATAAATTAGAGAATGGGAAGAGAATTGTTAAATTAAACCCTTACCTCGATGAGAATCATTTGTTAAGAGTAGGAGGTAGACTTTATTACTCCATTCTACGTAATGAGATGAAGCATCCTTATATATTGTTAAAAGATAACTTATCATATTTAATAGTTCAAGATGCACATTACAAAACTTTACACGGGGGGGTACAATTAATGTTAAATTATATTAGAACTAGATTTCATATTATAGGGGTTAAATATATTGTTAAAACCGTAATTCATAAATGTGTAGTATGTGTGAAAAATGCAGCAAATTTAAGCTTACAGCAAATGGGTAACTTACCTAGAGACCGCGTCAATCCTCAACGACCTTTTAGTGTATCTGGTGTAGATTTTGCAGGTCCTGTAATATTAAAATTGTTTAACGGCCGGGGATCAAATAGAACCCAAAAAGCGTACATTGCTGTATTTATTTGTACCACGGTCAAAGCTATTCACCTAGAGCTTGTAACAAGTCTAAGTACAGATGGTTTTATAGCCGCTTTTAGGCGATTCACCTCTCGTAGAGGTCATTGTACGAAGCTAATTAGTGATTGTGGAACAAACTTTATAGGAGCTAGTAAAGAGCTGAAACAAATGTTTTTAGATAGTAAAAAGAACTTACCTGTAGAAATAGCTGACTTGCTCGCTCGAGATGGAACAGACTGGCAATTTAATCCTGCTGGAGCACCCCACATGGGAGGTTTATGGGAATCAGCTGTAAAATCTGTCAAGTTTCACCTCAATCGAGTACTTAGCGACACGAAGCTTACGTATGAAGAATATTCAACATTACTTTGTCAAATAGAGAGTTGTTTGAATTCCCGTCCATTGACACCCATCGATGCTAATACTGATGATAGTTTAGATTTTTTAACACCAAGTCATTTCTTGATTGGTGAATCCTTGATAATAGTTCCCGAACAGGAGCTTAGTACTATTAATATTCCATACAACAAACGATGGATTTACCTGCAAAAAAAGTTGCAATCATTTTGGCATAAATGGAGTTGATTATTTAGTAAGTTTAAATAAACGCCAAAAATGGACTGGAACTCAACCCAATATAGATGTAGGTACGATTGTACTTGTTAAAGATGAGAGGCTGCCAGCATCTAAATGGTTAATAGCTAGAGTTATAGATACCCATCCTGGTAGCGATGGTTTGGTCAGAGTTGTTACATTAAAATGTAAAAATACCATCATCAAAAGGCCTATTCATAAACTGTGTGTGTTACCAATTGATAGTGTCTAATTAGTTATATTTTTATTTAAATTAGTATTTTTTTTGTTGAGAGTCAAAGATTTCTAGTTTGTTATCCTATTTAAAGGACTAGTCGTCCTTTGGGTGGCGGAATGTTTAGAAAGTAAAAGCATTTTTAGAATACTTAACTTTGTATGGGAAAATAGTTGCCTACACGTTACTAGATGGCGTTGTATTTGTAATCCTGCATCGCGGTGACGAGATTGTTAGCCGATAACATAAGTAGTTTTTTGCAACATTATTAAAATTTGAGTTTTCCGCTATGACCTATTGTTTTATTCCCAACATCTGAACAGTAGGTGTGTGTGAGTGCGTTTGCGTGTTAATGTATTTATTATAGTCGTGGGTCGTTGTCGAATTTAATGACGACGAAACGCAACCGTATTTTCTGGAACGAAAACTAGTCCTCGAAACGGTCTTCGTTCGCAACTGGTTTCATTGTATGGGGACGGGCAACGGATGACGACGCAGGACGCGGGCGAACGAGAGAAACGTAAACTCATCTCGAAGACGAGTAAAATGGTTGCAGAATGAGAACTTTCGGTAACTTAACGTTTTTCGTTTGATTATAATAGATTTTTTTTTAATTTAAATACATTAACTTTCCTTTATATTTACTACGAAGTAATTATTATAGTCATACTTATCACACACAAACTAAAAAAATGTAAACATTTTACATTTTTTTATGTATCTAGTATGAATATAATAATTACTGCGTTAAGTAATTATTATTAATAATAATAATTATTATTAATTTATACTAATTATTATTATTATGCTCTTTATTTAAAATATTATCTTAAGTAAATTTTTTTACAATATTTTATATTAAAAAAAAGATATTTACAATATAAAATATTATAAAAAACTTAGCCTAGGTTGCCACCGGCAGCGGGGATAGACCCAAGCTATCGGTGGTTAGGGCTGCAGAGTGAGGAACCTCCTAACAATACGTGCCGTGTCAAGGAGTACTGCCTTCTGTATTATTATTATTATTTATTATTAAATAATAATAACAAAAAATAATATTTATAATTATTAATAATTATTATTACTTATCGCAGTATATATTATATTGATACTTGTCACACGCAAACTAAAAAAATGTAAACAAAAACTGTCACCCACGCGAGCCGCGTGAGCGAGCGTCGCGACTCGTTGCCATTTAATATACCTATTACATTTTTGCCAAACAACCTTACACTCTATATCAACGACATTAAGATACACAGCAATGACTACCGCGTTGCGAACGAGACGAAATATCCAAAAAAATAAGTTGCATTTCACGATATTCGACTGTATTAAGGTAGTAATAAAGATTATTTTATAATATCAAAAACCAAAACGAACGGATCGAGCGACGACGTTGCAACAATGATCTCATTACGTTCTAAGCTCTATCTTAATAAACTTTAAGTACAAATTCGCTTTAAACAATCCGAGGACCAGTTGCACGACGAAGACTGCTTTAGAATGAAACGTAAAACGGTTCTATCGTCGCGGAACACAAAACGGTCTTTTAAAACGGTTCGTCTTTGCAACGACCATGCCTAATTTATTAGTATGCGAGCAATTAAATTAAGTTGTTTACATGGATAAAACGTAGTGTTTAAAGAACACATTGGGTTCAATTGAGCAATCTTTGTACTCAAACCCATAGGTACATATAAATTATTAAAACATTTCTTAACGCCAAAAAAGTAAGATAAAACCGTTTCACATAAAACGGTGAGCATTTGCTGGCGGGGACTTAACAGAAGAGTCATAAAACTTAGGTAAACCATAAAAAATATGTATGATAGAAACGGTCTAAGCGAGTTACGATTAAATAACAACATTATTTATAAGAAAACACCAGGTAGTCATTTATTCATCAGCTGTTGAACCTGAGCTTCCGATTTTATTATTATGATTGGAGAATTGTCACTTTCACGGACGTATACCTTGCCATAGGCAGTCCAACAGTACTTATATCGCTTTGATTTAGCAAGATCTCTGGCAAGAAAGTGGAGACGGGCTCCCTTAGATGTAAGTTGTTCGGATACAAAAACAGGTGTATCCTCAAATGTACGGAAGCCGAGGTGCTTAGCGCATAATTTAGCTTTACTTTTAACATTGAACGTTTTACACAATTTTAAAAACTCTGTTTTCAGTAAAGTTGAAGACGTTTCAACGACAATCGGTGTATTTTGAGAATCCTTCTTCCCACGCACCCTGTAAACATCCGTAATATTACCTTTCTTTAAGTTTCCTCCGATGGTATTGGATAAGCACATGACCATCTCAACTAGGTCGTTCTTCGTTTCGTTGTTTTTTCGCGGTACGTTTTTTATTTCGACGTTAGTTTTTCTGCACCCCATCTGTACATTTTCAAGTTTTTCCTCCAATAAAGTAATGTATTCTCGGTCCTCCCTGGATTTTATCTCAAGTTGAGTGATTTTATTTGTCAGTTCTTGGTGTTGCGCTGTAAGTAACGTTAATGCGCTTTCGATGTTAGAGTTAGCTTGTTTAATCTCAAATAGAGTAGACGTGATGTTCCTACTCTCCTGTTGTTGTGAGATCCTCATAGACAGAATCATGTTCTTCATCTCCTCCTTGAAGGCAAAGAAATCATCTGCAGTCACATTCTTACTGCGCGCAAAGACATACATTGGTGGCGTTACGTCATCATCTACCAAACTTGATGTAGCGTTTTCTTCCCCAGCGCATATGGACATATTGGTGTCGTCCCGGTTCATTTTATCAGGCTAATATAAGATTGCAGGAGGTTGAAAACCCACGCACAGGGGTTATAATGCCGTTAACTCTACAGTTCACTCTCCTTAAAACAGGCACTAGGCAAGCAAAGGCTCGATACGCCAATTAAATCAGTGCACTGCGGCAGCAATCGGCGCTACCTCACTATACCCAGAGGCCAGGTACTAGGCGAACATAGGTGCGCAGGATACGTAGACAACTCAGTAGGTATGCAAGCGCAGCGACAGCAAAAACGTAGCCACTCCGAGAATGCAGTATAGTAAGATACATTGCTTCTCTCAGTGTCTTCTACCGGAATTACTACGGAGAGTGTTCTGAAGAACTTTTTGATCTTATCCCGGTCTCTTTTACTCTCCCGACTACACGTGCTGGTCTTAGGAACCACCATCATACTGTACAGACTATCAGTACTCGTACCAAAAAAATTGGCAAGTCATTCCTCTGTAAGGCTTTGGAATTCTTTGCCGGTGCATGTATTTCCCAGCTCCTACAGTCCCGGGTCTTTTAAGCGGGTCGTGAAAGGGCATTTATGCAGGCCGTCATGAATGGGTGCGCTCGATACCATGCTTATTCCACGGTGGGGAGCGCTCTCATTATTTTGGACTGCATCGGCTGCTTACCATCAGGCAGGATGCAGTCACTATGACGAGTCAAAAAAAGAACTGTACTCTGATTGATGATCAGCTTTGCAATTTCTTAAGTCTGCAATATGCTGAGCGGGGTCTTATTCATCGTAGCACTGTCATTAATTAATTAAGTATTGGATTAAGTTTAGAACCCAAGCCATTACGCTATATGGGTTCATTAGTTAATTATGATCTTAAAAAAATAGTTTCCAATGAAAGTTTCTTGACATCGTCTGTCTCATGAACAGTCTTTGCCAGATTACGCCATTTCGAGAATAGGCCATAACACGATTCAGACGCGTGCGGACTCCGTCGCTCTTTTGCACGAACTCCGTTGCCATTTTGCGCTCCCAGCGATTGTCGGCAAAACTAACGGCGAAGTCGGTGGAACCTTGGGACGAGTTCCATCGAAGACTGTTACCATACAAGTTTGATGTCTTACTTGAATATTGTTTATGGTCATAGAATGTGTTGCCGTAGTTCTGAGGAGTTCGGTGGTGCACAGTGCTTTGGGTTGCGATCAGGGCTGTAATTCAAGCTGCACATGTGCGCAGCAGGATAGATGATGAGCCTATCGCCACTCTATGCTGTTGGTTACGACATCTAAGGGAAAAGGGAGGTTGGTAGTATTCTTTATGTTACACGTCTCTTCCTAATTTACTTCTTATTGACTAATCAATTCCTAAGGATTTATGTAAAGTCTTAATCATTAGGTATATCACCTTATTACGCAGTTAAAAGTTGAGTTGAGTAGTTGCCTAAAAAAACCGAAGCCTGTTTAATTTCGTTATTATTCCGTTGGGGCGCGGACGGGCGGCTGTCGTGATTAAAAAACTCCATCAACGCATCTCCACAAAACTTTGCTCATAAAAAGTGTTCCTCAAGTTGGCGCGCCGCTGACCGTTATTTTTGGTTTTAGATTGTAACTTTAGAGTCGGAATAAAGGATTGCTTTAGATCAAGTTAAAACTGTTCAATGGTTTAAGAAGATATAAGTAACACTAATTCATTAATTGTTTAAGAAGATAAAATACTGCAAGATGGTTATTCAATGCATATGGATAATCAGATTCTAGCTCAAGTGAACATAACCATATTACATGAAATTGTTTGGTATCTAATATTTTCTAGCCATTTTATTCTAATATTTTTTAGCCACTGCAAAATATTTATAAAATTACGGACGTAATACCATAAATATTTATTTATTTAAGGAATCATTACTAACTACTTAAAAACTAAATGTACTTACCCTATATACATTAAGTTTAATGATTCACTTTAGAATTGGGAACATATATTTTTTTGACTTTACATACTGTAACAATGTTAGTAATGGTCAGGGTAAATTTCTATTTTATTAAAACTAACATAAACCATAACTTGATATTAGAATAGGGAACAAAAGAACAATGACCACCCGCAAAACGCCAAACAGTCGTATGTTTTAGCAAACGAATACAAAAATGACAGATCAGTTTCCGAAAAGTTTTGAGCCGCTACCATAATGAAATTCATTAAACGATGCAAACAAACCGTTATTATGGTAACGGTGATAGTGGCAGAAGTGGTTTCGCGTCGGCTTAAAACAATTCTGTTCTCATCATTATCCCTCCCTCCCCTTCCTTCCTACTGTAGTGTACCGAATTGTGAGATATCGCCACAAAAGATTTATTTCAAGGCAGGGTGGGCACTTGGGCCGTGCACATTTAAAACAATATCGCAATTATGATTACAAACTCTATAAAAATACAGATACATACATACATTATCCCTGAAGGGTTAGTCAGAGACAAGACAAAGAGGATCGCAAAGCTGCAGCAGTGCTCTACCATAGCCCACTTTTTACCAAATAGCGACTGTACAGTGCTCAGCATTACAATAGGTGAGCCCATCGCCGCAAAATACAGTTAAATAATGTAGTTTTAATTCCGCTAACTTACTCGGCGATGGCGTGTGGTGGCGGCCCATTACAAGAATACTGCCGCCACGTCTGTTCCTGTCCAAAAGGCGACTACCGGCCTAAAGATCGCACATGTGCAGGTGTGCCGTAGACTATGGCAGAGGACTGCTTATGCGGTCCCCATTGAATAGTCTCTGACTAACCCTTCGTGGACGTAGTCGTGAGTATAAGTATGTATGTACTGATTCGTTTATCGCCTAAATGCATGAAAGCACTGCCCTCCCACAAACAATAGTAACAAACATGCAAACCTAAGCACATATATGCGCTACCCAGGCTCGACAAACGGCTAGCGAAATTAACATTTTGATTTCATTTCTGTATTGGTTCCGATTCTGATTCGTTTTTGTTTTTCTGATAAAGATGAATCGCATAGCGCTCCGCTACTTGTACATTAGTAACTCCCAATGAATATTGCCCCGCGGAGTGGAATCCTTAGATTGCGCGCCCGCCGCGGCTAACGCCCCATTCGTCTGCGCTTAACGCTGGCGAAACCCTCAGCCGTAATATTATGCAAATTTGAGAGGATAGTGAACAGAAGTCCGGAACGAGCAGCCCTTTTGTGCGCTGAACAAATTGTTTTATATTCTGCGGAGCCAGCCCTCGGATACTGGGCTGTGAACTCACTGATGACAGTTTTATGAAGGCAGCATTTACATTTAAATTGAAAGCGCGGATTGCGACGTCTCCGTCGAAAGACGCCGCTGGTCGCCGCCGAGACGTCCCGCGACGCCCCGCGGCGCCACGCGATGCCACGCGATTCCACGACACCACGCGACGCCACGCGACGTTTCGTTGCATTTGGGACTTAGGTCTTTTGTTTTGTACAACTACAAGGCAAAAGACCTAAGTCCCAAGTCTTCCAAAAGCTGACTAAGGTTCTTTTAGAATCAAATGCAAGAAAGACTGAGTCTAAGCGACTAAAGACGTTTTGAGTCGCTCAGTCTCACTAAATAAACTTGCAAACAATAAGTGAGTTTTGTGTTTAATAATTTAAGCACAACTTAACTGTTTATGCAAAAGGAAACATTCGCTATCACCTCGAGAAAAAATAAAATGCAATTAATGTAATTGCTGTAACTAAGCAGATAATATATTATACGATTCCTGACCGTAGCACTAGTCCTTAGCATTAGCGCATCCCCGTAGTCCGTAGCACTGTACAGGCGCCCCATAATCCTTAGCATTGTGGCGTACCAATGTAGTGCTTTGCAATTTAGTGGGTCTCGTAGTACGTAGCATTGAACCGTAGCCCCGTATTTCGCAGCAAGGTAGTAAAGGCAAGATAGTAAAAAAAAGTTATTAATCCAAATTAACTTTACACGTACTATTTTGTGCACGTTGCAGCCTTAGTGACTTAGTAAATCCAAACCTCGTACCGAGAAGAAAAAGCAAGAAACTCGGTACATAAGGTAAGGCTGTTTCTTTATTTCACTAATACAAATGAAAACAAAAATACTTGTTTAAGCCTAATAGACTATGACCGTGTCCCGTAGCGGTGAAAGAATACTACCACCCCTCTGTCCGCTTGGGTGTCGTAAAAGGCGACTAACTGACTAAATACTGCACATACTTCTAATAGCATAAAGCGATGGGCTCACCACCTGTCACGCTGAGCTCATATGCAGTTGCAACTTGGTGTGCCGTGGACTATGGCAGTGGACTGCTTCTGCTGTCCTAATGCCTAGTCTCTGACTAACCCTTTGAGGATAATAGTCTTGAATATATGTACGTACGTATTTTAAGCCATCCCGCATGAACGACAGCACGAGACGAGACCGGAGATGGGTAACATAACACATCACCCTGGTCCAATGCGGATTGGTGGGATTTTACGGCAGCCATCTTACCATAACAACAACAACATCAGCTTCATGTGCTTTCTAAATCACGGAATAATACAAACATAAATAAATAAATCTAATAACTTGCTGTAGTTGTGGATAATGGTACCTATTACCGGTAGTATGTTTAATGTGACTGCTTTGCACCCAAAGCGCGGAGCCTCCTTCGCTGTCGTTTCCCTCATTTGCTCAGATCTCGGTTTGCATAAAAACTGTTTGCATTTGTGTTTAAAGCGAGACTGCACTAGCTTGTGCGGGCTTAACGCCTGCTCCCCGGTCGCGACCGGCTTTGCATACATTTAATATGCATGTTTGTATTTCAAAGTGTTATTGATAGCGATTCGATGCACAATAATGTTCTATAGAAAGGTTCTATAAAAGGTATTGCTTTCGTTTCTTTTATGTTCGCGCAATATTCATTTTAGTCGATTACTCTTATTTTTTAAATGCGCTAAAATTAAATGTTGATTTCTGTATTTTTTTATATTTCTATAATTCAGTTACTGCTTATGTGTTACATTCGTCATATTTTATTGCGTTAATAACGCTCAAATAAACTCGACGATAACGAAACTTTGAATATAAAGGGTGTCTCGTTAAGAGTGCACTATTTAAATTTTGTGACAATTTTTTTTGTGCTAGTGGCAACTCTGAAATTTGACAGCGGTCCTATGATTGTTCCGATTATTTAAAGTGGAGCGCTACACAAACGAAGAACGCGTTAACATTGTGAAAACTCATAACTAACATGGGGAAAGTAACGCTGAGACCGGCTCGGCATTCGTTACATGAACGTGATAATTGAGTTTTTGTGGCCTAAACTGGTTGACATGAATCTGGAGGAAGGGTGGTTTCAGCAGGACGGCGCCACCTGCCACATCGCGCATGAAATAATCAATTATTGCAGCAACGATTTCCAGACCAAATCATCTTCGGAAATTCCGATGTCAACTGGCCACCAATATCATGCGATTTAACGTCATGCGATTTCTTTCTTTGGGGTTGTGTGAAATCTCGGGTTATAATGGGAAATATGTCAGAAACAATAAAATTCCAGAGCACCCCCTTGTTACTACCGTCCGTTATAACACCACTAATTGAGTGTTAGATCTACCCCCCAAATTTATATGTTTAATGTTGTTTAAACGAAGATCGCTTTACATTACCGTAATCAGAAACAGTCCGTCTATAATGTGTACCTACTATTTGTCACATTGCGTGTATT
The DNA here is from genome assembly GCA_963921215.1 of Scoparia ambigualis. Lineage (NCBI taxonomy): Eukaryota > Metazoa > Arthropoda > Insecta > Lepidoptera > Crambidae > Scoparia > Scoparia ambigualis. The sequence goes on from OY992528.1 coordinate 300,399, forward strand.
ATTTTGAAATTCTGACGTGTTTTAAATTAACAGTTTGATTGCTTTGCGACATGGCTTCAAAAAGGTAAGTTTTTGAGTAAATAAATAAAGTAATAAACACTACAACGTACAATGCCGTAAAGTATTGTTATTTTAATATAATTTTACCACAAAATAAATTAGAATTTCATGGTTTTTCATGAAAATAATCTTATATAACAACTGGTGGCGTTATAACGCCCGGTAGTAAAATTCACGTCTATTTAATATAACTATTCATATCACTGATGAAACGACCTTTAAATATCAACGACATAGTTGATGAATTTATACTACGCCCCTTCCGCATTCCGGGCGGCTGCCTTAACCACTTGGCTACCGAGGTCTGGCTTTCAACCGTCGCAATTTGTCAGTGCTTGATGCTTATGTTTTTAAATTTCGACGGTTGAAAGCCAGACCTCGGTAGCCAAGTGGTTAAGGCAGCCGCCCGGAATGCGGAAGGTGCGTGGTTCGATTCCCGTCTGAGGTTGTCGTCTTTTTTCAGTGTTTAAAATTTTACTTAAGTATATTTAAGCGTTAATAAAACGCTAAAATATAAAACATTAGAATTTATACTATATAGATTTTGATGACGATCTGCCCAGTGAAATTACAATTTTTTCACCGGAAAATCCAAATACCGAAATAACAGTCGAAGATTCTGGTGATGAAGGATATGTGACATTAGATAATCTCCCAGGTTTTGATTATTCTTTTGAGCATATTACTTAGTTCATTTCAATCACCACACTAACTATAAATTTTAATGTATTTATTACTTTTCAGTTTCCCAGCTAAGAGCTCCAGCAGAGATTACATAATGATGATACATTTTCAGACAGTGAGGACTCCGAAAATCATTTATCTTTGTCTTTGTTAGCAAAAAAACACGCACTGTCAATGAATGATTGCCAGAAGACGTGGATCAACAGATACCTTCTACTTCTTGCTCCACTCCATCTAAAAGCTGTTAATCGCAGACGTCACTCCTAGTGTAAGCAAAACCCAACAGTTTACGTGGCGCAACAGGCACAATCCAAGTGAATTTACATAGTACCAGAATCGTGTGGGCAAAAAAATTTAGTTACCTTTGTACTATGAATGTATGATGAATGATGAAGTAATACAAATTTTGGTATATTACACAAATCTATACGCAAGCCAAAAGAATCATCGCTAATAGATACCTACTTCAGGAATGAAGTGTATTTTGGGTATACTTTTATAGAGCGGTTATGTTGTGGTATGCCTCGCAAGTATGTATTGGGCAGGCCAACGCCAACGGCCTTACGCAGGCCTTTGTATGATTTACTAAATATTTTTTTCTCAGACATGGCACCTTTTGAACAAAACTATATCATTGACGAAGCTATAGTGCCATACTATGAAGGCCATAGCTACAAACAATCGGGAAACCGATCCGATGGGGGTATAAACTGTGGAGGTGCAACTAGATTGGGGTATGTTTTTAGGTTAGACCCAAAAATATATTTTGTTTTGTTGTTCCTATCATAACAATGTTTAGATTCTTGGCAAATAAATAATTGTAATCGATTTTTCTTGTTTTGTGTTTAATTTAATTCCAAAAATGCTTTAGTTTTAGTAGCCGATCTTGCTACCGGGCGTTATAACACCACTCGTTTTCCGGTTTTTCTCGACGACGAATTTTTAAAAAAAAAATTTTTAATGATACTGCTTTGGTTTAGTACAACATATTAAAAAATCAATCCAAAAGCAATCCGAAACAAAAAAAAGTTTCAATAATATCTGGGTGACCGAGATCCAACGCGTCATCGATTAGTTCCTGATTCGCCGGATTCTTGTTTTGCCGGAAATATTAATATACAACAATATCACTTAAGTATAGAAAACATGTAGTTATATTTAATATTGTATGAATTACTATTTTGTTGCCAATATCGGACATAACTTAAATTATCTACTTAGAAATGGGTTCTATTCATATATTTATTTTTTAGTTATGGTGTTTAAACATTCTTTTCACTCCTCTTGCTCAAAAAGACCGTCATTGTAGCGTTCTAGAGCGGGGCTAAAATAGCTTTTCTCGCCCTAGGGGAAAAAGTATTTTTTTTTAAATTTTTTGTCTATCACATGACAATGAGCCTACAAAAACGAAAAAGTATTTAGTCTTATGTAGAATACCTAATCATGAATAAAGACTCTACTTATTACTGTTTACTTAGATCAACAACTTTTTTGAGATAACACAGACCACGCTTCAGCAAGAAAAAACTGCACAGTCTGCACATGTGCTTAGGTGGTGAGCCTTTAGCCCGTTAGTCGCTTTTAAGACACCCAAGGGAAAGAGCGTAGTATTATTTTGATGAGCCCATCGCCGCTCTATGCTGTTGGATGTATGTGCAGTCTTTAGTCCGTTAGTCCCCTTTTACCAAACTGAAGAAAAGTGAAGGGTTGGTAATATTATTTTGATGAGCCCATCGCCGCTCTATGCTGTTGGATGTATGAGCAGTCTTTAGTCCATTAGTCGCCTTTTACGACACCGAAGAGAAGAGAGTAGGTTGGTAGTATTAATTTGATGAGCCCATCGCCGCTCTATGTTGTTGGATGTATATGCAGTCTTTAGTCCGTTAGTCCCCTTTTACCAAATCGAAGAAAAGTGAAGGGTTGGTTATATTATTTTGATGAGCCCATCGCCGCTCTATGCTGTTGGATGTATGTGCAGTCTTTAGTCCGTTAGTCCCCTTTTACCAAATCAAAGAAAAGTGAAGGGTTGGTAATAAAATTTTGATGAGCCCATCGCCGCTCTATTTTGTTGGATGTATGTGCAGTCTTTAGTCCGTTAGTCGCCTTTAACGACACCCAAGGGAAGAGATGGAAAGACTGCACATATCTACTATCCAACAGCATAGAGCGGCGATGGGCTCATCAAAATAATACTACCAACCATTCTCTTCCCTTGGGTGTCGTTAAAGCAACTAATGGGTTAATTTTAAATAAAATAAACCAATTCATATTATATTGGATTGTTTTATTTTCTCGCATTCGTAGTGAAAAGCAGAGTGTAACACTCGGCGCTAAAAACCCATTAAAACTCGGTTTCTATTTACTCCCTCGCTAAAGCTCGGGAGTAAAACTACCTCGTATATAATGGGTCATTTTAGCCCCTTGTATAACAATCTACTATTATCTGTTACGTTATTAAATTAAGAACAAATAAATATTTTATATTAATGTACCGAAATGTCTGCCTTTTATTTAATAGATAGGTAAAGCTACGATATTTCTATAGTTTTCCTTCAACAAAAAATCCGACGAAACAAGAATCCGGCGAATCAGGAATCCGGCGAATCAGGAACTATTCGCGTCATCGGTATGATACAGCCACATCTTTGTCAAAAAATCATCGAACGTTTCATGAAAAGAGCAATGGCTTGTCATCAGAGCCACGGGGGCCATTTGCGCTGAAATTTTGTTCCACACTTAATCGGAACATGTCTACTTTCCAACGCAATAAAAATATCACAACTCATTAAAAATATACGTGTTTTTATTTTTAAATGTAATAGTGCACTGTTAATGAGAAATCCTTTATATTTCTTTTACCTTTTGTCATCTTTATGTGTTACAACTTTTATATTACCCAAACAGAATGGGAAAGTGTATAAAAATTTGTAGTGATGTTAAATTATTATTCTATAACAATAATGTGTTTGTACAATTCTACCGCAATTTTCCCCTTCATGCATGCATATTGTCTTGCCGTGCGTCACTTCGATACGTTTGTCAAAGACGCTTTTGCTTTTAGACAATGTTTAGCAAACTGAAAATGAACACTTAAATATCATCCGGCAAGATCCCAATATTTATACTGTCTACTGTTATTATACCGACTGTCCCACGGCAGGGTAAAGGCCTCCATCACTAAGATCAAGTCATCATCGTTACAATAGATGGGTATTGGCTGAATCAGCACGCGGCAAATGCGGCTTGGTGATCACAAACCCGGACTATGCTTCGAATAATCCGAAACATACTTCGCTGGACCTGGGATTTGCACTCGAAACCTCCGCTTATCAGGGTGAGCGAATAGCCATCGAAGTGTTTTGTTTAAGTAAGCTTAGCTTTAAAAGGACACACACACATCCTGCAGGCCGAGTTCGTCACGCCTAGCGCCTCCACGGTCCGGAACAGTTAATTACAAAAAGGGCGCGAAAGCTCGCCTCCCGCTCTCATCAGCGTAATTCCCGCATTCCATTCCGATCTACAGTTATAACGCGCAAACTTTTTTCAGTAGCTCCTCGCGAAATGAATAAGTGCGGAACTTTGAGGGGATAGATAATAAACCGGCGGTAAGTTTTTAATTGTGAAACGGGAATCTCCGTTTCGCGGTGTGTGGGGGTGGGGAGAGGGGCGGTGTGCTCGGTCGCTAATTGCGACCACTTATCGAGTTACCCGATGTTTTCACGACGCTGACCGCCCGCGCCACAGCGCACGCGATAGCAGTAACTCGGCCGCAAGAGAACATGATAATAATAATATAATAAATAATAATAATAATAAAAATACTTATTTTCTCCTATTTACACTTGTCTTACAACAACTATTTAAAATTCAATCTTAAATATTATAGAAGACTGTCCCTTAGCTAGGTAAACTCTGTAGTGTAGAACACCAGGGGCCCAAGTCTGCTAATTTACGAATGGCATAATTGAATCGCAATTGGATCGCATTGTAATTGTTTGACACATTTGGTATTCTCTTACTCATTTACGAATACCAAATGTGTCAAACAATTACAATGCGATACAATTACGATTCAAAATCTGCCATTCGTAAATTAACAGACTTGGGCCCCAGGTCTCCTCCCTGCCTTATGGCACTAAAAGTCAACAAAATAGTACAGTAACATTTAAACAAAGCGATCTTGCGTGAGTGTATGTGTGTGTTTGTATAACATAAATAATGAGTATGTTTATGAGGGTTTTATTTGTTTTGCGATCATATCCATGCATGGCGTGAAGAACTTGATAAGTTCAAAATTGCAATTTTACAGGGCAGCGATTTTAAAGTTTGACATTTTCTCTAAAATCCGTTTTCATCTTGAACTCATCTTTATAGCTTGATTTATGGAAAGAAAATAAAATGAAAAGATCACTTATAATTAAGTGATCTTTTATATTATTTCACGTACTCTCGTAAAGTCTGCTTATTTTGTAAGGTATTAGACTTATCAACATACTACCCAGAGACTTATCAACTTATTCCCCATACATTAGTGCTTAAACCAGTGAAAACATTCTTGAATTTAATTCTTAAAAATCAGTTTTTCAGTGTAATTGAAATGTCTAAATTGATTAAGGAGTAATTTGAGATGGTTTTTTAAATATGTTTATGGTTTTCTTTCTTATTATCTTATTAATTAACTTATCAACATGTACACCGATGACCCATACACACCCCACCCACATACCTATACTTATCAACTTATTTACCATAGAATTGGGCATTAATAATACACATTTATTTAAGTAAGCTTAATTTATTTATTTAATCTTTATGCACATAAAAACAGCAAAAGGCGGACTTAACGCTACAAGGCATTCTCTACCAGTCAACTGGTAAGGATGTAGGAGACTTAGGTAAGGCGATAAATCAAAAAAGTTACATTAATGAATATTAAATGAAAAACAACAACTTACAACCAACTTCATAAATAGAATATACAAAATACACAGATCTACAAAAATACAATATACTTACATAACAAAGATTCAATATATAATATAATAAATAAATAAATATTTTACATAGAAATATAAATACCTACATATATAAATACAATACATCAGATAGTGTGACATCATATTATTAGTTATATACATTTTACTCATAATATAACCAATATCTAGATAGAGCTAAAATAGTGCTCACGCACAAGTCTTTTGAATGCCATTTTACTCTGAGCAACACGGATATTTAATGGCAGAGCATTCCAAAGGCGGATAGCACATAGAGTAAAGGAACTGGAGACGAAGCCAGAATGATGAGCGGGGATTTGAAGAGTGAGGTTGTTACTGGAGCGAAGGTCACGATGATGAGAGGCTCCCAGAAACTGAAACCTGGGAGACTGAAAATATTGTAATATATGGATATATTACAATATTTTTTTAATACTCACCGCGTTGATATCTCGTTTTGTTAAATAAAATACCCAAAATATAGACATATTCATTTATTGTCACAGGCAATATCTCTAAAAGTAAAGTAAATATCGAGTTGTAAATTTTTTCCCTACAAAATCAATGCCGTAGGAAGACATTGCGACGATAAAAAATCGTGTAAGTCGAGTTTTCAAGTCCTTCACACCAGGCACGGATATTCTCTGTCTCATAATAGTCCATTGACTGCGGTTAGTTTTGAACAATAGTTTTACATTTATAATATAATAAACACCACACACAATAATAAACACATAGTTGCTGCTCTATTAACAGCAGTTTAGACGAACAACATGCAAATGACGCTATTTTAATTACCAAATAGTAACTTATTCACGGTGCACATGTATTGTGAACTGTCGCTATTTGGTGAATAGTAGACCATGGTAGAGGACTGTTTCTGCTGTTCTCACTGCCAAGTGTCTGACTCGATTCGGGGATAATAGTCGTGATTAAATGAATGTATGTATATCATACTTTATATGAGGCCGGAGCAGAAATTAAGATGGAGTAAGTCGAAATTTAGATAATCTGGCCATCTAAATTTACAATTTTTCCATAGACATGAAAAGCTGAAATGTATACGATACTGATGCGCCTAACAGAAGAAATTTACGTACTATTCTCGTCTGTTTGTACAGTATTACTCTAATCTTACTATGGTACGCAATTTCGCTATCGAATTTTGCATAGTAATATTTTTTTATGATTAAAGTGATAGTTACAGTAGGTCTTAGGGCCTTAATGGCTTTACTAAGGTAAAGCTGACCCCACCATCAGATGGCATTAATAAATGCTGAGGAAAGAAAGAGAAACTGGCCGCACCGCCCGCAGTTACCGTTTGACCCGCACTGTGGCGCTCACGACGTGTCGCGCGGCTTCATTATAACTTTACACCGATCCCGGCGGCTGATAGCGCCAGATAACTATCAAAATAATGGAACTTTCCGCGCCGCCGCCCCGCGCCTGCCCCGCCCCCGCGCCCCCCGGCCGCCCCCAAAGCCCGTCGCGCTTTAAATAAGCGAAAGTAATGACTAGCACTGTTACTAGACGGAGACAGTTAGCATTTAGAGTGTTACAATTTATACTTTGCAGAAGTGGAAAAGCATCACCGAGATACGTAACAGAGACTGGAGAACGTTGTGACTGTAAAATAGATAGATAATACTTTTTATTGCTACAGTTTAAATCATTCACAAACTATAAAAAATTATTACTATACCTAGATAGTTACAATTTGGGGGTGTTATTGCTATAAAGCTTTAAGTATGAACTTTCCTGTTTCTTCTATTCTTCCTTTCGTTCAAAAGACAATTTTTCATAAGTCGATCAGTGATTATCTGGGAATTGTTTTATAAAGTATAGAGTCGACTTTGCAGGTCTCATTAAAATGGGGAGAAAGCGGATTTTCGTTAAAATTATCAAAAGACTGAATCAAGAAACATTCTTGGCTAGAGTTTATTATATACATCACAATTGTATGCTGGCTGTACCAAACGCTGTTTAGCGAGCATTTAAAATGTTGCGTCTCCTTCTTAAGCTAAGGGCGAAAAAGGGAGAGCATCTGTTTTAAGCATTGTCTAACTTTAGAGATGTTTTGTGGTAGGTACGGCAGCAAAAATCATATTTTACTTCTAGTTGCACAGATGTTGCGCCGTTGACACGACCAACGGAGAAAGCAAAGTGTACTCGTATTTGTATTAACATTTAGGTTAACCGCAAACAAATTCGTTAACAAACTCCCAAGTAAAATGTTACAAAACGTTCTTCCCAACCGCCCTCGGACGGTACTCAGAAATACCCTGAATGGCGACCATTCAAAACAATCCTTTAACTTCATTACGGCCATTTACGGCCTCCCCAACGCGGCGACGACTCGCGAGTGATTCGCCGCCGCTTTTAGCTGATTCAACACAATGATCAGCCGCAGTTATTAAAATTAAATTTGTTAAATTATTAATGTTAGTTTTGTGGTGACTCAATACTTCCAACCTGTTTCTGGTCTTCGGTGTCGTAAAATACGACTAACCGACTGAAGGCTGCATTGCATATACATCCATCAGCATAAAGCGGCGATGAAGGGCTCACCAAACCCTTTAGGATAAAATAGTTTTAAGTGTATGTAGGTATATTGGGTGTAATGGTAAAGTTAATATAGTGAAAAATAACAAAATGTATAAGTAGTTAAGAAAATATAATCTCATAAATATTTTTTAAATACTTCTGATTCTCTCACCTAATTACAGCCGCAAATAACACTTCAAAGCAAAATCAACGCGAACACATTTCGGCAGTGTCGAGCGACGACAATCACCAGCCAAGCAATCAAAGCCCAGCAGAAACATTGACAGTAACACAATCATAATATTTTTTTTTTTTGTTATTGTGTTAGTTTTCATAGGCTCATTTTGCCCATGATATTTTTACTGTTACAATTTATTTGTTACTGTTACTTATCTTAATGTTAACTAAATTACTACATTATTACTACATTCATGCACCTTTTTTTTTTTTTTTTTAATATATTTTTTTATTATAATTTTTTTTTTTAATTAAATATTTATATTAAGCATTCCTTCTTTTGGGATATTGAGTGGGTATTTGTTGTTGGAACTCTTTTATTATGTAATGTTCTTTTTTTTGTGCAATTTTTTATTATTAAATCTATCGTGTTAACGGAAACATGGTTAGTATCGAATATTAATGATTGTGAATGTGTGGATTCCCGATATATCGTGTATAGATGTGATAGGGATCGAATTATCACTGGGAAGCAAGACGGTGGCGGCGTCTAGGTGGCGGTGCGTCGCGAGCTGCAGGCCAGGCGGGTCCGGCTCGACGCGCACCGCACCCAGGGCCCGCTGGACGACGCTGGTGACGGAGATAGCTGTCTGTCGCCGTCTATTGATTATGTATTGCTTAAGCTTAGTTTGGGAAGTAAAAGTTGCGTAATTTGCGGTGTGTATATTCCTCCGAAACAGAACATCGCATCATATTCCGTTTTCTTAAATACCCTTTACTGGGAACTAATTGACAACACTTTGGATACATTCTATGTAGTAGGAGACTTTAACATCCCAGAAATTGATTGGCACGAATATGATCCCAGCACGTCATATGTACCTCATTCAACTGGTGATATTTATTTGATAACAAAAATAATGTTTGACTTTTTACAATCGATTCATAGCTCACAATTTAACGTAATAAAAAATAGTTTGAATCGTATTTTGGACTTATTTATATCCAATGTTGAGATTTGTACTTGTACCTCGCCGCATAATCCTTTGGTACCCATAGATAACTATCATCCACCGTTTTGTGTTTCGACTACCTTCAGTTCAAACGTCAAAAACATTAGCGCATTACCTATACCTAGATATCGTTTTTTTGAAGGAAACTACGACCTGATTAATGAACAAATTAATAAAATAGACTGGTCTATACTTAAATGTGGTTCTTTGGAAAATTCGGTCAGCCTTTTTTTATGAAAGAATATTTAAAATAATTAGAGAGCATATACCTACAAGCCTTACAAAATCTACTAAGTATCCAATATGGTTCTCACGTCCACTTATTCATTTATTTAATGATAAAGAGAAAGCTTGGAAAAAATGGAAAAAATTTAATAGCCTGTCACATTACGAAGAATTTTCTATTCTTCGTAAGAGATTTAAATCACTTTGTAAAGATTGTTTTAATAATTACATAGAAATAATAGAAAATCGACTTAAAACGGACGTGAAAGCCTTTTGGTCATATGTTAAAAGTAATAGTAAAGGCTCGGGCATACCTTCTTTTATGAGATACAGTGACATTGAATCGGATCAGCCTCAGCAAATTTGCGAATTGTTTTCGAGTTTCTTTGGTTCAGTGTACGAGGCAAGCAGCTCTAACTTCGTAGGTTATGACAACTTGGCTACTGATGAACATTGTGACTTCACACTATCTGACCTATACGTATCGAAGGAGATGATTGTAAAACAACTTAAAATACTAGATGTCACTAAAGGACCTGGACCAGACACACTACCCCCCTTCTTTATAAAACATACTGCGAAATCCATAGCAGTTCCTTTGCATGTATTATATAACAGAAGCTTACGTGAAGGTATTGTCCCACAAATTTGGAAAACTGCCAATATAACACCAGTTTATAAAAGCGGGAAAAGAAGCGATGTCACAAACTATCGCCCAATCTCCCTGTTGTCAACTTTGTCGAAGGTTCTTGAGCGATTAGTACATAATTATATATATCCTAGTCTACATAGAATAATAATTGAGGAGCAACACGGGTTTGTCAAAAAACGCTCAACCATCAGCAACCTTATTCTGTATTCTAATTATCTGTTTGAATGTATGGATAATCGGGTTCAAGTGGACACAGTTTACACAGACTTCTTTAAGGCTTTCGACAAGGTTGACCATGATCTGCTCCTTCAAAAGCTGGCGTTTAATGGTATTCGTGGTGATCTGTTGAGGTGGTTTTCCTCCTATGTCAGAAATAGAACACAGCGGATTTCTATCAGTGGAAACACTTCTGGAACGATTGTAGTCTCGTCGGGAGTAGCTCAAGGATCGATTTTGGGACCTTTGCTATTTATTTTATTTATAAACGACATTAGTCAATGTTTTGAACATAGCAAATACTTATTATACGCCGACGATCTCAAAATATATCGCAAAGTCACATCGCCAATTGACTGCCAGAAGCTACAGGAAGATTTAAACCGCTTAACCAACTATTGTCGAGTAAATAAATTATTTCTAAGCTTAAACAAGTGTAAATCCATCACATTTTCAAAGAAAAAAAACAATTTTAAATTTATCTACAGTCTGTGTGGCACCCCCTTAGAAAACGTATCAACAGTAAAGGATCTAGGTTTGCTCATGGATAGTAAGCTTCATTTTGATGTCCATGTCAATCACGTCACTGATAGGGCCTTTAGAATGTACGGGTATGTTATGAGAATGTCAACCTATTTTAGGCAACCCGCGTCATACCTTCTTCTTTACAAAACACTGATTAGGTCTCAACTTGAGTACGCCTCGTGTATCTGGAGTCCACATTACACAAAATATCAAAATCAGCTTGAGAAAGTACAGTCAAAATTTTTAAAGGCCATGCGTTATCGATGTTTTCGTTCTAAGTCAAACTGTGTCTTGCTTCAAAAAAAATATTGAATTATTTCTCTTAAAATGAGAAGGTTGCTCTTAGACCAAATGCTTTTGTTTAAAATATGTCACAACAAGTTCGATTGTTGCCAGTTGGTTAACCAAATATACATTCGTATTCCATATAGATCACATCAAATACGAGAGACTCGCAAACGCCACTTATTTGCTCCCACACCTTGCAAAACGAACGCGGGTGAGCGCGCACCTTTACGCAGACTAATGAAACAGTACAATGCACACTTTGTTGACATCGAGATCTTTGCAACCTCATCCGCGACGTTCAGAAGGAACATTAGTGATAGCATACAAATATTAACTTGAACGAGGCATAGTAGTGGCACCGGTGTTCGACATTCTGGGCCCGGTGTTCGACACAGTCTTTTTTCAATAATTAATTAATATTAAAAATATATAATTTGTAAAAATACACTTAAATTTTACGGGATATCAGCTAGGAAGCAGGTAGTCTGTATTCGACTGTTGCTAAAGACTAAAATCAGTTGCTGACATCTGCTTTTAAATATTAAAGTGAAAGGAGAAAAGTCGATCACTGGTTTCTGTTGAGCACCGGTTCCACTACCGTTCCTTACTTTTTGACTAGGTACTTGACTGGTTGGTCAATAGAGATACTTTTTAGCATTTATCAAAGAGATTTTTTTCCAATAGAAATTGTATAGGAATTAAAACTATTACGTCACTATTTTCTTAAGTCAATTGAGTATTTATTTGTAACTTTTTAAGTTAGAGAATTTCGTGCTTGGATCAAATGAAAAAAAAAAGAAGTTAATGTTTTAAGGAACTGTTACATGATTTCATTTGTACCTGTTTAATATTCAAAAAAATTGTTAATGTTTTAAAATTATTGTTGTTGTTAAGTAATCCATTCTTAATTTAATGTTTATATTTCTGTGTTCTTTTTTTTTTTTAGTTGTTCTTACTCGGATAAATTTGCCCCTTAATCTGTTTCATACTTAATTAGTGCATAACGGGGTCGGCTACATTTGTATAATCACGTTCTTTTTAAAATGTTGTGTTTAATATCTAAATGTAGTTGTTTGTTGTGCCTTAAATAAAAAAAATAAAAAAATAACATTAAATATACAATTTTGTTTTTTTCTTTTTTCTTTTTTTGTTTTTGATTGGTTACATTTTCTTAATTCTATTGTTACATGGAATTATTGTTAGGGCTGTTACAAAATTTTTAGATTATTCTATAGTTGTTAGGGCTAAAATTATTGTTAGAGCTGGGGCAGAGTTTTACAATTTTAATTGTCGGTTTCTTAACTATTACATTTTCATTAGTTACTATTACATTTTAATTTAGACAATTATGGGTTTTATTTAATAATAAAAATTTTACTTTTTTGGTTGTCCGTTTCTTATACTCATAAACGGACAACCAAAAAAGTAAAAATTTGTAACAGCCAACATTATAACTAATGTATTTTAATATAGACTGTTTTGTTGGGGTTTTTATACAATAGTGTTATTTATACTTATGATTGTTAACAATTTTATGGGGTGTGGTGTGAGGGAATGGAATTACAATAATATATGTATACTTATCTTGTCCTTAAAAATGTTTGAGAGAGTTGGCCCTCAGGAGTGGGACGGGCGACCTTGACTAGAAGGTGACATTATAGCGCGATGTTCTGCCATTTTCTCCATCACCGAGGTATCTCTCCTTCTGATGGCCATTTTGAGATTGTAGTCCCAGATCTTATTGGTGGACGCACTGGCTGCTTTGGATATCAGTCTAGCAACTGCGTCGTCACTGTTGTCCACGTAATAGACACAAGACTCCGTGTGCCGCGAGACCGCTACCACTGCGTGTGGGACGCTGTTATGTAGCTTTGTGGCTTTGGCTGCTGTCCTTATGATAATTACTGGCCCAAAAGTGAGACCCTGAGCCTCGTGGATGGTTAGGACCCTTGATTCCTCTCCGGCTCCGTATCCCTGTGTGATAAGGGATGCCTTCTGTGTGTGAGTGAGGAACAGGGTCTTGGGCGCGTTCTTGGTAATCACCGCGCCCGCATACCTCTCGATTTTCAGGGAATGCACTTTTTGTTTAGCCGAGTATATACCCCCGTAGATCTCGCTGAGGGCATACGCTACGTCCATTGGGTTCCTGTAGGTGCACAGCAGCTCCTTGGTGATGTTAACTACTGCAGTGGGCTTATTATATTTTTGTTCAAATAGGTTGAGTCTGTCGATGCGAGGCAGCTGATTGACGTCGCCGACGATAATCGCTTCATCCGCGCGTGTGACCTTGATGGCCATGACCACGGATCCGAAGTGATTCATCAGCGCTTTATCGATTATGACTCTCCCGTATTTTTCTTTTTTCACCCCATTTGCCAGAACGGACGCCATCGTCCTTACTTTCCTTTTGGCGTCGTCTCCGATTTTAGGTTCCAGCTTTGCCCTTAGATCGTTCGCCGCTTCAGTAGTCGTGGTGACTATGAGGTCCTTGACTGTGTCGAAGTGGCTAACGATCCATGTGGACTTGCCGCAACCTGGGACTCCGTTTACCCAATCGATTTTGGGGAGTGTCCAGTCGTCGAGTAAAGAGCCGTCCAGACCTGGTCCTGACATGATTTCAGCCATCTGTAGGACCTTATCCTCTAGCATTATCCTCGTACTTTTGGACACTACTACGATGTCCTCCGTGGTGGCAAATGTTTTTCTTCCCGTGCTCTCCGTCGCCCCCTCGTCCAACTTTACATATCCTTGCGAACTGTAGGCAGCCATATAATCTCCGCTCATACTTCCTCTGAGTACTTCTGCGGTGGTGTTGTTGTATATGGCCGCTTCTGCTTCTTTAGCCGCAGTTCCACATTCGCGCGAGTCGCGAGTCGAATGGCGAGGCGAGGTGCGTGCGCGATTGTGTGAACGCACGCTCGTCACTCGCCTCGCGACTCGTCTCGCCGCTCGTGACGCTCGCGTTCGGAGCGGTTTTTTGGACGCGAGTCAAAGGGCACGAGTGACGAGGCGAACTTAGTGTTTCCACATTCGCTCTCTCGCTCATTGTGTTTTTATTGTTGATCAAGCAACATATACTGTATATTAAAAATGGGTTATAGTAACGACAGAGTTCTAACGTTTTGGGAACTTTACCAAGCTCAACCAGTTATTTGGTTTGGTTTCCAAACCAAACACATGATCGACACAAAAATAAGCAAAAAATTATTTATTAATAATCATTGACATGCGGATGCTGCTAAAACGTAGACGTCGTCCATTCTTGCAAGTTGAAGTAGAAAAGAATACACGCGAATGTGTAAACAGTCACTCGTCTCAGTTTAAGGAAGGCGAATGTTTCGTCGAACATATCGTCGAATGGCGAAGCGAGTAGCGAGCACGCATGTGGAACTGTAGTATTAGAGTTTCACCGCTAGCAACCCTTCGTTCTGACGTTTGAACGTAGTGAGGATAGACCTCAGAGTGTCCTCGTTGGTCTTTTTGGTTGCGACGGTGATCGCTATGAACTCTCTGAAGGCGTTCACAAGGTGTTGGAGAGGGTTGTCCGCATCGTCGAGCACTGGTTCTTGTACCAGGCCCATTTGAGCCCTGGTAGGTGTTGAGGGTGGGATGGTAGGTGTATGCGGAGGCGGCTTTAGCCAGTCTCGGACAGCCTCTTCTTAGCGCAGGGATGTTTTTGTGCGCTTTAGTTTTTTGGCCGCCGTTACCGACAAAGAGGCTGCCGCCGAGCCCACTGCAACAATAATCTACAAGAAAAAAAAGGTCATCGCCTACAAAAAGTACTGAATGTGGTACCCTTTCATTTATTTGCGACTCGTTCTTTCCGAACTGTGATTGAACGAACGATACGAATCCAGGTTTGTCACATAATTATAATATTTATACCAAGTAAGGTTTAAGAGCTTTATTTCTTAGTAAGTATGACATTAAGGGACCAAATAAATGGTGTCCTTAAAAAAGCTGGGCAAGCTGTGCACAGCGAAAATGATAAAAGGATGTGGTTGAAAAGGTTGGTGGATGTAAGAGAAGCCAGCGAGCTGAAAAGGTTGGTGGATGTAAGAGAAGCATGCGTGGTGTGTCAGGCCCGCGATAGTTGAGATCCATCGCCTCTGCCTGCCTGTAGGGACTAGGGCGTGAGCAGTTTGTATGTATGCAAGTATATGAACGGTATAGTTGACACACACATGGGAGATCGGGCTATAACCCACGCTGGAATATTGTCAGTTAGACGTCAAACGTTAATCATTGGGGTTATAACGACTGCAATATTATTACGACAACAACTGAGACCAACCGTTCTTCCAAAGCACGGAGAAGCGTACCGTAAGGTGCTTAACTTGCAAGATCTATAAACAGTTAAGGTCGTGGTGGTCTCGATGGCGCAGCGGCTAGCGCGTTCGGCTTGCGATCTTGCCCGCTAAGCAACTTTTGCAATGCCGGGTCGCTGCATGGGTGACTAAATTAAAAACATCTTAATTTCCTCCGTGCTTCGGGAGGCACGTTAAGTCGTTTGGTCCCAGTTGTTGTAGAGACACACTACATATCCTACCAATAAATAATCTGCGCTGAGGCATCTTATTAAAGTTCTTTGCAGTTATTGTTTCATTCTTTACGCCGAACTCCAATTAGTATGAGAGATGTTCATAACTAGCAAATATTCAAAAAAATGCTGCCTCCTCTCGAGGTCCTAACAATATAACTTTACAACATTTCACTTGATCGCCGCAAGGTCTAAAGAGCCCGCCATAGGGGGGCAGTTAGCTATTTGAATGGCATTCGAGGGGATTCAAGGGGAATCACTCTATTATTCGATATTCTTAACAAATACAGTAAAGTGTTTAGAACTTTAGTGGTCTGCTCGTTATGGATGTTCCATATTTCAATGGCTAATGTTGTTAAGATTAGCTAACGGTTATTTTTATTTTACTAACAGATAAAAGAAACACAAAAATTATAAACATAAATGTTCAACAACCTATCTTTTGGATGAATGCACTATCCAGTAACTTGTGAGTAAATTCTTAGACGATAGCTGTACGATTGTCCATAAAAAGTGTTGATTAACAATCACGACAATAATAGTACCTAAGTACCTACGCTAGGAAATATTACTAAAAGGTATTTAATAATATTTCATAGCGTAGGTACTGTACACTAAAAGCAGTAACTGCTGAAGAAAACAGGAAGTGGAGACGTATTATTTACACGCAGACCTATTTGAAAAGTTTTTCTTTTCAGCGAATCTTTCGTCTGTCGGATCGCTTTCGCTCGTCACCGCCGACTGTCATTGTCTTGGCGACGGCCGCCACAAAGGCCGGCCTCGTTAATCTCCGCCATTGACGTCGCCACGACCACCTGCCCGGCCACCACCACCTTACCACCACAGCATAAAGCTCAAAACCGCCTGGCAACCGTCCCCGTCCAGCGACAAATATAGGTGACGTCGTTATTTCTTAACGTCGCGATTTATGGTCTAATTTGTCAGCCGCCGCCGAAGCAGTCCAAAGAAAAATGTACGATTTATTAATTTCTTCCCTTCGCCCCCTCATTCGAGTTTGACTCGAGATTTGTAAAGAAATTATGCGTTAAATCGATGGATATCAATAATTTCTCAACAGCAGTTTTATATCGGCTTCGGCGCCATTCAATTGTCGGAGAAAAGGTGCGACAAGATTTATGCGTGGTTGGGCGCGCGGTGCCTGTTTTATAAACACCTATTTTATATAATTGTCCAATTATGTTTCATCATCAGCCTACAAATGTCCCACAGCTGGGCACAGACCTAATTATGGACAACTGCCATTAAGGAGACAGGCTCAATGCAAATTGGTGGGTTCTAACGACTGTCGAGTGGAATGGGTGGGTATCTATCTATCCATATAGAGAAGTAAATTTAAACTTAATTTTTGACGATTCAAAATGCTTATTTTAAGCTTACTGAATAAAGACTTTATGATTTTGTTTTTTTTTGATTTGTCATCTTACGACAACAACCAACGGCTTTACTTGCCTTCTGAAGAACGGAGGAGCTCGAGATGTTTTTTAGGGTTTCGTAGCCAAATGGCAAAAAACGGAACCCTTATGGATTCGTCATGTCCTTATACTTAGAACTGAAACACAATTTTTTGTTGCTCAATGTTCTGCGCCCATACATTGTTAGCCTAAGAACCAACAATTATGAAAAATTCTTTTCTAGGTTCGAAATTGCAAGTAAATGACTGTAAAAACAAAGATTTTTGACGGACACTCCTGAGAACCTAAATATCAGGAAAACTTGAGGTTATGTTTAATTACAGAATTTGAGAAGTGATGTTGCACTCTTTTGTTTTATTTGCCAACACTCATGCACGTTCACTAACACTTAAATAATCCATCATTATTTCACATTAATATTCGACAAAACACAAATTATAGAAAATAAAACAAAATCGCAGACATGACTTCACTTTCCCGCCAAGAAGTCCAGAACGTCAACTTTTGACCATGGATACTAGTCCTTCAGTCGTACGAGTATTATTAGAGTTCATTGATTATGTTTAAACTGATGATAATGATGAGTGATGTGATGATAATATTATGAACGTTTAATGCTAAATGATATTCCCCCCAAACCTCTTGATTTTCAGTAAAGATGTGGGACTTTACTGAGATCTCGCAAGGACTTCTTGAGAAAATTTGAAAAGTGATGTTGCACTGTATTATTTTATTTGCCAAAGAACGTCAACTGCACAGCCAGTGTTGCCAGACCTTAGAGCCAGTCTTCCGTAATAACTGCCAAATTCCGTATGAAATCCATATGGGAAGTTTTATTTTATTTTAATGCACAAAACAGGTTATAGACATGTAAAATATACAAACAAAAATATTTGATCTTAAGGTCTAAAGCTGAAACTCTAAGGTATGTATGTACATACTTACAACTATATATAACTATATCAATGAAAGTAATAAGATAATTAATAACGGCAAAACAACATTCTACAGTCTTGCTTGCACTAACACTAATTAACACCATTAACTCTCACTGGCTCTCATTCTCATATTAGCCGACCAAGAAAATATATCAATGGAAATCCTCAAAGCCATAGCTTTTACTATGCAGTTTGCTGGTTCAATTGTGTAAAAGTCGCCGCCCGCGTTTGCTGGAGCGGCCCGTCGCGCGCACCGAGCAAGGCCGACACGCGCCCACCAACCGCGCACTACACGTTATCGGGGACATACTTGTTCAGCACTTTGAACTTGAAATTTGAATTTATTTATTATTATAATGTTTTTAAAAAATTGACATGCATGTAATATTTCCCATAATTTAATTATTCTTGTAAGCGTTTTGGATATTAATATCTGTTAGCTTGTAAGAAAACATGAATAAATAAATAAATAAATAAATAAAATAAAAATCTATGAAAATTAAATAAGACTCGCTAGTTTACGCAGAATCAAATAAAATGAAATATTTCTTAGGAATAATAAAAGCTATTAGTAGTACTACTTATTAAAAGTTATTACTCATTAAAAGCATTTGCCTGAAAATTCCGTAAATAAATCCGTGTGCATTCATTGTCCGGTTTAAACATTGACATTATTTTACGGACAAATCCGTATATATGGCAACACTGTGTACAGCAGACTACAGTAACGTAAGTCAGTGAGTGACACAGCACCGCAGATTAGTAAAATTCTCCTCATTGGAAAAGCAAAAGAATCTTAGTCGACTAACGTTTATAGTTTCGAATAAAGTGCGATGTATCGTATTCTAATGATGCGTGGAGTATTTGGCAGTTGTATTTGGAGTCAGCCATGCATGCATAATATTATTAGGTTTGTTTGTACATATTATAAATATTTTGGTCACAAACCTTTAATTCACTGGCTGAATGCACTGAACTCTCGATACTTAACCCATAATAAAAAAATGATACTCAATATAATGTCCAAAAAGTTATTTTTATTATTGGTTACTTATCTAAAAGTGTACGCCAAAATCTAAATACTGTTATCTGTCGTAAAAAATAAGCTAAGAATTATTATGTATGTCATGTTTGTGTTGGTTCTTAGGCTAACTTCAACAATGTCCTTTGGTCAACCATCCTATGACCCGGGCGTTGAGGAAATTGCTTAACCGGCAAGATCGCAAGCCGGCACCTTAGGCGGTGCGCCATCGAACTCCTCGATGTTTATTTATTATTTATTTCGGCCATGGCTTCCTTTCCCATTTTCCACTGTTTGCGATTTGAGCTCTTGATGTCGAGTCGCTCGCTGCAGTAGGGGTCTAGTTTGTCCCGCCATCTTCTAGGCCTGCCGCGACGACCCCACAATGTTATGATTATGTATACATAATTACGACTATTATCCCCGAAGGGTTAGTCAAAGAATGGGCAATGAGGACAGCAAAAGCAGTCCTCTACCATTGTCCACTCTTCACCTAATAGCGACTGCACATGTGCTTAGCGTAACTGGTTGTGAGCTTATCGCCACTCTAGGCTGTTGAATGTATGTGCAGTGTTTAGTCCGTTAGTCGCCTTTTACGACACCCAAGGTAAGAGAGGGGGTGGTAGTACTTTCGCTGCTACGCGACACGTTGTATTTAATACTTAAATGTATTGCAGCTGACCATGGGGCTAAACCTCTGCGAGTTTTGGAAAATGAAAAATTTTGTTATCATTTGTTTCAAATAAAAGTCTGTAGAGTCAGGTTGCTTATAAACTCCGAAGACCACTTTACAAACTTGTAAAACCTTCATTACGCACCAGTGGCGAAGCGTGAAATATTGAGAGAGGTAAGCCGGAGCAAAAAAAAATGCTTACCTACTCCAAGCGCGGGCACGCAGTCTTGAGTCCTTCCGAAAATCTGTGATTGGCATCCTGGCTTCAGTCTTGTATAGGCAGATGTATCTTCAGTCCACTTTTACTATACGTATAAGCACTGAGATATTGAAACAGTGTCTTGCAAGCATAATAGAAGTGGCTTTGATAAAAGCCGTTTGTGGTGAAATGATGATATGATGTAAATCAAACAAAACTTAATCGACTAAGTACTTATACTCTAAAGCTATTCGTCTATTGTTTCTTACAAAGTGCGCTAAGACATTGTCATAACAGCTGGGAAGAATCTAAAGCTATTAATGCCGACATCTTACAATTCTACCGATTACTTTGCAAATCTACTTACTCTAAATACGTAATTTCAACCTATTACAATATCTACTTACCGCAAATACCTAATTACAACGTACGTCTTCGTAACTACTTTCATAACTACACACAACACAAATAAACAAAGTCCAACTACAGTACTAATCAATATTTTATAAGTACCAAGAAATAAATTCTAATAGGTGAAACTAACTAATAAATTCAAATACTAATAAAACACAATCATGCATTCAAGATGGATGGTGAATTGCTATTACGTCAAATTATCTGTTAACAAAACACAAACCGAAAACGATATTCCTCCATCTCGTTCACGCGCACGCAAATTGTATTACTTTCTCTATCAAGTAACTCGAATAAAGCCGGCTTACCGGAGCCGTCCGGAGCTGCTAATACGCGGGTGGGTTTATTGATCTTTATGTGACGTCATGACGTTAATTTTGTATAGAAGTTTAACTGCCAAAAAGCCGATCGCGCCTGCGGCTTATTTTATAGCAATATGTTGTTGAAAAGCAAATTTTGTTGATTTAATGTCCATAGTGTAGGCGGTTTGTAATGTTTATTTTATTAGTTTACTTTTATAATTACTGATTGTGCCATTTCTCAATTACGGCAGAGAGTGGTTGTGTTCTAAACTTCTGAAGGGAAGCCGGTGGGAATGGAGTTGTATGGAACCTTTGTCACTGTTACGCACTCTGAAATACTTTTATTACTATTTTTCTTGTAACTTGTTCGTATTTATGTACATTGAAGTATTCTATTCTATACTAAATCTATAATCGCGTAGCTTATAAATCTGATATATTATTAAAAATAACGTAGAAAGAGGTGTGGCTTGGCACTTTGGCAGACGAACGATCGCGGGTTCAAGTGAGACCTGAGACGAGTCAGTGGTCAGTGCTATTTTTATATCGTATTATATCTTCTATTATATAAAAATGAATCCCTGTTTCCCTTGGTCACGCCATAACGCGTGAAGGGCTGTACGGATTTCTCTAATTCTTTTTTTGTTGTTTGTTATCGTCAGGAGAAGGTTCTTATAAAAAAAATTAGTTTTTTTTTTCGAATTCAATATTCATAATTAAGACAGGACAACGTCTGTCGGGTCAGCTAGTTCAATATAAATGTAAAAAAATTGGTTGCCTGTAAAGTCGGTATACGGGCGAAAGTTTTACGTGACAACGACTTTGAGTGGTAAAATAATTTTAATGTGAATATTCATTCGTATAGTAGGAAGAAGGATGAAATAATAGTAACAATTTAAAACATTTATTTATACAAAGAATTATATTTAAAACATTAATTTATACAAAGAATCTCGCACTGAATTTCATATTAACAAAATCTTAGGCGGGCTAACCATGCCCGAGTGGAAGGGACGCGTGCCTCTCACTCGCTCTCATGGCCTCTCTCTCGTTCGGTGACTCATCGTAACGTTACCGAGCGTTACACTTTTTCATAAGTGACGCCCAGCCGCAACCTAATTTAAGACGTTGTCACGTCAATATAATAATAACATATATTTTTATAATTTTCCGCATTGTTGCGAACCAATTTCAAAAAATTAAAAAAGTAAAATTACTATTTAAACGTACTGGAACTAATTAAGTAATTAATGGTAGAAATATATTTTAATAAGAATAAAATAATAATAAGGTATTATTATTTATATGTATATAAAAAGCCAACACAGTGAATGCGCGCCGCGAGCCGCAGCGGTTGTCACACGAATTCACACGATCCCGTTTAATGTACCCCGCTTACGTGGCCGCGGGGTAAAGTGCAGCTTGATATGACATGTCATATATCGATTACGTAATTTATTGAATAATCTACCGATTTTACATAAAGGGTGTAAATGTGGCTTATTTTTTTTAATTTTTTTTATTGTGGCATGACATAATGGCCTCACTCTGCCTGATGAAAAGCAGCCAGTGAAGTCCAAGAAGTAAAAGCGTTCATCACAGCGCTACTACGCTATGCCGAACGCTCACACTATGGCGGCCTGCATAATTGCTTTTTCACGCCCCGCTTAAATAACCCTGGAGAGAAAGAGGAGGGAAACACGTGTGCGGGAAGCGCATTCCACATACGGGCAGTTCGGCAAAAGAACGATTGTCAAAACTTTTTGGTACGTGTCTTGATGGTCAGCACGGTATGAGGGTGGCTTCTAAGACCTGCACGCGTCGATCTGGAAAGGAAAGGAGAGGGAGGAATAAGGTCAAAGAGCTCCTCAGAGCATTCACCGTGGTAAAGGCGGTAGAAAGCACTAAGGGAAGCAATGTCCCTACGTAGCTGTAACGGCTCTAGACTGGTCGTAACGTCATCGTTACCGATAATACGGACAGCACGTCTTTGCAACCTGTCAAGAGCATCGAGCAAGTACTTGGCGGATCCGTCCCAAAGATGAGAGAGCAATACTCCACGCAGGAGCGCACCTGAGTCTTATACAAAAGACATCGTTGCTCCGGCGTGAAGAACCGCTTCACTTTGTTCAGGATTCCGAGTTTACGTGAGGCTGCGGTTGTAATTCTCTCAATATAGCTCTTCGGGTTGAGATCGCTGTGTATGTCCATACCTAAGAGACTGAGACCAGTCTGGATGGGTAATAGGTTGCTCTGGAAGGAGGGTTGGGGGAGAAATGCGGACTTTTTAGCCGTGACAGCGCAGACCTGTTTTTTTTTGGCATTGAACTGGACCAGGCTATCAGAGCCCCATTTATAAATGCGGTCTAAGCCCTCGTCCAGCTCAATGACAATCTTCCGTCTCGACTCCACTACATCGGCTAGATTTGCCGCAGGGTGACCCAAATAACGCCGATGTACTGTACTGTCGTCTGCATAGCAATGAATGTTACCCAAGGATAACAAGTCATTGATATGCAGAAGGAACAGCGTGGGCGACATTATAGAACCCTGCGGCACTCCGGCGTTTACCTGCAGAAACTGTGAGGCACTGCTTTCGCAGAGTACGCGAATACTGCGCTCATGCAGGAACCCGGCGACCCAATCGCATAGGCGAGGTGGCAAGCCGTATGACGAAAGCTTGGAGAGAAGCGAACGATGCCAAACTCGATCGAAAGCCTTGGAGATGTCCAGGCTAACAGCCAGTGCTTCTTCGTGCTTGTCCATTGCTTCACCTCAAAGGTGTGTTATGAACGCCAGGAGATCACCCGTTGATCGTTTCGGTCTGAACCCGTATTGTCGATCATGATCTTCTAGGTAGCGAATGAGTTGCCTGTTTATGATTCGCTCAAAAACCTTGCAAAGGCCAGAGGTGACAGGTTGGCTGGGTCGGACCTATCCCCTTTTTTGGGGACCGGCTGGACGTTCGCCTTTCTTCAAGCCTCCGGCACAATCCCAGTAGAGTACGAGAGGTGGTATAGGCGTGTCAGTATTGGAAACAACTCGGGAGCATATTTTTTAAGTACGACTGCCGGTATACCGTCAGGACCGCTAGCCTTCCGCACATCAAGTGACTGCAGCACGGCACGGACGTCACGTTGTCTGATTTGGACGTCAGGCATTAAGAAACCACAGTGAGGGATGGTAAGTAGTTCGGTGCCGCAATCATCGACGCGTGAATTCGCCGCAAAGAGCTTCGCTAAGAGGTTAGCCTTGTCTAGCGGCCGATGGGCCAACGAGCCATCAGGGTACCGCAGTGGGGGCAAAGAAGGCGCGCAAAAGTTGGCTTACACCGCTTTGGCCAGTCGCCAATAACTTCGGCTACCCGTTGGGTGCGAGAACAGCTCTTGGCCAACGCGAGCAACGCGCTAGGCATTTCTCTCGAGAGTTCTCTTGCAGACTTTGGTGGCCTTGTTGAAGACTACCTTGAGTGAATAGATGTTACGATCGTTGAGCGTGCGAGCCTTGCGCGCGAGTCCAAGCGCGATACGCCGCCTGTTTAAGTTCAACAGCTTTGGCGCATTCGCGATTGAACCAAGGGCGCGCCTTACTTCCGCTGACGACATCAGTGTAAGGAATGTAATTGTTTGCGCCAGCGCAACGAATAGCAACCGTCTCTGCGGTCAATTAAAGTGCATATTGGACTGAACTCCCCGTCGCACGGACCGCAACGAATAATCGGCCAATCAAATCAGAGGGAGGTGACAATTATACTAGACGAAGTGTTCGCCCGCGCCGCCGGCGCTGGCGCAAAGGCAGTGTGCTTAGAGCGTTCCAGGCGAACCCACGCGCGCGCGCGCAAGAACTCAGCCCGTGACCACGTCTGTTGTGTGATCAGTTGTGTGTACAGTGAGAGCGCTTCTTTTACCAGCTCAACTACCCCTAAAACGCCACCGACCAGTGCCCTGAGTGAACTGTGTTGTGTGTTGCCGCCCTCAAGCCTGCGACCTCGCGCCTAGAGTGCCAGCCGCCTTCAGCTCCAGCACGATCCTGTGAGCACAGCCCGGATCCAAGTAAGCCCCAGCTATCCTATTTTACCATTTCCCTGCGTCGCATGTTGGTGCCTTAAGCGCCAACATTCTGATCCTACGAGCCGGATACATACAGTCCAATAGTTTTAAACCCTACCCTACACATTTCATTTTTTGCCTCGACTCGTGCCGCCACCCATACACGCCTACACAACTGCACACAACACCCACACAATGCACGCCAGCCCAAACACCCCTTACTGCCCTTACTGCAGGACTAGGGGGCACAAGCTCATCACGTGCGCCCGCTACAATGCCCAGCCGACGCAGGGCCGGTGGGATTTTGTGGTGTCGCGCGAGCGCTGTCCCCGCTGTCTCGGACCACATTACCCGGACGAATGTAAGTCGGTGAAGGCATGCAGAGTGTGTGGCATCGCCGACCACCACACGTCCCTTCACCGACCGGACGACGCCACGCAGCATTACCAGCCGGAATCGGCGGCGCGGTGGCTTCCGCCCCATCTGCGGGACACTCCGGCACAACGACCCACTGACAGCACGCTGCATGCGTCTGCGCACGCAAAACAGCCGCATGGATCGCGGCAGCAGTAAGGCCCCCTACCTTTAATACAGTCCGCTGTTATATATATATATAAAATAACTACTTCAGCCCATTTTTCTATTTCCTAAATTCATTTGTTCCCGTAACTTTACGAGTTATATCTCGTGCCCTAATAAAAATTAATTAGTTGTTAGTAGTATACAAACAACACATGTGGTCAGCCCGCACCTATACGGTGCGTGACATGAGCCCACGCCTTTGCACAACACAATAAGCCCGTACAAACACCTGCAACACATACACACACACACACACATGCAGTCTGCCTTTTATTTTTTTTATTTTTTTTTTTTTGCTTTATCGCGGTCGCTTTTATTGCGCTGCACCACAGCGCGCACGCCTTTGCTCTTTGCGCCACGGCGCGCATTGCGCTTTCCTGTGCCTACATGATACCAGCCCTTTGTTGTTGTTTTTGTGCCTGTATGCTATCGTGATCAGTGCACAGCCTTTTATGTTGTTGTTTTTGTGCCTGTATGCTATCGTGCTCAGTGCACAGCCTTTTTGTTGTTGTTTTTGTGCCTATATGCCATTATGCTCAGTGCACGACTCACGTGACTACATGATGGCATGCCCAGTGTACAGCCTTTTTTGTTGTTGTTTTGTGCCTATATGCCATTATGCTCAGTGCACGACTCACGTGACTACATGATGGCATGCCCAGTGTACAGCCTTTTTTGTTGTTGTTTTGTGCCTATATGCCATTATGCTCAGTGCACGACTCACGTGACTACATGATGGCATGCCCAGTGTACAGCCTTTTTTGTTGTTGTTTTGTGCCTATATGCCATTATGCTCAGTGCACGACTCACGTGACTACATGATGGCATGCCCAGTGTACAGCCTTTTTTGTTGTTGTTTTGTGCCTATATGCCATTATGCTCAGTGCACGACTCACGTGACTACATGATGGCATGCCCAGTGTACAGCCCTTTTTTGTTGTTGTTTTTGTGCCTATTTGTTGCTGTGCTCAGTGCACGATCTTACTCATGCAGTCACACACGTGCATTCCTCTCAGCATATACACACCCACTCGACATTAACTCAACACAGCACGAATCGAGGCTGTAGTCTCCCTTTGACTTCCATTCCTTTCCCCCCCCTCCTACCCTCTGGGGCCCGGGAAGATGTTTGCGCCAGCGCAACGAATAGCAACCGTCTCTGCGGTCAATTAAAGTGCATATTGGACTGAACTCCCCGTCGCACGGACCGCAACGAATAATCGGCCAATCAGAGGGAGGTGACAATTATACTAGACGAAGTGTTCGCCCGCGCCGCCGGCGCTGGCGCAAAGGCAGTGTGCTTAGAGCGTTCCAGGCGAACCCACGTGCGCGCGCGCAAGAACTCAGCCCGTGACCACGTCTGTTGTGTGATCAGTTGTGTGTACAGTGAGAGCGCTTCTTTTACCAGCTCAACTACCCCTAAAACGCCACCGACCAGTGCCCTGAGTGAACTGTGTTGTGTGTTGCCGCCCTCAAGCCTGCGACCTCGCGCCTAGAGTGCCAGCCGCCTTCAGCTTCAGCACGATCCTGTGAGCACAGCCCGGATCCAAGTAAGCCCCAGCTATCCTATTTTACCATTTCCCTGCGTCGCATGTTGGTGCCTTAAGCGCCAACAGTAATATTCCATCCCCAACATGACCTCGTCAGCAACAGCAGAGGCACCCTCCGATTACAGTTGTATAGACGATTAGAAATCCAGAACATAGGTGAAATAAATGAAAAGACATTTATTTTATACACTTCAGAAACTTTGCTTTTACATAGAAAAAACCATGTCTATAACAATGAAAAAATTTAATAAATGAGCTGTGATCAACTTATCTTACTCGTATCTACTTCAAATAAATTATGAAAGTTATGTTCTTCAAAGTATGAAAACGCCGATCTGCGCTGTCCTTAACACTCTCTCTATCAACGTATCAAACTACCTATAGTATGTTAACCGTTAATTACTTGCGTGGGGTATATTTTACCCCAGTGAGTTTTTGAAGCCTTATAACTCCACCATTTTAAAATTAAACTTGGCGGCGTTCACAGTAGCTGCCTAAACATGTCCCTCCGCCTCGATTCAGTTGCAAGCGCCGCTCTAAGCCGCTTGGTTGTGTCGTGAGATCGCGTCTGGGGTATATATTGCCCCACACGAGTGTTAATGTGACTTTTTTGGCAAGTAAGGCTTTTAGATGTTTAGTAAACAATTACGGTGCAAAGTGTTATATTTTTTACTTAAATTTAATTGTATCTTTTTTTAGGTTATAAAGTTCAAAATGGCTAGTCAGCAGCTTTCAGACCACCAAAAGTGCTCCGTGTTTATAAGAAGAGGAGGAAGGAAATATCACAGACAGTTCTGATGAAGATGAAGTTGTAGCAGTTGATTCAAAGTGACCACAATTCAGAATCTCAAGAAAGTACCAATGAAACGGACCAATGCTCAACTACAAAAACGATCTACAATACCACAATTACCCTGGGCCATTTTTTTTTTTATAGCAGAAGGAGGCAAACGAGCAAGCGGGTCACCTGATGGAAAGTAATCACCGCCGCCCATGGACACCCGCAAAACCAGAGGAATTGCAGGCGCGTTGCCGGCCTTTAAGGAAGGAATAGGCTCGTTTCTTGAAGATCCCTAAGTCGTAACGGTCCGGAAATACCGCCGCCGAGAGCTGGTTCTACAACACTGTAGTTCGAGGCAAGAAATTTCTTGAAAAACGCACAGTAGTAGACCGCCATCCATCAAGGTGATGTGGATGGAATGACAGTCGATTGCGTGTAGTGCGGTGAAGGAAATTAGCGGCAGGGATCAAGCCGAACAATTCCTCAGAACACTCCCCATGATATATACGGTACAATATACAGAGAGACGCAACGTCTCTCCGAAGAGCCAGTGGATCGAGCCGACCTGAATTAACCACGTCGCCGACAATTCGAGCAGCTCTGCGTTGAATGCGGTCAAATGGAAGGAGTTGGTATTGGGGTGCTCCAGCCCAGAGATGTGAGCAGTATTCCATATGCGGCCTGACCTGTGCTTTATACAGTTGTAAACGGTGGGCCGGCGTGAAATACTGACCCGCTCTATTAAGCACACCCAGCTTTTTCGAAGCTAATTTAGCTTTACCTTCCAAATGACCACGAAACTGAACGTCACTCGAAATATCGACGCCAAGGATTCCAATAATCGGATTGGTATCAAGGGGAGCTCCCTCAAAGTTCAGAGGTACCACGAAGGGATGTTTTTTCGCGGTAAATGCGCAAACTTGTGTTTTGGAGGGGTTAAAGCGGACTAGGTTATGTCGGCCCCAATCCGAGACATGACTTAACATGTTCTCGGTGTCAGTCACAAGTTTATTCCGGCTCTCGATGACGCTTTCCAGAGAAATATTAGCTCGCCCGGTGTAGAGCGTATCCCCAGTACTGTCATCCGCATAGCAATGAATGCTGTTGTTATGCAGCATGTCATTGATATGCAGAAGAAACAAAGTAGGGGACAACACACACCCCTGCGGGACTCCAGCATTCACGGGCTTCATGTCGGAGCACGAACCGTCGACTGCGACTCTGATGCTACGCCCAGTAAGAAAGCTGGCAACCCATGAACACAATTTCTCAGGAAGCCCGTATGATGGAAGTTTAGAGAAAAGAGCCCTGTGCCAAACCCTGTCAAAAGCTTTCGCTACGTCCAAGCTAACTGCCAGTGCCTCCCCTTTACTCTCGACTGCCTCCGCCCATCGGTGAGTAAGGTACACTAAAAGATCACCAGCCGATCGACCGCGACGAAAACCATACTGGCGATCACTTAGTAGCTGGTTCTCTTCTAGGTACCTTAAGAGCTGGCGGTTTATAATGGACTCCATTACTTTGGAGAGTAAAGAGGTAATAGCTATTGGCCTGTAGTTAGACGGATCTGAGCGATCGCCTTTTTTTGGAATCGGGTGCACGAGGGCTGTCTTCCAAGAGCTCGGGACGACGCCAGTGGTGTAAGAGAGCTGGAAAAGGCGCGTTAGAACTGGTGCCAATTCAGGAGCACACGTCCGAAGCACAATGGGTGGAACTGCATCAGGCCCACTCGCCTTATGGATATCAAGGGAAAAAAGAGCCTTACGAACTGACCTTTGCAGGAACTGAACGTTTGGCATTGTACAAGCGCAATGCGGTATAGTTGGTGGAGAGTTTTCCCCATCGTCCAAGGTCGAGTTTGATGCGAAAAGAGAGCCCAAGAGATCGGCTTTCTCCTTTGCAGTATAGGCCAGGCAGTCATCGGTCTTGTGCAATGGTGGTAGGGACGGCTGACAAAAATTCCCTAAGATAGCTTTGGCGAGAGACCAGAACGCACGCGTCCCCGAAGGAAGACGCACTAGCCTCTCGCCAATTCTACCTACGAATGATGACTTCGCCTTGGCAATGTCCTTCTTAAAGGATCTGGCGGCAAAGTTGTACTTCTTTCTGAGCGCACTGGTGTTTGGATCCTTTGATGACACCGCATTAGCCCAGGCTTGGTAATGCTGTCGCTTTTGGCGAGACGCCATTTTGCAGCAACGATCAAACCATGGTTGGGACTTGCCGCCAATGGGAACCACAGAGTTTGGAATGAAAAGTTCCATTCCCTGCAGTATCACATCAACGACAGAATCAGCGGCGACATCAGGATCATCCAGCGAGAAGCAAACTCGCCACCACGGGTAGGACGCAAAGAAGCTTCGCATCCCATCCCAGTCCGCCGACCTATAATGCCAGACTCGACGGCTAGCCGCTGGTTGCGGTTTTGAAGTTTCTGTGAGAGGCACAGTGCTGCGAATCAGACAGTGGTCTGATGAGCCTAGTGGTGCATCAACAGAAACTTGATAGCCGTCTGGGTGCGAGGTCAGCAGAAGGTCCAATAAAGAAGGTGCATGGCCCTCCACATCTGGAACCCATGTTGGCTCGGTTACCAATTGGGACAGACTGTAGGCCAAAGCGAAGTCATGAACGGCTCTACCCGCGTGGTCAGTTGTGCGTGAACCAAGCCATTCGACGTGGTGGGCATTGAAGTCTCCCAATACCACAATCTCGGCCGAGGGGATCCGTTGGAGAAGGGAGTCTGTCGCTGTTTGGACGGTCTCGATGAGTTGGTCAGTTCCGATGTTACCGCTGTGGGACCTATACAGGCACGCGTAGACGCGAGGATGACGTCCGCAGTCGACGTGCAGCCATAAGATGGAGAGGTCCCTATCTTCAAGATTGCCAAGGCGACGAACGCACATATCCTCCCTGACATAGGCACAAACACCGGCTCGTGGCACAAATACATGTTCCAGGTTGTATCCCGGGTAGCGCAAGTACGAGATGTCAGGAGGGGGGGATATCTGCGTCTCGGTGAGGAAGAGCAAGGCCGGTTTCGCCGTCTCGAGGTGGTAATGGACGGCGCTCAAGTTAGAGTGGATTCCCCTGATATTGCAGAAGTCCACGCGAAGCGTAGGAGGGGGTGCCAATTGTCCCGCCTTTCTCCTGCCTGCAGCATGCCTTGGCACGAACGAACTTTTGCCCTCCCCAGAATACGTAGGACAGCCTGAGCGAGAACGCTCAGGGGGGGATTCTCCGACACTGGATGTGTCGGTACCCCCCTGGGGTAAATCTAGATTACAGTTCGCTGCCATATCAATTGTGAGGGGGGGGGAGGGGTCTCCGGAGCCCTCACTCGCCGGACGAAACACAACAGCACAGAGTGCCATTGTTTCACGCCGAAAATTCGTGAGGGGGTGGTATTACGCCGGGCGAGCCGACCCAATGCGTGCTGCAACGCAGCGTGGCTCTACCACTCAGTTGGTGTCACTCATTTAGCACCACCCAGGGGTCACGTGTAGGGTCTCAAGGGTAAACCTACGGACGCGAGCAACTTAACCCCCTAAAAAGAAGCCATACAAAGAAGCTTCAAAAGAAGTACTGATCTTCATGATGCTGGCTCCACGTCCAGAGGCGGTCCAATTACAAATTATATAAAGTGCCACACATGTCCAAGGTAAGGACAAAATAATAAAAGAACAATGTTCTGCGCCCATACATTGTTAGCCTAAGAACCAACAATTATGAAATATTCTTTTCTAGGTTCGAAATTGCAAGTAAATAACTGTAAAAACAAAGATTTTCGACGGACACTCCTGAGAACCTAAATATTAGGAAATCTTATAATTATTATGAGGTTATGTTTAATTAAAGAATTTGAGAAGTGTAGTTGCACTGTATTGTTTTATTTGCCAACACTCATGCACGTTCACTAACAGTTAAATAATTCATCATTATTTCACATTAATATTCGACAAAACACAAATTATAGAAAAATAAACAAAACTGCAGACATGACGCTTCACTTTCCCGCCAAGAAGTCCAGAACGTCAACTTTTTTTTCTTGACCATGGATACTAGTCCTTCAGTCGTATTATTAGAGTTCATTGATTATGCTAACTGATGATAATGATTCGTGATGATAAATATGAACGTTAATTGCTAAATGATATTCCCCCCAAAACCCCTTGAGTAAAGATGTGGGACTTTACTGAGATCTCGCACGGACTTCTTGAGAGAATTTGAAAAGTGATTTATTTGCCAAAGAAACTGCACAACCAGTGTTGCCCGATCTTAGAGCCAGTATTCCGTAATAACTATTAAATTCCGTATGAAATCCGTATGGGAAGTTTTATTTTATTGTAATGCACAAAACAAGTTATAGACATGTAAAATACAAACAAAAATTTTTT
Organism: Scoparia ambigualis; assembly: GCA_963921215.1. Classification (NCBI taxonomy): domain Eukaryota; kingdom Metazoa; phylum Arthropoda; class Insecta; order Lepidoptera; family Crambidae; genus Scoparia; species Scoparia ambigualis. The sequence continues at coordinate 332,653 of OY992528.1, forward strand.
TATCTTAAGGTCTAAGTTGAAACTCTAAGGTATGTATGTACATACTTACAACTATATATAACTATATCAATGAAAGTAATAAGATAATTACAAGATAGATAATTAAGCAAAAACACACTTAAACAATATGGATGTCAGACAGACACAAATGATTCATAACAAAGTGTTTTACGTCTTGCTTGCACTAACACTAAATCACACCATTAACTCTCACTGGCTCTCATTCTCATATTAGCCGACCAAGAAAATACTTATTTATATCTCAATGGGAATCCTCAAAGCCATATTTTTTACTACGCAGTAATTACTGGTTAAGTTCTGTAAAAATCTATGAAAATTAAATAAGACTCGCTAGTTTACGCAGAATCAAATAAAATGTAACATATTTCTTAGGAATAATAAAAGCTATGAGTAGGTACTACTTATTAAAAGTTAGTATAAAAATCCGTGTGTATTCACTGTCCGGTTTGAACATTGACATTATTTTACGGACAAATCCGTATATATTTTTTATTTATTTATTTATTTATTTATTTCAGGCTACAATGGCCCATAGCAACATAAATACCTTATAGACTAACATACATACAATTATAATATAAAACTAAAAAATAAACTAATTTGCACGTAAACACGGTGCCGTGCAACGCAGCGCGGTGTCCAGTAGCCGGCCACGGAACCGCCGGAACACGACACCCTTCGGCCAAAATTCCTCTTTCATCAGAGTCGACAGATGGTCGGTCGGTACTCTCACCACAAATGAATTAAAATTCACGTTATGGCGGGACTCCAATCGCGCGACTCTCAGAGTGAATTTGCTCTTGATTCTGATGTACTCTACGATCTCCTCTGCCTTCGTAGACTAATGCAATCGGGACACGTACAGCAGCGTCGTCGGTATAGCTGGACGCAGCAGGTGGTTCGGTCCGGTCGGTGCAACACCGCACAGATTTCGACAGGCGGGCTTCCTCTTCTTCCTTTCGACCTTGACAAAGCCCTCTTCGTCGAGACGATGATCTTGCGGTGCCGCAGTAGTAGCCTCATGGATTAGGCTACTTTTCTTTTCCATTTGAGGCGGTCGCCGCTCAGGTTGCGGAGCGGCGGCGGCGGCTGTGCCGACAGGTCGGCTGGCGGCCGCAGCTGCGTAGGCACGTTGAGGTGTTGACGTGCAAACGCGTGACATCCCCACCGGGGCGGGGGGCGGGCGGCGGGGCGCGGGGCATCGCGCGCAGTGACAGCGGCCGGTGAAGCATCCGTATGCGCCGACTCGAAACTGCTGATGGATGCATTTTGCGCCCCGAGACGAGTGTTTACGTAAGAGGCCTCGGGTGACCTACATACCGAAGCAGTGTTGCTTAGTAACACTACCTGGGCGCGCAACTCACCAATGGTGTTATTTGAAGCCTCCAACTTCTCCACTACTTCGGCCAGGCTTGATTTGAGGAAGTTGATGTCCTTTAACAGCCTGGTGACATCTACATGGTCGAACGTGACGTGACTAACTTCAACAATGTCCTTTGTATGTGCTAAATGCCAGCAACACATCTGTCATGACCACTCCATCACGATATGTGATGAATGTACTGATTATAAAATTCCTTAGAATAATGATGGATTTCTTTATTAGTTTATGTAAAATGTTGATTATGAGTAATGTTTTTCTTAAGTTCTAAGTTAATTCTGTCTACGTTTGTAATAAATATAATGCAAAGTTGTTAAAAGCAATTTTATTTTACATTTAAAATTGGGTTTATACCCCACGCGAGCCATAAGGGTAACTTTTTTGACGCGAGTAATTAAGGGTTAAGAGATGACACTTATGTAAGTCCCTGAGACTAATAGTTAGCTCTTAAAAGGCGATATATAGACTTTTTTGTTTTGGTACGATTTACTGTTTTTACCGACATTCACGAGCAAAAGAGAACGTTTATTTCTAGAAACTTATACCTAAGTTTCCTATTTTATTAACACCACATTGACACCCATGTTGTCACTTTAAATATTTATCTTAAATCATTAAGAAGTGTGTGGTGTCGGCACATGAGTAAGTCGGTGTCATTATTAAAAGAATACTACATCTCTTTTGTTAGTTGTAAGCGGCGACTAACTAATTGAAGACTGCACATACATCCAACAGCATAGAGCGGCGGCAGGCACCACCTGGCACTCTGAGCACATGTGCAGTTGTTGTTCGATGGACCCTGCTTTGTGGTAATTATTGATTGGCTTTTAACACTTTAAAGATAAAAGCCATGAGTGTATTTGTGTGTGTATGTCTCAATCAATCCTAAAGTCAATGAAGCGCCATCTATATCCAACTGCCGTCTCCATTCGTCCTTAGAACAACAATACAGCTGCCGTCGAAATGAGTGCTGAACACATATGCATTAGTGATATTAGCCGCCGCCCGCACAATACAATTACAATGGCGGCACTTATCGACTCCATTGTGACGCGAGAAATAACACACCGGCGCGGAGGCATTGTGGCCCGGCCGGCCGCAAAGCCTTTAGACTCTCGGCGCGATATAAAAATATCATTGTGCCGACGCCAAAGCCGCCGCCTTTATTATATTCGCCATCAATCTTTTCAAAAGTGACGTCACATTAAAGCCTAAATAAAATGTGTCACGAATAATGTCCCCTCGCATCCGTTTATTCCCGCCGGCTCACGTGTTGCGCGCCCCCAGCGCCCCCTAGCGGCGGGGGCGGGGTGCCATTATGTAGTAATCAGGTGCGGATTATATTAATCGAGTTTTGATAACATGTCACGAACAGCTAAGCTTCACTATTACATATTTTGTTGCCGAATTGTGTGCGGCGACGCGACGGTTTAGATCTTTGATTGCTTGATATTGAAAATACACAATGACTTACTTTTTTCAATTGACAAAAATGTACCGCAGCATTAAAACACTTTTAAATTCAACAGCTTTGCAAAAAGCAATATATGTTTATGTGAAATTGACCTTAAATCTTGTATAATGTATAAGATAATAAAGAATTTTAAATTTTTAACAACAAATCAGAATCCGCCAAACAAGCACTAAAATTGCTTAAGAAGGACCTATCTGGTCTACTCTTACTATCGCGCTCAAGCGTGATTTCGTTATTTTACAAGTTTTTGGAGACAATTAAAGAGGTTAACAATGACAATCATCATCATCATCAGCCTATAAACGTCCCACTGCTGGGCACAGACCTCCTACGTGGAGTTTAGCACGTGGGGATATTGGACCATAAATAACCCACCACGCTGGCCCAATGCAGGTTGGAGGGTTCAACATATTGATATTTTAAAATTAAAGAAAGCCTATAATTTTATTTACCTATCTTATATTCATCATCATTATCACCAGCAGCCTATAAATATCCCACTGCTGGGCACAAGGCCTCCCACGTTAACAATAGCACGTGAGGATAATTGGCTACAACCCACCACGCTGGCCCAATGCGGGTTGGTGAGTTTTAACGACTGCCATCTTACGACAACAACCGGGACCAACGGCTTAACGTGCCTTTCGAAGCACGGAGGAGCTCTAGATGTTTTTAATGGTCACCCATCAGGCGACCCGGCATTGCGAAAGTTGCTTAGCGGGCAAGATCGCAAGCCGAACGCGCTAGCCGCTGCGCTATCGAATTACATCGATAATAAACTTATGTTTTGTGACGTTGGAATTTAGTGGGTAATTTAAATAAAAAGTTCCAACGCTCGCCAATAAAAGGGTATATAATACATGAATTATTATTAACTAACGTAACGTTACAATTTCTATTTTTTGGTTCAGTAGTTGTACGATAGGGCGTGAGTAAGTCTTAGCCTTGTTCAGTGGTGCTGATGATAAACTGCTATGTAGGGTGGTACTGCCCTGGTGGTGAAGCGGCCCTGGTGGTCCAGCGGTGTTGTATGTAGGAATGTAATGCAGCTCACAGCCCGTACAGCGGACCCTATAACAATCGTACCCTATTAGGACACATACAACAAAACTATATGGTCCCATGTATGCCACCTAACAGTTCGACCTAGGATTGCAATAAAACAAATTGTGTGTCTGTGACACGGCATACAGAGACCGGAACGGAGAAAAAGAACACTAACACTAAATGAAATAATAAAAAAACTAAATGGACGGTATGCACGGATATTTATACAAATGCTAACGGCCGTGCTATAAGCGCAAGTTTGTGCGAAGCTGGAAGTGCAAATTAATAATTTAAGCTATAGCGCAAATAACAAGATGGAAACCTAAAGCCATTCAAAATCAAAACACAATATTACTTTAAGCCATAATTCACTTGCCGTAATGCGCCGTACTAAGCGGCTGATGCAATCATGTATGAACTAGCCTACGAAAATCATCTACCTACTTACAACTACTTAATTAATTATGTTGTTCACACTTACCCAATAAGCGGGGGAGAAAACACACACTGAGTTTAACTGTAGTGCAAATACAATTGTGGTGTTCGATAAATTAATAGGTATGCGAAGTTAAGACGTAGTTTGAAATCGACTGCTCGGTTCCAAGCGAAAACGGCAACAAAACGCAGGCCGCAGGCGCAGTTAGCTGGCGCGGCGGTGGCGGCGGCGTTGCGTCCGGTGCCGCCAACACAAGCATGAAATAGGGCGACGGTCCAGTCGATAGTAGCCGATCGATAATATCGATAAAAGATGAACTTATCATCAATGTTGTGATCGGTGTTAATAAATAATGTTTAGTTAACTAAGTTTAGTTTATAGCCATTTGTTACAGTAGGATTTATTATTAATTTAGTATATATTTTAGTTTAATTTTAAGTAGCTTTAAGTAAAAAATGACGGTTTTATTATGCGTATAGTAATACAACGCTACAGTTACCCCGCTCGCTTATTAAGGATTTTTGCTATCTGCTATAGAAAAAAATCCGTACTGATAATTACTGATATTTAGTGACATTTACCGTAATAACATTTACTTTTAGCTTTTACTTTTTGACGTGACAACGTCTTAAATTAGGTTGCGGCTGGGAGTCACTTATGAAAAAGTGTAACGCTCGGTAACGTTACGATGAGTCACCGAACGAGAGAGAGGCCATGAGAGCGAGTGAGAGGCACGCGTCCCTTCCACTCGGGCATGGTTAGCCCGCCTAAGATTTTGTTAATATGAAATTCAGTGCGAGATTCTTTGTATAAATTAATGTTTTAAATATAATTCTTTGTATAAATAAATGTTTTAAATTGTTACTATTATTTCATCCTTCTTCCTACTATACGAATGAATATTCACATTAAAATTATTTTACCACTCAAAGTCGTTGTCACGTAAAACTTTCGCCCGTATACCGACTTTACAGGCAACCAATTTTACTTTTTTAACTAATGATTATTATAGGTGTTTACTAATTTTAAGTCTTTGATATGCCAAACACCGAGATCCTTTCCAGGCATATCAGATAGTTCATAGACAAGAGGCGAACGTTTTTTCGTAACACGACATTTTACGAATTTTGGTGCAAGCTTTTTACTAAAGTATTTTTCTTTATCGCTTAGATAATAAGTTCTTTTCCAAACAATGTCGTCAACATGAAATTCGGCTGGTTTACGTCTCAGGTTATAACGAGCTGTATTTTTAGCATGCGCGTGCCAGAGACGTGTCTGGACCTCGTTGAAAATTGCCGCAAGATACCCCACGTTCTCAGCGTATTCGTCACGTGGAAGAAAGACTATCTCATCCCCAAGATCTGATTCTAAGTAGTGAGAACCACAAGTAACAAGCTCCCTGCCATATAATAGGAAGGCGGGCGTATAACCTGTTACCTCGTTTACGGAATTGTTGATGGCAAAAAGTATTTTAGGTAAGTTAACATCCCAAGCTCTTTGGTCATTGTCAATGGTTGCGGAGATGCAAGTAACAATGGTTTTATTATACCTTTCTACGCTATTGATCTGAGGTGTAAAAAATACATTTGGGATTTTATAGTTTTGAAAAAAACGCTCTAAATTTTTGCTAATAAATTGGCTGCCATTATCCAAAATAATGGTTTGAGGAACACCATGTGCAAGGAAAACAGAATCTTCCATGTGACGAATTACTATATCGGCATTGGCTCTCCGAAGTGGGAACGCGAGACAATACTTGGAGAAGCAACACACCACAACTAACAGATATGCATGCTGTTTTCTGCTCGTGGGTAGGGGTCCAATGAAGTCAATTGATATCATTTGGAACGGACGCGAGCATTGTTTTGGTCTACCCATAACTCCCAATGTTGCATGGTTTGGTAATTTATATGCAAGGCAGGTAGGGCAACTGGACACAAACTTGACTACATTCGCGTGCATTCCTGGCCAAAAATAGCGGAGAGCCAAACGGTAATAAGTCTTGTGAATACCCAAGTGACCAGCTGTGGGTCCAGCGTGATTGTCTGAGATCACTTGTTGACGTAGTTCATTTGGTACTACTTCTTTCCAGGAAAACTCTGTTGTAAGAGGGCACTTATTTTTCGAAAGTCTATACAGTGTATTGTTATTTATAGTAAAATTTGGCAAGCTAGAGGGAGAACTTAAACAGGTTTTATACTTTGTTTTGTACCAATCATCATTGGTTGTAAAGTAAGTGTCGGAGCTACTAATCGTGCTTACAGGTAGGGCGCGAGATAGAGCATCTGGTATCACATTGTCTACACCTTTGCGATGTTTGATCACAAAATTAAATGAAGACAATCTGACTCCCCAACGAGCTAGCCTACCAGTTGGGTTACTAATAGATAGGAACCATTTCAGCGCGGAGTGATCGGTGTAGACAACGAAAGTGTGGCCGTTGTCAAGGTAGCAACGCCAGTGTTCTAGAGCCGTAAGCACAGCTAATGTCTCTCTCTCAGTGATGCTATAGTTTTTCTCGGCACCTGAGAGGGACTTGCTCATATAGGCAATGGGATGCTCCTGATCGTCAATAGTTTGGCAAAGCATAGCGCCGATCCCGTAATTACTGGCGTCTGTATGGACTTCAAACGGCAGATTGTAATTTGGACAAGAAAGAACGGGGGTGGAAGTTAACAACTTTTTGAGGGTTTCAAAAGCAGTATTAGCCTCGACAGTCCATATAAACTGCGGGGTACCCTTTTTATTCGAAGTAAGTCTATTGAGAGGTCCGGCAATAGTGCTAAAATTACGAACAAATCTCCGGTACCAGGAAGCGGTTCCCAAAAATCGTTTTACCTCTTTTTTAGATGTGGGGGTCGGGTAATGTAAAATGGCCTTTACCTTGTCGGGATCCGTACGTAGCCCTTGGGAGTCTACCACATAACCCAAGTATTTAAGACTCTCTCGGAAAAATTGAGTTTTTTCAAAATTTATTGTGAGGTTAGCCTCTTGAAGTTTTTTAAGGACACGACGAAGGAGGGTCACGTGACTTTCAAAGCTGTCACTTACGCAAATGATATCATCCAAATAACAGAACACCCTCATCTCGAATTCCGGACCAAACAATTTGTCAACTAAGCGCTGCTGAGTAGCAGGAGCGTTAGTGAGTCCGAATGCCATAGTTTTAAAACAGAATGTGCCGCGATGTGGAACAAAGAAAGCGGTCTTTGTTTTGTCTTCTGGGCAAATAAGAATTTGCCAAAAACTTTTGGAGAGATCGATACTGGTCAAAAATTTTGCGTCTTTCAAATTGTCCAATATCTCCGATATATAAGGTAGATTATATGCATCTTTGACGGTAACGGAATTCAATTTACGGCTGTCTAAACAAAACCTTGGTGTGCCATTCTTTTTATTAACAACCAGCACCGGGGAAGACCAGGCACTTTCACAAGGCTCAATGACATCCAGCTGCAGCATTTCGTCTACCTGTTCGTTAATGATTCTCGTCTTCTCCGGTGACATACGGTAATAGCGTTGGCGTATTGGCATTGCGTCCCCAGTATCTATGCGATGACTAATAAGTGTAGTCCTTCCCAAACCTTTATGTTCAAAAGAGATTTCTTTGAACTCTTGCACCAGCTTATCCGCTATAACTTGTTGTGAACGTTCCAGGTTATGGTAAGAGGTAATATGAATACTATTCAAATCAAGTGAAGAGCTTGCTGAAAAAGATTGAGTTATGTTTACAGAGCCAATATACTTGGGACATAACTTAAACTTGCGCCAGAAGTCGATACCCAGTATAAGAGGAGTATCAATAGCTGGAATTACATAACCTTCTATAATATGACTAGAGCCTTCGAACGATACCGGTAATTCAATATAACCAATGCTGTCCAGATTTTCACCACCGGCTGCAACAATATGAAGTTTGTTGTCAGTACGTAAAACAAGACCCATGTTTAACAGCTTTTCATAAAGTTTGCTACCTATAACTGATATAGCAGCTCCCGAATCTAGTAGTCCACAAATATCAAGATTATCAACCTTAATGGTTACATATGTACGTTTGTCATTAATAGGTTTAGCTTGCAGAATTGAAATTACTTTATACATACTAAAGAAATTCTTAACAAATGACAGCCAGTCTTGCCACTCCGCTTTAGATGTGTAATTGCAATTCTGCGCTAATCGTTTTTTTGTTCCTCGGAGCTGGACGGTTTTTGACAGTCTGGGCAGTCATAAAATCGAACTCCAGGACGACCACAACGGAAACAGACGATAGTGCGTTCGGCAGTGCAACTTCTTAGTCCATGGGTGTCTACCCGGCAGCGAGGACAAAACTTTGGTCTAGTTGCAAGAGCATAAACCGGTTTTGGAATATACCCCGTGTTCCACTGTGATTTACCCTTATCAACACTGGAATAGTTATTAGGTTTCGAGTAATTTTGGTTTTGTACATAATTTTTATTATAATTAGGGTAAGTTTGATTTTGCAAATGACCCTGATCACCGTTAATTATTTTAAAAGGTTTGTTTACGGTTTGGGGATGAGAATAGGCAAACGCTGGAGCAAGCGTATCCGCTGTTACCTTAGGGGGCTCCCGAAACTGTGACAAGCGTACTTGAACATTTTCAAAGTTCTTGCAGAGAGAATGAAGAGTATCTATGTCTTTTATGTCTGGGCATGATGCTAGTACATTGGCGTAGCAAGGACGGACATTGTGGAGGATGATCTCGAGCTTATCCTTCTCCGAAAGCTTCTCATCAAGTTGGGCAAACATTCCTGACATGACCGAAAGGTAAATCGTAATATTTTCGCGATCGCCTTGCGTGCGTGCCCTGATCTCGTCCTTAAAGCGGTAATCATAGTCAGAGTTGCTGAAATCTAATTTAAGTAGTTCGCAAACATTTTCCCAAGAGGTTACTTTATCACGAATGTTTCGGAACCAATGCAATGCATCATCCGTAAATATTTCAGTTGCATATGATAAAACTTTATTAGAGGAAATGCCTCTAGCTTTTATAAAGTCGTTTACACTTAGGATAAAAGCGCGCACGCAAGTTTTGCCGTTGAACTTAAGCTTCGAAAAGTCGGAGAGGCCACGATCGCAACTAACCATTATGACTTGTTGAGTTGTACTTTCAAAGGGATCGGTCGACGCGAGCGATGGTTCCTTAACTAATTGAGAAATTGAGGACCTTACTGATTCAAAGCGCTTGGCACAGTTGTTCCATTGTTCTAATACGTCCGGTTGAACTGAACAATCTACTCTATTTAATCTGTGATAAATATGACACATTAGGTTATTAGATCTTTCCAACAAGTTTTTATCAAAGCTTACGTTTAACTGTTTAATGTTTTTATGAACTTTATCCAAACTTTCATTTATACCACGGATGTCCTCAATTGGTTCGAAGGGTGACGCTAGAATGTCTTCTGAAGGAAACAATTGAACTAATTTTACGATTTGTTTACGAAGATCTTGAACTGTATCGGCTGGGCCCTCGCCTCGTATTTCAACTTCGTAAGCGAGTTCAAATTTTTGTAGAGACAAAAATTTTATAATATAAGACATTATAACGACGTAATAACAGACGTAAAATAAAAAATAAAAAAATTGGGTAAATGTGAACAAGGCCAATAAATACTAATTAAAATAACTCCGTTCCGTTACACAATCAACTACAAGCAGAATTGTTTTTAGAAGCACCAGAATAAAACTACAGCAAAAAGTATAAAAATAAAAAAAACATCGAAGTTAATTATTAAGCAACACTGAAAACATAGTAACTAGTGTCTAAGTGTGTAAAATTTACAATCCAGAGCTAGAACATTTAAACATAAATAATTATCGACTATCGATAAAAAAATTCCCCACACTAGACCCTAGTTACGAAGCACAAACAGAATAGGCAACTACGAAAAACAAAGCTTAACAAAAATGCACTCACAAGACAAACTACACAGCAATCCATAAAATAAGTACGCACTGAACTTTAACCACGTTGAAGGCGCCACTGTGACGTTGGAATTTAGTGGGTAATTTAAATAAAAAGTTCCAACGCTCGCCAATAAAAGGGTATATAATACATGAATTATTATTAACTAACGTAACGTTACAATTTCTATTTTTTGGTTCAGTAGTTGTACGATAGGGCGTGAGTAAGTCTTAGCCTTGTTCAGTGATGCTGATGATAAACTGCTATGTAGGGTGGTACTGCCCTGGTGGTGAAGCGGCCCTGGTGGTCCAGCGGTGTTGTATGTAGGAATGTAATGCAGCTCACAGCCCGTACAGCGGACCCTATAACAATCGTACCCTATTAGGACACATACAACAAAACTATATGGTCCCATGTATGCCACCTAACAGTTCGACCTAGGATTGCAATAAAACAAATTGTGTGTCTGTGACACGGCATACAGAGACCGGAACGGAGAAAAAGAACACTAACACTAAATGAAATAATAAAAAAACTAAATGGACGGTATGCACGGATATTTATACAAATGCTAACGGCCGTGCTATAAGCGCAAGTTTGTGCGAAGCTGGAAGTGCAAATTAATAATTTAAGCTATAGCGCAAATAACAAGATGGAAACCTAAAGCCATTCAAAATCAAAACACAATATTACTTTAAGCCATAATTCACTTGCCGTAATGCGCCGTACTAAGCGGCTGATGCAATCATGTATGAACTAGCCTACGAAAATCATCTACCTACTTACAACTACTTAATTAATTATGTTGTTCACACTTACCCAATAAGCGGGGGAGAAAACACACACTGAGTTTAACTGTAGTGCAAATACAATTGTGGTGTTCGATAAATTAATAGGTATGCGAAGTTAAGACGTAGTTTGAAATCGACTGCTCGGTTCCAAGCGAAAACGGCAACAAAACGCAGGCCGCAGGCGCAGTTAACTGGCGCGGCGGTGGCGGCGGCGTTGCGTCCGGTGCCGCCAACACAAGCATGAAATAGGGCGACGGTCCAGTCGATAGTAGCCGATCGATAATATCGATAAAAGATGAACTTATCATCAATGTTGTGATCGGTGTTAATAAATAATGTTTAGTTAACTAAGTTTAGTTTATAGCCATTTGTTACAGTAGGATTTATTATTAATTTAGTATATATTTTAGTTTAATTTTAAGTAGCTTTAAGTAAAAAATGACGGTTTTATTATGCGTATAGTAATACAACGCTACAGTTTAAGGCAGATAAAAAAAGAAAGACCACTGATTTAAACCGAGTTCTATGTTACGGCGGATTCAGAAGATTTAAGAATCATCAAGTAAAATTCAAGTGTACAGATCACCAATTTTTTTTCATCACTGCGGCATGACGCCAGGCAATGGGTCCGCGTATTCCGAAAACAGATCGGATAGAACAGGCTCCAACACAGGGCCTTCGATGCCCGGGGTTCTCATGTTTATTTCTTCTTTTCCTAAATATTCGTGATCAGGTCGGCCTGCAGGCTCCTCAAACACCGGGCCTTCGATGCCCGGGGGTCTCATGTTCAATTCTTCTTTTCCTAAATATTCGTGATCAGGTCGGCCTGCTAGCTCTTCCAACACCGGGCCTTCGATGCCCGGGGATCTCATGTTCAATTCTTCTTTTCCTAAATATTCGTGATCAGGTTGGCCTGCAGGCTCCTCAAACACCGGGCCTTCAATGCCCGGGGGTCTCATGTTCATTTCTTCTTTTCCTAAATATTCGTGATCAGGTCGGCCTGCTAGCTCCTCCAACACCGGGCCTTCGATGCCCGGGGATCTCATGTTCAATTCTTCTTTTCCTAAATATTCGTGATCAGGTTGGCCTGCAGGTTCCTCAAACACCGGCCCTTCAATGCCCGGGGGTCTCATGTTCATTTCTTCTTTTCCTAAATATTCGTGATCAGGTCGGCCTGCTAGCTCCTCCAACACCGGGCCTTCGATGCCCGGGGGTCTCATGTTCATTTCTTCTTTTCCTAAATATTCGTGATCAGGTCGGCCTGCTAGCTCCTCCAACACCGGGCCTTCGATGCCCGGGGGTCTCATGTTCAATTCTTCTTTTCCTAAATATTCGTGATCAGGTCGGCCTGCAGGCTCCTCAAACACCGGGCCTTCAATGCCCGGGGGTCTCATGTTCATTTCTTCTTTTCCTAAATATTCAAGATCAGGTCGGCCTGCTAGCTTCTCCAACACCGGGCCTTCGATGCCCGGGAATCTCATGTTCATTTCTTCTTTTCCTGATTCTTCGCCATCAGGCCGCCCTGCAGGCTCCTTCAACGCCGGGTCTACCATGCCCGGGGGTCTAACATCCATCTCTCCTTGTTTCCGTCTTTCATCGCCACGGAAACTGCCTGCGGTGTTTCAGCACGCCCATCTACATCTGCCTTATCTATGATAGCCTCGGGATCTTCTGCCATGTCTTCTGGCAAATTAGATTCCAGTTCCAAGAAAGGGAAAGCTACGGTAGCAGCTATCGCCAAAGATAACACGAGCTGCAATTTATCAACATGATTTATGTAATTAAATTAGTACATAGTAACAAAATACTAAAAATGTAATTTAAATTGTAACTATATTCTGACGAACGAGGAACGAAATAAAAGATATGAAAAGAGTGTCGGCTTGTTCAGCTTTAGCTAGCATAAATTTATTGACAAATAGATATTAAGTAGTAAATATAATTCCTGTTATAAAAAAGACATAGTGAGAAGACCCATTACGCCTCTCTATCTTAATGCCCAAGTAATATAATGTTGAGATGAGAAAGTAAGAATAAGATTTTGTTTGTTTTGTACCAATCTATTTCCAACTGTATTACTTGTAGTGCATACTTATTGTACATACGAGTTATTAATCTGTAACCAACCTACGAAGACAATAATAAAATTACTTTTATTGAATGTACGTATAAAAATATCAAGGTACTGTCTATGTTAGAGGAGTGGAAATTGATCAAATTAAGAGGCCTATTACATCTCGACTGTGATTTTTGCGTAAAATGGGCAATTTTGGCGTTATGGATCTCAGAAACAAAAATACATTAACAATTATGACTTATTGAATAGTGTAAAATAGCTATTGGAATAGTGCGTAGCGGCCTCGCTTTTTGTAAATTTTGCTTAACTTTTTAATTAAACCGTAAAATGCAGAGAAAGGTATTCATAAATTGCGCGAAGGCACTTTTTTGAGCTCATCGATTGAACTACTGTTCTAAACAAGTGAAATAAATAAAAAAATGTTATCTCTTATAGTCGAATAGTGCGTAGCGGCCTCGGAATTTTTAGATATCATTGATTTGTTATAGGAAAAAAATCTTATTCTAAATCAAAAAACCTTCGAAATTCGCTATAAGTTAACTGTGAATATCTTCTATCTACGATAATATTATTGAGTAAATTACTACTTGATGAGAAATAAAGATTTTATAATGATTTTATTATCCTATTTCGATAAAAACGATAAATACAACTGCAAAATTACTACAAAATGCGAAAATGGGCATTTTACGCAAAAATCACATTCGAGATGTAATAGGCCTCTTAAGTCATTCTTTTGTAGACTTGTAATAGAATAATAGAATGGAACTAATAAGACAACAATGATTTAATCATAAGTCACTAACAAAGTTCACCCGCCTGATACTAGTTGGCGCTGCGAGCAACTTACATCGCGCTAACGGAATTTCATAAGCTGTGTATATATACCCCCGGGTCGATCTTTGTGAATCAATTCAGTTCGGTACACTGGTCTCAGCGCTTAGCTTGGCACTATCCTCCTGGAGGGTCCTCGCAGAGCCTGGTGACGGGTTGCTTCATTGAATTGACCACGACGTATACCTACACGTTATACCTACGGTTCACTTAATAAATATTTGAAGCCTTTGCCCGGCTTATTCTTCTGATCGCCGACCTACGGAGAGTCGACGCGCCCCTCTCCAACTCGGTCACAAAGAGTCAAACAACCACACGTTACATTGGCTCGTGACCTCTACTGAACGACGTGCAATCTGGCTTCCCGTTCTAGTAAGGAATCAAAGCTTTTTGTGACCAAATACGGTCGTACAACAACTACGGTAATAGCGAAGAAAAGAGAACGTGGTCAGCAAAGATGTCGATCAACATGAGCACCGAGCAGTTTCAGCAGCTCCTTTCATCGATCGGGTTCAGCCGACGAAGCACTATGGCATCGTGCACCGCTTTTTACGATGGCGAAAAAGACTCTGAAAAAGTGGAATCCTTACTAGCAGCGGTCAATATTTTCAAAAAACTGGAAAACATTACGGACAGCGAAGCACTTGCTGGTTTACCGCTACTGTTTCGCGCATAAGCTGCAAAGTGATGGCAAGGGCTCAAACACAACGTTACTAATTGGGCTGACTTGGAAACCCGCTTGCGCAGTAATTTGCACCTCGAAGAGACGGACCATATATAATCCAGAAGCGACACGGTCCCTCCTCTTATACCATGACGAATCCTCTAACAAATGAAACCGTGGGTGTTTACCATTCGTCTAGTTTAACGACCTACTCTGGTCAAGATGCCCAGATACCCGCGCCTATACAACCTATGAGGAATAGAGGGCGACCGAAAAAGACAACTCAGTCTAGTCCCGTATCCGACGCTAAGCCTGTTCCTTGTAGAAAAGGGCGACCAAGAAAGAACTAGCTTTCTAACCATCTTCCTTCGTCCATCGGGACGACATCGGGGGAGACTGTAACAGAATAATGGAATGGAACTATTATGTAAACAATGACTTAATCATAACTCACTAACAAAGTTCACCCGCTTGATACTAGATGGCGCTGCGAGCAAGTTACACCGCGCTAACGGAATGTCATAAGCGGTATATATACTCGTATACCCCCAGGTCGATCTTAGTGAATCAATTTAGTTCGGTACACTGGTCTCAGCGCTTAGGTTGGCACTATCCTCCTGGAGGGTCCTCGCAGAGCCTGGTGACGGGTTGCTTCATTGAATTGACCGCGACGTAGGAATACCTACATGTTATACCTACGGTTAATAAATATTTGAAGAATTTTACCGTATCATTCTTTTTATCGCCGACCTGCGGACAGCCGACGCGCCCCTCCCCAACTCTGTCACAAAGAGTCAAGCGACCACACGTTACAGACTTAAAATGTTTGGTTGCTGATATGTAGTTAGGGCTAGTTCTCAGCCTGTCAACCTAGCTACTACCAGACTTTCTGTCACTGTAACAACAATGTTTACAGCGTCCTTATGCTTCGTCATTAAGATTTATGTACGGATGAATGCCAAGCGCTTTTTTAAAGTTCATTGTCTTGTGTGCCAAAAGCCTCCTCCGAAATGACGAATAGCCCAAGTTAAATTGATTAAGTATACGAATAACACAACTGTGAACACTCACCAAGGCCTTCAATTTGTCGAACTGGTAGATTACCAGAGACGTCTCGCTTTTATAAAGGTACCGACCGCAGCAGATGATCCGCTGACGACATGAGCAATTGGACACTGTTAGTGAGCTCTTAATTATTCAACTCATTAATAACGTTTTCCTTAACCGTTTAAGCAATTATCATAAGCTAATATAAATGATTAGAACAAGCATATTTTGAATTAGATTGTTGATATTTATCAATGTTGGCAGTACCTATCTCTTTGCCTACGAAATAAAGCAGATCAGGTTTTGAATTACAGCACCACCAAAATATGTTCGCGAAATTAACACTCTAGTCATTAAAATGGTTTGGTTTTCTTGATTTTATACTAGACTAGTTGTTCGTTTGCTGAGACTACACTAATGAACCCAAATATCGTCATTTCGGAAAATTTCTTAAAATAAATATTTTACACAAACTTTTAAACAAATGGTCAAATCGATCTGAAATGATGATTAATAACAATAAATAATAAATTTTTCCTACACTTACACCAATTATCTAGCCCAAGAGAAGCTTTGTTATGAAACTCGTTAAATGGTTACTAGACCACGGATAGACATACTTAAAATACTTAAATACATACGTATTATACCCAGACCCGAAACAATATTAAAAAACAATAATTTCTAAATTGACCCGACCGGGGATCGAAAACGGGACCTCAGAGATGGCGACACCATGAAAACCGGTGCACAAACCACTCGACCAAGGAGGTCGTCAATCAAATGATTCGTCATAATATGTAGCAAATAATTTTTATTTACATCATCATCATTTATTTAATATAGTTAAAATTTTATATACTGTTTCAATGTTGTTAAACTTAACAGCAACATTTTTATTAAAAAGGTTGAATCGCACACACCGCAGTACACGATTCTGTTACTTGTATTATAAGAAGGGAGCTCATATTTTTCCCGAACGCTGAAATAAGCATTTCCTATCAAAGCTGTATCAACATAACAGCCTCCGGAACTGAAGCGAATGTTATCAGAAAATACAGTATTCAGGATAAATTCCTCAACAAATGCGCCTTGGATGGCTCGGGACGTTGACAAATATGACGACCCCCGCCCCCGCCGCCCCGGCCGCGCCCCGCCCCCAAACACCGCTCTTTTAAATCGAACTACTCCTCTCATATTGACTGTTGATTAATGGGCTCCAGTCGATACACATCATACATGTGATCATAACTCGACTCCGCGGATATACCCATTTATTTCATTCAACTTTGTTGCACACTGCTTAAGGCAGTTTGTGGATCATAATTATGAATACCATAACACCAACGCTGCTGTCAGATAAAATAATGGTTCTACAAAAGATAAGGTGTCCGATTCGCGTCCGATCCGCTAACAGGGCGAAACTTAAACGTTTGACGGGGTATGTATGTATGGGTAAAAGTCGGAATGAAAGTACTAGGACACCGACAATCGGTGCTACAAAAAGTCGTGTGCTCACCTAAGCCTTTCGGGTTCACGATCGAGCTTCAGATAATTGATATGCATTAAGGAAAAATATAATATCCCAGGCCGATCTGGCTACACGTAAAAGAGGCCTATAGTTAGTGAATAAAAACGCAAAGCGAGTGCATCGGCGCGGTGCTCTTGTCCTCACATATTGTTAGACGACTCGCGAGGGTCGATATCATGTGGTGATATTGAACTTTGAATGGCGTGTGTGGCTCATCATTAAAAGGATACTACCAACCCATCCCTTCCCTTGGAAGGTTGGGATTCATGAAGGTGACCAACGTGCCGTGAACTGTGGTAATACCCTGCTTTTGCGGTCCTCACTGCCCAGTCTCTGACCAACCCTGTGGGGATAAGAGTCGTAAGTGCATGTATGTATTCTCAGATGTTAAACTATAATGGTTAGTCTGTCGGTGTGTAGTGGAATGCGTTTGGCCCAGCCGCGCGCCGCGCGCCGATCCGCCATGCATGTTTGAGCGGCACTCGAGCGGCGAATAAACTAAACACGGGCCGTTATCAGGGAAACGCACTCAATACAGACTTGAAAACGAAAGCAATGACAAAAAATAAACAACTCTATTTATTGACATGTGACACTGCATCGAATTCGGAACAGATAATAAACGAAAACAGAACCAGCGGCCTTACCATCAACTCTTAAAGCAGTATTACTTTAATATGGGAATTTGCTTATTAAGAAGAATTTAGCATAAAAGACTAAACCAATACTGCTCATCATCATCATCAAATGACAGTCGGGCCCCTGCTCTCTCAGATGATGCCCATTGCTACCTTCTACCAGCGCACCGCCCGCTAACGGCAGAATATCCAACCTCACCTTAGATCTGAAATGGTCGCGTACTGGCTAGCTTCCACCATCTTATCTAACCACAATGTTATCAGCAATGTTAGTAGCATTCTTTTGGTTTTAGAGATAACATAGAGTACCTCAGAAAATGAATAATCCGAGTGAAATGTCCCAACCTCCCCATGTGAGGTTGTCTTGAGGGAGGCGTGTGCTTAGCAGTGGGGACCTTTATATGATTTGATTTTTGATTAGAGACCGTATGCCTGATTGCCTTACTGGTGGTTACCTATCATAAATTCGAAATTTGCCTGTACGAATTTTATTTGGCCGAAAACGTTTTGTAATTTTTTGTTTTCCATAATTTTCTTTTTACCGAAAACACAATTTACAAAGTTTTGAAATGCCGATTATCGATTGTTATTTAGATTGTTAGTTTTGAAATTCCACTCAACGTTTGGCCGAAGCTATTAATGCTAGACGATTCATTTTCCAGAAACACGTTTCCAATATTATTACAAATACAACATTTCAAATAATTGAAATCCATAATATCATCGAACAACTTGTAATCGTAGTAACGTTTAAGCATGCAAACAAGCATGTAGCATGGAAGCAAGCATGCACCACGCAAGCAAGCAAGCAAGCTTGGAGCTTGCAAGCAAGCTGCGGCACGCAAGCAAGCATGCAGCAAGCGTGCAGCAAGCATGCAGCAGGCATGGTTTCTGTCACGGCTCCGGCGCTGCGAGGCTCCGGCGGTCCCACGCGAGCTTATCGTCGCAGATGGCTTACGCTCACCACCGCAGCTTCGCCTACGCGGGCTTGAATTACACTCTAGCGTAGGGCAGACAAGACTACGTGGAGTCGGTTTTGCCGCGATTCGTTTCTGTCACTGACTTTTGAAACACAATCTTACCGGAAACTTATAGTATTAACTTTTTAAGACATTTCAGTTTATTCACTTAATAATATGAATATATGAAAAACAAAAAAAAACTGGGTATGAGTATGATATTTTAGAGAAAAAGTTACTTCGAATTTGAATACTTCTAGATATGAAATTTATTGTAAACAAAACATCTTCCAAAAGAAAAAAAGTAGTTTTGATAATCGGCTAATAGTTTTTCTGGAAAATGAAACGTATGTATGATAAGTTTATGGATTATCAAAATTATGTAAAAGCAACGATCTGGTATTTAAAACTTCGTCATACCGTTTTCGAACAATTGAAATTCGTACAGGAAAGTTTCGAATTTATGATAGGTTACCCTTACATATATATAGGTATAAAACAAGAACCTGGTTTTTATTCTAAGTGGAGGGACCATATATAACTACTCATTTACTTGGAGCTAGGGCTCCTTCTAAATCCGCCTAGCTGGCTAGCGCCATCTTATCTAACTCAGACGCCATAGAATCAATGTTCGCAAAATAGTTGTGTTATTACTACAGTTACAGGTAAGGTGAGTAGGCTTCGCTGGTTTCTTGAAGGTCCCTAAGTTTTATAGTGTTGTATAGTAGTGAAATAAATAAAATAAACGCAATAAGTGTGACTGCGCGTGTTTCCTATCAGCTCGGCTGCATGCATGTTTGGGCGCGCGGCTGCGATGGCTCAACAAATATTTGGTTAGTAACGTTGTTTCGTGGCGTATTTGAATACGGATCGATTTTAAATGTTTGTAAACAGAATGATTGGTTTTGCTTGAGTTGCCCGTTTCTTTAGTTGGTTTAGGCAATAAAGTGTTTTATTTTTTTCTGCAGAATCTGGGTTTGTGATCACCAACCCCAATTTGGGGAGAGTGCTCATTAAATGCCGAAGTTAATAATCAATATATCTGTTAATTTGGGTTACTCGTATAATGACTAATTTTTTACACGCTAGTAATTTGGCTTAGGCCCCATTCTAATTATATGGAAAATGTGGCAACAAAGTACCACCAGGTAATAATTTAAAGAGTGGACTGTATACTTAGGCGTTGGAATCAAACTATTAAATCACACAATGCTCTCGGTATTGTAATCTGCCTTTAAAATAATATAAAATAAAATATACTAAATATATAATATACTATAAAATATAATATAAAATATAATATAAAATATATAATATATATATTATTATTAAGAGCCTATATTTTCCCACTGCTGGGCAAAGGCCTCCCTCCCCTCTTTCCACTTTTCGCGGTCTGTTGCTTGTGCTGGCCAATCCTTTGCATAGGCATCAAGCTCGTCCCTCCACCTGCGTCTAGGTCGGCCTCGTTGCCGTTTAACTCCACGTGGGATCCAGTTGGTAGTGACCTTTGCCCACAACTCGTCAGGCATGCGGCAAACATGTCCTGCCCAATCCCACTTAAGCATGGCGGCTTTTATATAATATATAAAATAAATAAAATAAAATAAAAAAATAAAATATGGCAAAAAACACTTACCTCGACTAGTTTTCTGAGGAGACGCGATCTGAGGCTCGTTCTGCAGTTCTTGGTTCGGTTTTGTAGGAAAAGATTTTTTATACGTATTTTACGGTGAACCTCACACGCATTCTTTTTCAGCAGCAGAAGTATAGTTTTGCGGTGAACCTCACACGCATTCTTTTTCAGCAGCAGAAGTATAGTTTTGCGTTGAACGTCACACGCGTTATTATAGAAGAATATTACTGTTAAAGGCAAAGCCACAGATAGATTATGAAATTTGGCCGAAAGTCAATAATTATTAGTTGTAGTGATGCCTTGGTATCACTGATAGAGGCCCAAAAGTACAGACTAATTAGTACAGATTTTATTTAATCGGCCATTAGTTGACCTGTAAATGTGTCATTTCTCATTCGGGTATGAATAAGCAAAGTCAACAAATACAACCCAAACAAGTTCTCGAGGGAAGCGCCCGGACGCACCATCATTGGACTAAGAAAGTGTTTTGCTGCTTTAATAAACAAAGTGGTCCATATCACAACTCGGCGAGGGCGCGGGGAAAGCATCGGATTATTTTTGTGGAGCTGTCAATGCAAATGGATTGGTTTCCGTAATAATAAATAATAATTGTTGCGTATATTTGGGTTTGTGTATGTTATGGAAGTTATATCATAAAAAGGAAAGTTAATATCTTTTTTTAAAATGGAACTGCGTTCCATTAATATTTAATATAACACTAATGTTATAACACCAAAGCACTAACACTAAAGTTTTAGGCATAAACTAAAATTGTTTCTAAGCAACTTTCAGAGTTCACAAGAGTTTTTGCTACAAGATACGAGCGCATTGTCATAGAACCCTTACCTTGTTTGTATGTCCTGTTTGGTTGTGAGGCGTCTTGTGTTGTTGTCATGAATTTGTGTTGTGCTGGCTATCACATTAATTGTCAAAAGCACTATGATGGTACCGTACTTGTTAAATTCTGTTAAATGTTTGTGTTTCACTCTTTTTCAAAATTCTATCCATTTATTTCATATCTGTAACTATATTTGTATTCTGTCTCATTAACATTACAAGGTGTATTTATTATTTTGTGAATTTTCATGTTGGACACACGTTTAATAATTCTTTTTCCTCTTTGTTGTAGTTTTTTTTTATTTTTTTTTTAATTATCTATTTTAATAAGGCGAAGGGGTTTGCTGTATACAGCTACTAGTTAAGTGTTCATGTTTTAATTTAAAGTCTTGTTTTGTTTTTAATTTTTGTAATTGTTTTTATTTTGTACACGTTGCCCATCGCAGCATCACCGAACCGGTTCCGACGGAAGATCAGCGCTGATCGCAAGGCCAGCATTTTGCTGAGTCGGAATCCGTTTTGGGACGTTTTCTGTATGTTTTTTAATTTTATTTTTGTTTGTAAATTACCTGTTGTGTCCCAAATAAATGTTTTTTCTTTCTTTCTTTCTAATGATTTCCTAGTAAAGGTATCCTACAAAGGAATTCTACGCATACTATATTATACCCAACGGTTTGAGTGGTTCCTACCCGCGTCGGTGCCGCCTGTTTCCCGGCGGGGTAGGCAGAGACCACGCAACGATCCTTCCACACTTAGTTGCTTCAATAACTCTCACAACATTCTTCATACACGTTGGTGGGTTTAGGGTACTCCTGATCTGACTTCTCACAAGAAGCGCAGTCTTAGAACTTGTATTAGTTAAGTTACACTGGAATGGTTCTATACAAAGTTTAGTTATCATAGATCTCGATAGATAGCGGTGTACCATTCTGAATTGCGCTATTGAAAGTTGTTTTGCAGTTGCATATAAGCAAAAGGTGACAGACATTGTAATTTTATCTATCATATAAACCTGTGGTGTAGTTGTTTTTTTTATTACAAAGTACACCCTCGAATCTGACTTTGACGACCGGCGGTTGTTCACACAGTGTAACTTGCAAAATTATTTTCCTGAGTAGGGATCCGCGATCCGGTTTGTCGATCCGATTTTTCGGATCGTAACGCCACGATCCGATCTGCGGATCGGATCACATGCCGTCGATCCTATCTTCAGGAAATCGATCCGGATCGAATGCAAATAAGTAAAACACTAAATTTTTGATCTTTATTTTGTAAACCTTCTAAAGAAGTATGCATGTGACTGGATACACACATTATATGCTTATATACCTACCCACAACATTCTTTTATAATAATTTAACAGCTGGTGTCTCCGTTTTACTGGAGGGCGGGTAAATAATGCTAGGCGCAGTGGACTGTATGAGCGGGGCGGTAATCACATATATATATATAAATATATGGGGCAGTTTAAAACGAAGGACGCCAAGGGCGGAGGTTACGGTCTTCAAATGTTCCCCTGCGTAAAATAAGCAGCAACACTAACCTGGTAATCGGCATCTTCAGCACCCTGGATTATGGCAGCTAGCTTAGGCGGCGGTGAATGACACGGACTCGCGCAGGCGGAGCGTGCGGCGGGCGGCGGCGGCGGCAGCGGCGAAAGGCGAACCAGCGGGAGCGGGCGTTCAGCTCAGCGGTGAATTTGCAACTGGTTTGACAGTCGTGAGGAATGCTGGGATGCGCCGCGAAATCGCTTGTGTGGACGGTACACCGATAACCATATAGGTGCTACTACCCTCTCACACAAGGAAACAAAAAAGCGCGCAAACAACAGCTAAATCAATCTATCCGCAAAATGTAAACGAATATAAGAGACGTTCGTAACAAATAAACCGAAATATGTCCCCAATTTTGATGAAACAAACCGCGTTTTAATGCATACGATCCAAGCGATACGATCTTTTGTAGTGTGAGAGTTTATATAATAATATCATAAATCATTAATGTTCAGTCTCAATAAAGACGTTGCACCGATCAGTTGTTTACTTGAACCGCTTCCCGCACCACATGGCGACCCTGCGCCAGGCGCCCGCGCCGCCGCGACCGAGTTCCACGAACTAGCCCGGAGCGGGCGAATATCGCAATTCAGCGCATTCTTTTGTGCCTCATTATTATAACTCTGACCGGCTACGTGCAAACACGGTGTGCGTCGTACATTGTATCGAAATTTTGCGAACTTCCACAATGGGAAAATCTTATTCGAAAACCGAAGACAAAGAAGTAATCATAGCACAGAATGCTGCGGGAGGTACCAACGGAGCCTCAACTACGGTCGTGGAATCTCACATCCACTTTAACAACATAATTTTGACCACCATCCTCGTGGTAATATTGATTGTTATTCTCGTGATTTTGTATATGAAGGTGAAGAATAAACAGAAAAACTGGATGCGGAAACATATAGAATCTGAGTTCATTAGATAGATGCGACTTCGACTGTCTGGTAGACGAGAGCGAGATGACGAAAACGCCTGATGCTGCCCGTGACCCTGAGTGATTCTTCGTTAGTTTAGCGAGTGCTCCACCCCACCCCTCTACCTTGTTTAAGTGTCTTTAAATCTTCTATCACTGACATATCGCAAAAAAAAATTAAATAAAGGTGCGCGTGTGTGTTAAAGTGAAAATAAAAACTACGGTTTCAGTGCAAAGAGACTATGAATTAAAATGGGCTATATTTAGGAACTATAAGTGTAGTTAAGTACCTAGTGTTTAATCATATGTTGTTAATAAATGGAAATAGAGTTAAATAATTTTCTGACCGATTTAGAACATATAAGGGTAAGTCTTAGAAAATTAGGACCTGTGCGAAGGTCAGAAGTTCTTGGGAAAAATAAAATTAAGAAAAGTATTGAAATTTATAAACTTTATAAACTATATTTAGAGAAAGCTGATTTAAAACAGTTAACTACTGAATATTCGGGATTATTAGTAGAAACTTTGTGTAAGAAAATAGAAGATACTTATCGTAAAATATTAAGTTACAGTGAGTCTAATTCATCAGAAATCATGGCAGATTTTGACTTAAGAACGGCAAGCTCGTTGATTCCAGTTATGGATGGCAAGGAGGAGACCACCGAAAATATTATACAAGGTATAGAAATGTATAATTCTTGTTTAACTAAATCGGAGGACAAGAATTTGCTGATTAACTTTGTTATTAAAACACGTCTATCAAAAACGGCAAGATTAAAACTAAAGTCGACATACGAAAATCTATTGAACAAATATGTGCAAAATACGCAGACGTGTTCCATCTTGATGGGGATAAGCTTGGTATAACTAATATAATGAGTCAGTCTATTGACGTTAAACCAAATGTTAGCCCTGTTTATACAAAGCCGTACAGACTACCACACTCAATGAAATCAGAGATTGATAAACAAATACAACAAATGTTAAATGATGATATAATTGAACCCACAAATAGTGAATGGAATAGCCCTATACTTCTCGTGCCAAAAAAATCTGATAATAGTAATAAAAAATGGAGGTTAGTTGTAGATTATCGAAAAGTTAACGAAGTCATAAAAGATGATAAATTTCCGCTCCCGAACATTACAGAAATACTAGACTCTCTTTCTGGTTGCACGTATTTCAGCCATCTTGATTTAAATCAAAGTTATTATCAAGCTGGGCTTGAGCCCAATAGTAGGGGCATCACTTCATTCACTACAAGCTCAAACAATAGCTCAGGACAATACCAAATGAAGCGTCTCCCTATGGGCCTAAAAATTAGCCCGGAGGCGTCCTCACGAATCATGTCCATAGAAATGTCAGGTTTAAATTTCGAAAGTTGTATTGTTTATATGGATGATTTAATTATTTTTGGCAGAAATTTGATCACACATAATCAAAATTTAATAAAAATACTAGAAAAATTAAGAAAGGTTAATTTAAAAGTTAATCCACAGAAATGTGAATTTTGTAAGAAGGAATTGCTATATCTAGGACATGTTGTCACACCGGAAGGCGTTTCGCCAAATCCACAAAAGGTTAAAGTTATTCAAAATTACCCAGTACCTCTACCAATGTGTAACTACTATCGTAAGTTCATACAAAAATTTGCAAATATTACTATTCCACTAAATAGATTATGCAGGAAAAATGTTACATTTGAATGGACTGGGGAATGTCAAAAAAGTTTTGAAATTTTGAAAAATGCAATAATTACGCCAGCAGTGTTACAATACCCAGATTTTTCCGTAGAGAATGAATTTGTATTACAGACTGACGCATCTGGAGTAGCTATTGGGTCAGTACTATGCAATAAAGATCTGAAACCAATTGCTTATGCAAGTAGGCCCGTAAATAAAGCTGAAATAAACTATCCTACAATTCAAAAAGAGTTGTTATCAATTGTTTGGAGTGTTAAATACCGTTAAATTTAATTGTTAAATTTCCAAATAAATTTAGACCATATTTATTTGGAAAATCATTTAAAATCATGACAGACCATAAACCATTAATATATTTATTTAGTATAAAGGACCCATCAAATCGTTTATTGAAATTTCGATTAAAACTAGAAGAATATGACTATAAAGTAATTTATATCAAAGGTAAAGACAATACAGTAGCCGATGCTTTGAGTAGAGTGACAATAACATCAGACGACTTGAAAAACTTAAATGAAAAAATATTAGTCACAACAAGGGCACAGAGTAGAAAAATAAATGATGCGAATAAACAAAATAGAACTACAGATTTAAGGCCTGATCAACCAAAAATCGTAGAGATATTACGTAAACCAATTTATTCAGTGGAAATGAAATTTATAAAAGG
Source organism: Scoparia ambigualis (assembly GCA_963921215.1). Lineage (NCBI taxonomy): Eukaryota > Metazoa > Arthropoda > Insecta > Lepidoptera > Crambidae > Scoparia > Scoparia ambigualis. The sequence goes on from OY992528.1 coordinate 358,790, forward strand.
CAAAGATTTAGATAAATTAAGAAAAAATAAATTAATAAGAAACGAAGATAAATGTCTAATATACATAGAAAGCTGATTATTTACATAAACCTCAATTTTATGTCGCATTTCACGCGAGACGTATTTGTGAATATGTTGAGTGATTTTTGTAATAAATTAAATATTAAAACAATTTGTATAATTAAATAAAAAGAAAACGCGTTATTTGTAGAACAGTTGTGTAAGGAAATAAGTAGTAGAGAAAAGTAGTGCGGACCCCAACTTCTTATTTTCAGAAATGTTAAGAGAATTACAGATAAGGACATGAAAATTATAATCTTAAATGACTATCATTTATTGCCTTCGAGCGGACATGCCGGCGTTCGTCGAATGGTAAATAATATAAAGAGTAAGTACTATTGGCCTGGACAAGAAGCAGAGGTAAGGAATTATGTAAGTAAGTGTAGTAAATGCCAAGTAATGAAACATTCAACAACATACAAGGAGCCAATGGTGATAACAACAACCGCCAGTTCAGCGTTCGAAAAAATATTTTTAGACCTTGTTGGACCCTTAGTGCAGGATGATGAAGGTAACCAATACATACTTACCATACAGTGGGAGCTCACCAAGTATGTGGAGGCATACCCATTTCCAAACAAGGAAGCTGTGACTGTGGCAAGGGCACTTGTTTGTAATTTTACTTTAAGGTATGGCGTACCTATCGGAACAGATCGAGGTTCGGAGTTCATCTCATCGACGATGACGGAGGTTTGTAAATTATTAGAAATAGAAAAGGTTCATACCACACCTTATCATCATCAAAGCATAGGAGCGCTAGAAAATACGCATAAACATTTAAGAAACTTCTTACGAATTCAATGTGAAGAAAATTCTTACACGTGGAGCCATTGGCTACCGTTTTGGTGTTTTTCGTTTAACACAACGGTGCATTCAATGACAAACTATACTCCATATGAGCTAGTTTTTGGAAAGCCATGCATAATTCCAAGTAGACTAAAAGATGAATTAGAGCCACTGTATAACATGGATAATTACGCTTTAGAATTAAAGTATAGGTTACAAATAGCGCACAGAGATGCACGTAAAAGATTAATAGACAGTAAGTTAGATAGGAAAATACTTTACGATAAAAATGTAAAACCTATTAGTTACAAAAAAGATGATCTAGTTTTAATAAAAAATGAGAGTGGAAATAAAATGGATTAATTGTATGATGGCCCGTATAAAGTTATTGAAGAGTTTGGACCAAATGTTAAAATTATTGTAAACAACAAATAGTCAATAGTCAATAGTCAAAATATATTTATTCAATAAACTCAATTAATAAGTACTTTGAAACGTCCAAATATTTTTTAACCTACCACCCATTCAGGACATCATTTTTTAACTGTGGCAAAGAACGGGCGCAAGAAACCACAGCGCACAGAAGCAACGACATTTACAAAATATATATATATTATATGTCGTTACCAGGTCACAAAATACAAAATATGAATTTGAATGTAAATAGTTTAATTAAATATGGTGCTCTATATAAATTAATTATAGGCAATTAGAAATAGCTGTTGGAGTAGGTACTTGGAGCATTTCAGACCCAAGCTGTTTTGTCTTCTGTATAATCCGACACTTTATAATAAGCTTTTTTATAAAGCTTTTCTTTGATTTTGATTTTAAATTTATCAAGATCTAATTTCTGAATATCATTTGGTACTTTGTTGTATAATCGTACACACAGACCCTTAAAAGAATTATTTATTTTATGGAGTCTAGTATAAGGCACTGCTAATTTGTTCTTACTTCTAGTATTTAATTTGTGAATATCACTGTTTTTTGAAAACATTTCAATATTTTTATGAACATACACAAGATTTTCATAAATATATTGTGATGCAACTGTCATTATACTTATATCCTTAAATCTCTCTCTGAGAGAGTCACCAGCCTGTAGGTTATATATTGCTCGAATAGCCCTCTTCTGCAGCACAAAGATAGTTTGAATGTCGGCAGCATTTCCCCACAGTAAAATGGCGTACGACATTACACTATGAAAGTAACTGAAATAAACTAATCTAGCTGTATCAACGTCAGTTAACTGACGGATCTTCATTACTGCATAAGCCGCAGAGCTAAGTCTATTCGACAATTTAGCTATATGTGGGCCCCACTGAAGCTTGGCATCCAACGTGATGCCTAGAAACACAGTGGTGTCCACAGGATTCACATTCTTATCTTTAATTTGTACACTAGTTATTACCTGCTTAACATTAGGCAATACAAATCTTACACATTTGGTTTTTCCCTCGTTTAATAGCAAGTTATTAACACTAAACCAGTGAACAATCTTTGAGACCGCATTATTCACATCGTCATAATTTGGGTGTCGTCGTTTCACTTTGAATAAAAGTGAAGTATCATCAGCAAACAATACTATCTCATGACTGTCTTTTACAAAATAAGGTAAGTCATTAATATAAACCAAAAACAAGAATGGACCAAGTATTGAACCCTGCGGAACTCCCATGTTAACCACTGATCCCGGAGATCTTTTACCGTTAATGTCGACCTTTTGAATCCTGTTACTCAAGTATGAGATCAGAAGGCTCAAAGAAGCATTCCTAATTCCATAGTGGTTAAGCTTCCTGACCAAAGTTTCATGTAAAACACAATCGAAAGCCTTGGATAAATCACAAAATACCCCTAGGGCATCCTGTGATTCCTCCCAGGTATCAAATATTTGAATTAAAAGCTCAACACCGGCGTCAGTTGTAGAGCGACCCCTAGTAAAACCATATTGTTTACAATGTAAAAGTTTATTTTTATAAAAATGAATTTGCATTTGATCTAGCATTAACTTTTCAAAAATTTTACTAAATGTGGGTAGCACAGAAATAGGTCTAAAGTTAGAGGGGTCAGAAGTGCTACCTGATTTAAATAATGGAATTATTTTACTATATTTCATGAGGTCAGGAAAAACACCACAGTCAATGCATTCATTAAATATGCAAGCTAAAACTGGAGCTATTGTCATAATTACAGATTTAGCGACGTCCACGGAATTACCCCACAGATCAGCAGTTTTCTTTTTATTGAGAGTGTTAAATGTTTTTATTATATCTATAACACAAATTTTTTGAAAACTGAAATTATTTTCACAATCTTTAACATTCTCCTTCAAAACAGATTCAGCTACAGTGGGGGAGGAAATCAAGGCTTTTGTAGTTGAAACTGGAATGTCAGTAAAAAACCTCTCAAATGCTGCAGCAACATCAGCATCAGAAGTCAAGGTTTTATTATCACAATTTAAATTGTACTCATTATTACGACTTTTGACCTTTCCTGTTTCACTATTTATAATATTCCATGTCATTTTTATTTTGTCATTACTATTCTTAATCTTAGAACTCAGATAGTTTGCCTTGGCTAATCGACATACTCTTTTGAATAACTTTGAATAATTTTTAACATATAATTTGAAGTCATCGCTGGTGTTATAGTTGCGTTCACCATAAAGTTCATAAAGGCGTTTCCTACTTCTGTGAATACCAATTGTAGCCCATTCATTAAAAGTTACAGTACCACTAACTGAGATCTTTTTTGGAATAAAAGTTTTGTTAAATTCTGAACAATAAATGTTAAAAAAATTATTATAAAAGACATTAGGGTTGTCATTGTATTCTAAATAATTTAATTTTGTATCTAGATTGCTTTTAAAGCGTTCCAGCCGACCTGCATGTTTTGGTACAACAGTGATATTCTTTTTCGTCACTTGTTTACGCTGGTGTGGAAAGCTGACCATTTGGCCACAATGATCAGAGTCCAGGTTATTAATAATTTGCTTAGCCAGTGGTTTTACATTTGTATATATGTTATCAATACAGGTGGCCGAAGTGGCAGTTATTCTTGTCGGCTCCAAAAATAAATTATTCAAGTTGTATGATAGAAATAGGTTTTTAATTTTAGTTGACATCGTGGAATTTTCTAACAAATTAATATTAAAATCCCCGCAAACAATTATTGTTTTACCTACATTACGGACTTTATGTAATGCCTCATCCATAACTTTTTCGAAATAATCATATGATGCTGAAGGAGGTCTGTACACACTTAATACAACAAACTGCTCCAACTCCACACAAGCTATTTCTATTGTTCGCTCAACCGAGAGGCTCACTATGTCTTTGCGTTTCTTTAATTTAAACTTCTTACTAACAATAATTAAGGAGCCACCATGTATTGCATTTCCTCGACTGAACGAACTTCCTACCAAATGATTCTTAAAATTGAACATGAACTGATGGTCTTTAAGCCAGTGTTCTGTTATGCAAAGAATATCAATTTTATTACAGTTCATGAACAATTCAATCTCCAAATCTTTGCCCATCATTCCTTGGATGTTCTGGTGGACAATGTTTAAAGATTGTACATTTTTTAAATTTAATATTTGACATGGGCTTTTGCTAAAGCTATTTTTACATTAATTTAATTTCATTTTATTAACAAACATTTCGCAAGAGTTTTCCTCTTTTGTCATATAATTTAATTTAAATAATTAATTGGAATTTCAGTAGAAACACTACTGACGTCTATGTCAAATATACATTGCTCAATAGAAGCAACTTGTTTAGCCAAGTTTTTGGCTGACGTTTGAATACAATAGGATAGCGATAAAGCTATTTGTAGCTTAAAATAATTTGCCAGATAATAACTATCTCTTGTCAAATAAAAATTACTAACATAATTGTTAGTGTCAATTAAATGCATTATGTCATTTTTGCAAAATAAATGTAATGTCAGGTTAAGCTTATGTCTAATAGAATTTTCCTCCTGTGGTAAACTACTACAATAAGGTAATGTAAACAATATAATTTTCTTTACAATTAACTTATTCAAACATTCTAAACATTTTAGAAGGCTTGTTTTGTTCAGATTACCTCTATTACCAACAAATAATAATAAGGTGCTATTGGGTTTATATTTATGTTCTACAGCTTTTTTCAAAATATGTTGATAAGAAGCACCCGGTATACAATAATTGATAACTGAATGTCCCAAGTCAGATAACAACCGACCCATGTTTTTACCAAATTCATCACTAAATATTACCAAGTCACTATTACAATCTGTCTTACATGGAATCTGGTTGGTTGGTATAAGTTGTGGTACATTTTTAATTGTGCACTGAGTAAGGGAACCTTTGGAAGAAACATCAATCAATTCGACAGAGGAAGAATCACATGGGATTGATGAACGGCTTGGTAACTGTTTACATTTACAATTACTTGTGAGTGAATCAATCCCTTCATTGTTACCATTACACAGGACTACTAGTTCATCAATGGCCAACATGTGTTCTTTTATTTGACCTTGTGAAAGATCATATTGCTTAGTAATAGATATAAGCGAGTCCTCTAGGTGTGCAATTTTAGTTTGTAGAATTTGTGTATCATTTTTATATTTTAAATTTTTATTGTGTAGTTGTGACGAGTATATATCTAATTTGTCAATTAAGTACAATCTTTCTCTATTTAATTTTACATTTTTAATAAAAAAATTGTGCTTCTTAACTAATTTTTGCGTTTTCTTAATGTACTTATTTATCTTAATATATTTTTTTAGTTTATTTTTGCTACAGCCAACAATCTTCACTGAGTGGTTGCTATTTTTATTTTCCTCACATGTAAGATCTATAGTGACAGTGGGCTGACTGCTAGCTGTCGCAGAAACCATGGAGGGGGCACAGACTACCAACTCATCGAACAAGCTTTGATTTAATGAGGCAGTCATATTAAGTTTTGATGTTTCCAATAAAGTAATTTTGTTATTGGCCTCATGCAATTGTTTTTTCAACTCATCTATGCAGTTCAGAGCCTGGTCATACTCTGAACTACATTGGTCGAACCTATCCACAATGTTTTGGAGCCTGTCCCGGGCATCAATAGCATCGATATAACGGTCATTTAACTGTACCAACTCATTTTTTAACTTTTGATGCCTGTCTAATGATTCCAAAAGTTCCCTTTCGTTGTCATCTCGCTCTCTGTTTAGTTGATCACACAACTCTTTCGAAGCCTTCAATTCATTTAATGTCAGTTGGAGTTTGGACTCCTCCTGACGAGACAAGGCCTTGCGAGTCATCATTATGGGAAAACTTAAAAATTGAACCGTATAAAAGAGAAATACAAATTTTTAAATACTATGTGGGTTACAAGTAAACAGCTGTACGAGTAGTCGCGTAACCAACAAACAGAGGTTATGTTTACGTATGTTAATCGCAACTAAAGTGGTTGGAATTAAACAAGATACGTATAATAATTAACAAATCGTCAATTTATGCAAATTTATAAGATTTTAAGTGAAATAAGGGTAGGTACCATAAAGATGACAACGGTTCACTTACATGCCGGTAACTGTCACTAAACAGTTTTACTTAAATTTTTGATTTTGCACATGAAATACACTAAAAGCGAAACGCTCACCACTAAAACACAACTTAACTTAATGATTGAATTGGAAAATGGGCGTAAAATGAGTAAATAACAAATTAAATTTCAAATTTTACACAGGAGACATTCAGATCAGCTGTTTACAAAAGTGTTGCCACAGAAGAGAAAGAAAAGATTATCCATAAAAATCGTACTAAACCTTTTAAAAATTAAGTTTGTTTCGATTTATATAATAAGTAGTTTAGTAAGGGGAAAATTGTATTTTCTTATATTGTTTCTATTATATTATACTTATAATAATGTTCTTTAGCACCTTTGTTCATTAAAAGTGTTAAGATCAAAAAAAAGAAAAAGTAAACTATGTTTTTTTTCTCTATTAGGGGGGTGATGTAGTGTGAGAGTTTATATAATAATATCATAAATCATTAATGTTCAGTCTCAATAAAGACGTTGCACCGATCAGTTGTTTACTTGAACCGCTTCCCGCACCACACTTTCAAGTTTTGTACGATCCGGCAAAAAATCGTATGACCTCGATCCGATCCAATGGATCCAAATGGATCGGTGCCTGCCGATCCGATTTTCCAAAGGATCGGATCGGATCGGCGCATCCCTATTCCTGAGTGGTAGAGCATTGCGAACGCGTGCGTTGCAGCACGAATTGTGCTGGCTCTACCGGCGTAATACCACTTTTTTTTTTTTTTTTTTTACCCGGTGTAATCCCTGCTTATGGATTCCAGCCTCCAGACGGGAGACTGGATATGTGGGACTCTCCCGTCCCCCTTTCCACGACGTAATCGCCGGGCGAGAGGGAGGGGCCTACCCACTAATCACCGGGGGACCAAACTCCGAAAGCATAAGGCTTGAGGTGGCGGCCACGGGACCTGACCACGGGGGTATTACCTCGCGGTGCCACCCCGTCGCCGTGTGTTGGCCTATAACCACTGCTTGGCAGCCGTTACGCGCCAACACACGGCGACTACACGCACACGGCACTGCAAAACCAGCCCAATTAGAGGGCAGACACAAACGACACAGACAGACATGCCCGGCTTACCCGGGCATGCGGACATAACACGACCCATTTACGCTGGACACAACACGACACAGGACGAGAACATGCCCACGTCTTCGCAGGCATGCGCACAGACAACCACACCCATTGCCAGTTCGAGACTCCATTTGAGGGTCGCTCCGAGACAGCCGGACAGCACGACAACCGCGACCAATTGGTCGTCTAGTCGTCCTGCCGCTCATCATTGCTTCCCGGGGAGTCAACGAACTGGTCCTACACCAACATAACAAGTATGAACAGACACGAGACACAACACGACACGACAACGACACGACAACAACAAAACCCAACCCAATTTGCTGGCGCGGGGCTCCCCGCATCCGCTCCGAGCAACCCGCCCCCCTTTGGGGGAGGCGCGACGTTGCTCATCATGGCTTCTGCATAAAGCCTCCGTGCCAGCTCCCCAACAACATCCACAGAGACCCGCACATTTACTGGTATGAAACCCTCCCGCTTCCGCTCCGAGCAAGGGGACGCCCTCGGAATGGCGCCCCGTTGCTCATCATGGCTTTCACCTGGGTCCCATACCAGGTCCATGGAAGGACAACCACAATACAAACACTAAACTAACAATCCGGACGCACAACACACCGGCGTAATACCACCTAATCCAACCAGATCCAACCAATCGGTAACGCAGGGGTGGTAGTTACCACCTCGTCTGTAGAGGCAGCAGCCAAACTGCGTGGCGCCGTCCTCAACGGCATCCGGGTGTCGGAGCCCAAGGAGAGGCTTCCAAAAGTCATGTTAAGAAATGTAGAGAAGTTGCTTGATAGGGACCAGCTGGCCAACACCATCTACTACCAAAATTTTAAGGGCTCCCTAGCATGGCCGACTCTGGCGAAGTTCAACGAAGAAATGAGGGAAGTTTTCTGGAAATCGCGGCGGGAGGGCTACAGGGCCTCCGTCATTTTTGAATGTGACCCGAAAATGCGCCATGAGCTCTGCACGAGAGGGCGCTTATATGTCGAATGGGACGTGGTGGAAGTGACGGATTACGTCGACGTCACTTGCTGCAACCGGTGCCAGCAGTACGGGCACCCCGAAAAATACTGTCGCTCAAAGGAGGCGGTCTGCGGCCGGTGCGGCAGTCTGGAGCACACGAAGGACGGATGTAAGGCGGAAACAACATGTTGTGCCACCTGCAAACGATTCGGCAGACTGGAGGCGACGACACACACCACGGCGTCGCGGGACTGCCCAGCCAGGAGACACGCGGAGGAACGACAGCTGACCACAGTCCGATGTGGATAATACACCTCATACGCTGACTGTGGGGCAGCTAAACTTAGCTTAAGCAGAGCTGGCTACGGCCGAGCTCCCTGCGGTGATGCGGGAACTCCGCCTTGATGTTGCTCTTGTACAAGAGCAGTACTCACAGGCCCGGGACCCCGCCGTAGGATGGATTGTCAGTATGGCCCGGCATCAAAGGCCGGCATTGTAATCGGTCGTGGCGACCTAGCACTTGCGGTGCTACAGCACCTTAGCACGCCACACTGCCTCGTGGCACATATAGAAAAATACGCCATATACCTCGTCACTGCATATTTTCAATATAGCCACGACATTGAGCCCCACCTCAACCATCTCGACACTGTGCTCGATGCCCTTCACGGGAAAAACGTGCTGATTGGAATGGACAGTTACGCCCACTCGCCCGTGTGGTTCAGCGATCCAAGGCAATAGACTGGCAGAGGCCCCGACACGGAGAGCCGTCGGAGGAAGATGGAGTTTTTCATTAACGGGCGCGGGCTCATCATCCACAACGCCCCAAATCAGCCACACACTTTTAGTGGTCCAAACGGTGAGTCGAACATTGACATTACGCTGACAACTAGAGGGGTTAGGGTGGAGAGATGGACAGTTCATGACGGCGTGAGCACGAGCGACCACCGCCTGATCACGTACAGGGTATGCCAGAGAGCCGACACGTCGTGTGCTGAGCCAATGGGCGAGCCGCCTAGGTTCCGGGACCGCGGGGTATGTTGGGAACGGTTTCAGACGAAGATCCAGGAGCGCATGGGACGAATGGATTTACTCAAACCAGCTGGAGAGGTAAGCGAGCAGTTCACAGAACTCATTGAAAGAACGATGTATGAATGTTTAGGGTTGAAAAAGGCCGAGGAACCAGCCGGCTATGAGTGGTGGTGTGATGAGTTGGAATGCATGCGCAAGCAGCATTGCCGAGCGAGACGGAGATGGCAGAGTATGAGGAACAGAGGAGGTAGGTCTGAAGAAGAAGCTAGAGAGGTTTACCACGAAGTGCGAGCGAGATATCGACAGGCGATGAAAGACAAGGAGTTAAAATTCCACAGGAAGGTAGCCAATATCGGAAACCAGGACCCTTGGGGCAGGGCCTACCGTGTTGCGAGTGGGAGACTGCGGCCTCCGGCTAATGTCATTAACGGCACCAAACTGTTGGCTGGTCACGCAGACGACGTGGGTGGAGCCATGCGCGCGATGATGGGGGTCCTCTGTCCGGACGACTGCATATCCCGGGACACCCACTACCATCGTCGTGTCCGGTTAATGGCGAAACTTATGCCGTCTTGCGGCCCCGTGCCGCCGGTTAGGATTGAGGAGCTAGAAGCGATGGTGAAGTCACTGTCGAACACCGCTCCGGGGTTAGATGGCCTGACTTCGCGTATTCTAAGAAAGGTTTGGGAAGTAGCGCAGTCTGAGTTTTACGCGGTCTACGCTAAATGCGTGGTAGAGGGGGTGTTCCCCAGAATCTGGAAGGACGGTCAACTCATTATACTGCCCAAAGGCAACGATAGACCAATGACGGACCCTAAAGCTTACCGTCCCATCACCCTCCTCCCGGTTCTGGGTAAGATCCTGGAGCGGATAATGCTCAAATATGCGCCCGGTATAGTGCGGGGAATCTCGCCCTGCCAGCACGGCTTTACCGCGGGTAAGTCCACGAGGACAGCGTATCTGGCCATAACGAGGGGAGCGAGTACCAATTGCCGATACACGCAGATTATCGGCCTGGACATCTCGGGCGCCTTCGATAACGCATGGTGGCCAATGATGCTGGTCAAGGCGAAGCAGTCGGGTTGTCTGCTTCTAACATCTAACATCTATCGGATGTTGATGGACTACTTCGACGGCAGGCACTGTGGACTACGCATTGGTGACCATGTGGAATGGAAGACCTCCACAATGGGATGCCCCCAGGGCTCGGTATTGCGACCCGCGATGTGGAACCTCCTGCTGGACGATTTGCTGCGATTGCCACTGCCGGATGGGGTATCCATGATAGCCTACGCTGACGACGTGACCTTGGTCGAAGCGAACTCCAGGGCTGGAATAGAGAAATCTGCCTCTGTAACACTCGAGCTCGTTGCCAACTGGGGCGCCAGAACCGGCTGGAGTTTTCGCCGGCCAAGTCATTCACAATGACTATCCGAGGGAAGCTCCAACGGCCACCGGTCATCAGGTTTGGAGGGTCTCCGATCAGGAGTGTCGCGTCGGCTACAATCCTGGGGGTGGTGATCGACGCGAGTCTTTCCTTCGCGCAGCACGCGTTATCGATTGGCGAACGAGCGGGGCGGTGCTTTGGGAAGATGTCGCGCGTGTCGGCATCATCTTGGGGCATCCGTTATCCATCTCTCCGCCTCCTATACCAGGGTACTTGCGTCGCCACCATAGCGTATGCTGCATCGGTATGGTACCACCGCGCCTACCTATATGTCGTCCGAAGTGCTTTGTTACGGATTCAGCGCTCGTCCTTGGTGCTTCTCACCAAGGCATACCGATCAACGAGCACGGCCGCGCTTGCAGTACTGGCGGGGGTTTTACCCGCAGACCTAGAGGTCATCCATGCCGGTAGGACAGATGAGGCGCGTGGGGAGGGCAGCAAGCTGCATAAGCGAGAGTTTGCCAAGGCAAAGAAGGATATTTGGGAGGGGGTTTTAACTGAGTGGCAGATGCGCTGGGAGACAGATACTAAGGGCAGAGGCACGTATATGTTCTTCCCGGATGTGGGGGCCTGGCGGCGTCGTATGTCGAGCCCGACTACGAGCTGTCACAGATACTAACGGGTGATGGGTGCTTCAGGAAGCGCCTATTTGACATGTCGCTAAGCGAGGAAAGTGTATGTGAGTGCGAAGTGGAAGATGAGGACGTTCACCACGTACTGTGGAATTGCGAGATGTATGCGGATCTACGGAGCGAGATGATGGATGGGATCACTCGGACGGAGCCAGGACCGGTGTACTACGCGGATCTGGTGGCCTCGGAGGAAAACTTCCGAAGGCTACGAGATTTCGCGCACGAGTGGCACAAAAGGAGGCGATTGCAAGAACAGTAATGTGCAAAGATTACCTAGCTGCCCGTCGACGAAGTACGGTTTTGTGTAGTCGTGCCCCAGAAGGGGGAAAAACGGCATAGGGACAAGGACGTAGACATAAAATTTGTAGGGAGTCAAGCAAATGCGCGCGGTAGTGCAGTCGCAGTATCCGCGCGTATCTCCCGATGATTCGGCCATTATAACCACATAGGTTGGTATGGCCATGGGAAGGTGGTGGGATTGATCCAACCAGACTCTGATCCACCAGGTCAGCGATCAAGGCCTGCTTGGAATTAGCTGCGCTTCGCAGCCTTAATGTTTTTACTAACTAATTAATACTACACTCACCGAATTATGCGAAGGTTGACCCGCCTTGCAACCTGAGGAGAGGACAGAGGTAAGGAAGGAAATAAGATGGTTGCAGCTCAGTTGCTGTGATGGCTCCTGGCCTCTGGCGGCGTTGCCACGCCGGCCGACTCCTAGAGGCTGTCTAGATCGCACCGTCCCACTCGCCGAGCAGCCGCCTCCTCCAAGATATCGCCGGGAACCGGTTCCCACCAGCTCACCACGCGAGGCTAACAGTGCCTGCGAAACGCGAGGTAATGTTCGTAATATACGCGTTGCCGTCGCGTTTGTTCGTCCGATTTATCAAACATCGCAGCCTCCGATAGCTGGTGACAAGGAGATTGATGAGATTTAAGCCGATTAACTGTTAATTCACAATTAATGTACGTGGGCATGTGCCGACACAAACCGAAACTGAAGTCACAACAACGCGACGCGAATTCTGCCGTCAGATATATAAGCGCGTACAACCCGCGGTTGTTTTTACACCATATAATGAGGTCTGAGCTGTCCCGTACCGTGGAAAAATCAAAATCAGCACCGAAACTTAACAGACCTCCGCCATTACGTCGTGTTATTCCGAAAACCGCACCGATATTGAACTGAACTGACATACGAATGTCAGTGTCAACCGCCATGACACTTTTATTATCCTACCCTGTTCATTGCTGGTTTTAAACACCACCCTCTCGCGGCATATCGGCGTGAAATAATGGCACTCGTTGCTGTTATGTTTCGTCCGGTGAGTGTAATTACCGGAGGCCCATCTCTCTCGGCTCCCATCTCCACAATTCCTACTCCTTCCTCAAAGGTCCGGTTCTTCAAGGCCGGTAACGCATTCAACTTCGCTGGTGTGGCGGGTATCCATCATATCCATGGGCGGCGGTAACTACTTCCCATCAGGTGCCCTCCTGCTCGTTGCAAAAATATTTGAAATTATTCTGTGCCCTATAACTCTTAATAAAAAAGTATATTGAAAGCAGTGTAATAAGCTATGGTTCCGGCTGGAGGTTGAGGCAGTGGCCCTTAATCAGTTCCGCGGGATCATCGGCTGGCTTAGCGGCGGCTCCAAATTGACGGACGCTTTTGTTTCAAATTACGTTGGCTGGGGGTGAGCTGCTTAAAGAATTAGGAGATTTTCTTAAATTTAACACTGCCTAAACTTAACCCTGTCGCGTAGCGGTGAAAGAATACTACCACCCTCTCTTTCCTTGAGTGTCGTAAAAGGCGACTAACGGACTAAATACTGCACATACATCCAACAGCAAAGAACGTCGATGGGCTCACCACCTGTCACGCTGAGCACATGTGCAGTCGCTATTTGGTGAAAGTGGACTATGGCAGAGGACTGCTTTTGCGGTCCACATTGCCTTAGTTTCTAACTAACCCTTCCGTTCGTAATACTACCTTTTACGGAATTAACTGTGTATGCTTTTCTTATTTCATGATTTTTTTTTAACAAACGTGTAGACTAGGGTGTCTTGAAAATGATATAAAGTTTCAAGAAATGATTACGATTTTTAACAATAAACAATGTAAATTCCATTTTGGTTGGAAATGATTAATGTCCGTAGTAAGTTAAGTTCGTTCCAGAAATAAATGCAATAATTTTGAGATTATTTTTTGTGCCATCATTCCTTGTAAGTAGGTAGTGTATGACAAATGTATCTGCCATCGGTTTGTCTGTTAGGGGCTCGTAACTCAGGCGATTTCCGCCAGCCGCCGCACGCGGTCTCGTTTACTCACTTTTTAAGTTCCCCCGGGCTTTCGTCGTTTTATGGACGCAGGAACGCGAAAAAGTCTTTTCATTTTGGGCAGCGGCCATTGAATAATAAAGCTGTTATTTATGTTAGAATAGCTTCGCCTTCGCTTAGTGAAACTTGGAAACCGACGGGTATGGACATGAGGTAAGATCAGCAGAATGATTGTGATGATAACATGACAAAGTTAATGAATAGGCATAAAAATTTGCAGCAATGTAGGCTAAGAAATACCAAGGAAATAGATAGACTGCGTAAACTTTGATAATATGACAAAAAAAGAGTCAGTGCTGATTAAATCTGATCAAGGAAAATTACCGAACGAACGACCGAAATATTTCACCCTTATTTTTAAGTGATCCTGATTATTATGTTTTATTATTTGACATACCATTTTTAATTTGTTATTAAGTTAATTATGAATTCTTGTTTGTTTGCTAATTTATTTGTAACAATGTATCAATGTAATTAATTTCCTTAGTCTAATCTATAAGTATTAATTTATTTTTTATGTAATTTCCAATAGCAATGTAAATTGTTTTATGGAATAAATAACAATGAACTATGAACCTAAACAAGTTACATCGACCCGAATAGCAAAGCGCCCGGTCGGATATCCGGTGGTCCTGGGTTCAATCACCAGATCGGACAAAGTGTGGCATCACCCATCATTGTAGCAATGACTTAATTTCAATGATCAAACAAGGAAACACTAAAAAACGTCAACTAACATTAATTAAACCCAAATAAAAGTGACATCAACTCCGTCACCTAAACAGATTAGTAAGAAAATAATTAATTGACAATTCATGTACAATTAAGGTTTGAATGGAGACGTTTGATCACCCAAATCGCCGTACATCTAAGGTTACGTCTCAACTAGTAAATATGTACGAGCGGCTCGCCCGCGACTTCGTCTGCGAGAACTCCCTGTATCCCGTGACCAATTGCGAACAAACAAAAACAAAAGAGAATTAGCCAAATCGGTGCAGCCGTTCTGAAGAGATGCGAGTACAAACATTTCTGCAATTGATTTTTATTAATATAGTTAATGTTCCAATGGCCTTATGGCACTTCGATTATTGCAAACATCCGATTCGCCGACACAGCATGTTAGTGGACACAGCAGTCACAGTGCAGCCACTGGAGTCATGCTGGTTTCACACGAGGGCAGAAAAGTGAGGCAGAACAGCACTGCTACTGTTTGAACGCACAGAACCTATTCTGCCTTGGTTACTTTCAAGACAGTACTTTTCTGTGCGTTGAAACAGTAGCAGTACTGTGCTGCCTACTGTTCTGCCACACTGTTCTGCCCTCATGTGAAACCGGCATTAGTCTTGAGTGCCAGTCATGGGTGTCAGTCACGGGTGTCAGTCACGGGTGTCAGTTACGGGTTTCAGTCACTGACGTCAGGGACGGTTGTCAATCTGCCGCCGAGACGTCGCCATAAGGCTGCTCTCAATTTAAGCGTTTAGAGCAGGACTAGCATGGTTCAAGTTACACTTGAAACAGACTATTTATTAGTAACGACCAGGATATTATGGCCTACGTATGACAAACGGACCGCAGCCGTGCGTGTGTCTCAATAGTGTAGACTCTATATGTGAATCAAGGGACAGCAAGTATAACATGATCCATCCCGGTGCCCCAACGTCCTGCTACATTGAAAGCGCCCTAAACAGTGCTGCATTATTAATTACGGAAGCGTGACGAAGCACCCGCGACGTCTCTCTGAGCACAATTAATGATGATTCACTTACTTGTAACAGTCAAAAGTGAGTACCTTGTTAAGGAATACCACTGCCTCGTCTCTGTCCGAGGGTGTCGTAGGAGATAACTAGACCTCATGCCCCCTAATGGAACTAGCATCTAGTTAGGAAATTCTTTTCGCGGAACTACTAGCGTTTTAAACTAACTAATGTCCCTAGAAGAATCGCACCATAGGTATGAGAAAAATGTCAAAATCCGATCGCTGCGTCTTGATGGCCTTTCTCAATTTCTTCCATGTATCCAGATTAGACCATTCTGACTAGTAGATCGACTCAAATTGAACGGTGTCGTTCATCGACTCATCTTTAGTAAGGATCATCTTGCTACCTCGTTCTGGGCCAGCCTCGGCGGCGTCTTCCATCTCCAGGAACCCATTATGTACTCGTAGTCACCAAATGTACAGAGTTGAGGATGCATGCGGCTAACGTGACCCGCCCAATTTCATTTGTTATATTTTTATTATTTTATACATTGACCGATTTTAATTGATTTTTAATAACTATTTTGATTTTAAATTTTGAGTTAATTTTAATTTTGATTTTATTTTATACTGATTTTTATTTTATTTTAATCTTGTGATATTTATTGTAATTTGTATGGGTGTAAATTACCTGAATAAATAAATAAAATATTATTATTATTATTTGAGCTCGGTAGTTTTGTAGCTTATGTCTGTTAAGCCCCCGCAGTGTTTACTACCCGCATTACGCACTCCATTTTTATTACATACACCACACATCGATACATTCTGCCTAGATTGATATATCAACAGCAGCCACGAGTAACCATCTCTGCATTAGCAACATGACAAAGCAACCTTGTCTACCTAGTAGCCAAATGATTTAGCGTTTTCTTCGTCTGAAGTTCAGCTGTCGGCTCTATAATGATGAAGCGATTATTAATCTCTGGTAATGAATCAGCCGGAAGTGACGCCGAGATGAATGGAGGCTGCGTGCTGGAGGCGCGGATGGCCGGAAGTAGAAGTGGTTTTTCAACTTACAAGGTTGTGAAAAATATTAATAAGGTTAATTTCAAGATTATTTAATTAAAAATTATTATTCATTGTTTGGAAAAGTACCAGATCCATTAAAATTATAAGGACATAGAGGTACTAGATCTGAAGCTTCAGGATGCTTTGCGCGCACGTGATGCTCTCGGCTGCAGCAGCTATGGTAGCGGCTTACCTGGCGAGCCACACACTCGTTTGCTGGCTTAGTAACACAAAAAAATGACGCCTCCTTCTTTCACAAGTACTGCCAGACGTCCCTGCGGCAGTTAAATGAAACTCGCATAGCGGACTACCCGCGTTAGGTCATAACGCCGAATAGATTCAGCCAAAGCGCATTTTTCAATTATTAATCCTTTATTGCACATATAAAACACATTGAAAAAGACGTTACAAAAGACATATACAAAGGTGAGCTTATCTCTAGAAGAGATCTCTTCCAGCCAACCCTAGCTGTGGTGTGGAAAGAGAGTCTACGGGACTAATGATACTTACAAATACATATACCTACTTATAACATTCCTAAACATACACATACATACCTACTTAAACAAACTACCTATATTGTATATATATATACATAGACATACATATTAATATATAATATAATCAAAATGAATAACTAGTTATGTTACAACATTGCTAACTACTGTTGTTGTTAGATAGGTAGTGCTCTTTTAATTTATGTTTGAAAGATGACACCGATGGACTCTCACGAATGTCGGCTGGCAGCTTATTCCACAAAATGGCTGCGTGAACGGTGTAAGAGCGATGGAAATATTTGGAGTTGGATTGAGGAAATAGAAGGGTTCTTGTGTCACAAGAACGTTTGGGGCGGGAAGTAGCAGGTATGAGCGTAAAACGGGAGCGAAGGTAATGAGGGAGCTGAGGGTAGTGGAGGATTTTGTAAAGGAGGCAAAGGATGTGCATATCTCGGCGACGTCGAATAGGGAGCCATCTTAATTTTGAACGGTATTCCGAAATATGGTCATTTATAGTTTATTATAGCTCCTATTTTGCAGACAGGTAACCGGAACTGCGCTCACTTCTATGTTTTAAACAGTCGTGCGTGACCGTACCACTGAAGAGTAACAAGATTACCACCGCCCCATCGGTCCGAGTGTCACGCACATGGCTCCAGACGTCTAACCGCATTACCCCGGGGAGTGCGTGGCGCGCGACGCTCGTAAATAATCGCTCAGATGCTGTTGTTTTTCTGTTTCCTGTTTTCCGCGTCTCGCCTTCTTATACCCAATAGATGGCTTCAGAAGGTTTGCTCGAACTTGACTCTACGGACTATTACAAGTGCACACTTTTTACCACAGTTAAGGCAATGCCTACCTACCCGTAGAAGGATATAAGTAATGAACTGTTCATGCCCTACATTGGTATATTATAGGAAAATTGAAGTTTCTGATAAACCTGGCGTGTTACTACTTGGAACTGAACTGTGGACGCCTCTTGCTCCATTTATAGGGCATGTAGGACTCAAGTTCTCCATGTCTTGAGGAAAGTCATCTTATTTCAGTCAGTCAATATAAATATGGCATAGTGAATGCATCAATTTACAATAATGCGAGTTGATTGCTATTGCCTATAGCCGTTTAGTGTCGCGGCTCACTCAAATAATACTATCAATCCCTCTCTTCCCTTGGAGGTCGTAGGAGGTGACTAATGGACTGCTCATACATACAACAGCATAGAGCGGCGATAGGCTCACCACCTGTCACGCTGATGTGCACACACGCACACGCTGCACATGTGTGCAGTTGTAATTCTGGTGAAACGTGCACTATGGCAATTAACTACTTCTACCGTCTTCTTTGCCAGTCTCTGACTAATTCTTCGGTCATAATAGTCGTGATATGTGTGTATATGTAAGTCATTTGATTGTTACCTGTCGTGTATGCCAATAAGTCCTTCTGCCCTCACCTGTAGTCCACCTTCCTTCGTCCCGCGATCACCGATCGCTTTATAATACAAATGGAATCCCGTCGTTTGACGAGCCGCCGCGCAATATTGGCTCGGATCAATTATTTCCATTACGGCTGCCGGCGCGCCGCGGGACACAATCGTCCCTCCATTTTTGTGAAATGAATAAAGCTGTTTTGGATTTGAACTTAATCTCTTGAAATAATTAGCTTAGTGAAAAGGTTTTTGCAATAAAAATATATCCGCGCGGATTGGGGCCGGCTATTGTTTTAGAGCTAGACGGTGTGTTGTGGTTGGCGCGTTTAGGTTGCGGTATTGCAAGTAAAGCCACTTTCGTAATGCCGGGTAAACGGATGGGAAACAAATTGAAAATCTTTCGATTTCCTCCATGTTTCTGCAGAAACCGGGAAACTTTTAACAGTGCAACGGGTAACGCGTTCGGCTTGCGGTTGTTACTAAATAAATTAAATAATAATTCAAATAAATGATAATTCGTTATCTATAACAGTTCCTTAACAAAACGTGTCGATCAATCAACCAAATGACTCCATCAGCTTCAAATAGAATCAAACGAATGTCAACGTATTAACTAACGAAAAGACAAAAACCATTTAAAAGTTGAAACAGCAGCGCAATAATAAGGCGGTCATTAGGGGGCTCCATTAAATTAATTAATTAATTATTCGGGGCCGCCGCGTGACGCGCGTCTAATGAATTCTTATTTTGGTGCTCTTTGTAATTTGCGATGGATTGTCGTCGGTCCTGCTCCGACGGCCAAGGAACTGTAACATACGTTTATATCATCATCATCAGCCTATAAACGTCCCACTGCTGGACGCAGGCCTCCCACATGGGCAATAGCACGTGAGGACTAAATGGGTTTTTAACGACTGCCATCTTACGACAACAACCGGAACCAACGTCTTTACGTGCCCTTGCCCTTTCCATGTAGGAGGCAAGAGGAACTCGAGAAATTTTAATTTGGTCACCCATCCAGTGACCTGATCTTGTGAAAGTTTCTCAACGCAAGATTGAAATGAACGCCTTAGGTGCTGCGCCATCGAGTTCCGGTAATTGTATAAATAATGTATTTTTGGAATTTGTCTTGAATAAATAAATTTAAAAAAAGTTACCAACACCTCATCCTGGTCTAGGTGTTTCTAGCGTGACTACACAATCATACCGTACGTTACAGATAAGACAACCTTCTTAGAGTGTTTTCAGTGACTTCCTAAGTGCTCAGCCAGATATCAGCGGTCCAGATTGGAAAATGATAAAAAAATCCCCGAGCAAGTTTCGAAACTGCACCTGACATTTCGTGCCAGATGGTATTCCGCGATGTTGATAGCGTAGTTGTTGACATTAAAGGCTTTCAAAGTTAACAGTAAACGTAAGGATCGGAGGTACAGAGTTCAATTCCCAGGTCGGGCTAAGTATACTTCGGATTTTCGTTGCGTAAGCCAGGGCTTATGGCCACAACCCGCATTTGGCTAGCGCGGTCAAGCCAATATCCATCATTTGTAGCAAACATTTGATTCCAACCATGGAGGCCATTGCCCAGCAGTGAAGTAAATAATTAAAGTAAAGCAGCATTTCAAAGAACAGGAGCTGCGATCAATGCTACACTCAGACCATTAGCTGCCTCATTCAATCTCAGCACGTATGATCCCTGCGCACCTGGGCACCTGCCTCGGTTGAAGGTCCGCAACGCGTCGCGCGTCATTTCACGAGTACAGTTCTAGCCGCGAACTTCCGGAGCGTGTGCAGACACGCATCGAGCGATGTAACACTCCGCAAGAATGATAGTCAGAATTGTGTGAAAAAGTAACAGCAAAAGGCAGTGTTACTGAATTTTGTTTGAAGTTGCAGTCTGCAGTTGCGGTCTGCAGCCGCCATAGGACTGAATCATTTTCTCGTATTTTTTAATATAATTCCACTGCAGCACCAGGCCTTCATCACACCTGATAGTAAGTGACTACAACGCCGAAGGTGGAAACGCGCTTCAGCCGGTATCCTCAACTAATGAGGAACTGACCATATCTTCTCTAAACTGTCGGAAACAAATTTTGTCAATGCTAAGGTCGATGGTGGTAGCGCACTTCACATGCATTCTTCAAGTACTGGGGTGTCGGGCCCGAGCCATGTAGCGGCTCACTAAAATAATACTACCACCCCCTCTCTTCCCTTGGGTGTCGGAAAGACAACTAACGGACCAAAGACTGCACATGCAACAGCATAAAGCAGCGATGGGCTCGCTCACACCTGTCACGCTAACCACATGTGCGTTATCATTTGGTGAAACGTAGATATAAAATAAGGAGGCAAACGAGCAAACAGGTCACCTGATGGAAAGTGATCACCGCCGCCCATGGACACCCGCAAAACCAGAGGAACCGCAGACGCGTTGCTGGCCTTTATGAAAGGAATAGGCTCGTTTCTTCAAGATCTCTAAGTCGTAACGGTCCGGAAATACCGTCGCCGAGAGCTGGTTCCACAACACTGTAGTTCGAGGCAAGAAATTTTGTGAAAAAAACACAGTAGTAGACCGCCATCCAACAAGGTGATGTGGATGGAATGCCAGTCGATTGCGTGTAGTGCGGTGAAGGTTTCACGGGGTTTCACTTTAGCAATGGACTGCTTTTGCGCTCCTCATTTCCTGTTCGCTGACCTAGCTCTTCGGGGATAATATTCGTGAATATGCGTATGTACCTACGAGTATTTAGCACTAGGCCTTCATCACACCTGGTGTTGGGTAATGATAAGGTCGATGGCGGTAGCGCAGTCACCCGCATTCTTCAAGTTCTGATGCGCCCCGCCGGTCTCGTGGCCCGCCGCTGCAGCGCCATGCATAATTGACTAAACGGCCGCCATTTTGCACAGCGCGCGCACTCGCTCCCAACTACTGAATATTTTTACAGCGCCAACTTCGCCGTATTTAAATCTCCGTCGAGATTACGTTCTACAATTTTGAATATTTTATACGCTTCAGGGGACCCGCGTCTAATAAGGTAATCATGTTATATTGAGGTAGCTGGTCAAGCGGCTGGTGTCAAGGAGAAGTGTACTCTAATGCAGTGGCGCAATGTAAATTTCTCGTTAGGACAGTGTTTTATTTCAGAAAAATATTATTTAAATGTAAAAATTATGTCAAATTAAGTCAAGTTGCTTCTCGGCACGTTATTTGTTTTGAGATCATTATTTAAAATGATGCATGATTATGTCTTCAACAAACTTTGGGGTCCATACCTTAATAGTTAATTTTGACGCTGAGCACATGGTGTAGCCGCTATTTGGTGAAATGTGGACTATGGCAGAGGACTGCTTTTGTTGGTCCTTATCTACCGACCCCGATAGATAGGGTATCGCAACTGGAACTACGGATCTGGTTGTGTTTTCAGGGGTACTACGGGGTTCCGGTTCAAGCCCCCCGCTGGTTGTGCCTTGACCGGCGCCTCCGGCGGGATCCGGACGTGGGTTGGACTCGTAGTGGCTCGTGGTTAGCTGTAGAGCTTGGGAATGTTCGTCTGTCCTATTTCGGTGTCGGCGGTCGTCCGGTGCGCACGCGTTTCTCTGTGCTCCGCGCTCGTCTATACCGAAAAATATTCCAATTGTCTTTGGCTTTCTCTCTGGCTTTCTTTTTGCAGTTTTCTTTATTTAAAAAGTGAAAACGTGAACTCTCTTTGCCGCGCAAGCGTGTAAAATAAAGTAATTAGCTATAATTAGCTAACTACTTTAATAACCTTACTGAGTGAACAGTTTAGTGCGAATTGGACGCCTTTCTATTGGATTTTTGGACCAAACTGTGAGTAGAGTGATAGTGACACGGTGTTATTAGTGTATTTAGGGATTTAGTGCTTTAGTGTACACTTGTGTGACCTAAATTAGGTGTATAAAGTGACCACGCGGCCACGTGCAGTTTTGTGCGGGTGGTGCGGCCGTTGACGGCGCTTGTCGCTGTCACTTGACAGTGACGGCTGACAGTGACGTTGACGTTGACAGCTGTCTGCCGCGTTCCGTTCCGTGCAGAAGTTGTTGGTGTTGTGGCATTGGACCCTAAGTATTTAGCCATAAGTTTTGGAACGAAGTTCCTTATCGCGCGTTGTGAAAGGGGGCTAGACGGAAAAAATTCTTACGAAAAGTTGTCACGACACTTTTTGCTAGTAAGCTGTGCGGCAAAGGTAAATCATTATTTTGTCGCTCAACTTATCGCCTGGTTGGCGTAGTGGTTCGCGCATCGGACTCACCCGTATGAGCGCCGCGGATCCTGAGATCAAATCCTACCACGAGTTGATTTTTTGTTCATCATAATTTTTTTATTTTTTAGTTGTATTTTATTAAGAACACAGTTAAAGGTACACACACATTTAAATAAATACTTACACTTTTTTTGTTAACTTTATTTTTATTATCTACTTGTAATTTGGAACAAAGCTTTTTTGATTGCCATCAGCCGCGGCGTGGCGTGTAACCGCACGACAACACAGAAAAACGATGTTTCATAGTCCCCTCAAATCATATTTTAATATTACAATATCAGAACGTATGTATTTAGCAAGCAGTGCGTGTTCTAACCTATACGCTGTTGTGTTTACGAAGTAAAATAGAATTCCAAACAAATGTTTCCTACTTCAGTTACCACAAGCCAATTATTACGAAAATTGAGCTTAACATTATATTTGTTAATAATAAAAAAATATTATTATTACTTAAAAAAAAAAAAAAATTATTACAATTCCTTTACTAATTAATCGAAAGGAACTTCGTTCCATCCGGGTGTCCCTTGACACCTCTCAAGTTTTTTATTTTTAGATAGTAGTTTAGTAAGGGACCGTTTATATTTGTTTTTGACTTTTTGTGCTTAGGTGTTAGTGTGGTGGCATTGGACCATGTTTTAGCCATAAGTTTTATTTCGTTATTCTTAGTTTACTTGACTTTTATCTTATTTGACTGTTTTATTAATTAGGTGACTTTGGTTTAGGGTGTTCTATTTTATTTTATCTTACCTTTATTTTGTTTTTGTGTTGTGGACGCATCCCGCACAGCTCCATAAATGAGCAGTTCGGATGAGGGGGGGAGACCCCCCCCTGCGACTAGACTCTTCCGACCGAAGTCGGCTTTAATGAGGACGCCTCCGAAATCCGTGCCTCCTAAGCCAGTAGAACCACAGCCTGTGTTGCCCTCTACCGCTCCCGTGACCCCGGCCCGTATGGCGACTGAGATGGCCACCGCTGCATTTCATGCGGTGATGGCGTCCTTGTCGCCAAACACCTCCCCTCCTGCCCCTCCCTGTACCCCCAGCGGACTACCAGCAGTGCCGCAGAAGAGGCTCCTCTCATCGGACGAAGAGGCCAATAAGCCTCAGAAGAAGAGGACCATCCGCACCTTGTTGCCGGCCGGGCCTCGTGAGGTGCGGACCCCGGCAACGGAGTGTGGGACTCCGTACTCCACGGAGTCATGATGGAGGGTCGGGGCTTAAGCTAAACTCGTCGATGGAGAGGGATACTTCGAGGAAGCTTCTCGCGCGAGCCAACGCGGCAGCCCGGGCCATCACGGGGGTGGCTGGGGCGTCCTCAAAAATCAACAAGTCCGATATGGCCACCATCAACGCGCAGCTGGCCATTATCATGGAGATCGTTGGTCACCTAGGATTGATTGCTGAAGATAACAGGGGAAGGATCGCCTGCATGACGTCAAGGGCGGATATGATGGACAGAGCGGTCGTCAGGGAGGGGGACCGGGCAGCCAAGATGGAAGAGGAGCTGCGAGCCGCTGGGGCGGCGGCGGTGGGGCGGCTGCTGCTGCGGCTGCAGCTACTACCCCGGTGACACCGGTGACTGGCGACAGCTATGCTGAGCGCCTGATGTCGCGACTGTCGGGGCCGTCGGTGGCGCTGTACCCCGTTTTTTTTTTTTTTTTTTTTTTTTCCTATCTGCTAACGGTTTTCTCCCACGGTATGGGAGAAATTTTTTACTTAATTCACACATTCATTCCATTTCTCTCATTTATTCCTCTCGCACTTTCATTCATAATTCTCTATTACCATTCATCATCTTATATTCCTATGCGGCTGGGTTTGCCGTCTATGTATGTAGACGGCAAACCCAGCCGCATAGGAATATATATACTAGGTCACCCTTGCCATCTCGTTCCTATCTAGCTAATTCTCTATATACTAGGTCTTAACTACCACAATGTTTGCTGAGCAGGGGGTAAATAAGGTACACTTCTCCTGAAAATCATCTCATGAAAAACTTAAAACTAGGTTGGCTTTTTATTTACATTGTTTTACTTATTACTAGCTTTTTACTAAGATACATGTTTCGTTCTTATTTTATACCTTTTGTTTGAACATTTCTTATACTCTATCTATATTAATCTAGTTAATTCTGCGTGAGCGGATTTGTTGCGCATTTCATAGGAATGTGCAGAAATCCCTCTGCTTTTATTACTTATATATCTATTTGTTTACTTTTACTTATATTTAATATTTAGCCCATTCAATCATGTACAACTTATAATTGAACTTTTTGTTTGCGCTCTTAACTACTTTTACATTTATTTCTTAGTGTTAGTGCTTGAGTGGATTTATAACATATTCCCCAGGAATGTGTATAAATCCCTCTGCCTTATTACATTTATTTATTTTTCTACTATTTATTTCGTTTACAAACTGTTTCGACTATTTTTATACAATATTTTAAGAACCTATCCCTGGTATCCTTCGCGGCCAGGAGGTCCGGGAAGTTTTTCGGGACGATGCGAGTGCCCAACTCCGCCTCAACATTGTACCTTTCACGAGTGTGTATAGGGCACTCGGAGAGGATATGTACCACTGTCTCATCGGTGTTAGGGTCACAGGCGCACGACGGGCTATCCTTACACTTAAACCTGTGTAAGTATGCGGAGAACCCCCCGTGCCCTGTGAACACCTGTGTGGTGAATTTTGTGTGCGTGAGTTTGCGTGTTATCCTGTATGCAGCGGTGATGTCAGTGAAGAATAGTTTTGTGATCTCGGCTGTAGTACCCGACTGGTATCTCCGGTTCCACTCGCCCAGCGTCCCATCCCGGATGAGACGCTTTGCGAATGAAACAGGACACCTGTCGTAGTCGGGCTTTCTTTTGGAATTTACAGCAGCTTCCTTGGCTAGCACGTCGGCCCTTTCATTTCCTTCCAACCCCGCGTGTGCTTTAATCCAATGCAAAGCTACAGCTTTGCCCTGTTTAAGTGCTGTGCTAATGTTATTTCTGATTTCAACTGCGAGGGGGTGGAGGGAATTTGCGCCGGTTACGGCTTGCAGGGCTGCCATCGAGTCGCTATAAATTCCAAAAGAAAGCTCTTTCCTACCGAGTACTACTTCCGTGGATTTGTGGAGTGCGAGTAGTTCGGCCTGAAAGACTGTGCTGTACGACGGTAGTGCAAGTTTGAACGTTCTTATCTCGGCGGCATCTCTCCATAAGGATAGTGCCGCTCCGACCTTCCCGTCTATCTTGCTACCGTCGGTGTATATTTGTATGTTGTTCGTGTTTGTGTGTATTTGTGTTTGGTCTGTGATGTGTGTAATGTCAATTTTGGTGTGTTCAGCCGGATGCGGCAAGTGTAGTGCGGAATGTGGAGTGTCTATGTCTTTGCCATTTAGCTCTGGCCAGGGCACCCCCCTCCTCACTTCATAAAGGGCTGCGGCCTCTTTAATCCGGAGGTCAAGGGGGAGCGTTCCGGACAGAACCAGGGCAGAGGTGAGTGAAACTGTTTTGTACGCTTTGCACAATTTTTGTGCAAAGCCCCGCTGTAACGTATCCAGCTGCTTGCGCGTCATGAGCTTGTCGGCCGCCGGGGCCCACGCGCCAGCTGCATACGTCACAACGGGTTCCACCGCTGCAGTGTATATTGTTTTCAACACCTCAGGCGTCAAACCCCAATTCACACGCGCCGCCTTTGAAAGGTGTTTATAAAAGGCGGCGGCCTTACGACAGATGTTACTTACGTGTGAGTTAAATGTTAATTTGTGGTCAATGGTCAGTCCGAGTACCTTTATCTCCTCTCTGCTGTCTATCGGTATACCGTTCATGTTGAGACGTGGGGTGTCATAATTAAGTTTTCTGGTGATGGTAATGCTATGGGTCTTATGTGCCGCAAAGTTCAACTTGTTATGCTTGCCCCACGTCGCAACATGCTCGAGTACCGGATTTGCTTGTTCCTGTATATACTGTGCTGTGTCACCAACAAAGAGGAGGATAATATCGTCGGCAAATGCCTGCACATGGACCCTACGTTCCTCCAAGGTGTGCAGGAGGGGGTCGAGCAGTAAGTTCCACAGGATAGGGCCCGCGATGGAACCCTGCACATAACCCTTTGAGGGGTTCCTGTGGACCTCCTTTCCGGCGTATCTGACG
Source organism: Scoparia ambigualis (assembly GCA_963921215.1). Classification (NCBI taxonomy): domain Eukaryota; kingdom Metazoa; phylum Arthropoda; class Insecta; order Lepidoptera; family Crambidae; genus Scoparia; species Scoparia ambigualis. Next base: position 385,809 of record OY992528.1, read on the forward strand.
CTCACCACACTTTCACTCATGTAGCTGTCCAATACTCTGCGGAGGTTAATCGGGCATCCACCTCAGCCTACCTAGTTCTTATCGCCGGCCACCATGCATTATCAAAAGCTCCCTCTATCTAGTGATATTAAAGTTATAATTTTCTTTTTATTTAGATTTTCCCTTATTGTGCTGATAAGGACATAGAGGGAGTCCTCCGTGCTGCGTTGTGGCATGAATCCGTATTGGTACCGGCTCAGCTTAGGCAAGATGTAATATCTAAGCCGGCCCACCAGCATCTTCTCAAATATCTTGCCAAGCACCGGCAGGAGGCCGATTGGTCTATACGATTTGGCGGCCGTATAGTCCTCCTTGCCGGGCTTTTTCAAGATCACAACTGTGGCCTCCTTCCAACATCTTGGGAACGAGCCCAGCTCTAGGCATTTGTTGATCAGGCCCAAAATCAGGTCCGGGTCCTCCTCTACAGCTGTTTTGCAGATGTCTGCTGTTAAGCCATCCTTCCCGGGAGCCTTTCTGGGGTTAAAAGAACGGACAGCGCTGCGCAATTCTGCTTCTGTGAATGGTGGGTCGAGTACATCAGTATTCGACCCCTCATTTACCACCTCTGCTTTTGTGCGTGTTTGCGTATGTAGAACGCTGTCCGTTGTGGTCAGGTCCGCCGGGTAAAAGACTTCCGCAAGGTGTTGTGCGGAGCCCTCTGCGTCCAGTTGGATCCCGTTACTCTTCAGAGGGAGGTCCTCCTCTCTGGTTGTTGTACGTTTGAGAATTCTGTAGATGCCGTCCCAGACGGATTCTCTCTCCTGCTTATTACAAAAAGTCATCCATGACTTGGTCTGAGCGGCGGCGGCGGCAGTCTCATATTTACTTTTTTGTTCCAGGTAGTCGGCGACTACGGCAGCTCTTCGACGCGGTGCGGCGCAGCGGATACGGTGCTTTTTGGTCGTCGTTCTCCTCTTCAGCTCGGCTAGCTCTTCGGACCACCACGGCAGGGTAAGTGTTCTTTTCTTGTTTAATGTAGGGATCGAGAGTTTGCATGTTTTTATTACTGCTTTATTATATGTATCGATTTCTAATTCGATTAAGGTTTTGCTATTAATTTCATTAATTTTATCTAATTTTAAGTTTTTGTCATTCCTAATATTATTAAATTCGGTCTTAAATTTTTGCCAGTTGGCCTTTCTAGTGTTAAATAGTCTAGTGGTTCTCTCGATCCCTACCCCCTGTGATTTTCGCACATTTACGTCAAAGGTTATGCCGTTATGGTCTGAGCTGGTGAGGTCCTCGACGACCCGCCATTTTGCGATGCGTGTTAGCAAATCTTCCGAGCACACCGTTACGTCTAGATAGATAGATAGATAATACTTTTATTGTAACATAATAACACAAACATTTACAGTGCATTTACATAAAAAAGAAAAGAAAAGAAAAACAATGTTACAATTTGGCGGTCTTATCGCTTAAAGCGATTTCTGCCAGACAACCAGTCGGATGGAGAGAACTAATATACTCTAAGATCGGAGGTGCAAACATTGAAAACATACTTAGTTACACAATTAAAAGCAAAAAATAAGAATATTAACATTATAAAATAAATAAATAATCGGGTTTAATAAATATATATACACACACATATATTAAATATACCTACATAAATATATAATACATAATTATACATACTTAAACATAATAGTCTCAGGTAGGAAGTAGCGGACAACGACAGCTATGGAGCAGGAAAGGGTTAACGGGAAAGGTAGAAATTTTTCACGAGCTCCTTAAATGCGTGTATGGATTTCGCACGTCTGATCGCCACTGGAAGCGAGTTCCAGAGACGAACAGCTTCAACGGTGAAGGAACAATCGTAAAAGGTGGTGTTGTGAGAAGGGAATTTAAGGGTTAGATTTTCTGATGACCGTAACGAGCGCGAGGATGAACAATAAAGGAAACTGAAACGTTCCTTTAGATAGGTAGGATAGGTGGGATTAAACAATGTGTTATATAGAAGGGAGAGGATGTGAGTATTCCGGCGAAGACGAATAGGAAGCCACTTGAGTTTAGAGCGGTACTCAGAAACATGATCATACTTGCGCAAGCCAAATATGAATCGAATACAAAGGTTTTGAAGGCGCTCAAGTTTATTTAGCTGGTCCTCCGTGAGATCAAGATAGCAGGCGTCAGCATAGTCTAAAACAGGAAGCAGCAGAGATTGTGCTAGCGCAATTTTAGTGGCAGTGGGTAAAAAGTTACGTAATCTTCTTAAAGTTGCCGATGACGCGTAAAGCTTGCGGCTGACAGCTTGCAGCTGTGGACCCCAACTCAAGCATCCGTCAATAACAATACCCAGATTTGTAACAGATTGGCTGAAGGGGATGGCCACTCCATCAAAGTCAATCTTAGGAAGGTCTCCCCAGTTGACTTTGGAGAGCAACCTAGAGCTGCCGACCACAATAGACTGTGTTTTCCCAGGATTGACCTTAAGTCCGTGGGCTCGACTCCATTCAACGATTCGTCCCAGGTCCGCATTGGTAGTTTCAATAGCTTCAGCGAGATTACTCAGTGGTGCCTGGCAATATATCTGCAAATCGTCTGCATAGAGGTGGTAGGACGATGAAAGGTTTTCAGAGATGGAAGTGATGTACATAGTAAAGAGAAGAGGAGATAAAACGCCACCCTGCGGGACACCAGCCGTCGAGTCACACCACGAAGAGAACTTCTCCTCAAGGCGAACCCGCTGCCTGCGCCCGTACAAGTAGCTGCGAAACCACTCAATTACCGTTGGAGATATGTTAAGAGAGCGCAGCAAAGCTAAAAGGATGTCAAAGTTAACTGTGTTGAAGGCATTGCTGAAGTCCAGCAACGTTAGCACAGTTAGGTGGCCGTTTTCCATGCCAAGGCGGATGTCGTCAGTGATCTTGACTAGGGTAGTAACTGTGCTATGGCCTGGACGGAAACCGGATTGGAGTGGGTTAAGGAGTTTATTAAGAGAAAGGAACTTGCTAATTTGATTGTGGACAAGACGCTCAAGGACTTTGGATAGAAAAGGAAGAATGGAAATAGGTCGATATTCGGAAAATGATTTTGGGTTACCTTTTTTAGGCAAAGGAATTATTTGAGCGTCTTTCCAAGAGGAAGGGAATACAGCGTTAGAGATGGAACTGTTGAAAAGGAAAGTAAGGACTGGAAGGATGATATCAAGGATCGGTACTAACATATTGCGGCTAATACCATCATTACCTACCGCATTGGAAGCAATTGACATCAAGCTCTTCTTAACATCACAATCCGATAATTGGTCAAAAGCAAAGGGAGAAAGATTAGGAACTGGTATGGTAGACAATTTTTGTAATGTAGTCGCTTTGTCGGCATCACTTATACATGATGAGGAAGAGAAATGGAGATTTAATGAGTCAATTTAATATTGTGTGAAATAGGATTATGTTTTAACTTTCCGATTCCAAGCGACCTGAGGAATTTCCAAGCTTTTGATATGTCTACATTTTCTACAGAATTATGGATGTGGCGGCGTAGCGCATCCCTACACGCCCTATTGCAGCGATTACGTATCTTAGCATAGTTTTCCCTGTTGTGGTCATTAGGTCGTAATTTAAATCTGTTTTTTGACGCGACTTTTTTGTGCATCAACATCTTTATATCATCTGTCAGCCATGGTGCTGGCAGATGTTTAATTTTAACTGCTCGAAAAGGTGCATGCTTGTCATACAGTTTGGTAACAAGCGAATTAAAAATACCAACCTGCTCATCAACGGTCTGGGCCAATGTTACGGGAGACCAGTCGATATTGCAAGCGTCAGCACGAAACGCATCTTGATCCATACCACTAAAATTGCGCTGAAGAATGACTTTGGGCTTAGCTTTAGGAGGACGAACTTTATAGGACAAAAATAAGAGATCATGATACGAAAAAGCGTCGGCCGAGCATTGACCGTGCTTCGCAACATGCTGGGCAGATGACACTATTATCAAGTCGAGAAGAGATGGAGTGGAGTTCGGGAAGTGATGTGTTGCAGTAAGTGGGAGAATATTTAAGTTGCTAGAACCGATAATGGATTGAAGCGAAGAAGTACGAGAATCGTTCCTAAGGAGGCAAGTGTTAAAGTCACCCATGATAATTAAGTGGCTGTAGGATGGAATTATATCATCGAGTAGAGTCTCGAATGAAGTGAAAAAATTTACAAGCAAGGAAGGGCTGTAGTAAACTCCGAGAAGGATTTTATTGTGAGCAAGGACAACTTCAACCAACAAATGCTCGCCTGCGTTAGCAGGAGGTGGTTGTGCCGAGGTGCTAATAACGGAGAAAGGAATGTGGGCACGTAGGTATATAGCAACCCCACCACCCCTGGAGCCAGTACGATCATTGCGTATGAGATGAAATCCAGGCAGAGCATAAGAGGTAGAAGGTAAACACGGTTTAAGCCAAGACTCGGAGATTAATACAGCATGAATATTTTTCTGATCGAGTGACGCCAGCATGTCAGAATGATGAGCCGGAATACTTTGCGCATTTATGTGTATGACGTTAAAGTTTTTTGGTACATCAGAAAATTGACACTCAAGTGTGTCGGAAAGAGACGGGATGCTAACAAAACTGTCTTCATCACTACTACGAGTACTACACGATAAAGAAAGATAGTTTGAATCATCACCTGAGGTTGACATAACAATAAATATAAAATATATAAAACAATAATAATGTCACAAATAATATAGATACTAAGATAATTCTAATCACCCAATCAATTTAAAACAATATATAACCAATTCTAACTCCACCCGCTGGTTTGTAAATCGTAAATTACATGAGCAGACATTTAAATACAAAATAAAAAATAATAATAAACAAGGACAATTTACGCGTGAACCCGTTGCGAAAACTAATTATGAAAAATAAAAAATAAAAAAACAAACAAGACATGAAACGGAACGCATCAAAAAAAAAAAAAAAAAAACCTGACTTATGTCAATCCGTCATAAAACTCTCATGTCAATGTCATTATATTTATAATAACTAAAAATTGCAAAGAAGTCACAACAAATTATCGAGAGGGTAAATAAATAAGTTAAAATATTTTAAGTACCTTGCAACGAGAAAAACGGGTCCACAGAAAATGTCTACATAACAAAAACAACACAACACAAACACTCAAGATGGCAACAACCAGTGTCACTTTTTAGTGGTGCCTCCGGCTCGCCTTGTTTTTGGCACTGCAGGTTCCGGTACTCTCTCCGCAGCAGCCACAGGCTTGGGTTTATTAACCACTGCAAGCTTTTGGAGCTCAGCAATTGAGCTTATACGGCTGCGCTTCCCGTTAGAGCTAACCACGAAGATGTATCCCTGGCGCGTAAAACATTGTGTGACACCAAACTTCTGACGCGCCGCCATAAATGTGTCATGCCGCGGCTTCGTCAGGAACTCGGAGATCGTGATACCGGAGCCTTTCAACGCAGTCTTTGCATGCCACATCTTGTCCCTCATGTCGACATCGCGCAGCTTCAGCAACATAGGCCTTGGTCGATCGCTTGTAGATGTGCGGCCCATCCGATTACAACGGCCTATATCCTTCGCCGAAAAACTAGCCAGCTTTAAGCGGTCGACTACAGCGCGAACAACAACTGCAGCTGCATCCTCGTTTGTTTGCTCCGGCAGTCCATGAATCAGCAGCATCTTCCGCCGACTCCGCATTTCTATGCTGTCCACCTGATCAGCAAGAAGGGCAACTTGGTCTTGTAGTGTGCGGAGAGCCGTCATTATAAACGCCCTGAAGGCTGTGAAATCCGCTGTCAAGTTGGTGACATTGACCGAAGGGTCGCGTTATGAAGCTCTCCCTGGTAGGCATCCATCCGCTGGGTAAACATTTGTTGGAGTTGAGCCAGTGATTCTTGTACAGCCTCCATCGTTATGCTGTTGGTAGTGCAGTGCAGTGCAGAAGTGTATCTTGGTGTTGTAGTTGTGTTTTCGTCTTGATAACACTTACCAGCAGGTATTAAGTGCTAATTATTAATTTGCATTAAAAATTGGGCTTGGCAAACTAAGATTGTAATTATAAATTAAATAAATAGTGTAGAGCTTTTAACAGTTGATGTCGACTTATTTAGCACCTACCCCCTTGTTCTATACTGCTCTATACTGTCTATACTGCTCGTGTAACGCCGACCCCCTCGTATGACGTCATACGTTGGTATGCCGCCGCTGTTCAATATGTGGTAGTCCATTTCGTGTATGGCGCCCGCCATATCGTCACCCCTGTGGTCACTCGTGAGGCCCCCCCACCATGTGACCTTACCACCACTATATTAGTGGTGGTAAGGTCAGGGTGTTGGACAACATCAATGTCGGGGTCGAAAACGGCAATGACCGCCTTGACGTTGCCCGGGCCAGCACTCTGGAAGAGTCGCGCGTTTCCACGGGTTTTCATTTTGGTCCCCGCCCCAATGTATGGCTCCTGTAGAAGGGCGACGGCTGCTCCACGCTTCCCCGCTTCAATGTACAGCTCTTCCGTCGCCAACTTCTTCCTCTGCAAGTTGGTCTGTAGTACATGGTAGGGAGCTATTCTATTAGGGACGCCCTTAACACTGGTACGCTACTGTGGACCTGGCTATCTTATCCCACTTCCGGCGAATTGGGTAGTCCCCGCTGAATGCATTGTGGTCCCTCTGCGCTAGTTGGGCCCTGCAGCAATTCCTGCAGGAAGGAGGGGCACCGGCGTCCGTCCATGTGGGGCAGTCCATTAAAATATGCCCTGCGATCCCACAATGGCTGCACGCCGGCTCCTTCTCCCTGCAGAAACCCCTACTGTGCCCGTAGCCCAAGCATTGGGAACACTGCACCAGCGGCGACTGGTCCTCTACCCGGATGCGCTGTAGATCGATGTGTAAGTAGCCCCTATCCATGAGCCTGTTCCATATTTTTGGGGTCACTCGCATGACCACATGATGTGTATGGGGATTTCGTGCTCTCTTCTTGAAGCGAACTGACACTTGCGACTGTTCTTCGTCCAGATCTCTGAAGACATCCTTATTTTGCTTTTTAAAGGCTTCCAAGATTTCAGAGTCCGTTCTAGCTTTGAGAACATTCTTGGCCACTATGAGCGGATCTTTGTTTTTTGTGTCTTCTGTCACAAGACTCTTCCCCGCGGCGTCAATTCGCCTCTTTACCTTTTCCTTTTCCTCTCTTGTGTCGCAGCTCACAATAACCTTACTTCCCTTTGCCTTTCTGATCCTTGAGACCGCGACCCAACCCTCCTTGGCGTCCACTGCCTCGCGGATCTTTTCTATTACTGCGTCCCCCGTATCCAGTTCGTTGTTGGATGCCACTATGACGGAGTGCAGAGTCTGGCGCACTTCTGCTTTACGCGGGGCTGCTATTGTATTAGGCGTGGGTGTCTGCTGTCGGTTTGTGGCGTCTTTCAACAACTTCACCTCCTCTAGAATTTCGTCGAGTTTGGCGTGGACGGCGGCACTGTCTACACGCTCGGACACAGGTTTGGTGGTGATGTCTGGGTCCGAAGAGAGCGATGGCTCCCCCGTAAACTCTACCATCTTGTGCTCGTTTATGCGTATTAGCGCCTTCTTTACGTGCACTATGCTGTCCCCGATGGCCTTTTTAAGGTCACCTCGCATGTTGCGGGTCTCTCCGAGGCACTCGCATGCGAACTTCAAAACCCCGATCAACCCGTCGTAAACTGGCTTTTGGTCAGCCAGGGCTATGACGCTCGCAGCGTCCCTTTCAGCGGTGGTCGCACGTGACGGCGGTAGTTTGGCTCTAGGTGGAGGAGCCGTCCTGGTTTTGGAGGTTGACGGCAGGCTGGAGGTTAGCGGCGGTTGGTTAGCCTTTGTAGTCGTCGCATAGGTCCTAGCGGTCTGTGCCGGTGGAGATCGTTTGACCGGTTGCGTTTTCCTCTCGAATTCACCGCTGATTCTCCTAACCAGAGAAGTTGCTGTTGGGCTAGGGCCAGACGAGTTAATGGTGAGGGTGGTGTTTCGGGCTTTTTTGGCCTTAGGTGTCGATGATTTTGCAGCAGTTGGAGGCGTTGGAGGAGAAAAGCCAAGGGTAATGTTGCTCATCTTGCTAGTATTCGGTGGTGGTGTCCTAGTCAATGATGCCATAATGTCGCTAGCAGAGCGTCAGGTTATAATAAAAAGCAATTAATTAAATTTGTAAAAGTTGTATAAGTCAGTTAGTAACTTTAAAAATAGTGTGTATTGTGCGGGTGTATCAAAATAATCTAGTTATCGTTCAATAAAAACGGTCTCAGACAATATGACACTAAACAATACAAAATATAGTGCCCTATATCAAATAGGGACGTCTGTTTACTTAGTTTGGTACTAAGTAGGGTTAAATTTTTAGGTCACACAAAACAACTTACAGCTAATACCTGACCTCAAAAAAGGTTCAGGTCTCAAACTAATACTAGGTACACAGGGAAGTAAAATAAAACAATGCAGAAATTCTTTAAAAATTTTTTTCCTTATAATAACCCTTAAAACTTTTCAAGGGAGACCTCCCTTGTCTGAGAGGTGTTTGTCTCTGCTGGGGAATAAACCGACCCATCAAGACAAACTAATTAAAGTCTGTTTCAGTAGAATTGGTGCCGTATTTCCGGACTTATGTCAAAACACGGCAGAGGGCCAAAAGACGGCCGATCGAAAAAGTCGCGTCGGTCTTTGCGCTCAAGTAGGTGCCTAGGCTTTGCGTCTTTTGAGGTGAAATTTTGAGGCTAGAAGGGGGGAGAGATAAGCTTTCCCCCAATACCACTCTCGACGTAAACGGATGCGCGCTGTACTCCGTTGCGGGGTCATCGCTGAAAACCTCGGAGGATACCAAAACTGTATTAAATACCTCCATTGCCCCTGCCAAACTTAATATTCAGGTCAACAAAGTGCGAAGGGTTGAGAATGCGGGTGTGATAGTCCAAACGCGTACGGCACAGGACTTAGAGAAGTTGAAGGCGGCGCTCCCAGACTCACTGAGGGCAAACGACCTCAAAGGACGGTCGCCCCTAGTGGTGCTAAGGGACCTAGAAGGTAGGGACCCGGACCTGGCCGAGGTCCTCAAGACTGTCCACGAGCAGAATTTTGCCGGGGACCCGAAGTGGACACTTGACAAGATAAAAGGGGAATGTAGGCTTGCCTTTAGGAAGAGCAGGCAAGGCTCCGCCTATTCGGCAATAGTGCTGGCTTGCTCGCCGGAGTTGAGGAAGGCTCTGGTCAACAAGAGACGACTGTACATTGGCTGGGAGGTCTGCAGGGTCGAGGACTTCACCACAGCGATCTGCTGCCCGAAGTGCGCTACCTACGGGCACGGGGCGAGTAGGTGCCGACAGGAGCGACCGACATGCTCGCGCTGTGGGGAACTGGGGCACGAGGCTACAGATTGCAAGGCCGCCAGCGCGCGTTGCGCGACGTGCCACCAATTAGGCCATGCAAAGGGCAGCGAGACGCACATGACGGGGGCCAGGGAGTGCCCGGCACGGGTACACGCTGAGAAGCGCATGGTGGAGTCCACGCAATATTAAGAAACAGCCACAACCCGAAGAGCAGAGAGAGTAGAGGCCCAAACTCTACACAAATGGCTACCATGTGTACAGTCGGCCAAATAAATCTGGCAGGGGCAGAACTTGCCACAATAGAGTTACCCGTAGTTGCGCAGAAGATGGGCTTGGACGTCGTTCTGGCTCAAGAGCATTATTCCACTGCCCATATGGACTCCGCGAGCAGATTTCTGCAGTGCGGAGACAGAGCCAAGGCATGTGTGTATGTTGGTCGCCAGGACCTCCCATGTGCCCTATTACACCATCTGTCAAACACACACTGCACAGTGTGTCATGTACTAATTGACCAAGAGGGTATCTACATGGTGTCCGTGTACTTCCAGTACAGCGACGACATAGACATGCACCTTGAACACCTAGGCATGGTACTGGACTCCCTGGAGGGGAAGAGAGTTGTCATTGGGGTAGACTCTAATGCCCACTCTCCGATGTGGTATTGCGAACCGAGGCAATATACTGGACGAGGGCCAGACGTCACGCGTCCACGCGCAGAGCTGCTAGAAGAGCTAACGAGACTTCGGGATCGCGGGGTGGACTGGGCTTGTTTCGAGCGCCGGATACATGGGAGGGTGGGTAATATCAGATGGAATCGTCCTGCTTCAGACGTCTGTGCCCAGTTCACCGCTTTGGTAGGGGGCACCGCAAAGCAGACGCTTGGAGTGGCTAAAGTTAGGAAATCGAACGGCGGACATGAGTGGTGGACACCTGACCTGGACAGACTGCGTTGCGGTAATAATAGGTTACGAAGAGCCTGGCAGTCGACTCGGAAGGCTGGGGGGCCTGCCGAGGCCGACGCTAAGGACCGGTTTCATGCGCATAGAAGACAGTACAGTGATGCTATGGAGGAAGTGCAACTTTTGCATAATAGGAAAATCGCCAATTCCTGAAACCTGGACCCATGGGGCCAGGCCTACCGAGTCGCGAGTGGGAGGACACGTCCTCCCTGTAACGTAATAAATGGCACGAAATTCGCCGAAGGGTATGCTGTGGGTGTGGATGAGGCCATGCACAGCCTAATGTGTGCTCTCTGTGCGGACGACGATGTGTCCAGGGACACAAAGTATCACAGGCAAGTGCGGGTTATGGCATCCCCTCAGGAGAAGATGCGCCGCCTCCAACCGAAGATGTAGTTGCGGGGATAGTCAGGGGTCTCCCCAACACTACCCCGGGTATCGATGGGATCACCGCTCGTATTATCAGACACACATGGGCAGCCGCGCCGGTTGAATTTACTGAAGTGTATAGGCGATGTGTCCAGGAGGGGTGTTTTCCGGATGTGTGGAAGGACGGTAGGCTGATTGTCCTCCCGAAAGGGAATGACAAGCCGCTTACCGACCCAAAAGCATATCGCCCCGTCACTCTGTTGCCAATCCTAGGTAAGATTTTGGAACGCGTAATGTTAAGGTGTGCCCCGCAAATAGCTAGGGGGCTATCGGACTGCCAGCACGGCTTCACTCGGGGTCGGTCGGAGTCTGCGCTGGGGACTGTCCTTCGCGTGGCTAGGGAGAGCTCGTTGAAGTGCAGGCGATATTTTTGGATATCTCTGGGGCCTTCGACAACGCGTGGTGGCCCATGATCATGCTTAAGGTGAAGCGGGGAGGCTGCCCGCCAAACATCTATAGATGTTGGCGGACTACTTCGTGTGACGCCGGGTGGGCCTGTTCGTGGGTAGCCGGGTGGGGTGGAAGGCAGCAACGATGGGTTGCCCGCAGGGATCGGTGTTGGGACCGACGCTCTGGAACGTGCTTATGGACGACTTGCTTCGGCTGCCGCTCCCGGGGGGGATAAGTATGGTGGCATATGCCGACGACGTGACGATCCTTATAGAATCTACAGCCCGGGCGAGCATAGAGGCTACCGCCTCTACCGTTCTCCAGCTCGTCGATGAATGGGGGGCCCGTAATCGACTGGATTTCTCCCCTACCAAGTCGCTAACTATGACTATCAGGGGAAAGTTCCAGAGGCCGTCCGTCATCAAGTTTCGGGGGGATTCTGTTCGGAATGTCGCGTCGACCACGGTACTTGGGGCGGTGGTCGACTCGAGTCTCTCGTTCGCGCAGCATGCAGTGTCGATAGGGGAGAGGGCAGCCAATTGCTTCGGCAAGATGGCTAGAGTATCAGCTAACTCTTGGGGGATACGGTACAGGGCGCTGCGCGTGCTGTACCGTGGCACTTACATCGCCACGGTAACGTATGCTGCGGCATGTTGGTATGAGCGGGCGTCCCTTCACGTTGTGCGGAGTGCGCTTCTGCGCACCCAGAGACCCGCTTTGATCCTTCTGACCAAGGCGTATCGCTCGACGAGCTCTGCTGCTCTGTCGGTCTTGGCAGGGGTTCTCCCGGCCGACCTCGAGGTAATCCGGGTAGGTAGACTAGGTGAGGCACGCGAGTTCGCGACCAAGGAGGAGCTTCGTGGTGCCAAACTCAGGTTCGCTGAGTCCGCTGCTGCCGCTTGGCAGGAGCGTTGGGACACGTCGGACAAGGGTAGGGAGCTATATCGGTTCTTCCCGGATGTGAGGGCCCGAATCAAGGCGACTTGGATCGAGCCTGACTACGAAATCTCGCAATTGCTATCGAGACATGGGTGTTTTAGGGGCAGGCTTCATCGGATGAAGATGTCGGACGTCAGTTCCTGCTACTGCGGGGACTGCAGTGTGGAGGACGCACACCACGCTTTGTGGGAGTGCACGTTGTATGAGGACGCGCGTAGGACTCTATTAGATAATGTGAAGGTGCTGGAGGTGGGCCCGGTGTACTACTGCGACCTCGTGGGATCTGAGGCGAACTTCAGGCGGCTACGGGATTTCGCGCGCGCGTGGCACAGGATTCGGAGTGCCCTTGAGAGAGAGAGAGGCGAAGATTAGAACCGAGTACCGAAAATACGACCAAAACAAAAAGTAGCCAGCGGTACCACCATACGGTGGGCACGGGACGACCTGGAAGACACCGAAGGCGTTTCGTGTATCGTCCGCCCCAGAAAGGGGAGAGGGACAATAGGGACAAGGAAATAGATGCAAACTTGTAGGGAGTGAAGAAGTACGCGCGGTGGAGCCCATTCCCCGCGTATCTCCCGCGCTTCGGCCTGCATAACCGGATGGTTGAGCCAGGCCATGGGTGGTTGGTGGGTTTGTCCTAGTATTGTGTGCCAGGACTTCAAAACTCGTGCACAGCAAGCGGGGCCTAGTAGCGGTCTCTGAGGGGCCAGAAGCAAAAAGTCCTGCGGGGAACGTGAGTTTCCGTTATAGCTGGTAGCTTTGTCCGGTGGTTCTCATTGGACATTGGTGTTGACATCTCCGGTACTAGTCTGGATAACTAGTAGAGGCGGCCTCCTAGATGCCGTAGCCTCCAGTCCAGCCAGCCGCGTTTGACGTGAGAACTGGCTAGGCGCCTGGATGGGTTCCGAGAAGTGAGTGTGCTTACTACTCCGCTACCAAGGTGGACACTTGGGAGTCAACTTTAGAGTCGACGACCCTAGCAGTGGCAACTGCGAGTTGTGCCCTTCGTGCAACGAGAAGTGAGCGAGCTCGACAGCTCCGGCTACCTATCTGAACAATAGGCAGTGAACTACACGTGTTCACGGGGAGACTCTCCCGAGACACTAGTCTTATGAGTACCGAATGAAGAGCGCGCTGCGGCGGGCACTGATTTGGCGTCAAGACCTAACGCAGATGGTCTCCTGCGCGAGTGTTCTACTGGCGCAGGGACGTCTGGCACTTCTTGCCTAACGGTTGGTCTCGAAGTGCCAGTACTAATAAACTTAGTGATGTAAGGAGAGGGGTCCTTATTTCGAGATGTATGGGTGCGATATATGGGTTCCGAGAAGTGAGTGTGCTTACTACTCCTCTACCAAGGTGGCCACTTGGGAGTCGACTTTAAAGTCAAAGTCAAAGTCAAAGTCAAATTATTTATTCAATGTAAACCTTTACAGGCACTTATTGACGTCAATAATAATAATAATAAAAAAAACAGTTAACTAACTTATAGTTAAGACTTAACAACTAATCTAACGAGCTATAGTCTGTGCTAGCAAAATGCGCATCGCTACCCCCAGTACCACTGCACGCCGAAACAGAATCGCGTCGAACCGAAATTTAAGCCGTGGTCATAGAATTGTGTAAACAAACGTATCCTGGTACGAGACAAAAATAGCGGGCAAGTGTCTCTTCTCTAGCGGCACAAACGGCTAATATTTATAGGTAATTTATCGTTTTTTTTTTAGGATGAAAGGTGATAAATCACAATGAATTGTTAACTTAAGTTATTACTTTAAGGAATAAAATTAAATGTGATTTCCAATTATCGTATTGATATTGTGGTAAGTAATAGAAATTGGAAATAACTGAGTTTTTAAAGTAAAATAAAGTAACGGTTGAAATGAGTTTTGGAAAACATTAGTACCTAACCAATAAGGTTGACATTTTTAATCATTCAAATATCTTTTTTTATAAATACTTAAGCATAGAAAACGTCAAAAATTAATAAGCATAAATTTGTGTGTTTTAAAATTGTTTCGTTTTTCGTCTTGGTACAAGCACAAAATAACTAATATTACTTCCGTACAGAAGGTTCACCCTCCAACGACCCCCACGCGAAACCGAAACCCATCGCGTGACCCGAGCGTTCATATTCCGTTAAGCAAAGCCGACTCGATATCGATTTGACGTCCGTCAGGAGCGCAGGGTTTACGCGCGCGCGTAGGGTTTACGAGTTAAGGCTAGATAGGTCGCGCTTTGAGTTTTTCAAACCATCTAAGACATAGAAAATAATGGTTTAAATTCTGGAAAAAAAAGTATGTATTATAGTCTGACCGCCACCGCCGCACCGCGCCCCGGGCACGCGAGCGGCGAGGCGGGGGGGCGAAACAGTTGCTCCATTTAGTTATTCTGCCGTCATCGCTCACGGCGGCAACTAGTGTGTCAGACGCACATGAGATAAAATATCCAAAATGGGTCGTGCATTATCACGAGATAATTAAGACAGTACTTTTTAAAGTGGCCGAATATTTTAAGAAAAGAAAAGCAAACAAACTTTATATTATATAAGGTGACTGCCAGAAACCGCAAGAAACTTCAAGGGCCGATCAGGTCAAGCGTCTTAAACATGACAAAAATGGTATCATTGCAGATTAACGTAGGTACTTATCGCCCAGCTGACGCGAACGGGTCAACAGACGGTCGACCGGCCGGCCGTTGCCCACGCGTTGTAAATAATTGTTTTTCATTTAGTTTTCTTATGTTATTGCTTTAAAATAAATTAGATACTCAAATAAATACAAAGACTATCCAATTAAAATTCACAAAAAGAATTATTTAATTAAAAATGAAAAAAAACACGAATTCCTTGTTCCCGCCGAAGCCGGGACGGCCATTCAAACCATACCGCCATCTGTAAGGCGGATGACTCAGCGGTTGTTGACGACCGCGTCCGCCTATCTGCCGCGGCGCCACCGCTGCGCGACTCGCGGCCGCGCGCTTGGTGAAGATACGGCGCCGACTCGTCTGCAAGCTAGCTAGCTAGCTACCGCGCACGCCACAGCCTTTGGTTAATAGTCAGGGACTGAAAGCGGTTACGGTATAAGGTTACGTTACCGGTAAAAAATAAGTGTACCTTAATAAAATAAAGGTAAGGCTTTACCGTTATTTAACCTTTATGCGATATCGGTACCGAAAAACGTTGCATTGACAGTTGCGGGGCGCAGGGTGAGGGGTGAGACTTGCTTTTGCTTGCGAGGCGACAAGTAAAAACCTGTTTTTGTTGCGTGTCGCGCGCAAGAATGTGTAAAAAATGTGCGCGTGTAAACATCTTTTTACACTAGTGCGGAAATTGGTATTTACAAACTCATGTCAATAGTAAGCCTTACATTAGTCTACTCGTCTGTGAAAACCAACTTACTGCACTAGTATAATAAGTCCATCATTACGTGTTGCCATTTGCCATGCATACCGATTCATTGCGTATGACGCCATGGAGCTTCATTGATATCTTTTACGTATGGTGTTTGACGCCAAATGGCGTCATAAATAATTCCTCTGAAATTCTATAGAATGACTATTTAGAGAGTTCTAATTAACAGAACTTATATTATTTGACACGTAGATTATGCCTGTATTGAACGTTTTAGGAGATAGCGCCAGTTAAAAAACTTCAGTGGTTGCAAACTTTTTGTTCCCTAATTTTACTTCTTTTGTGTATGGCGTATGACGCCACATAGCGTCATAAAGAAAATTCCACTGAAACTTTGTAGAATTACTTTTTAGGGAGTGCTAATTAGCAGAACTTTCATTATATTGAGGATTTGCTTGATGTAATAAATAATTCGCTACGCGATTTTCTATGCCGGACGATAAACGCGATTATGCGGCATACGTTTTTGACGCGTTAAGACTTATTATGGAACAACGATGTGAAGGTTTAAACTGGCTCGCCATCTTTCCTTTATTAATATTTTCTAATTATAAATTCAATTAGTGACGATAGGGCTTCGAACCGGTTTAAAAAATCCCGGTCATTGAATAAGGTTTTTACAAAAACCGCTTCCAATGTAAATGAGAGGGCTTCAAAAACCTAAATAAACCAGTTTAATCCAAAGCTGCGAAATGTACCTACTGCTGGCGAGGCGATAACAACGATGTGAAGGTTTAAACTGGCTCGCCATCTTTCCTTTATTAATATTTTCTAATTATAAATTCAATTAGTGACGATAGGGCTTCGAACCGGTTTAAAAAATCCCGGTTATTGAATAAGGTTTTTACAAAAACCGCTTCCAATGTAAATGAGAGGGCTTCAAAAACCTAAATAAACCAGTTTAATCCAAAGCTGCGAAATGTACCTACTGCTGGCGAGGCGATTAGGCTAATGGAGACCTTTCGTGTGTAGACATTAGCTCGCAAGTCGATTTAAAACTCGCGCGCTCACTTTGGGAGAGCGGTATTTCAGGCAAATAGAATTCATGTCTACGTATGGAAGGTCGCTATTCGCTTTGCCACTCGCGCGCTCGCGTTGTCCCGGTGTGTTTAGGTACTTAAAAATAAGAAAATACCTCTATAAACCGTTTAATTGATTCAAAACCCATTTTATTGTTTTTTTAGAAACAGGTTTTTTTTAATGTTTGGGTAGGCCCACGGGCCGATGTAATCTGTTATGCAGATGATACTCTGATCACGGCCCGGGGCGGAAATTGCGCAGAGGCAGGGAGACTGGTCACCGTCATAACATCTCTGGTGGTGGACAGAATCCATATGTTGGGGCTCGAGGTAGCGATCGGTAAAACTGAGGCTCTTCTTTTCCATGGGCCTCGACGAGGACCGCCGCCTGGAACCCACCTAGATATAGACGAGCATAGGATCCGGGTTGGGGTCCGGATGAAGTATCTGGGTCTCATTCTGGACGGGCGTTGGCGCTTCGAGGAGCACTTTCGCAAACTCTCCCCTCTTCTCGTCAGTGCGGCATCCGCTTTGGGACGCAACATGCCGAATGTTAGTGGGCCGAACGCTTTGACTCGCCGGCTTTATGCTAGAGTAGTGGGCTCGATGGCCCTTTATGGGGCCCCTATATGGGCGACTGCCCTCAACGCTACCAACAAACAACATCTTCGTGCCGCACAGCGGATAATAGCGTTGAGGGCCATCAGAGGGTACAGGACAGTGTCTCATGCTGCAGCTTGTGCGCTGGCTGGCATCCCGCCATGGGGGTTGGAGGCAGTGAAGCTGGCGGAACTGTACCGACAGCTGGCAGAGGCTAAAGAACAGGGTAGAAACCATACTTAAGAAGAGCTTAAACAGGCTCGAGATTTGGCTGACCAAGAGCTACTGGCCAAATGGGCCGATGATTTGCGGTCATCGACTTACGGCTCCCGGTTGTGCCGAGCCATCCAACCAGAATTGGGGAGATGGCTACAGCGGCGACATGGGACTCTATCTTTCCACTTGGAGCAGATGCTGTCTGGGCATGGATGCTTTGGATACTACCTGCACCGAGGGGAGTCGACGTCAGAATGCCACAGCTGTGGAGCTGCGCAGGACACAGAAACGCACACCCTTGAGGAGTGCGGGTCGTGGGCTGCGCAGCGCCACAGTCTGATGTCGGTCGTTGGGGGAGACACTCTCGCTGCCTAGCGTGGTAAAAGCCATGCTAGACAGCGTCAGATCATGGAGGGCCATGGCCTTGATCAGTGAAGCGGTTGTTTCACAGAAGGAGGCCGCGGAGAGGGTCCGCGAGGAGCAACTCCATGCGGACCCGATCCGACGCAGGCGAGTCGGTAGGAGAAGGCGGCATTTTGCCCACCTCCTTCCACCGCAGTGAGGCTTGCGTGACTGTGGGGTGGGAGACCCCATAGGCGCATTGCATGAAACTCATGGGAATCTGCAGGGCGCCCAAACTATCCCGGGCGTCCTCCCCACTGGCGGGCCGTCGTAGGGTGGAATTTGGAGTCTGCTGTCCGTGGTCCCGAACCACCCTGACGACAAGTGATGGGATGCCAGCAGTAACGCTTGCATAAGTGGTGGTGGTTTTTGGAGCAATTGGTTGCCCCCAACTCCCGAAACCTACCCCGCAATTATTGTCAGCCCATTTGACGCCTCCCTCAAGCCTCCGGAAGTTATGTCCATGTGGAAGAAAGAGATATCATTCCGGAGGCACAAATATGCCCCCATCAAAATTCTGCCGATCACGCACTCAAAACTAAGGGTCGAGTTTGAACGCAGAGAGCAGTGCGATGAGACAATTGCCCGTCACCACGAGAGCCCTAACTTCGTCGCCGAACCGGCGAAGCAGCGACCACCACTTCTAATCCTGAAGGGAGTCTCGAAAGACATCCCCCGCGAGGAATTGGTGGAGGTCGCTGTGACCCAAAATGACGTGGCCATCTCTCGCATCTACTTTCTGACTTCAAACAGAAACCCGGCACTGTACAATGCGGTTGTGGAGGTCACTCCCGACGTAAGACCATCCTCGCTCTCGGGAGGCTCAACGTGGACCATAGCAGGGTCCACGTTGAGGACTTCAGCCGCTTTGTGCAGTGCCGCCGGTGCCTGCAATACGGGCACACAAAGTCCAAGTGCAAGGCGGAGAAAAAACCATGTGCCCACTGTGCTAGTTCAGGACATCAGATCACCGAGTGCCCAAACAAACTGGACAGACCCAAATGTTATAACTTTACCGCACACAACCTGCGCATGGGCACTAAAGTGGACTCCAGCCATAATGCCACGAATGGAAAAGAGTGCCCCCGAATCAAATCCATGGTTCTGCGCTTGCAGAACCAAACAGACTATGGAAATTGAACATATTTTGAAATCAAAACTTATTATAAACTAAAATTACCTAAATTGAATAACTAAAATAACATTAAAATAATCTACACTAAAAATTAAAACCCTAATATTCATAATAAAATCTTTAAAAAAAATAAAATTAACTTTAACACCTTTAAATAAATTTATCACAGATTGTTCCTAAATAATAACACACAATAAAATCTACACTTAAAGGCCCAAAGTAAAACACTAAAAATTTCTAAAACAAACCTAAAACTTTTAATAAAATTTTTACCTAGTCTAAAATAAAAAACTTTGACCAAATAATACACATAAACAAACCTAAAATAAATTGGCAGAAAATTTGCAAGTATAATGCCTAGCCTTTTTATATAAAACCTATTACATAAATAAATTATAAATCTCTCAAAACTCTGTAAAAAACGTAAAAAAATTAAATTCATTCTTCAATAAATAATATTAAAATAAAACTAAATTAAAATAATAATACGGAATTAAGACTTAATAAATAAATTTAAGCCTAAATTAAAGACTAAAAACTAACGCAAATAAAGCTTATAAACAAAAATAATCCCATAAAACCCTAAAAATTCCTTCCTTATTCTTATCCTTACTTCTTCTTTCCCTTCTACCTCTAAAATCTTTCTTTCCTAACTATTTGTGACCCGCAATCGACTAGAAGTGGACCTTACCTAAGTCCACTTAAATTTAAATATAGGACTCTAAAGTCCACCTCAAAAATTTTGGCATTAATCCAAATTGATCCTCAAAACCCTTTATCCCAAAATTACCCAACATCCTTTAATAGCCTACGTTTATCCCATGCGGGGAAATACCCATACTCCCAAATTAACACACAAAAGGAAATATTTGCCTTCTAATGAAGCCCTAAGTTACAAACCAACCCATAAAAAAAAAAAAAGTGATGGGATGGTGTAAGGAGTTTTAGTGGGTAAGGCCCCTCTTCACCCGAGTCCCTGTCGAGGCCTTCGGACCTGGACAGGGAACCGGGCGTTGGGGGGAGAGTCGCCACATAACCAGCGGGCTTCCTCAGGCCCGCTGTGTATCCGAAAATAGGATTTCTCCTTGTTTAAAAGAAAAAAACCTTAATAAAACGGTTCCTATGAACTGGCTGCTGACTAGGTTTGAAAATTAACCGAATAAACAAGCCCTGAGTGGCTGTACATTATTTATTTTAAATATTGTATTGGATTATTTTATTTTCTTGCAATCGAATTAAGCTCGGGAGTTAAAATACCTCGTTTTAATATGTCATTTTAGCAACTTGTGTATCAATCTACTATTAAAAACGGCTAGATTGAAAACTGATTTTATAAGTAAGTTCGATTATTCGCAAATTCAAGCGATTATTCAATATGAAGTTGAACCACCCGACCCATTTTCCATTTCATTGGACTACATTGCTCATTAACAATGAGAACAAGAGTTCCGACACCTACTTATGCGTATTTTTTATTTTTTTATTTTTTATATTTTGACTCGTTATAGTGGCTGCATCGCAACACTACGGTATAGAACCTAAATAAAGGTACTCCTTTCACACCCTTTTGTAAACTTCTACTAAAAATACACAAAAGGTTTACAACCACTGATCCAAATAAATCACTTAGCAGCCATTCCAGCAAAATCGCGTAGATAAGTCACTTTACAATACACTAAACGAATTAGCAAACCCTTTACGTTTGACATCCGATTCCGACTGAATGCAATCACGTGTAAACAAGCCAAAATCATAACAAAAAGCAAAATAATATGTTCACTCATGGCTGAAGACGCGCAAGCGCGTCACTTTAATGGGTGGCGGCTGACGCACCACAGAATATTTGTTAGCCGCCATGCACAAAAGTCATTAAAAGAGGGATACGCAATGAATCGGTTAAGGGTTAAGTAAAAGTCCGTCCGCTTATTAGCAGACACTAGCTTGAGTTGGCGTTAATATACCTACCGGCAAGCGTACTTTTAAAAGTCCGTGTGCACGGCAGTTGCATTGTTCTACAATATTATTCTGTGATTCTACTTAAATAAATATAATTACGTAAGGCGAGAGTAGGACTTATTGTACATAGGAATAAAATTGCATCCAATCTGGTACAGGTATTGTTCTATATATATATATATATATATATATATATATATATACACACACATATGCACATATATTTACATACATATATATACATATACAAAATATTATCTACATATTATTTTATTTATTTATCAATAATTATTTTATTATTATACATTATTATATTTTTATAGGCGATCTTTTAGGTAATCTTCCAGCGTGTAGTAGCATTTTGCAATAAGTAGGTCTTTCAGTTTTTTAAAGAATTATTTTTATGTGGGTATATTTTTTAAAGAAGTAGGTAATTTATTATATATTTTCACACACATAACTAACGGACTTTTAGAGTGTAAGTGAAGTTTAGAGGTTGACAAAATTAATCTTGTTTGTGTTTTTGGCCGAAAAGAATATTTTGTGGGTATATCCTGTCTTTTAGTAAAAAATTCAAACCTATGCGCGGCGCACGTGTTTTGACAACGAGAACAATCCAAACTAAAGCTTTATAAGAAAGCCAGTAGTTGCTTATGCTTGAAACGGTTGTTAGCCGTCTCTTTCATACCGAAATAAACCTTTATTATTTAAAAACTCAAAAATACGGTACCGATATAAATTTGGATATCGGAATATTCCGGTAACCGCTATTTTCGGTATGACGCCATACCGCTATATAAAGGTACCTTAATTTTTGGGTTATTCAGTCCCTGTTAATAGTGACTCCTGAACCTAATGTAAAGAGAACGCCTAAATGCCCATTATGTAGTGTAGTGACTGTGCGCCAGGAAACCCACCACTACATCGCCGCCCGTGGTCAGCTCGTCTCCCGGCTCCTGTGTCTCATCATCCCTGTAAGTACTTCATTATCCATACCTACCCAGCCCACAACCTTTATTCCGTCGCTGTTACTGCGAACGCCTTTCGCCGTAACATTTTGGTCATCTTCGAGCCGGTAATATTAAATACCGGCGACCTTCCCGTAACCAGAACCTAACTTTCGTTTAATTTTCAATTTTAATACAGTCCGCTAAAGATAATTATTTCCGCCCATATTCTTATTCTATGTCTAAATCTTAAATCTAATTCCTACCATTATTTCTAAATTCATTTGTTTCCGTAACTTTACCTCTATCTCGTGGCGAAACGGCCTGCCCCAATAAAAGTTTTTGTCGGTACTCGTAAAACAATTGTGTTAGTATAGCTGGCCAACGTACACTTATATTATTTTATTTTTATTGTTGATTTTGTGTATGCATCCGATTGTCTGATCACAAATCGAAAGTGTGATGCAATGTTGTAATGTTGTTGTAATCTGAGCGGGCTTGTGTGTGTGTACCCAAATGATTTTTGCCTAATGATACGTTGTTCATACTCCTAACGGTAAATTAGTAGTTAAATTATTACGTTACGTATGGTATTATGACGAGAGATTGCATTGTTATTTTTCCCGTTTTATTTTTTAAGGAATTTTTTATGTTCTTGTCGTGTTAAATCGGCTCAGATCTCGTGCATGCTCACCACGCGTGCCAAGTAGCGTGCTTTATTTTTTCGCTCGTGTTAATTTTATATCTATTTTTTTTTTTTTAAATTTTTGCCTTTGCGATCGGCTCATTCTTTGTGCGTGCTCACCACATGAGCTTAGTGTGTTTCATTTAGTTTCATCAGTTTTTTTTTATATCGCTTACGGCTATTTGCGTGCGTCGCCTTCGCTTCTACACACGTTTGCCCACTTGTGGGACACAGACAGAGTGTCCCAATTTTATTTTTTAATTAAGTTTTTATTATTTGTTTTTTTTTTAATTTTTTTTTGCGACCGACTCATTCTTTGCGCTAGTTTCCGCTACAGGTCTGCCCGACTGTGAGCGCCTTGCCCAACAGTGGGCTACGGATGACGTGATTTTTTTGTTGTTTTGTTTGTTTTTTGTTTTGCGGTCGGCTAATGTTACGTACGCGCGTTCAATAGAGACACAGACATACACATACACACGCGTTTGCCCACCCGTGGGCCATATACAAGGCGTCCCAACTTAGTTTTGCTTTCTTTATTGTTGCGTTAATTTTGGCCCATTTGCCATTACATTAGTAAACAAATACGTCCAGCCCAACTATAGAATATATACAGGGTGTTGTCCTTTTTACTGCCTTTAAATTTTTTTTTTTTTTTTATTAGTTTTTTGTCCCCTTTCATTCATCGCGATGCCGACCAAGTCACAAGCCGCGATATTTAGGGAGGCCGCCAAAGCTATACACCAGCTCCTAGAGGTGGGATCAAGGATCATTGCTGGCGACACCAAACATTCCATAACGGAATTTAACGTGCGTTCCGCACAGATACAGGGCATAAAGGACAAGCTGGACTCAGTGTACTACAACATTCTCGACGAAGAGAACTTAGACGAGGGGGTTGAGAGGACATACACTGAGAACCACACAAAAGCCTCCGGGGCATACCTGGGGATACTTGTGGCTAGGGAGGAAATCTTACCCTCTTCCATGTCGTCCCCAACCCATAACGCTCAGCCCAGCCTCGGCGTCAATACGCCTACAGCCGTCCTCCCCAAGATAGCGCTGCCCAGGTTCAGCTCAAAGGTGGAGGACTGGCCCTCCTTTATTGCACTGGTCAGGAGTTTGACTGACGACATGGCGACCTTGTCGGAAGCAGTCAAGCTCCACTATCTCTTCTCAAGTCTCAGCGGTGAGGCATTAAGCATGGTGTCCCACCTAAAGGTCACCAATGAAAATTTTGCCGTGGCCATGGACATCCTTACAAAGCGGTACGAGAACCGCCGGGTTCTCATCGATAGTTTCGTCGACATAATCCTGGGGCTGCCGAGCATCCACACGCGCTCTAACATACGCACACTTTTCCTCACTCCGCTGGTGTCCGCCCAGTGTGCCCTTAGTAATTTGGATCTGCCCATAGGAGACGACTACGTGTTTGTGTCGATAGTGGTGCGAAAGCTTAAGGGTGAGCTCCGCACGTTATTTGAACGCAGACACGGGTCTAGCAGCACCCTGCCCACGTTGAGTGACCTCATCTCCTACCTCGAGGAGCACGCGCGCTGTGTGGAGACAGAGTTCTCCAACATAGCCCAGCCGCAGCCCATTCACGCCCTGCCCGGCCCTTCTCGTAGCCGCGCGCCTCCACAGTTGCCCCATCGCACTTATACTCAGATGGCTCAGCAACAACCCGACCATTACCGTGGCCGCTCCTCAGCTCCATCGCCTCACCGCGCCTACGATCAGCCTACTCACCAACCGTCACGCCCAGCGCAGCAAATGCGTCACCGCCCATCCACCTCCCCGGCTCGCAGTCAGCCCTTCCCCGTCTACCCGGCCTTCCAGCAAAGCTGCTCCTCATCATCGTCCTCGTCCTCTTCCTCACGCTCGACGTCCTACTGTCCCTATTGTGCCACTAGGGGACATACCATATCTGACAGGCCATCAAAACCCACTTCTTTAAAAATTACAGGAGTTGGGAATCAGCACAAACATGAGTCAAAGGCGGCAATAACAATAGTATGCCGACCCACTCACAATGATACTCCTACAATCACTGCCACAGCTCACATTTTAAAAAACGTCACTGGCTACCTTCCCTTAGAGAAGGTACCAAACATTTCCCACGTACTAGGCCAGCCACCCGTGCCATTGGCTGACCAGCTTTACCACACACCAGCCCCGATCGACCTCTTATTGGGGTCGGACGTTCTTGGCCAGGTGTTGGACGGGACTAAGGTCTTGTTGGGCTCGGGCAAGCCCATAGCCTTCGGCACGATTTTCAACTTCGCGTTGATAGGACCCATTGAGGACTTGTATGCGCAGCCGGCGCAGCAGGTTAACTCAGCTCACGTCGTCAGCTCACAACCAGACTCAGCTGAATCAGCCCAGGACATACGTCAAAGTCTGGAAAGGTTCTGCGAGTCTGAGGAGCCCCTCCCTCAATCTCACACTCATAATGATCCCCTGGAGGAACAATGCGAGGAAATCTTCCGCTCTACCACTACACGCGATCCCTCAGGCAGATATACGGTCGCTCTGCCCTTTCTAAAGGACGCCCCTCAAATAGGTAAAACTCACCCTATCGCATTACGCAGATTCCTCAATATTGAGAAGAAGCTAATGGCGAACCCGTCTCTGCGTTCTAAATACGTCGACTTCATGGCCGAATACATCGACTTAGGGCACATGGCTCCCTGTCACCCAAATACATTCGCCCATAAACCTCACTTCTACATCCCTCACCATGGCGTATTTAAGTCAGGGTCGGACAAGCTGCGCATTGTTTTTGATGGTAGCTGCAAAAGCTCCAATGGTGTCAGCATAAATGAATGCCTACACACAGGCCCCGCCCTTCAACAGGACATTGTGGACATCATCATGTCCTTCAGAACGCATCCAGTCGTTTTCAGCACTGACATCCAGAGGATGTTCAGAAATGTGCTGGTTGCCCCAGACCAGAGACGGTATCAGCTGATACTATGGCGGTCCTCACCAGATCACCCTCTGCTCACCTACGCCCTCAATACAGTCACCTACGGCTTAAGATCAAGCCCATACCATGCAATCCGCACTCTGCTTCAGCTGGCTGATGATGAAGGCCATCGCTACCCTGGAGCCGCTCAGGTTCTTCGCAAGTCTATCTTCGTTGATGACATCTTGTGTGGTCATGACACAGTTGAATCCGCCCAAGCACTTCAGGACGAGTTGATAAGTCTGCTAGACCTAGGCGGCTTTCAGCTCAGTAAGTGGACATCTAACTCGCCTAAGCTGCTCGAGAGATTTCCCGACAACCAATGCGACATGCCCAAGGACTTCGACATGAACCCAGAATCCACGTCCATTAAGGTCTTGGGTATACAGTGGAGCCCTCAGTCAGACGAGTTCACCTACCGCATCTCTCTGCCCCCCATCACACATGTCACAAAGCGGTCTATTTTAAGCACCGTAGCCTCACTTTATGACCCAAACGGCTGGGTTTCTCCCGTTATCTTCCGCGCAAAGCTGGTGCTTCAGCAATTGTGGCTACTGAAGCTGGAATGGGATGAGCCCACTCCCTCTGAAGTACAAACGGAGTGGCACCACATCTCAGAGGATCTGCCGCTGTTGTCTAGCATTCGCTTCCCTCGGCACATTTGTGCAAACAAAGGCTCAGCTGCATACTCGCTTCACGGGTTTGCAGATACCTCTGAAGCCGGGTTTGCCGCCGTTGTTTACCTCCATGAGCTCGATGCCTCCGGAGATACTTTGGTACACTTGATTTTCGCCAAGTCGCGAGTCGCACCAATCAAGAATCGCCTCACAATCCCCAAGATAGAGTTGTCGGCCGCCACTCTACTCTCCCAGCTCATGATCCGTGTGTCGGTTCAGTTATCGGCCCATATCAGTATACAACAACACATATGTTGGTCAGACAGTACGATAGTCCTGACCTGGCTCAATACACCGCCTCACCGTCTTCAACCCTTTGAAGCCAACAGGGTAGTCAAAATCAGCTCAGGCTCACCAGAATGTACCTGGCGACACGTACCTTCCGAGCTCAACCCGGCAGATTGCGCAAGCAGAGGGATGTCTGCGCAATCCCTGTCAGCCCACGACCTATGGTGGTCTCCCACGTGGCTTGGACAGCCTTGTGAGTCTTGGCCTGCGATGCCCTTAGCTCTGGGCCATCACGCCCTGCCCGGCCTTAAGCCCAAACACGTCCCGTCACTGGTCACAGTGCCCGGTCTTGACTTTGACCTGCTCACTCGGTTCAGTTCACTAGACAAGCTCGTCGGAGTGACAGCTTGTCTAAAACGCTTTCTGCACAACTGCAGACACCACCCAGATTTGCGACGCTCAGGCCCCTTGTACGTCAGTGAACGAAGAGAGGCCCTACTTTACTGGGTGCGCAGTGTTCAGCACAATGAATTTGCAGAGGACATCCACCGCCTTCAAACTGGCAAAATCTGCTCCGTCAGACTCCAGCGGCTGTCACCTCTCATTAAAGATGAGCTCCTTAGAGTTGGTGGACGACTGTCCCATGCGTCTATCCGATATGACGCGCAGCATCCGCTCATACTTCCCAGCTCTAGCCCACTTGTAAACCTGATCATTGACCACTACCACAAAATACACTGCCACCCTGGCGCTGACACCTTACACGCAATCCTACGCCAACAATTTTGGATATTGTCCGCGCGCCGTATTATTAGACACCGAGTCTTTAAATGCATTAGATGCTTTCGATGCCGGGCCCAGCCGCAAGCGCCCTTCATGGCCGACCTGCCAGCCGATAGAGTTACGCCTCAGCCAGTATTTAGTCAAGTCACGACCAATTTTGCCGGCCCATTCCTCGTTAAATCTAGTACCCTACGTAATGTTAAACTCTTAAAAGCGTACTTTTGTATATTCGTGTGCCTCTCGACTAAGGCGGTTCATTTGGAACCGGTCTCTGACCTCAGCACGGAAGCGTTCCTCGCGGCATTACAGCGTTTTATAGCACGCCGCGGTGCCCCGGTTCTCATCCGCTCGGACTGCAGTACAAATTATGTAGGCGCTAGAAATCAGCTCATCGAAGTACAAAACTTTCTTGCCTTGAATAATGACACGATTGCGCACAAGCTCGCTGGTCAGCACATTACTTGGTTGTTGAACGTCCCTAAGGGACCATGGTTCGGTGCGTTACATGAGATCAACGTAAAATCAACAAAACAACTTTTATATCGCGTAATTGGCGAACAACACCTCACATTCGAGGAATTCTCCACACTTTTAGCTCGGATCGAAGCGGTCCTTAACTCAAGACCTCTCTGCCCACTTTCGTCTGATCCCTCAGACTTTGAGCCGCTTACAGCCGGACATTTCCTCATAGGCCGCCCACTAACGGCCCTTCCCGAACTATCCGTGGAAGATAGGCCGATCTCCACACGTAGGCGATTCCAGATGGTACAGGCCCTGTCCCAGCGCTTCTGGACGCTGTGGACCCAGTCCTACCTTCATACCCTCCAAACCCGCTCCAAATGGTTGTCTCCCCTCCCCTCCCCGAGTTGGCGAGCTCGTCCTCATCAAGGAGGACAACCTGCCTGCCCTCCAATGGAGACTGGGGCGCATTGCTCGCACCCTGCCTGGGAAGGATGGCGTCGTGCGGGTGGTAGACCTGGACACCGCGAACGGACATCTTCGGAGGCCTGTATTCCGGATCGCCAGGCTCCCATTGGATGAGCCCACCCTGGCCCCCAGAGGATGTTCCCGCCAAAGCCGGGACGGCCATTCAAACCATACCGCCATCTGTAAGGCGGTTGACTCAGCGGTTGTTGACGACCGCGTCCACCTATCTGCCGCGGCGCCACCGCTGCGCGACTCGCGGCCGCGCGCTTGGTGAAGATACGGCGCCGACTCGTCTGCAAGCTAGCTAGCTACCGCGCACGCCACAGCCTTTTGTTAATAGTGACTCCTGAACCTAATGTGAAGAGAACGCCTAAATGCCCATTGTGTAGTGTAGTGACTGTGCGCCAGGAAACCCACCACTACATCGCCGCCCGTGGTCAGCTCGTCTCCCGGCTCCTGTGACTCATCATCCCTGTAAGTACTTCACTATCCATACCTACCCAGCCCACAACCTTTATTCCGTCGCTGTTACTGCGAACGCCTTTCGCCGTAACATTCCTTTTTTGTCATCTTTGTCATGTTCAAAACACCCGACCCGACCAGCCCCCGAAGCCCCCCGCGGCCCCTAGCAGTCACCCCATATATTTCCAAGAATTAAAGATTTATTTCATTTATATTGGTTCTTTAATTCAAAAACGGATTGGATGTAATTATACTCGTAAATATAAAGCTTCAATAAACTGTGCTTCGATATCGTAAGAACTGTCTGACACTACGAATCTCATGTGAGTTCATGCTCTTTACTTCCCACTCCCCCCACCACCCGCGCATACCCAAGGCGCGGCACAGCGGCTGCGGCCAGGCCATAGTTAAGGATCTAATCTATTCAAAGTCTCATTCAGTTACAAGATCCAATGAACTTCACTCGATAGAAAAAAAAAATTGTTTGCCTGTAAAGTCGGTTTTACGGGCGAAGATTTTACGTGACAACGTCTTTTTCTCGGTAGAATATTTATTGATATGAATATAATTAAATTGCACAATAGGAACAAGGAATTGAATGAAAATAAGAATTGCACAAATTTATCATAGTTGAGTGGGAGAGAGACGCAAGGCATTCGGCGGGCCTCTCTCTCGTTCGGTGACTCATCGTAACGTTACCCAGCGTTACACTTTTTCATAAGTGACTCCCAGCCGCAACCTAATTTAAGACGTTGTCACGTCAAAAAAAATCCCAAAATTACCCCTTTTTGTAATGTTTTTCAATATTATGACTAAACTACTGATACTTAACATTTAATTTTTGTACTCAACGAAAGACAAACAATTCGCAGATAAATTAGCAGAGAATCCTGTAAAGTCTATACCTAAAGGCAATAAAACCTATAAAACGCGCCGCTTCGCTGTTATACCCGTCCCGTACCATCGAGAGAGCGAGAGAAGCCGCGAGAGAGAAATACCTGGGGCCCAAGTCTGCCAATTCACGAATGGCACAATTGAATCGCAGCTGGATCGCACTGCAACCGCTTGACACATTTGGCATTCTCTTACTCATTTAAGAATACCAAATGTGCCAAACAACCACAACGCGACACAACCGCGACTCAACCACGCCACCCGCAAACTAGCAGACCTGGGCCCCTGGCCTTAAGCGACGACGCGCGCCGTGGAGTGTGCGAGCCGAGCGGCAACCTTTACTGTCATACGCCTAGGCGGCCTTCCTGGGAGACACGCCGGCCGAACGTACCTAAACTGCAGCACCCCACTGGTACAAGTGGGGTAAATGACCCTTCATGCACATCTAGCTGGCACAGACCATAATCTACTCTACCTACCTAATCTACCTACCTAACCAATCTACCACCAGTTCGAATTTTGGGAGAGCCTTCGACCGAGAAGAGCTGGCAAGAAACTCAGGAGGCCTTACTTTTTTCTCCCTCTAAGTAACAATGTTACTTTACAGTGTCATAGATCTAATTAAGTAGGTACAATTTATTAAACATAATTAAGTACAATTTGTACGCATCAATAAAATTAATAATAACTAAACTAAATAATTTCAACAATTCATAATAATTGAATGAAAGAATAGTTAATAATAGACTAAAAATACTAATAATAAACACTAGTACAGAGTAGACTTATTTCCATGCATTTTTGTCTGCAACATAGTCATTCATCTTCTAATTAGCTTATAATAAGTCAATATTCATAAAACAATTATATAATAAAATAAAAGATAAAACAAAAGTGGATCTAAAAGTTTTACTCGGGCACTATGAACGCATTAGAACAATGTGTGCGAAACTAGAGGAATGTTAATTCCATGCATTTTTGTCATTGATGTAATCGCTTACAGTGTAATAGCCCTTTTCTAAAAGTCTATCCTTAACATGTGTCTTAAATTTGTCTAAGGGCAAAATTATAACATCGTTCGAGAATTTATTGTAAAATAAGACACTTTGTCCCATAAATGATCCATAAACTTTCTGAAGTCGAAATTTAGGAATTACAAGTGTTTACGACGATGCCAGGATAAATAATACACCGTAGAAACAGTAAGATTCCTTTACTAGGAATTAAAATTACATTAAAATTATAAGGACGCGCGTACGAGCCGAAAACGTTAATTAATTCTGCGTTGCGCCGCCGTCGCCGGTGGCGCTGGTGTCGCTCCGCCGTCGCCGCTTTCCCCTCCATTGCTGTTAGCATGCTTAACATCCTCCCCCCCCTTGGAAGCTGAGGTTCCAAGGAGCTCATGAGAATCTCCTGTGGGCAGAGCACAAACTTTAGTTAATGCTCTTTTGAAGATGCCCTTGGACGTTGTAATGTCCACAACTCTGCAAACACCGTCAGCTCCACAGTATAATTTGTTAATACGTCCTAGGATCCATTTCATCGGTGGAAGGTGCTCTTCTTTGATAACAACCAAATCTCCAACCTGTATTTTTCGCTTACAGTCCCTTTGCCATTTCACGCGTTGTTGAAGTTCACACAGGAATTCTCGCGACCATCGCGTCCAGAAGTGCTGTCTCATGCGCTCCAGCTGCTGGTATCGGTTGATCGAGATATTGGTTATTGTTGGAGACGGTAACGATGATAAAGGACGCCCGATAAGGAAGTGCCCGGGTGTTAATGGTGTAAGATCCGATGGATCGGATGACATAGGCGTTAATAGACGGGAATTTAATATTGCCTCAATTTGCGAAAAAAGGGTGGCTAACTCCTCAAATGTTAAGTTTCTATTACCTGCTACATGCTTTAAATGGAACTTCGCAGATTTAACTCCAGCCTCCCAGATCCCGCCAAAGTTAGGAGCATAGGCCGGACTGAATTTAAAGTCGATGCCTTCACAGAAACCGAATTCAGTGACTGACTCGTTAGCGGCCCTAAGCATTTTCTTTAACTCGTTGTTTGCCCCCACGAAATTCGTTCCGTTGTCGCAGTATATTGTACACGGCTTGCCGCGCCTAGAGATGAATCGACGTAAGCAAAGTATGAACGCGTTAGTGCTCAGTTCACACACGACCTCCAAGTGCACAGCTTTGGTGGAAAAACAAACAAAAAGACATAAGTAGCATTTGCTTGCTTTTGCACCGCGGCCCTTGCGATTTAAAATCATAAAAGGTCCAGCAAAATCGGTACCACAAGTCTCAAACGGGGGAGCTGGGTTGACACGTGGCTCAGGTAAGCTGGCCATTATGGGTTGCATAATTTTTCGTTTTATTTTTGCGCATTGTATGCAATTATTAGTAACCTGAGTAGCAAGAACTCTGCCGCCTATTGGCCAAAAATCTTCACGTATCAACGATAACAATTGTAAAGGTCCGCAATGCAAAAGACGAATGTGTTCATGGTTAAAAAGAAGTTTGGTAAAATAATGCTTCGAATCAATAATGATGGGATGCTTTTTATTATATGGAACCAATGCCTTCTGCAAACGTCCTCCAACACGTAACACACCATCACCATCCAAGAAAGGATTTAATGACAAGATTCTAGATTTACGATTCAGATATCCCAGGGTTTTTAAATCATGAATTTCCTGTTTGAAGGATTCTTCCTGAGAAAGCTTAGCTAAAGCAAAAAAGGATTGTATTATTTCCGTGAGTGTCAACTTACCTTTAATTTTTTTTTCCATTTTACAATTGTGTACGAAGCGCTTTAAATATGCCATAATTCTTTGCATTCGATATAATTTTGAACAAGTACTAAAAAGAGTAAAATTAGAGGTTGGTTCGCTTTGTATACTCAACGATACCGTTGTTGGTAGTGTTGTAAGCGTTGTGTTATATGTTGGCCATTCGTCCTCTGGTTTCATCAGGAAAGGAGCTCCGTGCCACCACAACTTCTTTTGTTTTAGATGTTGCGGCTTTACTCCACGAGAGGTCAGATCAGCGGGATTACTGTGGGTGGGTACATGTCGCCATTGATACTTCGAGGTAAGTTCACGAATCTCTTCTATCCGATTACTAACGAAAACTTTCAATGTTTTTGGTTCAGAATTAAGCCATCCTAAAACTATAGTTGAATCGGTCCATAGAATACACCGCGAAACTTGAAGTTTCTTGGAACGCAACGAATGTACCACCTTTGTAAGCAACCGAGCTCCCAACAAAGCACCCATCAGTTCTAAACGAGGTATTGTCAGTTCCGGCTTTAAAGGAGCCACTTTAGCCTTGGCACAGAAAAGATGAACGGTAACTTCTCCTAAATAATTGGTAGATTTTAAGTATAGACAAGCACCATAAGCCATTAGTGAGGCGTCGGTAAATGAATGCAATTCTATGTTAATGGGCGATTCACAAACGATGTGCCTTGGAACTTCTAAAGCGGATAAATGATGCAAGTTACTGAGAAAACCCTGCCACTCAGTTTCTATGTGATCTGGGATAGGATCATCCCATCCATTTTTAAGTAGCCATAATTTTTGAAGTAAAGTTTTAGGGATGATTGTTATAGGTGACAATAACCCAAGAGGATCAAACAATTTTGCTGAAGTTGAAAGAATATTCCGTTTAGTTACCTTAGGATCGGCTTCAAGCGAAGACGAAAACCGCAAAGTGTCTGTTTCAGGAGACCATTTTAGCCCTAACACAGTAGACTCTTTGCAAAATTCTTGGCTCTGGGTTGTTATAGGGATATTATCAAAGATATCGGGTACATTTGTACGAAATTTTCTCAACAAAAAACAAGCTTCCGATAATTTGTCAACAACTCCCTTTATTATGGCTTGCAGGTCTTCCTTACAATTGGTACCGGTGTTCAAATCGTCGACATAGAAATCATGACGTAAGACGTTAGCTATGTCAGCGTCACATTCTTTAGACAGTTCTAATAAACATCTTGTACTCAGGAAAGGAGCTGAAGCAGTACCATAAGTAACTGTATTAAGTTGTAATATTTGTAGTAGATCGGTTTCGGTGTCCCTCCAGATGATTAATTGCAGGTGGCGCTGTGACTCATCCAATTCAATTTGACGAAACCATTTTTCAATATCCCCAGTAACGACAAACGCATTTTGACGAAAACGTATCAAAATCGAAAATAGATCATCCTGTACCACCGGCCCTATAAGTTGAATGTCATTAAACGATTTACCACTCGTGGTCTTACAGGAAGCATCAAATACGACGCGCAAACGTGTTGTCTCACTCGTATTACGTATTACGGCGTGATGGGGCAGATAATATCCGAAAGCAGGACGATTGATTGGTGATAAATGGCCCAACCGTTCATACTCATGGATAAAGTTTTTATATTCTTCCTTTAACAACGGAAATTTCTTAAACTTTTTCTCTAAGCTAAGATATCTACATTTAGCTGCATTAAAAGAATCACCCAAAGCTTTATCAGGCGATTCACTCAAAGGTATTTGGACTGAAAAACGACCTTCGTCGGTACGCCTTGTAGTTTCCAAAAAATGAGATTCACAGAACTCTTCAACCTTCGAGAACTTCTGCCTATCAATAGCAGGTAATTCTTCAATATCCCAAAACCTCGTCAGTGAGTCGTGAATACTTTGAGAAAAATTACAAATTTTGTTTTGATTTCCATAATTTACACCGGTTGGCCCAGATATCAACCAGCCCAACTGCGATTCCTGGAGAGTAGGTTTATTTCGCCCCAGCTTAATCTGATGACCATGCACGATCTCCCAGAATACATCTGCTCCTAGCAATACATGAACATCAGAGGGATTAAAAAAGCTGGGGTCAGCCAACTCAATATTTGAAGGTAAGTTAAAGGTTGACGTGTCTATTTCAACGCCAGGTAGTTTACTTGTAATACTTGGTATAACAAGGCAAGATACTGTTATGTGAAAAGAACCAACTCGAGATTTAATCCTTAAATTACAATGTTTTGTTGCTGCATACATAGTATTATTAATTCCCATAATATTAATGGGATTTTTATTAAATGTAGGTAAACCAACTTTGTTTTGCAGGTCTTCTGTTACGAAAGACGACTGGCTTCCACTATCTAGAAGCGCTCTAACCAGGTAAGTTTTATTATTTTTAGAGTCAACAATTTCCACGCGAGCGGTACACAGCAGCACTTGGCCAGGCATCACCGCGGGCAGCGACACTTGGTTATCAGGTGTATCATATTGTGAAGCTGAAAGTGAACCAGTGGGTAAGTCGTTTTTTGTATATAAGTTAGTAGTGTCTGTTGATTGTTTATGCAATAACGAATTATGTTTAGCATTGCAGATCCTGCAGCCTTTTCTAAAGCAGCGCAAGGGACGATGGCCAGGGCGGAGACAGTTAAAGCACAGTTTATGTTTTGCAACTTGACTCAATCTAGTGTCCACATTCATATTTTTAAATTTGTCACACTCATGAACAAAATGATCTTTGCTACAAATAACACAACCTTTAGAAGTCGAACTTTCATTGGAAGTTACAAACGATTTAGTATATTTTATTTCCTTATTATGAGAATGTTTCTCAAACTTCACAGGCTCATTTTTGCAAAATTGTACCGTTTCTAAAACATCAGCGCGACTACGTAAAAATTGATAAAATTCGTCGAGACTAGGTGAATCAGACAATGAGTTTCTGTGCTCCTCCCATTTACGACCTGTGGCACTATCCAATTTTGACGTCATCATAAAAATAATCAAGGTATCCCAAGACTCGGTAGGTTCCTTCAAAGTACCTAGGGCTCGTAAATTTTTTGTAAAATAATCAATCATATAGCGTAGTGATTGGTGAGATTCCCTAGTAATAGATTGAAAAGCAAATAATGATTTTAAATGGTTGTTCACAAGAAGTCTTGTATTGTTATACCGGTTGCAAAGGAGGTCCCAAGCAATCTTAAAATTATCTGCGGTAAACTCGATTGATTTTATGACAACAGTAGCACTACCCTCTAATGAGGAACGCAAATAATGAAACTTATTAATTTCCGGAATGGATTCATTTTCATTTACTAATGAGTTAAACGTATCTCGAAACTCGAGCCACTTCAAAAAATTACCATCAAAACGGGGTAAATTTATAGTTGGCAACTTAATATTAAAAGATTTACCTGTAGTAGTTTTGAACGAATTTGATGAACCGTCATTATCGTTATCAACAGCACGCACCTCTAAACAACGCTCAATGAGATTTTGTGCTTCAGCGATTAAGCTACAAAAACTATTTTCCATAGTTTCTCTTTCTATGATCTGGTCATCAGGTTCCGAAGCCACCAACTCAATTTTTCCTTGAACCTCATCAAATTGAGATAATAAACTTTGAAATCTACTTAATTTTAATTGTAGCTCATCAATTTGAACCTTTGAAAAAGATTTAAAATCCATTGCCTTTAAAGCATTGATATGTTTACCGAAAGTAGTTATTCTCGACTTAATTGTACCTCTAACTTGAACTAAAGCCTTTAATTCGTCCCCCATTGTAATAATATAAGGAGCAAACAACGAATCAAATAAAGTACAAACAATTAAGTATTAAGAAATCAAAGTTCAAACCGCACAGGCCGCTGTAGGTTCCTACAACGGTTGAATCCGCCAGACCGCCCAGTCACTGATCCGGGTAGTAGACAAGCTCAGCGAGCCTGCGTTTTCTCAATCTCGTGCCTTGTTATAGGTATGGCTTGGATCCAGGAGACTGTGTTGCGACTTCAGTAGCTGAAATAGTCAGCAAATTTTGTTAAAATAACTGTTTACTATTATTGGTATGTATGCACTTGCGAGAAAAAATACAACAACATAAAGGCTTTATAGCAACAACCAAAATTAAAAACTGTGAAGCTTAGCTTTCCTTATGGTTATGACAATGGTTGTATGATTGTATGATAGCCCCGCAAGAACATTCGTTTACAAGCCACTGATAAGGTTTAAAATACAACACCTATAAATTAAATTACTCTGAATATCCTTATTTCGCTGTTATAAACAACAATACTTAAGTAAGATTGTATGTAACCACAAACTGAATTTATATTACAAAGTTGGTATGAATCCACATAAATTTAAACAAAGTACTTACAACAAAGGGAAGTAAAAGTATGCACAAGCAAATGCCTTATTTA
This sequence comes from Scoparia ambigualis, assembly GCA_963921215.1. Lineage (NCBI taxonomy): Eukaryota > Metazoa > Arthropoda > Insecta > Lepidoptera > Crambidae > Scoparia > Scoparia ambigualis. The sequence continues at coordinate 422,360 of OY992528.1, forward strand.
AATAACAGGTTAAATCATAATTAAATCAATGTTATCCAAATGCATTTTGCAAGTCATGAATAGCTCAGCATAGCATAGCTCAATATTGTATGTATGTAGGTAGGTTGGTAAAAAAGCAATGCAATGGATGCATGAAATGCATGAAATATCATGCAATGCAATGTTGATTCCTTTAACAGCAAATAGATACCTTTATCCTTACACTAATTTTAATTATTGAAACGTCGTTTATACAATATTTGACAAAGAAAATAAGCCTGCGTGAGCGTTACATATAAAAAAAATATTACACAAGGTTCTATGGCAAAAGAGGTAATAAGTATAATGAAAATAGGTAGGCTACTTCCTTGACCGAGCTCCAATGCAGCAACACCAGCACAAATCCAGCAGCTGACAGCCGTCAGGGTACGAGTAATCCAAAATTGTATAACGACCTTTTCCCTTCTTTTTCCACCTTCCAGATCTTGTTCGGTAAGTTGGCTAATTCCACAGTCGATGTCCAATGCGGCAGCAACATCTAGCCTTTGATTCAATCAGTTGCAAACCAATCGACGGGATCAATGCAACAACTCATCTGTTTATTTCTTTGTTTTCGACCGCCGCCGTTTGCCACAAGTCCTTAGCGCGCTTAGGTTACAGGTAGCCGTGCGATAATTTCTTTTTAAATCTTCGTTAATTATCGCCGATTCTTGTCACCAATATCACGTCGGGGTCACCATTTGTTTACGACGATGCCAGGATAAATAATACACCGTAGAAACAGTAAGATTCCTTTACTAGGAATAAAAATTACATTAAAATTATAAGGACGCGCGTACGAGCCGAAAACGTTAATTAATTCTGCGTTGCGCCGCCGTCGCCGGTGGCGCTGGTGTCGCTCCGCCGTCGCCGCTTTCCCCTCCATTGCTGTTAGCATGCTTAACAACAAGTTTATACTTATTTCTAGTATTTAGTTTGTGTATATCGCAATTTTTTTTGAAATGAGAATTGTTTTGACGCACGTAAACAATACAGTTATAAATAAATTGTGATGCAACTGTAAGAATATTTATTTCTTTAAACAGCTCCTTAAGGGAGTCACGCGATCCTAGATTATATATGGACCTTACTGCTCTTTTCTGCAAAATGAAAATGGTTTCTATATCTGCTGCTTTACCCCAAAGTAGAATACCATAGGACCTAACACTGTGAAAGTAACTAAAATAGACTAATCGAGCAGTTTCCACGTCTGTGATATGCCTAATTTTTCTAACAGCGTAAGCAGCTGAACTAAGTCTCCCCGAAAGGGTGCTAATATGAGGGTACCACTGTATTTTTGAATCTAAGGTAATACCTAAGAAAACTGTTGAATCAACAAGGTCCAACAGTTCACCTTTCAATTTAATTTTATTTACAATAATATTCTTTACGTTAGGTAGAGTAAAATTTATACATTTGGTTTTCTTCGCGCTTAATTAAAGATTATTAGTAGTAAACCAATTCAACACATCTGTTAGGGCACTGTTGATATCATCAAAACTATTTTTATTTCGATCAGTCTTAAATATCAAAGAAGTATCGTCAGCAAAAAAAACAATATTGCAAAAGTTTTCCGCATAAAATGGTAAATCATTAATATAAATTAAGAATAAAAATGGACCTAGTATTGACCCTTGCGGAACCCCCATTCGCACTGAAGATCCGGATGATATGGATCCATTCACGCTAACTTTTTGGATTCTGCAGCTGAGATATGATTGAATAAATTTCAAGGCATCCGAGTGCACTCCGTAGTGTTTTAGCTTTATTAAAAGGGTGTTGTAAAGCCTTGGAGAGATCACAAAACACTCCAAAAGCATTCTGCGATCCCTCCCAAGCCTCAAATATGTGTTTTAACAGAGCTACACCTGCATCAGTAGTAGACCTTCCCTTAGTAAAACCATACTGTTCACTGTGAAAAATGTGGTTTATAGCGAAGTGGGAGCCGAGTTGATCTAAAATAAGTTTTTCAAAAACTTTACTAAGAGCAGATAAAATCGAAATAGGTCTGAAATTGCTCGGGTCATCTTTACAACCCGATTTGAAAAGTGGCAGAACTTTTCTATGCTTCAGGAGATCTGGGAAAACTCCTTCGTCAACACAGCTATTGAATATGACTACAAGAAAAGGCGCAATGAACTCGATAATATTATTAATAATTTTTGTTGAAATATCCCACAAATCACAAGTGTTTTTTATTTTTAAAGATTTAAAGGATTTTAGTACGTCTTTACAGTTTACGTGTTTAAATTTGAACACTTCATTACACATGGGTACTTTTTTAACAGAATTTCTGCATTGCTCGGTGAAGAGTTGAGTGACATAGTTGTGGCAATTGGTATATTTGTAAAAAACTGTTCAAGAGCATCAGCAACTTTATTGTCTTCACTTAAAATGCTATTGCCTATTCTTAAAGAAAACTTAGTATCACGTGGCTTTATTTTACCAGTTTCGCGGTTAATGCAGTTCCATGTTGCTTTTATTTTGTTATCAGACTTTTTAATTTTTTCACTAATAAATAATGACTTGGCACATGCACAAGCCTTCCTAAAAGTTTTCGAATACTTTTTGATATACTCTAGAAAACTTGGACTATTATTATATTTTTTCTGCTCATATAAGTCATACAACTTAGCCCTACTTTTATGCAAACCAGCTGTAGCCCAATCCCCAAATTTCATTGAAATATTAGTTTTAAACTTTTGAATAGAGAAAGTTTTATTAAATTCACCGTTTAGAGTCGACGACCCTAGCAGTGGCAACTGCGAGTTGTGCCCTTCGTGCAACGAAAAGTGAGCGAGCTCGACAGCTCCGGTTACCTATCTGGACAATAGCCAGTGAACTACACGTGTCCACGGGGAGACTCTCCCGAGACACTAGTCTTATGAGTACCGAATGAAGAGCGCGCTGCGGCGGGCACTGATTTGGCGTCAAGACCTAACGCAGATGGTCTCCTGCGCGAGTGTTCTACTGGCGCAGGGACGTCTGGCACTTCTTGCAATACCCTAACGGTTGGTCTCGAGGTGCAAGTACAAATAAATAAAACTTAGTGATGTAAGGAGAGGGGATGGTCCTTATTGCCTGTGTCCCTATCTACCGACCCCTATAGATAGGGTATAGCAGCTGGAACTACGGGTCCGGCTGTATTTCTATGGGGTACTACGGGATTCCGGTTCATGACCCCCGCTGGTTGTGCTTTGACCGGCGCCTCCGGTGGGATTTGGACGTGGGTTGGACTCGTAGTGGCTTGTTGTTAGCTGTAGAGCTTGGGAATGTTCGTTTGTCCTGGTATTGTGTGCCAGAACTTCCAAACTCGCGCACAGCGAGCGGGACCTAGTAGCGGTCTCTGTGGGGCCAGCAGCGAAAAGTCCTGCGGGAACGTGAGTTTCCCTTATAGTTGGCAGCTTTGTCCGGTGGTTCTCATTGGACATTGGTGTTGACATCTCCGGTTCTAGTCTGGAGAACTAGTAGAGGCGGCCCTCTAGATGCCGCTGCCGTAGCCTCCGGTCCAGCTGGCCGCGTAGGACGTGGGAACTGGCTAGGCGCCCGGACGGGTTCCGAGAAGTGAGTGTGCTTACTACTCCGCGACCAAGGTGGACACTTGGGAGTTGACTTTAGAATCGACGACCCGAGCAGTGGCAACTGCGAGTTTTGCCCTACGTGCAACGAGAAGTGAGCGAGCTTGACAGCTCCGGTTACCTATCTGGACAATAGGCAGTGAACTACACGTGTTCACGGGGAAACTCTCCCGAGACACTAGTTTCATAAGTACCGAATGAAGAGCGCGCTGCGGCGGGCACTGATTTGGCGTCATGACCTAACGCAGATGGTCTCCTGCGCGAGTTTTTTGCTGGCGCAGGGACGTCTGGCACTTCTTGCAATAACCTAACGGTTGGTCTCGAGGTGCCAGTACAAATAAAATTTAGTGATGTAAGGAGAAGGGTCCTTATTGCCTAGTCTCTGACTAACTCTTCGGGGCTAATAGTCGTGATTACATGTACATGTCTTAATATATTCTTAAGGCCGATTTATATCAGACAAGCGAATGCATATTCTATCCCCACTTTATTAAATTTTATGGTTTGCTTTAGAACTATTCCGTGTTTGTTGCTGAGAGATCCTCATCACAAGAAAAACTTCGGCGGGGTTTTGATGTGCTTACGCGAGAGCCGTTGGTGGCTTTACACGGTCCTCGTCTTATATTGTCTTGTTTATCAATAACAACTGAGAAAAAATGAGTCTGTTTTTCAAAGGCCGGCGACTCATCTGGTTCTTCTGGCGTTGCGGGTGTGGTGAGTGTGATGCTTTCCATCTATTGAAGCGCTGAATAGTTTGCGCATGTAGGTAATATGATTTCAATGACGTAGGCGTTTGCCAAGCATTGGTACACTACAAACTAACTTTTACATACCTATAAGTTTGCTAACACACCGGCCAGAAGTGAGAAGCTGGTGAGCAAGTGCGCCGGCTTGATGCAGCATTGCTTTACGGTTCGCAAACTAATCAAGATAACAATGGATCTATTGTCGAGCCGCGACTCGCGATAAATTAATCGTTTCTCTGCGAGCGCCATTGTAGTATTAATGAATATTAGCCGGGACATAATGTCGCGTTGGCCGGCGGCGGCGGTGAGCGCGGATTAAATTACGCTCAAATTTCTAGCCGCAACCGGCGCAAAGGAATTGTTGCAACCGATTTATGGGCGTTAAATTGGTGTACTGGCTTTCGTATTATCATAGTCGACTTGTGGCAGTCCCCTGCTAGACATAGGCCTCTCCGTATGCATATGTCACTGAGTCTAAATTTTGACTTTCCTCATCAAACTGCCACTTTGCTTTCATCGTTGCTTCACTTCGTCACCAGGTCATCCTGAGTATTTAAATCAACGTACAAGAAATAGTTGTGGTGTACCTTCAATGACAACAAAATATGCAATGCTGTTAAATAAATAAAAATATCTTGTTTTAAGTAAATAAAACGCTAAAATATATAAAAAACCTTATATCTTGTTTTGACAAATGGCGTGACTCCTGGCAACATATTATTTTAAATTGCGTAACTTAAATATTTCTTTGGTTAGCTAAATCATCATCTAAATCTGTCGCCGTAACAACCTATGTTACACATTGCTATAATCTGACGTTAGAGATAAGGTTCTGATAGTCAGCTTCTCAGTATTTCAAGTGAAGTAACATTTCATACCTTCAGTACACATCGCTTATCTGTTTCGAAACAAAAAAAAACACCATGAGCCGGTTTAACGTCCTGTCATTTCGTGCCTCAAGTTGCAATGAACTTGCTCACAGGTAACTTTGCCATCACACTATTTTCCCTCCATTCTCTTTATTATCCGGCGGCAGTAAAGCGCGGCAGCTCCCTTATAAACTTATATTATTACCTCTTCAGAAGTAGCGGAACACCTGCGTGCGAACGGCGGGGATTAACCATATCTTTATCCAAAAACCGTTAAATTAGCTATGCAGCATGAGAGTAGTCTATTAAAGAAAATAGTACTTATTGGATTGGTATAGTAAAATATAAAGCATGACCTGTGTGGTGGCAGCTCAATATTAAAAAATATAAGTAAAAACCTTTTTAAAATACAAGCTTTTATTTAAATGCGATAAAAAGAAAAAAATAAACTTTTACTTTAAAACTTTTACTATCAACTTATAGCGTCATTACACAATTCATAAAATATGATATAAAAGGTTGTCGCGAGATTTAAGTTTACTCGTGTTTTTTTAGATTGAAAATTTTAATAGTTAAAATCAATCAAGTTATTTAGTTTACTTGTTTATTAACACATATATGTATAGTATATAGTAAATTTTGCGAGAACCTTTTATATCATATTTTATGAATTGTACGCATCTCTTCTCTAGGGTGTCGTAAAAGGTGACTTTAGACGGCAGACAGCTTATGCGTAGTACTATTTTTTATTCTGTACTTATATAATATCCAACAGCATACAACTAGCTCACCACCTATCACGCTGAGCATATTATTATGTGCAGTTGTTAATTGGACTGTGGCAGTGCGCTATTGTGATCTTCATTGCCTAGTTGCTGACTAACTATTTAGGGAAATTAGTCGTGATAAATCTATTAAAGAAAATAGTATTGGTAAAGTGTAGAGTGAACAATGTCGAATACGGTGCCCACAATCGAATGATCTATGGGCTCGTGTAACAGACCGCGAGCGCGCCTATGAAAAACCACAGACATAAATCGCGAACGACAGCGCGGTGTTTGATGGAGGTTTTTTGCGATTCCCGCGGCGCGCGCACTAATGCCAGGGGAATGGGCCTCGTTACGCCTCTGCTCACTAGCGCCTCTAAAAACACAACGAGGCAGTTAGCGCGACCCGCGGCTCCGCACTTCACCAGATCTCTATCCTGCCCGCGCGCCGCGGCAGAAAATAAAGTTCCGTTCAATGGAATTCATTTTATGTCTTCCTAACTAAATATATTTGAAATCGAAGTTATTTTACGGGGACGTACCGCATTCGGCAAACTCGACAACCCCAATTGGACGATATCCATCGTTTGCAATACCGTAGTGTAGCGTTAAAGGGTTACTAGCAAAAACGGCGTTGTATGTCCAACATTGCGTGGTTACTTCCGAGGTTCCCGCGTGAGTAGGGTAAGCGGGCAGGTAAACGGCGGTAACGCGTAATATATTTTTTCTTGTCGGTCATTTGTCTGACGCACGTGGGTTTTTGTAGACATTAAGCGCCTTAAAAAGGACATTTACCTTTGTGCCTCGGCTCGCGCGGAGCGACGCTCAATTGTTTCCGTTTAGCGGGAATATATCTGAGGAGCGCCAGCGGCGGCGGGCGGCGGCGCGCGCTCTTTTTTAATATAACCCCAGCTATTCTGTAAAGAAAAAAGGTTTCTCATATAAGTAATGACGTTACGCTGAAAGGGGAGTTGACTAAATTGCCTCTTATGGATATCTTCAAAGGTTTCGGATTACTTAAGAGTAATCTTACAATTTGCTTTCGTTTATAGCCGAATTTAGGGAGTTTGCTCCCGTTTACTCGCTTCAGTAATTATAGTAGCTTTTAGGCAGGTTTTAATACATATTTTTCTTTGTAACAGTTGTAGGGTAATTTAAGACGTACAAATACATATTTTCTAAAATCGCACCCATTATCTAGTTAAGGGTAACCTATCTTAAATTTAAAACTTTCCTTTACGAATTTCAATTGTTCGAAAACGGTATGACGAAGTTTTAAACCTTTCAAAATGGTGCACCTAATGCGTAGGTAGAGGGACTAATGCCCGTTTTCACCAACACACACTTAAATTTAAGGGACTCCTAACTGGCCTTTAGGGGGATCTTAGCAAGAATTCCGTTTTCACCAACGTTTAGGTGTCACTTAAAGCCTTAGGTGGTCTCTTAACTTTAGGGGGTCGATATTTCGCCCCCTAACGGGTCCCTAACGGTAAGTGTCTGTTTGCGTGGTATTTTTTGAAAGCAATCGTCATTACTTGGTGTGTGTTTGAAGGATTTATTTTAATTTCAATAATGGAGAGTGATTTAAAGCAGTTTTAGAGAGTTTGGAAACTATTGAAGTTGCGGAATTAGTTTCTAACCCACGATTGAATAGAAGACCTTGTATCCACCGTGACAGAGTCGATAACTTCAAAAGATACGATGATATCAAAGATATTTATAGTTTAATGTCTTTGGATGATATGGACTTTTTCATAAGATATCGATTATCAAAACATAGCGTTTTATTTTTAATGGAGAAAAAAGAGCACTTTTTAGAATTTCCAGACGATAAGTAAGTGTACATACATAATGTCGTTGAGCTTAACCAAATAGTGTATTTTTCATGTACTTATGTTGTTACTTAAGATCTTCCAATCCTATATTTATCATTCATTACAGGAATCAATCTGTTCCACATGTAAATCAGCTCCTATGCGCTTTACGATATTTTACAGTTGGGAATTTTTTCCTTACTGTGGGGGACCTAAATGCAGCGATATGTACGTTACATCAGAGTTGAACTTAATTGACGTCTCTGAGTACAGCTGTTACATTGAAAATTTTAATCAATCACATCAAATTATTTAATTTACTTTTATATTTACACAAGGTAATCTCGCGACAACCTTTTATATCATATAAATTGTGTAACGACGTTAAGTTAATAGTAAAACTTTATTTTTTTCTTTTTAGCGCATTTAAATAAAAACTTGTTTTTTTTATACATTTTAATTATTATTATTTTTTTACTTCTAAGTATTGGATTTAGAGTCTTCTAGCACTAAAGTGCTCGAAAAGACAAATCCAACGAATCCAAACTCGATGAGTTTCCGCCGTTTCGCGTAGGAGTTCCTATGGCCACCTCCCGACTCCATCATCAGGACCCTGGACATCATTTAACACTAAAGTGCTCGAAAAGACAAATCCAACGAACCCAAACTCGATGAGTTTTCGCCGTTTCGTTTAGGAGTTCCTAGGGCCACCTCCCGACTCCATCATCAGGACCCTGGAAATCATCTAGCACTAAAGTGCTTAAAAAGACAAATCCAACGAACCTAAAGTCAATGCGATTCCGCCGTTTCGTTTAGGAGTTCCTATGGCCACCTCCAGACTCCATCATCAGACCAGCTCAATGGTACCATAACATTGCATTGTCATCCTGCTTACATTAAGTATACCAAATTTTAGCTCAATCGGTTGAGGAGAACTGGTCTTAAATTCAGTTGCAAGATTTGTCCCACACATGTTAACAAACAGGGGAAGTCAAATAAAAGCTTGTAAAAAAAAGAACTGTCACTTACCTAAGGGACCCCTTACAAGGCAACACTTAGCATGGTGAAAACGAATTTAGGTAAGAGTCACACACTTAGGGGGACTCTTAACTTAAGAGTTACTTAGTAAGGAATGTGTTAGGGGCTTGTTGGTGAAAACGGGCATAAGACGCGTTATGACTGACGTCGCTGATCATAGTGCGAAGTATAGAAAGATAACATATAGAAAGTTAGACCTACTGCGATATAGGTTAGAATTAGAAGCGAGGAAGGCAAGGAGTTTCATATATACATCTAAGGGTTATTTCAAAAGCTAGTGATAAAGTTGCGTTATGACTAGTCATACGGTGAAGTAGACATATACTCGTAGATAGTTAGATCTACTGAAATACCAGATTTTTGCTTTTACATAATTTTGATTCCATAAACTTATCATAAGTACAAAAGTTTCATTTTCCAAAAAAACTGTTAGCCGATTATCAAAACTCCTTTTTTTCTTATGGAAGATGTTTTGCTTATTTACAATAATTTTCATATCTAGAAGTATTAAAATTCGAAGTAACTTTTTCTCTAAAATATCATACCCAGATTTTCGTTTTTAATTTTTTTTTGTTTTTTTTTATACCGTAGAACAAGTATTTGGTAGAAAGGTAGGGATAAAATTTGAATATTTATTTTTCCTTTAATTTTTAACAGATAAAGACGTATGTGTTGCTTAATACAGATATAACTCTTTAAAAATACAAAAATAAAAACATGGAATGAACAAACAGTAAGGTTTATTTTAAAAAAGAAGGTGCCTTTCCAAATAGCCCCCAGGGTGAGGTTATTTGGTATCCATACAAAATGACATAGAAAATATCTTTATAAACTGTTTTTATTTCAATATAAACACGGACGGCGATATTTGGTAACATACATTTAAACATTTAAATATAATGCAAAAGTCAACACTAAATAATTTAACATTTTTACATAAAAACTAATTTGGAACAAAACTGACAGACTCTCGCTAAATGTAGTTTTTAACATCACACGCGCGGTGTTCTTTTCTCTAAATTGGTCGAGATTGACAGATAACGGAGTTACCAAATGTTAGAGCATAAAAAGGTTGCGTTCACGTAAATTTTTTAACAGATAAAGAAGCGTTCGTTCAAGAATATTATTTTTTTCCAAAAAGCCCCACGGTTACCAAATAGCCCCGTTCTACCGGTATCTATAGAGTAAATAAACTAAAAAAAATCAATATTGTTGGTTAGGTCAAGGTGAGGTTAGAAATGTAGGTACACGTTGCGTGGGATTCCAAAACATAAAGATTTTGAAAAACATAACAAAATGATAATCGGCATTTCAAAATTATGTCGATTGTGTTTTCGATAAAAATAAAATTATAGAAAACAAAAAAATTAAAACGTTTTTGGTCAAATAAAATTCGTACAGGAAAATTTCGAATTGGAGATAGGTAACCCTAGTTAAGAACTAAGCAGAACATTATTTTGTAAGGCACAACTAAGGTCAGCGTCGTATGGGTAGATTTGTATTATATTTGCAGTACAAAAACTGTTGTCTAAGAAGTACCCAATAAGCGATTCTGCTGAAACAATTAATTAAGTACTAATTTTTTGTAATACATAATAATCCTTACATATAATTTGAAATGTTTATCATTTTATGTGAATTGTATGTAAAAAAAATGGTTAATGTGCAATGTTTGGCGCAACCTGCTCACCCGCCCTGCCCGGCAGCGCGCCAGGCATTAGCCTAATCCCTGTAACATCTCCTTAAGGTCTAGCCGAACTAGCTCCACAATTCATTTCAACAGCTCAAATTGGCTTTCAACATTATTATTATAAGAACGCTATGAGAGTAAGGGAAGCAAAGGATGTGTGTCACGGTCGTAGCTGATGGTAAGCTGTGGCCTCTGCTCACCCCTCCGGGAAGCGGCCGCGATGTATATGTGTACACACACCCGCACTGGGCCGCATTGGGCCCACGTGTTGGGTTAAGGCCCAATCTCAATAAATGTGCTGTTGTCCGTGTGGGAAGGCCTGTGTCCCACAGCAGGAGGTTTTTTATGCAAACGATGGCAAATGAACCAGCTCATCACCTGATGGAAAGAAATCACCGTCACCCAAGGACACCCAAGCCAGAGGAATCGCAGATGCGTAGCCAACCTTTGAGGAAGGAGTAGACTCGTTTCTTGCGGATCTCCAAGTCGTAACGTTCCGGGAATACCGCCGCTGTGGGCTGGTTTCATAGCGCTGTCGTTCGTGAAAAAAAAACATCAGGTAGGAATCAACAACAATCACAACACCACTGCATTCAAATTCAATTTTTTTTCAACGTTTTCTTATGTAGTGGTTTCAATAGAATTACATGATACCTAGCAAGGAGGTGCAAACACATTTCTCGCGCCATCTCGCGCTGCCATAATGGCGTCTCCTTAATCCCGCGTCAAAACTTCGCTCTTTATATTTTGAGCGTTCCTAATTAAAAGTTGCCCGTCCCGGGACAGGTGACACAATCTGCTGATAAGTGATTCAATTATTCAAAGTTGCTGCTTGATAACAACTTTCATTGTTTTAATATTACTTGGAGGGGCGTTGGAGTTCGTTGGGCTGCGATCATTTTTGCGCGAGTAATTATTTTCCTTGGAAGCAGCCTTAGAGTTAGACGTCTTAGGTGATTGGAGGGATTCCTCTTTAACTTTTTCTACTTTTTCTAGTGCTGAGGCGGCTGGGACTTTGCTTTTAGTTAATGCAATGGGACATTACTTTATTTATTCTGTGATATTACAGTATCTTACCATATGACATGGCATTACATTTCACGTAATATTATTTCGATATAACGTATTTGAAGATGAAAACTAGTTTCATTTATTTCTGACATTGACCTTCTTACGAGCACATAACTTTAATCCACAATCTATATCTTCATAAATCAACTGATTGAGCTTTGTGGACCCTGTCAGGCACACGAGATTAAGAGAGAGGATTACATTTTCACACAGTTATAATTTTATCCTAATAGTAATAATACTATAAACGCGAAAGTTTGTAAGATGGATGGATGTTTGTTACTCTTTCACGTAAAAACTACTAAATGGATTTCAATGAAATTCGGCAAACAGATAGTTTATAACCTGGATTAACACATAGGATACTTTTTATCCCGATATTCCCACGGGAACGGGAACCACGTGGGTGAAACCGCGAACGGCCGGTAGTAATACATACAATACCTACTATACTTACAACTTAACCGTACTTATAATTACGACTATTACTCTATAAGGGTTCATCTCGACAAGGGAATGAGGGCCGCAAAATCAGTCCTCTGCTATAGTCCGTTTCACCAAACAACAATTGCACGTGTGCTTTGGTAGTGAATCGAGTCTATCGTCGCTCTACGCTGGTGGATGTATGTGCAGTATTTAGTCCGTTAGTCGCCTTTTACAACACCTAAGAGAAGAAAGACGATGGAAGTACAGTCACGAGCACCAATAGGTATACACTTTGACGCTTATTCCATTGTATTAAGAGTTACAATTGTTTACATACTTTTGCTCGTGACTGTACTTGTACTTTTACCGTCTTATTAATAAAAATGGCCAAATGTTACACCTCGGTTTAAAGTGACGCTGTCTCGTTTTTGTTAAAGGAGACAGATAGAGACAGCGTCAATTTTATCCTACGTGTAACTTTAATCAACGTTTATTAATGACAGGGTTAGTGAGCATAACCATAATAATATATATTTTAACTGTTTGTAGAAATATTTCTGTACGTTTATTGTATTACGTAACGTACGTACCCTTTGCTGAAAATCGAAATCCTGGTTCTCAGATCGCCTTTTTACTAGATCACTTAAACAAGCAAATCTTAATTAACAATTTCAGCACCAGTCCATGTCTGTTCTAGAATATAAAAATTTGCTTTGTGGCTTCATAAGTTCAACTTAATTACTTCAATAGAATTCCGAGAGTCAGCCGCGCGCCGTGAGGGCTCAATCCATTTATTTAGTTGAACGAGAACTTTGACTGTTTTAAAACTATTAAAGCGCAGGTCATTTGGAAGTTAACTCCCCAGTCTTACATACTTTTGAACTTTATGGTCAATTGAGAGGTTCATTTTATAAAGGCTGATAACATTTTGCTAGAAATACTTTTTAAATATTCTATTTAAACTTGGTTAGTGACTAATTTATTTATTAGCGTTTTTATCTTAATGAGCCTTCTGAAGCACGGAGGAGGTCGACACATTTCAATTTGATTACATCCAGTGACCCGTCACAGAGGCGGTTAAAATTTATATGCAGTGTTGATATTTCTTCCGTCAAAACTTTTTTTTACATAAACATGACTAAGTAACGTACTCCGATTTACAATACCCACTTTACCGTCCAACCCCGTATAAATAATATGGCGTCTAACGTCCGGCCATTCTGACAGCTGTCAGAAAGTTAACCGAAGCTGACCGAGACTACCTACCAGAGCTGACAAAAAAGCTTAGAACTAAACCATTGCTAAATCTATATCAAAACCTAAAATACGTACCAAATGCTTAGAAAACGCAGTATTTTAATAAGTTAACAAGTAATTACAAAAAGCTATAACAAAAATGACAAAAATAAAGATTCCAAGACAAAAAACAAAAAATATTTTTTTATATCGACATGTAGAAGTCGTTATTACTTGGAAGTCACTGTTTGAAACTATAAAGAATCATATCATTTTCGCTACCTAAAACCATAACAATTATTTTGATGTGCACATCATTAGGAAGAACGATGATTACGAAGATTAATTAACACATTTTTAGCACAAAAAAAATCCTATGCAAAAAATGGCGAACCGTCAAAATTGTCAACAATTTCATTTTTTTTACTAAAGTTTCTCGTACACTGTGCCGTAGTCTCTATTGCTCTACGGATAAATCAATATCTTGTTTTCTCTAATTTTTCTTGCGGAACTACAAACTAGGTGCATTGAGCAACAACCTTAACAAAGAACGTTGCCGTGTTTAAGGCGCTTGGTCAGATTTTTTTTTATTAGAATGTCACTGTCTACATATTTAAACAAACATAACTAATCCTTAACTAAAATTAGTTTGCGATTATTTTGATGTGCATTTATTTAGGAAATACGGTGAGTAGAAGAGTATTATTATACGACATTTATAAAGACGCTTACGCTGCAAAATTCCGTTTTGGCGAACTGTCAATTTCATTATTTTTTTCTGTGAAATTATGTTAGCCATTAGATAGATTTCTTTTACTTTTATAATGAATTAGTAACCACAGAACCGCCTCAAATTTTTTGATGCACCTACGTACTACGTGTTTTGGGTGACTACAGTCACCGTGGACGTTTGCGAGTACAAAATTCTCGGTGACTATAGTCACCCAGGACGTATGCGAAATTTTTGCGCTCGGTGACTATACTCACCTTGGACGGGTGAGTGGACGTACTTTCCGCGGGGTACGAAGTCTTGACTATATGGTCTTATTTTCATATGGACCGTGGGGAAAGAAAAAAGGCATACAAATAGGTCGCAAGCATGTTTGCCATCTCACTTTTAACATAATGTTTTTATTTTCAGTAAAAAAATTGAAGTAGACCGGATCGCTGACCGATGTTCTCGTGATATAGGTCAGGTCTGCGTACTATAACAAAATGGATGAGATTGTATGTAGAATGTTATAAGATCAAAAGAATTGTCTCAATTTTAATGTTTTTGAAAGAAGTGAGGCAGGTCATAGCAAATGGAGAACTGCGGCTATGTCCTGCGAGAAACGGCCGTAATGTATGTAAGTATCTCCTATCCTCAGTGCTTAAGGATTCCGAGTGAAGCGGGCCTCTACCTTCGGCCTTATCGTCACTTACCATCAGTTGAGATGAAGGAAAAGTGCGTACCCGTAAAGGATAAACATACATACTGTATGTTGTATGTACTAAGTAAATGAATGGAAACCACTATTTGACGTGACGGAAAAGGACAAACGGCAAAGAGCGGGCCGCTCGCGCCGGCGGCGGCGACTTTGCCGGGAGACTGCGCGCCGCTCGACCGAGGAAAGGTCGGCGGGGCGAGGGCAGTAGGCGCACTTCGCGGAGGGCCCGGGCTTCAAGCTGCGTGATAACACAGCAAGTTTTAATTTCAATTATTGATTTCGTAGTAGAGCTGTGTAGAACACTACTGTAAGGTATCACTGTTGCCAACTAAGAATTCTGTCTATATGTACTACTAATGTCAGTGATAGATAAACTTGACTCTCAGAAGATTGATTTAAATTAAAGTCTGAATTGTCACCAAATAGATGTCATTTTTTTTGTATTACACTTGTGAATATATAGGTACGTATATAGCTGGGCGCAAGCTTATAGGATAAGTGTGGCGCGGCTGTTCATGCGCGTCTGGGAACAGACGAGTTACCCATAGTTTTGTTAGGTCTTCGTATTGCGCTAAGAAGCGACAATAGCGTCAGCGCAGCCGAAATGACATTTGCTAGGACCTTACGAATGCCATGTGACTTTTTTGACATCACGTCGGGGTCATTTAATTATTAGTACGTACATAAAGACAGTATTCTTGGATAGCAACAGTGATACCTTACACTACCAACATATCTCTTACCTTGGATGTCGTAAAAGTCATCTAACTAATTAAAGACTGCACACATACATATAACAGCAACGTGGACTATAGCAGTTGCTGCTTTTGCGGCCCCCATTGCCTAGTCTTTGACTAACCTTTTGTGAATCTCTATCTATCTAGAGATTCCCAAAAGGAATCTTTTAATAGTTGTGAATATAGAGCACATTGCTCGTAGAACCAACAGCCGCTAGAGCAGAACGGTTCTTGGGTGGCGACCGCGTACGGGAAGGCGCAGTGTGGGCAGTCCTCACACAAGGTGGACCGATGATCTCCGCTGGATGCAGCACAAGACTGGTCGTCGTTAAGATCCTTGGGGGAGGTCTTTGTCCAGCAGTAGCCTTTCTTTGGATGATGATGATGCTATGCTAAGTTAATATCTGTACACCTGACGTGAGACAATAAAATTATGAATTATGCAAAATTCAAATGGGAATTTGCATAGTAATAAGTAAATGCTCTAAGATTTGTTGTATCCATCGTCTTCGGGCTGCGGTGGCCTTCCATCAAACAGTTCATCTACTCAAATAAATGAAACAGACTATACTGCTTGTGTGTGCACTGCGGCACCAATATCGGCAGCGCGTGTCAGCGTCTCTCGCGCGATCGCATCGCTTCTGCTCCAGCACTTTGCGCACGTGCCGGCTGGATCTTTTTTACGAGATTCGGATTGTTCACCGATGGTTGTTTCGCTATTATGTTATAACTAGCCTCCCGAAATAAGATTTATTTTTAAATATGATTCTTAGCTATACAATGGCTAATAAGTAAGAAAGCAGCTTTCCTCTAAGATTAAAAAAGATAAGATGTCATCAGTATAAACTTTTTTATGTTCTACGTCAATGAAGCGCTCACCTGCTGTTACGTAACGACTAGGCAGAAGGTAAGAATCCAATCCGGATTCCTCAACCATCCCATCTATGAACTCGAAACTCACTATGTCCTATCTGGGAATTGAACTCGGGCCCTTCAGATATCGGGTCGAGTAACTTGCCACTTAGCCACCAAGAAAAAATAAATAAATTTACAAAAAATCATACAACGCCGAATGTTATAAGAACAAAAAACTCCCAGAAAAAATAAAAAATAATAAGCCAGCTCTTATCGTCACTTACACAGGTGAGATGAAGCACACCTATGTTTGCCCGTAGCGGATAAAAACTTAAAAAACTATTTATGTTTTACTCCAGAAACATTATTCTTGTAAAGGCCTTCACACACGGCATTTATATTGTATATTAATGTGCATTACATATCGGGATATAACACGAGAGCTATAATATACATTATAGCTGTCGTGTGTGGTCTCCTGACGATTTATATGGAAAGATGTAGTGAGATGTCTCGTATATACATCTTTACATTATAGCTTCCGCGTGTGTAGGTCTTTTTAATCGTGTCCCGCGCCCGACACACAACTGGAGCAGCTCGCCGGGCCGTCCAGCCGTCCCAGCCGTCCCAGCCATCGCAGCCGTCCCTCGGCTACGATTTGTATTATTGGTCATCACTCACGCACGTCAAACCATTGATTTAATACAACTAGAGCAGCTATAAACTATAAACATACCATACTAAAAATGTGCTCAGCATGTGCTCAATACAAGCGTTGTTGTGATACACCTCCAACAACACATGCTGAGGCGTGGGGTCCTGATTAATTGTTTTGTGTATGTGTTATTTTAAATATTTTTTGTGTGTCAATATTATATCTTTCTCTTACTCTCCCACTCAGCTCCATGACAGCACACGGAAAGAAATAATTAGTTGGGTTTACCATATTTCAACAAAATTTTAGGGTTAATATGGCACCTACTCTTGAGTTTTGTTGAATGAACAAAAACTGTATTGTTGATCAGTTACGGTAATTTGAACTTATTACATATATCTTTTGTTGTTTTAACGTATTTATTTTGTAAATTTAACTTTAAAAATGGTTATTTCAACAACTTGAACAGTAAAATCAACAATTACCTATTGAATTATGCATGAATTGTTACGCCAACATGTACAAATAGGTAAAAACAACTGTTTTCATATCAACAAAAACTTTTCTGTGAAAACAACAATTTGTTCATGTTGCTTTAACCCATCACTTTGTTAATTCAACTAATGTGTCGCCAACCCGTGCAAAATCAACCTTTTTGTTCTTTCAGTGCAGGCAACGCGTGGGCCGCTGGCGGGGCTTTGTTGGCAGCCGTTTGCAGCCACTGAGCCACAAAAACCTTCTTCCCGGTGGTGTCTCTAGTTATAATATCTCAATACGTCTAACAGACTTTGAGCCATCTTTTCCTGAACTTTTTTATTATTTATCTTGTGACGTTTTGTGTGTTTACGTCAAGTGAGCATTTATTTGCAATACTGACTAGAATCCTAAAATAGCTCTACAAGTACTTGTTGTACGGTCTAATTACCGCACATGTTACCGCGTCAGCGAATACCTTTTATTGTAATTACAACTAGCGGATTCAATTACTTATAATTTAATTACCTAAGTATATAGCATTCATATCAGAACAACTGTATCGTTAACTGTGTATCAAGTTCAAGCCAATAAATATTTTATAATTATCAAGGATTTATCATTTATCAGATCACATAGCAAGAGTTCCATACGTCATCATCAAGGATCGTACAGAACATATGGTCCTTCGAGCAAAGTTAAGTGTTTTTTTGTGTTTCTCGTGTGACAGCGAATCGGTTCTCCGGCCGCCCACCAGCGGGTCTCACCGGCTTAATTGAGAAGGCGCATAATATCATTCGTCAGCGCATCAGACACTAAGCCATCAAGAACCAGCAAGTTTAAAAAACAAGTATCAAGTGATGGTGTGAAGATTTGTTGTGAAACACAAGTCCACATTTTTATCAAGTTTGTGCACATAAAAATTTTATATTACTATCAAAACAGGTACCTATACAAACAAGTTTTACAGTTAACGGTTCATTTAGTTAGAAAACAAACTTAATTACATATCAAGCTCTATCAAGTTATCAAGATGGATATGAATGACATACTTTATCAGCAAGCTTTATTAGCAGATGAGATCAAGAAGATTTTAATCAACTTTAAAAAGGATGGGCCATCCCGTAGGACTCCAGAGCAAATCAAGAGACGCCTGGACTCTTTGGAAAGGTGTTGGAATGAATGCAAAGCTAATCATGTGAAGCTTTCGGAAACACTACTTGCGGATGAGGAATATTTCGTCGGAGGTCATTATCAGCAGATAACGCAAAGCTATTTGGACGCTAAGCTATATATCGAGAAAGCTGGCACCACCACCACTCCTAGGATACCTTCTGCAGTACCTAGCACCTCGGGAAACCACTCTTTTGAGGAGAGGTAGCCGACCCCGCCTCGTACAAGTGAGGAGTCCCAAGCAGTACAACAAGACGACAACGCTATTTTTGAAGATACTGTGACCACTCCAGACCGTAATGTCCAACCAAGGAGACTGAACTGGAACACAATGATGAACACCATACATTCAGGCAACAACAGCAAGCTTGACGAAATGTTTCGAAGGCAGTTAAGTAACTTCAAGGCATTTAAGAGAACTGTCTCCTACATAAATGTAGAAACCATGCAAGAAAGATGGGAGTTTGAAGATACACTGAGAGCTCTGCAGATGCGCTGGAAAGCAATAGACTTACTCCACTGTTGCATAGTTGATTAAAACAAGAAAATATTTCAGGGTAACAAAATAAAACACATTTTATGATCAAATTAATGTAATGATTTACAATTATATGTTCTATTTCGAAAATACCATGAATCAATTTTATTACAAAGTTAAGTTTCCATAAATCAAATTATTTATAGTTTTAAATTTTTTGCAATTTCTCTTATAAATCTGTTTTTTGGAAATTTTTCTTTTGTTTCGAGTATTTTTTCAATACGTTTCTCCTTTAAAATATACTTTCTAATCTTCTTTTTTGGTGGTTCTCCGTTTAATACTTTCTCGATTTCAGTATCTTTAATTGTACTTTCCTTAATCAATTCACTTATTAAATGATAAAATCCAGGTTTTTTTATTGACTATTTGATTTATGTGATGATGATTTATGTGATTCCTTAGAAGAAAGTAAATCTTTTAAATATTTGCTTAAAAGCAAACGAACAATATAGCCATGGATTACTCCTGGTATTTTGCGTTGTATCAGAAATAGAAATAACATGCAGAAGAAATCAAAAGTTGATCCGGGTAATGAGATTTTACAAATTACTTACAAAAGGTATCGCAATTACTGTAACAATCTAATTAAATAATTAAAACGAAAATATGATAGGGAACAATTGGCACAATCAACAAAAAATTCTAAACTATTGTGGAAAACGATTCAAAATATAACTAGCCTAAAATCGACGAAAACACAAAACATTGAATTATTATCTACAAACAGCTCTCCTACTGATTCAGTTAATTTTGTCAATGATTTTTTCTCGTCCGTGGGTAAATCATTGGCCGAATCTTCTCTTGCTAACGTCTCCACACCTAACTCTGCTAATATACTACCAAACCCCCAATGTTCATCGTTCGCTCTTCTTGATACCGATCCTTGGGAAGTGCATAGTATAATTAAGGGTTTAAAAACAGACAGCGCGCCGGGCCTTGATAACATCACTACCAAATTTTTTAAGCTTGCATCAGATTATGTTGTCCCTATCATTTGCCACCTGGCGAATTTATGTTTTCGAGATGGAGTTTTCCCTTCTCCGCTGAAACAGTCTATTGTCACCCCGGTGTTTATGGGTGGTAAACGTGACAATGTCAACAATTATAGGCCAATATCCGTATTGCCTACTATTTCAAAGATTATAGAAAAACTCCTAAATGTTCGGCTTCAAAATTATCTTGATAAATTTAACCTTATTTCCAATTCCCAATTTGGCTTTCGAAAAGGAAAATCCACGGAAGATGCAGTGGTAGCTCTTACATCTTGAATAGCTGACCAATTAGACAAAAACAACAAATGTTTGACGATCTTTTTAGATTTAAAAAAGGCCTTTGACACTGTGTCGTTTCCCATCTTGCTACAAAAACTAGAGCGTATCGGTATAAGGGGTATGCCACTTAAATTATTCAGAGACTACTTATACAATCGAAAGCAGAGAGTCAAAATTGGTGAATATATAAGTCGCGACTTAGAAATCTCATATGGAATTCCTCAGGGAAGCGTCTTGGGCCCCACACTATTTCTTATTTACATAAATGAACTGACTGATATCAATGTTAAAGGGGGACGTGTATTCTTCTACGCTGATGATACAGCAATTGTTTTTACCAGCACATCTTGGAGCTCAGTTTTCAATAATGCTGAACGTGGACTCTCTATAGTATCAGAATGGCTTAAATCCAACCTTTTTACGCTTAACACTAGTAAAACAAATTATATCTGTTTTTCTACAACTGTAAAAGGTCTTGTAAATTCATATTTAGGTTTGAAAATTCATCAATGTAAAATTTTTATCTCAACCTGTAGCTGCCCTGATATTGAGAGAGTCGTATCTACAAAATATCTTGGTATACTAATTGATCAGCGCTTGTCTTGGCACCCTCATATTGATTTTGCTAAAGATAGAATAAGAAAGTTGATTTGGGTATTTAAAAAGTTAAAGCATATTGCTTCTAAGACTCTTTTAAATCAAATATACATAGCTTTGGTGCAATCTCTAATAGGATACTGCATCCCTGTATGGGGTAGTGCTACAAAGACTAAATTTCTCGACATAGAAAGAGCACAACGCTGTCTTATTAAGGTTATGTATTTCAAGCCGTACAGATTTTCCACAAATAACCTTTATAAATTATGTAATCTTTTAACAGTAAGACAATTATACATCCTTCAAACAACTCTAAAACTGCATCAATCGTTACCTTTTCGCCCTAAAACTTTAACTAGCAGGCGAAAGATAGCTGTCGAAAAGCATTACACTAAAACTGCAGCCGCGAAACGACATTATAAATATCAGTCAGTTCATTTGTATAATAAAATAAATAAGACAATACATATCTACCTAATAAAACTACACGAGTGTAAAACAAAATTATGTAAATGGCTGAAAACACTTACTTATAATGAAACAGAGTCACTTTTAGAATATTAGTTGCTATAACTTGGAAAATACTAGGGTTTTATCATGAGTTTTATAGATATATTTTTTTTTTAACCGATACTGCGTGATTAAAAAAGTAAAATCTATATCGTATAATAAACCGTATTTAACAATGAATTCAAAACTACCTAATAATAAAACAAATAAATAATAATACATAATATAATAAAATTAAAATAACAAATCATTAAAAATAAATTAAAATTAATTTATAAATTATACATATAACAGACACTCACTCACATATTTAATAATTATATACACTGTATGCTGAGAACTTGTTATTGCGTTACTATAAATTTATTTCTATAATTAAGCTCATTATAATAATAAATGATAATATAAGAGATAAGAAAGAGCGGGACTATCTGCAACAGGCATAATTATATGCTTAAAAGGTAGTTCATTGCATGTTTATCAGACTTGTTGTAATGAAATTAATATTTAGAATTTTTTTTTTGAATTTTTTGAATTTTTTAAACCCCCTCTCTTCCCTTGGTTGTCGTAAAACGCGACTATCGGACTAAAGACTGCACATACATCCAACAGCAAAGAGCGGTGATGTGCTCACCACCTGTCACGCTGAGCACATGAGAAGTGCAATTTGGTGAAAAGTGGACTATGGTGGAGGACTGCTTTTGCGATCCTCATTGCCTAGTCTCTGACTAACCCTTCGGGGATAATAGTCGTGTTTATATGTATTTAAGTCACTCTTTAGGTCGATTAGCCTTTGATGTACCTTATCGTCACCTAACATGCATGTTTTTGTTATTGGTGTTTTTACATTTTTATTTTTTCCTATTTTTGGTAGAAAGGTAGTTCTTATTAGACTAATTTTATGTTATATAAGTAGAATACTTAGTACTTTCTTTATTCTGTTTTACAAAACCACCGCAGTGCTGATATATCTTTATTTACAAACCTTTGTATCTCATTTTAAGCAAACTGTAAAGTTTTTATGAGAAATAAATATTCTTTAAACCGAACATCACGTGAGGAGGAACTCTTAAATTTCCTACTAGGAAATACCCTAAATACACTAAATTCAGAACTTATGGGTTTCTAAAATTATAAGAGCTAAATCCAAAAAAAAATTTGAATTTGACCCAAAAACTAAAAAAGCCAAAAACTTAAAAATTTAAAACTTTCCAAAACTTAATATAAACATAAATTGAACATTAAAATACGTAAAAATTAACTTTATTCAAAAAAATTTATAACAAAATTCTCTTCAAAAATAAATTTTTAAAATAAAAATAAAACCTAACCTAACCTAATATGGCGCATGTTACTAGCCCGCAGCCGGGTGTAGCGAGTGAACCGGAGACGCCTGGTGATGCGGAGCGGTCGTACATGACGGTGAACGACATGGCGACCTTTAAGAACCTGGTCAGGCGTTACTGCGGTGAAATACCTCGGCGGTTGTAGCGGGCAAGTCAGTCACCAGAGCCAACAAGCAGGGGAACCTCGATGCCACTAACAACATCGAGAGATGCTTGAAACGACTAAAAGACAAGTGGGAACCGCAACCTGAACCCGAACCGGAGTTCTGGTCCACCCAGGAGAACATTAGCGAGGACAGCGTTCGAGAGTTAGGTAGCTCAAAAGGTCGACGAGATGTTGGCGCTGCAGGCGCGTCTCGAAGATCTTGTGCGGCTAACCGCCAATATGGTCACAGCCACACTGAAGGAGGCTCCTCTCGCCCATGGTCCGCCGACCAGCGCTCGCACTGTCCGAATCACCCAAGAGGCCTTGCTCCCGAACGCTCCCTCCTATGCGAACGTGGCTGCTAAGACCTTGCCACCTACGCCCAAGACACACCCCGCAGTCATAGTGTCCTCCTATGACTGCACGTTGAAGCCTCCGGAGGTGGTGTCCTTCTGGAAACAGGAGATGTCCTTCCGGAGGCACAAATACGCCCCGATTAAAATTCAGTCGCTGCCCAAGGCCAAGCTGAGGGTAGAGTTTGAGGATGGGAGGCAGTGCGAGGAAACCATCGCACGTCACGTCAACAGCACTAAATTCGCCGCAGAACAGGCGAAGCTACCGCCACCGCTAATCATCCTAAAGGGCATATCCAAGGATGTTGCCCGCGAGGAGTTAGCGGAGGTCCTAGTTGCTCAAAACGACATTGAAGTGACCCGCATCTGCTTCCTAACCTCCGACCGAAACCCGGCACTGTATAACGCGGTTGTCAAGGTCACCCCCGAGATGCAAATTACCATCTTAGCTTTCGGGAGGCTCAACGTGGACCATAGTAGGGTCCACGTTGAGGACTTCTGCCGTTTTATGCAGTGTCGGGAGTGCCTTCAGTACGGCCACACGAAGGCGAAGTGTAAGCCCGAAAGGAAGCCATGTGCCCATTGCGCTGGTCCGAGCCACCAAGTAGCACAATGCCCCAATAAGACCCAGGGGCCAAAGTGCTACAACTGCTCGGCCCATAACCTGCGCATGGGCACAAGGGTCGATACCGGCCACAACGCAACAAACGCCAGCGAGTGCCCCCGTATTCCGTCAATGGTCCTGCGCCTGTAGAGTCAGACCGATTACGGTATTTAGACAAATCTACACAACTAATTAACTTAATTATTTACAAATATAGCTAAACCTAAATTAATACTAAATTTAACAAAAAAAACAAATAAAATAAATAAAAGCACTAATAAATAATATAAATAATTAAAACTCACTTAAATATTTAACTTATAACTATAATAACAAAACTTAAAATTAAACCTTACCCAACTAAACTAAACCATGAAATAAACAACATAACTGAATTATAATTAACTAAATCAAATTAAATAAAAATAAACAAAACTTAAAAAAAATTAAGTAGATGAGTCTAAACAAACAAAAGAACCTAAAAAACCCAATTAAACAACAGACCGGACATCTTAAAATAAATAAACTTAAAAAGCCTACAAACTATAAACTACATTACTAAATTAAAAATAAAAATCACTAGAATACCAAAACAAATTAAACTTAAACTTAAACTTAACCTAAACTTTTAACCGAAATTTAAATTAAACCTAATAGTTAAATAAACAAAAATAAATACTCTAAATAAAAATCTACAATTCAAAATTCTAAAAATACAAATATATAAAATAAAAGAAAATTTTGCACTTCCAAAACCCTAAAATCTAATTAAAATATACAGTACCTCCAATTCCTTTCTTCCCCCCCCCTATTTCCTTTTCTTCCTCTTCTTTCCTCTTCATTTCCCCCCCCTTGGTGCCCCGCAATTCGTTGGAAGTGGACCTTCAGTCCACCCCAATAAAAAGGACAAAGTCCTATAGCAAACAAGTAATAAAATAAAAGGGAGTCTGGCAACACCCTGCCTCTGTTTATATTGTGCTCGTAATCATTTTTCCGAAAATTATTGATAAACCAAACAGATTGCTGTTGAGGTACCTGCTTTGTGTTGTGCGAGTCGACGCCGAGCTGCACCAACGTTCGCGAGAAGAAATTCCGACTAATTTACTCAAATATCTAAGCAGATAAGTCAGATTATTATACCCACATCTTTTACAAATCGGGACTTGTCACGATTTGTTTGTAGAATACCCACAAGACACTAGCATTTGTAGTTGTCAAATTCAATTGACAGACTTCAATTTGAGTTTGACACAGCCATAGTGTAGCCATCTTGGAAATTTTGCCCATATTCGGGGACTTCACTAACAACACTTGTACGAGTACATAGACCTGCGGCACAGTGGATAGACCCCAAACTATCGGGGCAGCAAAAATGAGTACCAACTGTTCCGGATGTGGTGAACCCATATGTGATCCGTATTTTATGGAGTGCTCAAAATGCAAGAAGAGCTTCGACTTGCTATGTATAAAATTATCAATAGAGCAATTTGACCAACTTTCTCAGCAGCAGAGACTCAACTGGCAGTGCCCCTTCTGTATTTGTTCGCAGCCAAAGGTGGACAACAGTTCTACTCCAGTCCGAGTATCAGCTTCATCACAAAAGAATAACAATCATTCAAAAGCGAGTGAAAATATAAATTTGACTCGCGGAAGCAAGCCACAGGCAGTAAAGGCAAAGCCAACGAAGGAGAGTGCACCTGTCTCATCTGAGACCTCAGCAATACTATCAGAACTACGACAACTAAAACAAAAAGTGGCTGATGTGAAGAAGCAGAACACGGAGATAAAACAAGAAGTGTCGTCAATATCTGCCACTTTGACGCAGACTATAAAAGAACACACTAAAAAACTACAGGAGGCAGAATTAGAAATTACTCACCTAAGATCAACTGTCGGATGCCTTCAGCAGCAATTAGCAACACAATATCAAGACAACATGAGGAACGACCTAGAAATAGTAGGAATCACAGAACAGGCAAACGAGAATTTGAACCATATTGTACTATCAGCCTCAAGAAAAATGGGTGTTGAACTGTCTGACGCAGATATTAACGAAATTTTACGAGTGGGCTCAAAAACACGCAAAAGCCACACAGATGCAGCTTAACAGCAGGCTCCTCGTCCTATAATCGTTAGATTAGTAAGAAAACAAAAAATTGGTTGCCTGTAAAGTCGGTATACGGGCGAAAGTTTTACGTGACAACGACTTTGAGTGGTAAAATAATTTTAATGTGAATATTCATTCGTATAGTAGGAAGAAGGATGAAATAATAGTAACAATTTAAAACATTTATTTAAACAAAGAATTATATTTAAAACATAGTTGAGTGGGAGAGAGACGCAAGGCATTCGGCGGGCCTCTCTCTCGTTCGGTGACTCATCGTAACGTTACCGAGCGTTACACTTTTTCATAAGTGACTCCCAGCCGCAACCTAATTTAAGACGTTGTCACGTCAAAAAGAGATGAACTGATCAAAGCCGCCAAGATTAGGCGTAACTTAACTACCGAAAACGTATCTGGAGGTCCACCCTCAACCTTTTTTCTTAATGAGAGGCTCACAAAAGAGAACAGATATTTATTTCGCCAATCAAGAACCCGAACAAACGAACATCAATTTCGATACTGCTGGATTCGGAATGGCGCCGTCTATGTTAGAAAGGCTGATGGGAAATCAGCGATACGTATTTCTACGCTTGTTGATTTGGATGAAAAAGTCGGACCTCCGAAATTATTGGGAAACGCAGTATTGTAGATGCGACTTGGATCTTGTTTTGATTTTGTTACAGTCGCTTTTAGTACAATTATTATTATTTTCACAATAAGTCATGCAAAATTGTTATATTAATGTTGGTCAGGCAAAATTGTTAACACACATACAATATATTATTACACTTTTCTCGTTCTGTTACTCACCTACACAAAATATTTTTTCATGCTCAAAAACGCAACCCACACTTTCCCAACACAACACTTATAGAGGCAATGGACGCAATAAGGTACTGTTGAGCGTACGCAGTCTTATAGTAAAACTAATTTTAGATGTTGAATTTATCATATTACAAAAGATAATTAAATAGGAAGTTTAGCTAGTGATCTTGATGAAGCATTAGCCATTGACTGCCGGGTGCTCAACAACATTGACGTTTGTGGTAGCTTTCTTTCGTCTGTTCATAATTTTAAAGCTCTTACTTGGAATATTCGAAGCACACAGAAGAATTTTGATTCTTTCTTAGTAACCCTAAAACGCTCTAATATTGATTTTGATGTGATTGTTTTGACAGAATGTTGGTTAGGTGACAACACAATCATCCCACAATTGCCTGGATATGAATCCTTTCGTACACATAAATACATTAACAAATGTGGCGGTGTGACTGCATATGTGAGGGAGAATTTGAATGCCCAAGTGGTTGAGTCATCTTGCACGGACTGCAACTGCTTGGAGATCGCGATTGGTAATGATCTTTTGGTACTTGCTATTTACCGGTCTCCTTCGTTCTTTAATATAACGAACTTTTTGGTAGACCTGGACCGAATACTTCAATCATTTAGTAATAGGGATGCCATTATAGTTACTGGAGATCTAAATCTTGACCTTTGTTCTGTACCTCTAAGTGAGCAGTGTATTGAGTACATGTCGGTTTTAACGGAGCATCAATTATTACCCGCTATTGACAAACCAACGAGAAAGGATGCCTGTCTTGACCACTTTTTCGTCAAAAAGAAAATAGTGCAGGCTTTGGGCTTGGTATGCGGAACTGACACTACGGATCACTATATCTGCCTATTGGGACTTGCACTTGGACGAGCAAAAAAGGAGTTAAAACGTTCATACCTTAGGATCGATAACGATGCTGTGACGAAGGTACTTTGCGCTGCCGACTGGACGGCGGTCACTGAAAGTGAAGATGTAAATGAAGCTGCTGAAACGTTAAGCAGAATTATTGACTCAGCAATAACCTCAAACACTAAAAGGGTCACAATATCACGCTCCAAATTTATAATAAAACCTTGGATTACACCAGGGCTTATTAAATGTCAAAAGCAACGAGACCGGCTACATTTACAGGCAAGGCGGAACCCATTGAATAAGACGGTGCAAATAACTTATATACGTTACCGCAACTTTCTGAATAGTATTCTTCATAAAGTAAAGACTAGTTATGAGAACCAAACTCTAACCACCAACAAAGATAACCCCAAAAAGCTTTGGCACACTATCAAAGACATTTGCCACTTGAAAAAGGTTCAGAAATGTCCTATCGAACTATCTGAAACGAAATCTGACCTCAAATCCTCTTTGAACCACTGCAATACCAATTTCGTGAATGCAGGAAGAAAACTTGCCAACCCAATCTTGAACTATTTGTCGGTGTCACAGGAATCACTGGCTACAGCCGCTGGTAAGAGGATTAAATCAACATCCCAATCTGTCTTTATGTATCCTACGGATGAAGATGAAGTTTGCAAACTTATAAGTGATCTGAAACCTGACAGCTCGCCGGGTATAGATAAATGTCCACCATCTTTGATAAAGCAAATAAGAGACGTAATTGTAAGACCATTGACTCATATCTTCAACTTGAGCATATCATCGGGAATTTTTCCTGAATGCTGGAAGGTAGCGATTGTCACACCAATCCATAAGGACGGGGACAAATCTGACCCTGGTAATTACCGGCCAATTTCGCTACTAACAGTGTTTTCCAAACTTCTTGAGAAGATCGTGAACAGGAGATTAGTAAAGTACCTGGAGAAAAATAACCTAATCCCAGAAAGGCAGTATGGTTTTCGATGTGGCAAATCTACGGAGGATGCAGTGCTTGCAGTGGCCAACACGGTTTCAGCCGCATTGGATGGTAATGAGCGCTGTATCGGTGTTTTTATTGACTTGGCTAAAGCATTCGACACCGTCTCGATTCCAATTTTGCTAAGTAAGCTGAGTGCCTTGGGAGTAAGAGGAATTGCTCAGAGTTGGTTCTTAAGCTACTTGAGTAGGCGTGAACAGTGTGTTCGTGTGGGCACAGATACGAGCGACCTACAGTTTGTAGAGTTCGGAGTGCCTCAGGGCAGTATCCTGGGCCCTACACTATTTCTCGTGTATTTAAGTGACATTCTGGAATTACAGATAAGAAACTCTGAAATCATTTGCTACGCGGACGATACGGTCATTCTTTTTCGAGACTCTTGCTGGGGGGAAGTTTTTGAAACAGCCGAGAGGGGTATGATAGCGATTTCTAAGTGGTTAAAAGAGAATCTCCTTACGATAAACATGGCTAAAACAAAATATCTAGCTTTCCACAAAACGATTGCATCCCAACCGCCATCATCACATCGCTTAAAGCTACATGACTGTGATTTATTCTTCCAGGGCTCAGCATGCAGCTGCTATGAGGTCGAAAGAGCCGGCCACCTAAAGTACCTAGGTGTAATACTGGACGAGAAGCTCTCTTATAAACACCATATTAATCAGTTGTCGTCGCGGATCAGGAAAACCATTTTTATAATGAAATCGCTAAGATACTCCGCGACGAGGGACACTCTTTTTCTTGTTTATAAGGCTCTTTGCCAGTCGCTTTTACAGTACTGTATCAGAGTTTGGGGAGGTGCTGCCAAGACAAATTTTATTGAACTCGAAAGAGCTCAACGGTCGGTTCTAAAAGTGATGCTACGTAAACCCTTCAGGCACAGCACTGATGAACTTTACAGAGAGTGCAAAGTATTACGAGTGAGGCAGCTGTACATATTTCGGGCAGTAACAGCCATGCACTCTACAATCCTTGAATCGCCTGGCTACGAGCTATTGATTGGCAGACGTGTTTATAGGATTCCAACTCCTCCTACCCGTACCTCCTTTGCAAACCGTCAATCTCTCTTTCTTATTCCGCGTATTTATAACATCGTAAGCCGAAAAATTGATTTGAGGAACGTGACCACCCGCACTGCAAAGCGGGTTCTGGAGTCTTGGCTCATGGGCCTGAGTTATGCTCAGACGGAGAGTATTCTGCCAACGTGAACCTCCAAGCCTTTAATACACACATCACATACACACCACACTCACAAACACATCTCACTCACAGACTCACACATTATGATTGATGTCTGCTATCTTATTTTTAGTATTATGTAATTGCATGTCCATAAATTTAATTTTTTTATTATTTGTAGTAGTAGTTTGAACAAACATCTAACTAGCACAATATAAATGGTTTTATGTTATGAATGTTTGGTTGCTGCAAATCAAGCGTTGCTTAGTGCAGAGACCGCAAGTAGTTAAGTGTGCAAATTGTAATTTTTGGAAATAAATTAAATTATTATATTATTATATTATTAAATCAAGCTAAAAATATGCTCTGATTATGTTGGAGCAGAGAGCAAAAAAAAAAAGTCACGTGAGGTAAGGGGAAGGTGAGCAAACGCGGCACCCATCTTGCGGAAAGCTTTCTCATGCCCAAGTGATCTTTTAAAATTGAAACCACTGAGCCATGCGAGATCCCTACGGCTTCCACAATCTCTTCAATCTTCGGTCGGCCAACACCATATCGTGAATTTTTTCGATTGTTTCGGGTGTAGAGACCTCAACTGGGCGTCCAGGACGTTCGGCATCTTCAGTGCTTGTACGGCCACAACGAAATTCAGTAAACCACTTTTTTACCATTGAAATCGATGGTGCAGAGTCCTCATAGTGTTTATCAAGCTTAGCCTTGGTCTCGGTAATGGTTTTTTTTCGCAAAAAATAATGCATAATAAGCACACGAAATTCACTTTTTTCCATTTTTTCCTCAAATTACTGGGTAGTCTGATAAAGATAGCTATCAAACACAAACTAACTGACGCAGCAAGTTTAAATTTTGATAGGAGTCAACTGACAGATGCCTGTTGACAGGAGTAGTGTTGCTTTTTCAGTAAAGAGGTCAGAAATTCAAAAAGTCACGGACTTATTGACCCGCCATCATTCGTATTTTATGAAACATCAGGGGTTGCCCAGACGAAACGAAACGGTTTCAAACGAATTCCACCAGGGTCTATTCGAGTGGAGGTACAAAGCGCCATCGCGCCCGTTTGTCTAAGGTGTGTCCTTGTCCAGCTTTCATAATACTGGTCAATTGAAACACACTCGTCTAACACGCCGTGTACGAGTCTTATTGTTTTAATGGCTTCAAAAGGTTTTAACCTAATTAGACGGAACACTTTAAACAGAAAGCTTTTGTAGCATGTTTCGTTTTAAATGGTGAAAGATTATGTTAGTTAAGTTGATTGCAGCGGAAATAGCAGTAATAATATTGATTACTTATAATAAAACGTTACCATAAATAAAAATTAAAATAAAAAAGGTTATTAGATCGTTCTTTTAAATAGACCTTATTTTGACAGTGATTAGAACCAGCCCCATGTCTCAGCTCGGCTTCCGGCAACTGTAAAAATACATGCTTGAAGCCACAAATACATAGCTATGCTTGAAGCCACAAATACATTGCTATGCTTGAAGCCACGAATACATAGCTATGCTTGAAGCCACAAATACATTGCTATGCTTGAAGCCTCGAATACATAGCTATGCTTGAAGCCACAAATACATAGCAAGAAGCACACAGTATTGACTTAATATTATTAGTAACAGCCTATTTCGTCCCACAGCTGGGCAAAGGCATCCAATTCTTGTTTCCACTTTTTTTTTCAATTTTAATTTCCTTTCAAAATTTCAATTCAAATTCATTTTTATAAAAATAAACTTTTACATTGTAAACAATATGGTTTTACTAGCATGAGATAGTATTGTTTGCTGATGATACTTCACTTTTATTTAAAGTGAAACGACGACACCCAAATTATGACGATATGAATTATGTGGTCTCAAAGATTGTACACTGGTTTAGTGTAAATAACTTGCTGTTATACGAGGGAAAAACCAAATGTGTGAGATTTGTATTGCCTAATGTAAGCAGGTAATAACTAGTGTACAAATTAAAGATAAGAATGTGAATCCTGTGGACACCACTGTGTTTCTAGGCATCATGTTGGATGCTAAGCTTCAGTGGGGCCCACATATAGCCAAATTGTTGAATAGACTTAGCTCTGCGGCTTATGCAGTAACTGACGTTGATACAACTAGATTAGTTTATTTCAGTTAATTTCATAGTGTAATGTCGTACGGCTTTTTACTGTGGGGAAATGCTGCTGACATTCAAACTATCTTTGTTGTCAAATGTCATTAAAATATGGACAATTGGCTATTTGACAGTTGTAACAATAAAATATGAAATATGTCGGATATGGTAGTTTTTAATGTAACGATAATTTTTATTAATGAAATTTTAAATTTTTTCGCTGAATTTTTCCTAGTAGTTTGATTTACGCTGCAAGCCACTTTCTTTCGACTCTGAGGGTAGACTTCACAGTGACGTAATACCGCTGGCTTGCAGCGTAAATCAAACTACTAGGAAAAATTCAGCCAGTCTTCTGGGGTTTCGGTAGCTCAGCGGTTAGAGCAATGGACCGGCAATCCAAAGGTATTTCTTTCGACTGTGAGGGTAGATTTTACAGTGACGTAATATCGCTGGCTTGCAGCGTAAATCAAACTACTAGGAAAAATTCAGCGAATCTTCTGGGGTCTCGGTAGCTCAGCGGTTAGAGCAGTGGACCGGTAATCCAAAGGTCGTGGGTTCGAATCCCATTCGAGCTTCCTGACACTGGTTGATTTTTTTCTAGGAAACATTTTATTCTGTAACGATAATTATCCAATAGTTTTTTTGGAACGAAGTTCCTTATCGCGCGTTGTGAAAGGGGGCTAGACGGAAAAAATTCTTACGAAAAGTTGTCACGACACTTTTTGCTAGTAAGCTGTGCGGCAAACGTAAATCATTATTTCGACGCTCAACTAATCGCCTGGTTGGCGTAGTGGTTCGTGCATCGGATTCACCCGTATGAGCGCCGTGGATCCTGAGATCAAATCCTACCACGAGTTGATTTTTTGTTCATCATAATTTTTTTATTTTTTAGTTGTATATTATTAAGAACACAGTTAAAGGTACACACACATTTAAATAAATACTTACACTTTTTTTGTTAACTTTATTTTTATTATCTACTTGTAATTTGGAACAAAGCTTTTTTGATTGCCATCAGCCGCGGCGTGGCGTATGACCGCACGACAACACAGAAAAACGATGTTTCGTAGTCCCCTCAAATCATATTTTAATATTACAATATCAGAACGTATGTATTTAGCAAGCCGTGCGTGTTCTAACCTATACGCTGTTGTGTTTACGAAGTAAAATAGAATCCCAAACATATGTTTCCTACTTCAGTTACCACAAGTCAATTATTACGAAAATTGAGCCTACTGATTAAGTTTATATAACATTATATTTGTTATTAATAAAAAAAATATTATTATAACTTAAAAAAAATAAAATTTTATTACAATTCCTTCACTAATTAATCGAAAGGAACTTCGTTCCATCCGGGTGTCCCTTGACACCTCTCAAGTTTTTTTTATTAAGATAATTTGTAAATATTTTATAAAAAAAAAATTGCAATTTTTTGTCTGTGGGTTACAAGACCCGAAACACGGGCGGCCATGATTGAGCTTCGTGTGACGTCACATTTCACAAAATAAACAAAAACTATCTGTCAGGTTCAGGTTCAAGTTAAAATTGGTTTATTGTGGTGTGACGTCACAGGGCTAAATGTCACGTGACCAATCGTTTTCGCACGAAATTCGAAAAGAATGAAGAAAAATATGTTTTTTTAAACTTTTTCGAGAAAAAGTTATTGTACGGGGTATAGAATAAACGTTTGTAATTTTTAAAATACTTTTCCGAAAACCGTCAATTAGCCAATTCAGATCTCTCTTTCGTACCTACCTTTTCAGCTTATTTGTAAATTGGATTCTTCTCGCATAACTACGTCCATATTAAAGTGGACCAAATTAAAATCTAAATGAATATTTTATCTTCCAAATTGACTTATTTAATTTTGTATAAAAGCGTGTCCAAACACTGGAATTCAATTAAATGACGCCGGCGGAGTGCAGCGGGGGAGGTTTGTGGGGGTAAGGGGGGACGGCGGGCGGTGCGGTCCGAGCAAAAACGGCAAAAACTAACAAAATAAAGTGCAGTGACGCGCCGCGCGGCGATCGCCCGCCCGGGAGCTACTAACGTTTTAGGAACATTAGTTGGTTTCAAATATTAATCGACAGAATATGAACGATTAATTGCTGTGCAAAGGTTAACCCATATTGACAATAGCACATGGGAGGGTTAGGGTAGAACCACCCCGCTGGCCCATGAGTTTTTTAAGTCTAAACGGGGTTGAAGCAAAAGGATGCACTGTCACCGATACTCTTCGAAGCTGTGACCACGAAAGGTGGCGGGCAGCTCAATGGTGCTGATGGCGGTGATGATGAGTATTGAGAAAACAAGAAGAATATTATGGAAGCACAGACCACTATGGAAGCAATGGAACAACTCAAAGCAGGAGCCGGCAAAAGGTTTACAAATTTTACGTTAAACAGGATAATACTATATCTTCCGTAAGTATTCGTTTTTTATGTACAATAATATTTACAAGCACAATTTATGTGTAATAAACTAGAGGACGTGCAGCACTTGTTGATGGAATGTGGCATAAATCAAAGAGAGCGACAATCATTGACGAGTCAATTAAATCTTAAAATGTCTGATGTAGGATTATATCAATCTATTTTGGCAAACCCTACATCAGACGCAGCCAGACTTGTCTGTGATATGGTCTTGGTGAGTCGTCAATGATTGGTAGTATCACTGGACAGATAAGTGCTAAGTATCTACTAGTTATTACTAATTAAATAAGGATTGTATCATATTAACAAAATATAATGTTGTTAGCTAAGCTTAAGTTATGATGGGACTGACATAACATAGTGTAAAGTCCCTAAAAAAATAAAAGAATAAAAAAAAAACACAATTTAAACAGTTAGTTATTTATTACATAATTATATTAATAATTAATTGTTTGAAAGTGAATGAGTGCCGCATCCTCGGTTCGCAGCTTACCGTTTAAACATAATAAAAACAGACGTTTAAAAGCTTTCGCGCCCGCGCCGCGGCACCCACTTGGCGTTTGTATACTCGTATCGTATATCGTTAGCCCAGCGCTGGGCAGTTTATGCGTGTTGACAGTGCGCGCGGATTCGGATGTCCGGACGCTGGCTAATGGCTTTCTGTGAAGTGG
The DNA here is from genome assembly GCA_963921215.1 of Scoparia ambigualis. Classification (NCBI taxonomy): domain Eukaryota; kingdom Metazoa; phylum Arthropoda; class Insecta; order Lepidoptera; family Crambidae; genus Scoparia; species Scoparia ambigualis. The sequence goes on from OY992528.1 coordinate 457,516, forward strand.
ACGGGGATGTTTGTTGCTGTAATAACTAAATGCTGGCGAAGGAGGAGTGCGGTACCGATGCGGCAGAGATACGGCGCTTTTTAAGTGGTCAGAAATTCAAAATTTAATTCAAAATTCAAAATTATTTACTCAATTTAGGCTACAATAATTGAGCACTTATGAATGTCGCTTTGTCATCGGTTCCTGAGTCTAACTATAGGGCGGGAGCCTTGTACTCAGAAAAACCGGCAACAAACTCAGCAAGGGCATTTCTTTTCTCCCTTTCTTTTACAGCGTCAATACAAATTGGGAAATAACCTCCCTATCGTAGAAAGACATTTTCCATTACAAAATTAAAAAAAAAAAAAACATTTAACTATAACGATTACAAGACAACACAACAACATACATATTTTTAAAAACCATTTAAAATAAAGCAAACAACGTCTTACAGTATCTTTGAAAATAAAAATATGACTGCAAGAGCAGACCAGCCTCCACAGGCGGCACCCGTTCACGAGTATGACAATGTGAATCAGCCATCGCTTCGCTCAACCATGTTTTAGGGAACGTAACGACCCGACGCACATGCCACCACCGCAGAGACACTTTGAGAGAGCATGACACACTCAAGCAACTCCAACGAAAGCAAGAAAACATAATTATAGACAACGTAAGATGCAACATAAATGAGTAGGTACCTATTGCCTGTAAGACGCTGTTGCTAAAGGCTATCATACCAGCGTATGTAGATGGCACGGTGACCAGGATTTGGATTAATAGGATTATTCTTTATTGCTTATAAGAGGCTGCATCAGCTGATATCGGCTGGAAGGACCTGGAGGTTGCCGCACAAGATCGACAGCAGTGGAAATCTCTTCTTCGAGCCCTATGTCCCTCATGAGGGATAACAGGATTGCATCATCATCATCATCATCATCATCATACTTTATTGCTTGGTTCTGGCTAAATAATGTGTATTGATATGTTGATGGTAATTCTTTTGCAATAAATTAACAGTTAAGCTTGTTTAACATTTGTAATATGAGGCGATAATAACGCGTTGTATGTAATAAGTCCTGTCAACCCAGCCAGAAAGCTAAAATACGCTTGTAATTTAGCGAGTATGTGTGTGTCGCTAGATATTAAGTGTTCTATGCTAGGGTACTTAGCTGTTTTGTAGGCGGTGAAATAATAAGTCCAGCACTTGACAGTCACAACACGTTTACGTAGCACAGACACAGACAGAAGGAGTACAGAGCACAGCAGATAGATATTTCATTAAGCACAAGCAGAATAGAGAAGCACATAAACATATAAGCAAGCAGTTACACAAGCGAGTGCGTCGGAAACTAGCGGGAGGCAATCGAACGTGCGTACGGCGTTAAGCATAGATTCTGACTGGCTATCGAGGCGGCACGCGGTCTGCGCGTGCGCCGACCAGGAGCCCAAGTCTGCTAATTTACGAATGGCATAATTGAATCGCAATTGGATCGTATTGTAATTGTTTGACACATTTGGTATTCTCTTACTCATATAAGAATACCAAATGTGTCAAACAATTACAATGCGATACAATTGCGATACAATTACGATTCAATTATGCCATTCGTAAATTAGCAGACTTGGGCCCCAGATTATAGAACAATAGGTTCGCTCGGTGTGTGCGCGACTCCATTCCATGGGACGGCAATCAGCTGGTACTGAATAATGCCGGACGAGTTTTTTATTTGTATGGAAATGTGTAAATAAGTAAATGTTATAAGATAATAAAATAGTATGTTAATGTAAATATCATTTTGTAAACATGTAAATATAGTAAAGGTTATTTTATGTATATAATAACTATATGATATAAAGTACAAATTATGAAATTGATATTATATAATATTTTATGTTATATAAAATATAAGTATATAATATATTATTTGACTAATGTGGGAGAAGCCCACACCACTCCCCCACAGAGATCTGGTTAGGGTCGATAATAGTCCGGGAACCGAACATGTCTCCCAGAACGAGTTGTTTTGTGAGGTTGAACTGATGAAGGCATGTCTGTGAGTGTGTTTAGAGGTGTATGAGTGTGGGTGTTTGGAGGTGTGTAAGTGTGAGTATTTGGAGGTGTGTAAGTGTGAGTGTTACGTACGTCCTCCTCGTTTGTAAGTGTGAATGCAGGCTTTAGACGGTCGATACTCACTGTTGCAGGTTTTTCTTTGATCAGGAGTTTAAAAATCTTGTTACTTCTTTCCAACACCTTGTGAGGGCCCGAATATGCTGGTTGAAAGGTCACACGCGAAGCATCCTCACGGAGGAAGACGTGTTCGCTAGTGGCTAGTTCCTTGAATACGAAAACGCTTTGTTTGCTGTGGCGAGAAGCTGGAACTGGCTTGAGTGTCTCAGCGAACGAGCGTAAGCGGGCTGTAAAGTCTGACATGTCAGTAGCACAGGGTGTGATCGGATTGAAAAATTTGCCGGGGAGCCTTAAGGGCTCACCATACAGCAATTCAGCTGAAGAAGACTGAAGGTCGTCTTTGTAGGCGCTTCGTATCCCTAACAATACAAAAGGTAGTACCTCGATCCAATTTTGCTGAGCGTGGCAGGTGATGGAGGCCTTGAGCTGACGATGAAAGCGCTCAACAAGTCCGTTGCACGCCGGATGATAGGCTGTTGTGCGTTTGTGGTTGAATCCGATGGTCTATGCTAGATATTGGAACAGTGCGGACTCAAACTGCGCGCCGCTGTCTGTCACAATATCTGTCGGGCAACCAAAACGAGATATCCACCCAGCGATTAATGCCTTTGCGACTGTTTCCGCGCGTATGTCGGGCAACGGCATGACCTCGGGCCATCGTGTGAAGCGGTCAACAGCTGTCAGACAGTACCTGTAGCCTTGACAGACCGGTAAGGGGCGACAAAGTCAATATTAATGTTATGAAAACGGGAGCGAAGCAGGTCGAAAGTACCCAAGGGAGCGGATACATGACGACTGACTTTCGCACGTTGACACGATAAGCACGATCGAGCCCATTCCGTACTCCAGGCCAAACAAACCTTTCCGCAATGAGTTGTGCGGTGGCTGCGGCACCGGGATGGCTTAGTGAGTGTAGGCTTTGAAACAAACTGCCTACGAAAGCTTGTGGTGACCAATGGTCTGGGAGTCGGTGTGCTGACGTCGCAGTACAAAGGCGTCCGACTTCCAGGAAAGTTTATCTTTTTGAGACGGAGTGATGTTGAGGCGTCAGAGAGATACTGGGCCAATTCAGCGTCAGTCTCTTGGGCTTGGGCGAGGCTGGTGAGACATACTGGAGCGCCCACCTCATCGACGCGAGATAAGGTGTCGGCTACGACATTGTCTTTGCCAGCAATGTGCCTTATGTCGGTCGTGAACTAGGATATATAGTCCAGATGTCGGAACTGTCGAGGCGAACAGTTTTGCTTCTGTTCACAGAAGGCGAAACTGATCGGCTTGTGATCCGTATAGATCGTGAAATGCCTCGCCTCAAGCATGTAACGGAAGTACTTTATTGCCTCGTAGATCGCAAGAAGCTCACGATCGTACGGTGAGTACTTTTGTTGGGACGGGCTGAGCTTCCGGGAGAAAAACGTTAAGGGTTCCCACACGTCGTTCTTTAGCTGTTGGAGAACGGCCCCAATAGCGAGGTCTGATGCGTCTGTAACCAATGCCAGCTTGGCTCGGCAATCCGGATGTGCCAAAAGAGCTGCGTTGGAGAGGCTTTCTTTGGTCTCTGAGAAAGCCTTCAGAGCACCACCGGCTAGGGTGATTGGTGTGGACCCCTTTACTGTCCCCATGAGCAAGGCGTTTAGAGGCGCTTGGATTAGGGCGGCATTAGGCAAAAATCACCTATAAAAATTGGCCATGCCCAAAAATCGCCTGAGCGACCTGACGTCCTTGGGTGGGGGGAACTCGCGTATGGCTTGGACTTTTTCATCCAGTGGTTTGGTTGCGCTCTCCGAGATGCGATAACCTAGAAAAGTTACCTCGGGAGCCCCAAAAACGCACTTAGACACGTTGATGACCAAGCCATAGTGCCGGAGCCTGGTAAATACCTGCCTGAGGTGGTCTTCGTGCTGCTGATGGTCACGGCTGAATATCAGAATATCATCTAAGTAGCAGTAGACAAAATCAAGCCCGCGTGTCACCTCGTCGATAAACCGTTGAAATGTTTGACCTGCATTACGCAGGCCAAACGTCATAAAAGGAAACTCGAACATTCCGAAGGGCGTGGTGATCGCGGTCTTCGGTATATCCTCGGCAAAGACAGGTATTTGGTTGTACGCTTTTTCAAGGTCAATCGTACTGAAGACCTTGCAGCCCGTGATGTTATGCGTAAAGTCATGAATATGACGGATTGGGTACCTGTCTGGCAAGGTCCGGGCGTTGAGTTGCCTGTAGTCGCCGCAGGGGCGCCAGCCGTTGTCCTTTTTCGGCGCCAGGTGAAGTGGGGACGACCAGGAGCTCTCAGAAGGTCTAGCTGTGCCATTAGCTAACATGGCATCGAACTCAACCTTCGCGATCTTGAGCTTGTCCGGAGCCAAGCGCCTGGGTGCTGATGACACTGGAGGACCTGATGTAGTGCGGATGTGGTGGAGTGTATTGTGCGGTATAGTACGTTGAGTACCAGCCGGTCGCGTAATTTCTGAAAACTCACGCGACAGTAATTGGTGATAATGCGATTCGCCAGCCAGAACCTTCACAGAAAGAACGTTATTACAATTATAAGCCAGAGAAGCTGGAACAGATACAGTTGTAGTATTATCTACGAGCTTTTTACATTTACAATCCACTATTATATTATAATTACATAAAAAATCTAAGACACAGAGGTCGCTGCCTGTGTCGACCAAAAATTGTGTCTTCGTAACGCGGTCGGTGACGAAGAGGCGACCTGGTGAAGTGGGGCAGTCGTCAGCCGCCATTATCGACTGCCTGCGGCGTTTCCCGACGACGACGACTTGCCATAGTCGCATGGCTTCACGCATTTCTTTGCATCGGTCCCGAACTTTGAGTGGTACCAGCAGATGGGGTACCGGCGGTAGCAAGAAGACGATCTTGACCCTGAACGCGACGAAGCACGACGCTGGTGAGACCTAGAGCGGTTGAAGTTGCGCGAAGATCGAGTGCGCTCGTCAAGTTTGGCCTCAAGGCGCTTCACCATCTGTCGAAGCTCGCTTATCTCGCTCGCAATACAGTTGCTGCCGAATGTTGTGCCGCTGCCGGATGATGTTTCCGTGACTTGTACAGGTGCGGTAATCTCCTGGATGCGATCTGCTAGGTCGGCGAGCTGCTGCAGGGAATGTGAAGGCTGGGAAGCGAGCACCGTCTGGATGTTTTGAGGGAGGCGACTGGTCCAGTTGGATTGGATGAACTCCTTCGGCACATTAGGTCCGGCCAGATCTTGCAAATGCCGGAGAAATTGTGATGCCTTCCGGTCTCCAAGCTCCTCATGGGTCAAGAGCTGCCTGACCTTCTTCTCGTGGGAGGCGGTCAGTCGCTTGATCAATTCATTTTTAATCGTCTTATAACGCTGACTAGGTGGAGGATCAACGATTATATCTTTTACGGCTTTGGCATGGGTCATGTCCAGGTTAGTGATGACGCTGGTAAATTTAGCTGCATCGTCTCTTATGCCGTAAGCCTCAAACTGCCCTTCTAAAAGTGCGAACCAAATTTCTGGGTCGTCCGGCGAAAATGTTGGGAAAACCTTTAAATTATGTGGTTTAAAATCGGACGACTCGACAGTGGAAACGCGCTCCGGTTTTTTTGCTCGGCGGGTGACGTTGTCGTCCCCGCGCTTTTGTGAGGTGGCGGTATCACTGCTGTCACTCATTTTTGATAATAAAAATGTTCGTACGGGGTCACCACTTTAGCGAGTATGTGTGTGTCGCTAGATATTAAGTGTTCTATGCTAGGGTACTTAGCTGTTTTGTAGGCGGTGAAATAATAATTCCAGCACTTGACAGTCACAACACGTTTACGTAGCAGAGACACAGACAGAAGGAGTACAGAGCACAGCAGATAGATATTTCATTAAGCACAAGCAGAATAGAGAAGCACATAAACATATAAGCAAGCAGTTACACAAGCGAGTGCGTCGGAAACTAGCGGGAGGCAATCGAACGTGCTGTTACATCCCTATGATGTTAGTATATATGCTTACAGCCCTAACTTACTGCTGCATCAGCATATTGCTATCCAGCCAGACGCGCCCGCTTCTCGAGCGCGCCAGTCTTATTCCAAGCTCCGCGACGGCTGCCAATTTCATTCAAATCATTTTAATATTAGTTTTATTTCTATTTCCTTTTTTTAAAACCCTAATCGCAAGACTCGTTCTAACATTTGGTGGCAGCGTAAAGGGATCCAAAAAATAGGATCCTCGGTCCGTCTCAGTTCCAAAGTTTCGAAAACTTTTACAAAAGTGAAATTACTATATCTATATAAATATATATATATCTATATTTAGTGCAATCGTACTTCTACGTCAAGTGTAAACTCACCCCTGTATCTAGTACAAACTTACCTCTGCATCCAGTGTAAACATAACTCTGTGTCCAGTGCGAGCTTAGCCTCACCTGAAAAAAAGAAGAAGAAGAAGAGGAAGAAGAAGAAGTAAGAGATCAACATCCAAAACCCTCAAGATACTCCGTACCACGTCTACATTTACATCGTCGAAGCCGTCGTTATCCTAAAATTGTGGAAGAAAAGTCTCATCGACATTCGAATTCCACGAAATAATTCATACGGCTGAACATTGAATCACGAGAATTCACAATCAACACTCTTCACAGTCGTCCGCCGAATTCATCTCCGAGAATCCGCAACATTGTTGCAGCGTTACTAATAAATCATTACATCCAACCGTAATGAACCTTATCGCAGCCGTAGCCGCCGTCGTATCCTGCGTACTGTGAGTCGTGCTATAAACTATCTTTTGTTATTTCATTGTGCTATTACTTTGTCGTTTTATTCCATATCTGCTGTGACTACGAGTGCGAACTAATTGTTGTAATAACTTAATTAAGTTTGTTAATTTTCGTATTGCATGTTGTTTTAGCTTAATTGTTTAAGTTCTAATTTCTAAGTTCCGAGTTCTAAGATGTCTAATCCAAGTTTACAAATACCTTTAAACACTGACTTGCCATTCGATACAGATGATGAAAGGGCCACGAGCCCTCTTGAAAAACAGAAGGGAAAAGGGAAAAAGACTCCCACTCTTCAATCCACTGATATGCTAGATCTAAACATTCTCTTAAAATTTATTAAGCCCTATGATGGCAGTAGAGAAACACTGAACTCTTTTATTATAAATTGCAATAATGCTTATGAATTAGCATCTAATCAACAAAAGACTACTCTTTTTAAATACATATTATGCCAACTTCAAGGAAAGGCGGAAGTTGCTTGCTCAATTAAAGAATTCTCAAACTGGGAACAACTTAAAGAGTTCCTCAAAACTCAATTCAGTGACCGCAAACATTCCTCACACCTCCTAATGGAGTTACAAGAAAGCAAGCAACTCTCGACTGAAAACGTAAGCCAGTTCGCTCTTAGAATTGAAACAATATTGTCACAACTGCTCACTGAAATCTCACTTAGCAACAGCAAAATAAAAGAGTTACCAGGTCGCTGTGCCGCGATGGAAGAATTAGCTTTACATCATTTTCTCATTGGTCTCCATCCACGCGTATCAAACATTATAAGATGTAAAACACCGAAAACTTTAAACGATATTAGCTTTTCCATTTCAGAGGAAAGAATTCAAAAAACTCTGTACAAAACAAATATTCCTATCGAAAATAAATATAAATAAAATCAAAGAGCTTCTAATCCTAATACACAAAATCGTAACACGTTTCCGCAAAAGAATAATCCTAACGTTCAAATTCCTGTATGCCGCGGTTATGCCAACTCGCCTATAATCTGCAGATATTGCAAATTCCCAGGGCACAGTATTGAACAGTGCCGTAAGAGAGAATATAACAACCGGTTTAAGACCCAGTTCGGGCCTCAACCGTCAACTTCCAATCCTAGCAGATTGCGGCCCCAATCACTTATACTCAGGATCAAGAGGAAGGTCTTGACGAAACTGATTATAACGTCGTTAACCCTGGCGATAATAATTTAAACTAGAAACCGTCTCGCTTGGGTGTCACGCGAGGCGCCTCCATAACATAGACACCAAATCTACTAAATCCTTTACCAAATCCACTGTATCTAATAAAAAACCTACTAAATCTTTTACCAAATCTGTTGCTAAATCCACTGAATCCAATACCAAATCCGTTGCTAAATCCACTGAGTTCAATACCAAATCCGTTGCTAAATCCACTGAATCCAATACCAAACCTACAAACTCGATTACTAAATCCACTGAATTCAATACCAAACCTACAAACTCGATTACTAAATCCACTGAATCCAATACCAAACCTATTTTTAAATCCACTGAATTCAATACCAAATCTATTGCTAAATCCGCTGAATCCAATACCAAACCTGCCATTTCCTTTGCTAAATCCGCTGGATCCAATACCAAACCTACCATTTCCTTTGCTAAATCCACTGAATCCAATACCAAACCTACAAAACCGATTACTAAACCCACTGAATTTAATACTAAACCTACCAAATTCGTTACCAAACCCACTGAATCCAATACTAAACCTACTAAATCCGTTACTAAATCCACTAAATCCGATACCTAACTTTTTACAAGATCCTCTGAATCCAATACTAATCCTATTAAACTCATTGCCAAACCTATTAAACCCAAGGAGGTTTATGAAATCTCCTTCCACCCAGAAAAGTCATTACCGTACATAATAGTTAACAGTACAGCGACAGAACTTCCGCTGACGCTTCTCATAGACACCGGCTCTTCTATTAGTCTTGTCAAAGACACAGTTCTCAAACCCAATATTCCACTTCAAAAAGAAATCCTCAATCTAAAAGGTCTCACATCTACCATATCACAAAGCGACACTATCCCCACTTCAGGGTCCTTCAATTTACAATTATTCCTTAGCGACAAAAATCCCATATACCACGTTACTCATAAGTTTCACGTGGTAAGCAATTTAGAATTCTCATATGATGGTATCATTGGTAATGACTTCCTCGTGGAATCTCAAGGAAATATCGATTTCACATTTAGCATATTAAAACTTAAAAAAAATAAATGTTAATTTATTACATGATAAATTGTTATTTTATTAAAAACAATATACAACAGTAACTAAGTTTTATTCGTAGTTCGAAAACTTGAAAATAAATCAGTCTTGTTAAAATGGCCAACTACATATGGAAACATTTTGGAAGGTTATTCCACGTGGAAACTAAAATACAAACAGGTAAAAGTCACTAGGTACTAAAACAGTGGCACTCACTTATTAAATTAAATTTTCATTGTTCACTTCATGTTCTTGGATATTTCGCAAATATCACAGACAGGCGATAATCAATGCTGCTATAACTCGATATCAAACAAGCAAACAAAGAACAATGCTAAAAAAAAACTGCTTAAAAACTGCTACGCTCATATTCATTTCTCAGAACCTTATTACGTAATTCCTGCACGCACTGAGAAAGTAATAGAAACCACTGTCTCAAATCCCCAACTTAAAGAAGGACTTGTTCTCGACCAAATACCACATGAGAACCTTCTTATTGCCAACTGCCTAGTTAAGGTAAAAGAAAATAATAAATTTAATTTAACAGTTGCTAATCTCTCTGAATCTCCAATGATAATCAAAACTAATCTCAACCTTAAACTTTCTAAAATGATACCCATCAATCTTAATGAAACAACTTCCGTAAACCACTCCGATCCTTGTCCTGAAAGTAAAAACTCTGCTGAAAGAACCCGTCAAGTCCTAGATCTTCTTCGTATAGACCATCTTAACAATGAGGAAGCCGATGCTCTCTTTCAACTCTGCGCCGATTACTCTGACATCTTCCATCTTCCTGATGAAAAGCTGACTCACACTAATGCCATAAAACATGACATTAAGACAACCACAGAACAATGCCAAGAGAACAAAGCCCTCAGACGACTCAATCGCGCACCAATGCAAATAACTACTACCTCTACCAGTCCTTTTCAAAGAGTAGCATTGGATATTGTTGGACCTTTACCTGAATCCGGCCCTGCCAAATTAAAATATATCATGACCCTTCAGGTCGACCTTACTAAGTTCTCTGCAGCCTATCCTCTACGCAGTGTCTCGTCAGAAGAGACCACAGATTGCCTCGTGCACTTTATTTCCCTGTTCGGTATCCCTCAGACTATTCTCACCGACCAAGGTACCAACTTCACAGCTGATCTATTTAAAAAAACCTGCAGCTTCCTGAAAATTAAACAGCTGTGGTCCATTCCTTATCATCCGCAAACCCAAGGAGCCCTCGAAAGGAGCCACTCCACTCTCAAGGAATATCTTAAGTCCTACGTGAATGAGAATCAAGACGACTGGCCCCGATATGTATACACTGCGATCCTAGCCTATAACACAGCTATACATAGCACTACAAACTTGTCACCATACGAACAATTGTTCGGACATAAATCTTTTATTCCTGATTCCTTATACAGTCAAGACCTTACCACATATCCTGACTACGTCAGAATGCTCCAACATCGCCTTAAACTATCTTGGGAAAAAGCATTCCAAAATATACAGCATTCAAAGCAAAGGTCAAAAACCTACTACGATACAAGAACTCAACCCATTCGATACAAAGTTGGTGATTACGTTTACCTGAAAAATCACCTAAGGCTCCGGAAAGCGCTTTCCCCTATTTGGAAAGGTCCCTACAAAATCCTCTCTGTTCACGGTAACAATACCGTAACATTATTAATAAATAGACGCCACGTAAGACACCACTTTGATGAAATCAAGTTAGCGGGCGTCTTCCCTAGTAGTCCATAAAATATTATAATCTAATATATATAACATAAGAAAACTTTTAGAGGATATTATCTAAAAACTCATTTGTAAATAAATCAACAACAATAGTAGTTTAGAAATTATATAGGGATATAGATATAGAGATATATATGATCACATCATATTCATTTATTAAGATAAAATATATAGGTATATAATATAACTGTAATTGTTAAGCGTTAGTAATATTAAAAATAGCATGTAGATAAGCAAGTATCATAAAGCAAAGTAGATATTATAAATGAACTTACCTTAATTACTTTCAGCATCTTACCCGGGATCCACTGTCAACAGGAATACGTGAAACAGATCAAATCAAGCCCTGGATTATACTTTGATTATCTTGGAAAACTTAAAATTAAAAATGGTCAGTTAGACGTTTTAATACCAATAGACATCGCACACCTAAAACCTCACGTGGAAAACATAAAATCTGCCTTAAGCAATACCGTAAAATTGTGTTTACAAACCCAAACAGTTGAATCCTCGGAATGTCATAACGTACTGGAACCTCTGATAATAATGTTTAATAGTACTATTCAAAAATACACCTCCATCTCGCACCTGCTTGATAATAGAAACAGACGTAATGCAATAATAGGAGGAACTGGCTCCGCGTTTAAATATATATTTGGTACATTAGATGAAGCAGATGGCATTAGATATAATGAAGCTATAGAAGCTGTAGAAAATTTGTTATGGAAGCAATTTTCGCACTGGAAAATTGCATGATCTAAGCACGCGTGGCTCTTGCACATCTCACAGAGTATTGTGTTTTGCGATCTTTCTTTGATGGACAAACGTGACATCTACCCCTTACAACTGGAGCTGTTTTTTTACAGGTGGGCCTTCTAGGAGAGCAATACGGTTGGCAATTCGTTTGCGGAGATCTGTAGAAAGGCGAGTGTTTTTCTGTCTTGATTTTGGATGTGATTCTATTAGTGCTAAACCCAGATCTTTGATGAAGCTTCTGCGATTGTTTTTGATGTCAGGGTAGTTGAGCATTTGAATAATTTTTGCATTTATTCCTGCAGAGTTCAGTAACCAGAAGAACAGCGTGAGCGGCCATCTTCGGGAGTTTCTTGATACATCATAAGATCTAAAAAGCTTATCAACGTTTTCAACACCCTTTGTGTTTTGTAATAGAATGTTTTAACTGCTGGTTTTTGCTTCTCGCCTGACTGAAGATTGATTTCCTTATCATGATGGAGAGATGACTGCATGAACACATTTTTTTTAGGTTTTGGGAATCACCAAAGTCATATTTTTTTGAAATCCAAAAAGTGATGAGTTCATTTCTCGTTTACTTACTACTTTGAACTGTAATAGAATACGATACCATAAGTTGAATTCAAAATAATTTAAAGACCTTCATAAATAAAACCCATCAAATTCGTAAAATTTTAATACACCAAATTAAAACAATAAAAATCTAGCGTATTATATAAAAAATCAAGTTTCCAGTTATATAATGTTTATTTTTAATAAATTAGACACAAAATCACAAAAAGCAACATATTAATACTTACATGAAAACGTCACGCCGTATGCCTGGTAGGGTCTGTGAGACCCGAGAGCACTTTACACATGTCCTATCACTACAGGAGCGCGCCCCGGACTTAGGTAGCGGGCGGAGGGCGTCAATTAGTTCACTACGGTCAGCTACTGAGAGCGGTTACGCGCGACATTCAAATTACAATGAATTGTAACGGTCTAACTGCTGCGGTGGGTCTCTCAGACCCAACCAGGCATGCCGAGGGTTAATAATACCTTAACCAAAATAAAAAGTAATGAAGCTAAATTGAATGATGCTATCGACAGACTCTCAATTGGTTTGAAGAATGTGTCAATACAAACTGATGAGCTATTGATACAATCATATCAAAATCAGATTTTAAATAGTCTAGAAACTGCAATATTAGCAGTATCTCTACAAGTGGAAGACATAGTAGATGCCATACTGTTTTGTAACCAAAATGTATTACATCCATTTACAAGCCCGCAACAACTTTATCTTGAACTTACCAATAGTTATAGACACTTACCTGATAATTCGAAATTACCAGTAATATTAGATTTTAGTACTATTCATTTTGTTTTAAATATATCTAAGCTAATTTGTTATTATGTAAATAAGAAAATTGTATTCGTATTACAAATTCCTTTAGTTTCCCCTGATGAATTCATGTTATATCATAAAATTGCATTACCTACACCGCATGATTTTAATAAGCCTAACACCTTTTCTTTAATCTTACCAGATTCCAAGTTTATTGCAATGACCAAAGACAAACTTCATTTTTGTAATTTAGATAGTATTGAACATTGTAAAACCATTACTCCCAGCAATTATATATGTGATGTAACCAATGTCTATGCAACCGATGCTAAACCCACTTGCGCTAGTGAATTAATGTCAAGAATAGTAAATAAGATCCCAATACAATGTAAAACTAATTTTATATATGGAAAAGTAGATATTTGGAAACCGATAAGTAATAACAGATGGATTTATATACAAACAGAACCAAACAAAATATCTATTGATTGTATAAGTAATAAATTGTATGAAAATAGTATTATGGGGACTGGCATAATTACCATTCCCAGAAGTTGTATTGCATATTGTAGAAGTACGACACTTTTACTTAAAAATAATGTTATTAATATTACTTCACCCATTCAAATCACAGATTTCAATCTTATTAATGATGCTTGCTGTAATATAAGTAAATTTAATATGAAAATAAATAATGTGGCTCCTGTTGAACTAACCAATATAGATTTGGATAATTTAGATTTACAAAAGAGAATTTTAATAGACGCTACTTCCGAGATTGATAAAATCAAGGATAAACCACATATAATTCAATATGGGACACATTATTCCATTTTAGTACTTATTATAACTTTTATTGTAATTTCTTGTATTTTTTATAAATTTTATAAATATATAACCGGCAGTCGCTCGCGCTTTAACATATTTAGAACTAAACATTTATTACCTAATTCAGATAATTTACAAACAGATATACAAAGTTCAAATTTGGAATCTATCCCACTACCAACCATTAAATCTAGAATTAAAGACTCAGATAACTTACAATCAGACATACAAAGTTCAAACTCTGAGACTATTCAATTACCAATCATTAGATCTAGAATTTAGTACAGAAACTTGTTTTTAACCGCCTCTGTGGTCTAGTGGCTAAGCTACCTGTTTCAGACCCAGAGGTCCCGGGTTCGATTCCCAGCGGGGGGTACATCTTTGTGAGCTCGGTTTGGTTGGTGGTAGGGCTGTTAAGTCCGCCTGGCTAGCTACCACCATCTTATCTAAGTCTGTCGCCATAACAACGATGTTTATAGCATTGTTGTGTTCCGGCAGTTTGAGATAAGATAGCCAGTTCCTCAGTGGTTGAGGATTCCGGGTGAAGCGCGCTTCCACCTTCGGCCTTATCGTCACTTACCATCAGGTGAGATGAAGGCCAAGCGCTTACCCGTTGCCAACAAAAAAAAAAAAAAAAGTTTCCTTTTTAAAGGGGGAGGTGTTACATCCCTATGATGCTAGTATATATGCTTACAGCCCTAACTTACTGCTGCATCAGCATATTGCTATCCAGCCAGACGCGCCCGCTTCTTGAGCGCGCCAGTCTTATTCCAACCTCCGCGACGGCTGCCAATTTCATTCAAATCATTTTAATATTAGTTTTATTTCTATTTCCTTTTTTTAAAACCCTAATCGCAAGACTCGTTCTAACAGTGCGTACGGCGTTAAGCATAGATTCTGACTGGCTATCGAGGCGGCACGCGGTCTGCGCGTGCGCCGACCAGGGGCCCAAGTCTGCTAATTTACGAATGGCATAATTGAATTGCAATTGGATCGTATTGTAATTGTTTGACACATTTGGTATTCTTATATGAGTAAGAGAATGCCAAATGTGTCAAACAATTACAATGCGATACTATTGCGATACAATTACGATTCAATTATGCCATTCGTAAATTAGCAGACTTGGGCCCCAGATTATAGAACAATAGGTTCGCTCGGTTACGAATGGCATAATTGAATCGTAATTGTATCGCAATTGTATCGCATTGTAATTGTTTGACACATTTGGTATTCTTATATGAGTAAGAGAATACCAAATGTGTCAAACAATTACAATGCGATACAATTGCGATACAATTACGATTCAATTATGCCATTCGTAAATTAGCAGACTTGGGCCCCAGATTATAGAACAATAGGTTCGCTCGGTGTGTGCGCGACTCCATTCCATGGGACGGCAATCAGCTGGTACTGAATAATGCCGGACGAGTTTTTTATTTGTATGGAAATGTGTAAATAAGTAAATGTTATAAGATAATAAAACAGTATGTTAATGTAAATATCATTTTGTAAACATGTAAATATAGTAAAGGTTCAAAATCAAAACCAAGAATCAATATATCTTTATTCAGTAAGCTTAAATTAAGCATTTTGAATCGTCTAAATTTATTTTTTATGGATGGATGAATAGGCATAGGAACCCACCCACCCACCCCACCCATTCAGGAAGTCTTTTAGCTGTGGAGAAGAACGGGCACAAGAAACTCCACAGCTTTAAAATAATATAGAAGTAACGACATTTACAAAACAACATGTCGTTACCAAATTATACAATCAGTTATGTAATGTCATAAAAGACAATGGATTAAGAAAAAAACAATGTAAATATATTATTATAACCTGGCTGTTTTGTCTTCTAAATATTCCTTGACTGTGTAATAACCTTTCCTAAGTAAACAAGATTTTACATGATTCTTAAACTTATCTAAAGGTAAATCTAGTATAGTACTTGGTATTTTATTATAATAGTGTATACCTTGCCCCAAGAAAGAGCCGAGAACCTTTTGTAACCTAAACAGTGGCATTACTAGTTTTGACTTATTTCTAGTATTGAAATTGTGTACATCACCGTGTTTAGAAAAAGTGTTAATATTGCAACGCACAAAAACTATACAATTATAAATATATTGCGATGCAACAGTAAGAACACCAACTTCCTTAAAAATATTTCTCAAAGAAGTTCGCGATCCCAGTCTATAAATGGTTCTTATTGCTCGTTTCTGGAAAATAAATATAGTTTTAACATCAGCCGCTGTTCCCCACAGAAGGACGCCATACGACATGACACTATGAAAATAACTAAAGTAAACAGTCCTAGCAGTTTCTACATCTGTTAGTTGTCTAATCTTTCCAATCGCATATGCTGCTGAACTGAGTTTGCCGGCCAAATTCAACATTTTATGTATATAATAACTATATGATATAAAGTACAAATTATGAAATTGATATTATATAATATTTTATGTTATATAAAATATAAGTATATAATATATTATTTGACTAATGTGGGAGAAGCCCACAGTAATAGTTACATTTAATTAATTTAAATCCGCTTTAAGGCAACTCCTCTTGCAGCTCATTTTTAATAAGATATGTTTTAAATTATATATTTGACAAAAGGATTGTTGCTAAGTGAGACTACAGTTTCACCTTCCTTTAATAATTACTTAGTCTAAAGAAAAAGAAAACTTTAAAACCACAGTTGCAACATCAAGTACCTAGTGATAAATTCATAACTAGTTTTGGAAAAAAATGCTTCACACAGTTCGTTTTTTTATATAGAAAAGCCATCAGATTAACCACTAAAGTACCGCATCCGACATAAGTCAGCCGAGCGCTTCAACAAAATCTACTTACGCCGTATTAAATTGTAGGCAAATTCTTCTCAACAGCAGCAGAGAGCGCGCCGGCTTAAGTATTCCAACTAATACACTGCAGCCCTTTGTGGAGGGCCAGCAAATAAAATCCTTTTATTCGTGAAAGTGCCCTTTAACTTGTATCAAAGGGCTGGAGAGGTCCGTGCAAAAACAACACGCATTGCGCTGCCCGCCGCCGCACAAAGGCTCACCCGCACAAGTTTATACAATTACGGCAAATCTCTCGCGTGTTTCAACGTGAAGGTACTCGTATTGCAATAACATTGGCTTGGCGATCAACTTCAAAAATCGACTGAATCAAACTGTTTTTTTATGATAAAAGGAGAGAAACGAGCAGGCGGGTCCCCCGGTGGGAAACAGTAACCACCGCCCATGGACACGCGCTAAGCCGGAGGAGTCGCAGATGCGTTGCCGGCCGAGAGAAACAAGTAGGACCTTTGAGGAAGAACTGGGAATTGTGAGGGGCGAGGAATAGGCCTCCGCTACCTTCACTCACCGGACGAAACAATGGCAACGAGTGCCATTGTTTCACACTGTTATTCCGTGAGAGGGTATTACGCCTCGCGAGCCAGCCCAATGCGTGCTGCGTGAGTGGATCTACCACTCAGGATCACTAAATAAATATTATTATTGATTAAAATTTATGGTACTTCAAAGAAGACAGCCCTACTTATTTCTAAGTAGGTTAGGTAGGTAATTTTTAAATTTATTTAAATATATAAATAATAGAAACAGAAAAACAACAGAAGCTGGTTTTGAAGCACATTATTGACGTTACAATTACAACGATTGATAACAGGCGCTAGTTTTCTATATTATTATACTTATATGCTTATGTTGTCAGGAAAGTCTTTAGTACTAAATTTTGTCACCATCAACAGCCTACAAAAGTACCTACCTATTATAAAATACTTACTTACTTATACTCACGTAACTAAGTAAGTAGGTACTTTATTGTGTTAATAAAAAGGTGAATGCAGAATGAGTGAATACTTCAAGCTTCTCCATCCTTCGAAACGCACGGTAAGCCGATGGGTTCCGGTTGTCGTCATGAAATGGCAGCCGGCTAAACAAACCAATCCACATTGGGTCAGCGTAGTGGGCTCAGACAGATCTGTACAAATGTTAACATAGGAAGGATTTAGTTCAACTGTATTTTAATAGTATATTTCATTACGAGTGCGGAAAGCCTGTCATTGCAAAGAGTTCCGACAAATGTCGACCCGAGCCGAGGCGCAGCCGAAGGTGAGGGTTGCAAGTTGCAAGTTGCAATGACGGTTCCGCACGTGTACTGAACAACTATTTTTAATACAGGTGCGAAAAAATGAAGCAATTTAATAAAATAATAAAAACACAATAAACTCAACTAACTAATCATTTATTTCTTATAAAAGTTATAATTCACATATTTCTGGGTAGGCAAAGGGAACTATGCCCATACAGCCAAGTCTTCAGTACATTTTTTTTTATTGATATGAAATGAAAATGAAATTTAATGAGATGAAATGAAACCTAACCTAACTCATTGAATTAAATCTGATATTGAAACAAATTAGTAGCTTATTTTTTGAAATATTTGCATAAATCATAAAAACTTCTATGATTTTTTTAAAATAAAAACTTCATGGTTGGTTTTTTCTTTTTAATAGACATTATTTTGACAGTTGGGAAAGAGAACGCACGTGTTCGGAAAAGGTAAAGAAAAAGCTCGAGTATGTAATAGCCCACATCCCGAACGCTATACGTCCCTGCAATACGCCACTTTTTGAGCAACTGTATTAAAAGGTATTTTTGTAGACTGTTGGCTGTTGTTGTCAATTGATGGTGACAAACTTAGTTCTGAAAACTTTCCTGACAACATAAGCATACAAGTATAATAATATAGAAAACTCGCGCCTCTTATCAATCGTTGTAATTGAATAACGTCGATAATGTCCTTTAAAGCCAGCTTATGTCGTTTTTCTGTTTCTTTTTTTTTACTTTTACTAACACAATAAAGTACTTACTTACTTACTTAAACTCATGTAAGTAAGTAAGTAGGTACTTTATTGTGTTAGTAAAAAGGTAAACAAAGAATAAGTGATCAATTAGTGATCTTATACTATAAATATGACAGATGGTAAACTTACATATTATTATTAACTAAACTTTTGTATATACAATAGGGTGGAGCGTCAATGTATGAAGAAGAAAAAAAGTTAACTAATCGTCTTCGAATACCTAGAAAAGGTTGCATATGTGTGAATACTTCACAAATATATTTTAATATATTTTTTTGACATATTTTTTAGACCTCTACCTTAGCCCAAAGATTTAAAATTCTTGATAAAAAGGGAAAATTTCAATATCATTTTAAAATGAAACGCTATTAAAAAAGTTTTTATTTTATTTAATTAGTAATAATAAAACACCAAATTTATGAATAGTAAGTTTTATTTTTGAAAAAGAAATAAATTTGCTTCTGTAAAAATATTAAAAATAATCAAAATTCGAGAAAAACATGAAAGTTTGATGTTATTAATTAATAACGTTTTTTTTTATTTTATAACTTTTTTTGGTCTCAAAGTGAGGCATTATTGCTCGTGATTCAATTTTAGTTCTAATAAAACCATCTCTTGCCTTTTCACCAGCAACAGCCAATGATGCTCCACTCACCATTTTAACACATCGTTCTACTGCTTGGGTGTGGCAAGGAAAATCAGGAAAATTCATAATGGTATGTGACTGTGTTTGAAGCAGGTTTTCTAATTCGTTGTCAGTAATTTTATTCAACATTGGAGGTGGTGTGACTTGTGACTCGCCCCAAATAATTATATCAGTGTAGTCATTGGGATTAAAATTTAACTTTGGTATTCCGAATATTCTCACTCTGGTTTTACCATTTTTCTTGCTGCAATTATTCGTCTCAGCCCTAATTCTCTTATGTGTTGTCGTGCATCGTATAACATTGCCAATAAAATTTTCTCAGGGTGCGCAAAAAATGTATTTCGCTGTATAACCGGATCGATAACTTTTTTGACATCAGAACTCAAAGATCTAGAAAATGTAATCAATTTATAAACGTGAGTTGGCCCTTTTTTAAACGAACTTTCTCTTTTTATACTGAACCACACAGGAGCGTATACTTTTATAATATATTCTACGAGATTAATCAAGTTACTAGAAGGACTTCGTGTACCAACATAAAGTCTCAAAATTCTATTAGCTGTGGTCAACCATCGAGAGTGTGCCATTTTTCCAGGATTTCTATGAGACAAATCTTGAGGACAAGACCCAATACTAACAGCATGACAAAGGAGGATGATCAAAAATGTATGGAGCCTGGTACCAGGGCCAATAAACTTAATATATATATCATTAGAAAGGCTTTGTAATGTAGATTAAAGATTTCTAAGGCGCTTGACTTGATTTGCTGTCCAATCAGAGTTATTTTGTGTTTTGTCTATGTCTAAAAATACCATACTTTTATTATTATATTATCATTGTATGATACTATTATTATATAGTAAGTATATAAGGCACCAATAGGTGCCTTATATACTTACTATATAATATATAATAATATTAAGGAGTAAGGAAACAAGTTTGAATTCTTAAGAATCATTTACTTTAAATCTTACTTTTCATTAAAAATAAAAAACATCAGTGATTGGTATCTATAATAACATCATTGAGGAACAATGCTGGAGCAGTAAAACCTTCATGTCTCGCATACCCTAGGTACCACACTATTGATACAATGTGGGTACAAGTGCCGACGGTGCGTCGTCCTGTTAGGCAAGTGCAATAATGCTGAATAATATTATTATCATTTGTTTGATTATTTTTCACCAGAATGTAACAATAATATTTCCTTGATCTGATATGCCGCGATTGTATTCGTCCACGCAAAAGCCAGGCATCTTCATTTATGCCATAATCAGACAGGTCTTCGAGCTCGTGTTCTCTATATACTTCTATTATATAGAGTCCGTTCGTTATATGCTCGCTGCAATACGATTTTGCCAGTTTCAGTTGGTACGTACCCAACGAAAGTAATATTACTTGTTCTTCTGTCATTTGAGGGAAGTGTTGTATCTGGCTTGCTTCTATTCTTTCAAAATTCACTCTTCGACTATTCAACCGTTTTCTTTCTACATAAATGTGTAATAGATTTGGAACATCTATTTTCTCCCTTATACTATTTAAGAAGGCTTCTGCACGAACGCTGTCAACGATGGGTACATGAAAGTGATTCGTCATGGCTGCAGCTATTTTAAAATCCGTAAACATATTCGGAAGCGTCTTATTAAAATACTTTTGTCGCAAGAGCTTAAAGTCCCGCTTGAACCGGCCGTTTACTATTTCGACTACCCACCGGCATAAAGTTACTGATCGAGCTTCATTAGCTTGGTCGGTGGTCAGTTGGGTCTCATTTCTATCTTTACTTGGTGGAACATAAGATTCATAACCACATGCTTCAATAAGATCTAAGCTGTCCCTAAAACCTCGGTCTAGTAAAAATACATCATTTTCTTCGAGTAAGCAATGTAATGGATGCTCTTCGTCATTCATTATATCAGCCATGATACTTGCATCAGTCTTAGTTGCAGCATATGGGCCCATTACGTCTAATATGTATCCGTCTGAACACACAAGTAAAAATGGTTTTAGCAAGTTTTGGAATTTATGCAAGCTGTAAGATAGACGCTGGAATAAAAAGTTTGTGCTTTTATTAATATAAATGTATGTTCCGTCGGCTAATAATATTAGTTTTTCATTGTCTTCATTGCCAAATAAAGCTTTTGGTATAGTGAGATTCTTTTGTAATAAATCGTTTCTTGTTTTGTGGTCTACTCCCAAATGCAATCTGACATAATCGTCACGAAGGCACTCCCTCACAATAGCCAAATGACGTCCTACTTTTATTCGCGATATATTAAATAACGTCGCTAGTCTCTGATTTGGTTCTCCTGATCGTAGTTTTACTAGGTATATACCTAATGCAGTTCTTGGGTCCTTGCATCTAATACTTAGTGAAGGTGTTTGCTCTAACATGATATCAAATTCTTCGTTCTTGCGCCCTGTCCAAAAGTGCATGTCATCGTCGCTCATAGCATCTCTCGTGTGGAAATGTAGCCTTGATCCACGTCTTAAGGCCTCTCTAAGCATGTCACAAATGTCACTTATCTGTTCTGCATTAAAATTATGACTAGTATTACATGATTGAGGCAGTTCATTCCAAATATTGGCGTTCAAGTGCTGTACACACACTCGTGCACCATGAGGAATATACAGCTTATGTTCGCGAAACATATAAGTCTTTGTCGCTTCTGGAATTCGATGGCGAGTTGTGTTTTGGCAATTGTTAAAAATACAATGCCGTGGAGTGTTCGGAGCTCGTGTGTACTCCGGAACCTGAATATAGTAAACCACCTCTGGTATAGCAGGTTCTATTACTGGCAGGGCAGGTTCTATTAATGGCACGGCAGCTACTACTTCTGGCACGGCAGGTTCAGCAAGTGTTCTAACTACATTTTCCACAGACTGCCAACATCGGTGGCACACACGTCGCGTGTCATCGAACGCTACCTGAAAATAGAAAAAACAATGTAGTAAATATAATTTTTTAGTAAACAAACTCATACTCTCTCCTTATTACAATAATAAAGGATAGTTGCAGTACCGTTCACGTTGGGAAAATCCAACGCAAGCCTATATTGTTTGCATATCAAACACACATTTGCAACGGGTAAAGAAGAGTACATCAGTTTCATACATTTAGCATCTACAATACATCACACTGTATTAATGTAATTTTAACCATACCAAATGAATGAAACCGATATACTTTTGAGGCGACACGTTACAGTTGTATGTTTCTGCCTTAGAAAAGGAAGCTAACGAAGTACTCATAAGAAGTACAAAATCAAAAGTGATACCTATCTCTCTACCTTTGAGCGCAACGCAACATGTTTAGTCAGTTTGTAATACTTCTACCTGAATGCCAAAGTGACGTAAGTGAACAGCGTCATTTTAAGTTGTTACCTACCAGTAAGCAGTATAGTTGCATGTAAAACCGTTGGAATCAAGTCACTCGGGCATTCAGGTGACAAAGATAGCTATGTACAGACGGCTTTACTTTTCCTTAACTATTACTTAAGCTATGCTTTTTAAGTTAAGATATAACAAAATAAAATAAAAGATATAAGTAATAATAACAAAGTGTTAATAAGATATAAATAATATAATTATAATAACTTATTACTTACCTCCAAAACGGCATGTTCTTGTATATACGCCGCAAACTCAGGACGCGTTCTTGAAAGATTATCGGTCAATACGTGTTGTTGGTATCTTCTGCGATACAGCCCTCGCCGACACATCACACAGTTGGGATATCGTTCTGCCATAGCAATATTCCAGATAAAAACAAACCGAAATAGTCCACAACACTAGCCAAGGTCAACTTTTAAAGCGGGTAACAAAGTCCAAGAGCGGCGCAGGGGTTAGTAATAAAAATGAGATAGAAATCCACGAAAAAACTCAAACAGCAGCGAAACG
Organism: Scoparia ambigualis; assembly: GCA_963921215.1. Lineage (NCBI taxonomy): Eukaryota > Metazoa > Arthropoda > Insecta > Lepidoptera > Crambidae > Scoparia > Scoparia ambigualis. The sequence goes on from OY992528.1 coordinate 480,766, forward strand.
TCGTCGTCTTGTCGAAACGAACGAGCGAGAGCGACTGATGTGCAAGCGCACGACTGCACCACGCGCACCCCCCGCCCCACACAGCGTGCTTACCCGGCCTAGCGCACTATAGGTACCTACCTACATCGCAGGTTCTTCCAAACATGACAATTCAGTGGTCTAATAAAAAGTAAAAATGTAGAAAAGCGCTTTGGAAGGTACTTGATTTTTCTATAAGATCTATCACATTCATACCCTGATATCTTCGAACGGACAACGATTTGAGTCTGATCGTCATAGTAAACATTGTTAGGGAGAGCAAGACCTATGCAATGTCGCTATAGTCATTTCTATTGGTTCGGGTACCAAAACTGATCATCCTCCTTTGATACAAATACTTCTGATCTGTACTTAGATTATCCTCTATTTCTTTAGATAAAACAAGCATGTTTGATGGGATTGCGATAAATTCAACAACAGGAAGATCAGTACAATTTTCTAATGTTTTTCCTATTGGTCCAGAATAAAGTTGAGGTCCGGTTGTCGCCCCGTCTAATTTAATAAATAAATGCCGAAGAGGCAGCTCAGTTGCATGTAGTTGACAAATAAACCATTGCAGTGGTTTACGCAACTTTAGTTCTGTATATCGGATCACACCACTTTTCCAGCCAGTATTTGTTGCTGTACCATCGCATCCAACAACCACTACATTATTCAATTCGAGTTCTTTTTTGGTGAAAAATGAATATATTGAGTCTGCTATTGCTTTCCCTGTACCAGATAATGTTGTTATATGTCCCAAATAGAATGATCCCGGTTCCCCAATTAAGGATATGTGTTCCATCGTAACAATTTTTTTATGTAAACGTTGACCTCGCTTTTCGTAAACCATAGTCTTATCTTTTCTACCATCGAAGTAAATGCTTTTAATTTCTGGATAGTCTTGGTTCTCACATTTCTTTCGTTCTTGTTTTCTAGCTCTTCGGATTTTGCTTCGGTCTATCACATTTTCAGAGTTCTCCGAAGTAATGAAGCCAACGTCTTGCAATACTGCACTTGCCACTGCTGCTGCCGAACGATCTGAGATACCAAACCGATCACAAACTTGAGCCAAAGTAGGAAGCGACAGCATGTTTCTTTTAATCTGCATTATTGGAATAGTATCTGGTGTTTTTGATGTCGAAGGCTGTGGTTCAACCAATTCAGAAATGGAGAAGGTATTTCTTTCATTTTCTTGCTCAATTTTAATATTTTGCGCAAAATGTTGGTTTCTTTTTAATTTCTTTTCAATTCTTTTGGTTTCGGTGCGGTCTAAATTACCAATCGCCATCTTTCTCTCACGTCTCTGATCGCTCAAAAAATCTCTTTCCAGCACAGGAACTTTTCTTTCCCGAGGACAACTACAGTTATTAAAATCGCTGCATTTGCAACTACAAATGTCGAATAATTCTGAATTACATTTGTCTTTCCACGCTTGTAACTTCACTTTAAAGCTTTCAGTTTGCTTGGATTTTGGATAGCGAATAAAATGTAAATATTTATCGTAACTGCATTGTAACTGTTGTTTTACGCGTTGAATGGTAACAACAGGCAAGGAAGCTGTGGTCCAAACTTCAACAACTTCGCGTACTACAGCGTCAAGTATCGGAGACAAAGCAGGTTGTTTGCCACTTTTTTCACTTTTTTCTTTATTTCGAACAAAAAGTATATGTTTTATAATGTCTGCAGTCGTTGGGAGCACTGATTTACTAATTAAACAAGGTGATCCGAAAATAGGGCAGTCCGTTTCGTGCCGCGTCACTCTTTTCGCCATTATTTAAAAATAAATCAAAACTGTAACTTTCCTATGAACCTTTTGTATTACTGAACTAACGAAAAACAGTAGTAGGTACAATAAAAAATATGCATTAAAAGCAAGAACTCAAATAACAAAGCTACCCGCGGCAGTGTCGTTTGTTTGTCGCAAAATTTGTTTATAATTAACGATTTTGACGTTATAGTATTATGAGATCATGCTAAATTATCACGATAAATAATATTACAATTAAACTTCTTCATATCTAGTGTAACATGAGATACTTTTTATAATATTTTGATAAATAACTTTGTTTTTAGAAATTTCCAAAATCTACTCGATTTTGCATTTTTTTTGAGAACTTTGACGGGTGGTAGAGGGCTTCAAGTATATTCCAATAATTTTATTATTATTTTTCCTGTATTACCTATCACCAACTGCAACCTTTTAAAACTATTCCATTTCGAAAATCTAAAAAAAAATATGACGCTCCACCCTAATATACAAGTATGTGTATATTTTGGTCTATGTTGGCTATTATTCCTGAAATAATTTCCTATTAAAACTATTTTAACGGGACTTAACACGATTATTTTTTGTAAGTAAGTACATATCTACTTACTGCTTGACGTTTCGGCCGCGATGCTGCGGCCGTGGTCACACGCGAACTGGCCACAGAACACATATACAAGAAGAATGTCAACTTCATACAAAATTAGTGGCGAACGAAAACCGACTACAGCGCCTCTGTCGTAATCCCCGACGAACTAACAAACGAAGTGGTATGGCGGGAGATTTAAAAATTTGAGGCGGGAAACAGAAACTTTTCAAAATTACTAAACCATTACTTCGAATTTAAAACGTTTCTTCCATGTACTATTCTTCCGTTTTAAGTTTCATGAGAAGTTTCTTAGGAAAATACTACAACGGAAGAATAGTACATGAAAGAAACGTTTGAAATTCGAAGTAATGTTAAAGTTCACGATTAACTAATAAACTTACTAAAGATAAGGTTTAAAGAAAACATCGCTAATTTTCATTTATGTTTTATTATGTCTATTTTTTTTAAAGTACTGTCCATGTCTGTTCCTTGAAGTGGCGATATTTTAAATACAAAATCTTAAGCATTTAGATGAAAAACATTGTTTACAAAATAATTAATATTTTCATTGTAAAATGTAAAAATGCTCGCATTTCTTAGCTGTGACTGCAAACGTATAGCAAAATGATAAAGTTAACCTTTGCACTAATAACTAATTTTTGGAATCAATCGTTTTCATAGAAGATGTTAAGAGGCCTATTACATATTATATTATACATTAAGAGGCCTATACATCTCGACTGTGATTTTTGTTAAGAATGGCCAATTTTGGCGTTCTTGATCTCAGAAACACAAATACATTATTTTGACTTATTGAATAGTGTAGAATAGCTATTATCATAGTGCGTAGCGGCCTCACTTTTTGTAAATTTTGCTTCACTTTTTAAATAAACCCAAAATTGCTGAGAAAGATATTCATAAAATGCGCGAAGGCACTTTTTTGAGCTCCTAGATTGAACTACTGTTCTAAACAAATGAAATACAAAAAATAGAATGTTATCTCTTATACATAGTCGTATAGTGCGTAACGGCCTCTGAATTTCTAGATAACATTGATTTTATATAAAAAAAATCTTATTCTAAACCAAAAAACTTCGAAAATTTCTTTTAGTTAACTGTGAATTTCTCCTATCTACGATAATATTATTGAGCTAAATTTATACCAGAATAATTGTTACTTCATGAGGCATAAAGATTTTATAATGAATTTATTATCCTATTTCGATAAAAACGATAAATACAACTGCAAAATTACTACAAAATGCGATGCGCCAGCCGTTTGAACTCAGTTTTTTTTTTTTTTTTTATACCAAGCCCGGCAAATGACCCCACTCCACCTGATGTTAAGTGGAAATGAGGTCCAGGCGCGAGGACAACTGGTGCAGCGTAAGAGACGTAGCATCAGTCATCCTCACTCTGCTGGCCCACAAAGTGCTTCTTCACGCCTCGTTTGAAGGACCCTATGTCATAGGTAGCTTATGCTCGCAGATTGGAGATTTGTAATATTAAGCATGAATTTATTAACCCATTTCGATAAGAACGATAAATACAACTGCAAAATCACTACAAAATGTAAAAATGGGCATTTTACGCAAAAATCACATTTAAGATGCAATAGGCCTCTTAAATCATAAATCTTCATTGCTTCATTTGGTACACATTATGGTCTTAGATTAGGTAATATGATCTCAAATGAGCATTGTTAGGGCATTACAATATTAAATTAAATACTTACTATATTAAATATATGCTTAGCTATATTATTAATTAAAACTAAACAACAAACATTTTACGTTAACGTTTTTTAACCATCTTTATTTATATTTACTGTGTATGTTGTGTTCTCCTATAAGTAGTGAGACTTTCAGCACTTATTTATTTTGTTACAATGTAAAATAGTTTAAAACGAATGTACTCATTGTTAGAGAACCAAATAAAGAAAATAAAATAAAATATTTACACACTATACAAAAACAGTTAACAGTATTTATCTTTATTATTTATCTTAAGTACCTATAAGTGGGCATAACTTTTTTGCTTTATATAATTCTGCCTAAAAATATATTAGGCTATAAAACGTTATTTTATTACCTTTAATCGTTTATAAAACTCTGTGCTACGATGTATACTTTTTAAATGATTTGATAACTTGTTGTACATTTTTATTGACATGGTGTTGGGCACCTGCTATGCGATTCTCTAAGCGACACATACACGCTGCGCGCATGGCTGCTGTCTCTTGCCAATTGTATGAATACGAAAGAGACAGAGTCAATTCTCAGCGCTGCGGTAGCCGATGCTACCAAGGCTTTATTATTTATTCTGTGCTTTAACTTAGAGAATCGGACTGCTAGCTTGCTATATAAGTTCAGCTTGGGGAACGGTCTTGCTAATTTGTGCGATGACGAAGATTATGAGTCTGTAGTATTAAATCCTGTGCATGAAAGTATAGATTAGGGTTTTTTCGGGTGAATTTACATAATTCAAAAATATATAATGATGGGAGTGTTAGAGAATTTTTAGTAGGTATCAAGTTCATTTCCAGTAATAATGTTGTTGTAATGTCCCACAACCACAACTTCCAGATCCTTTTCATATATATTTTTCTTCTTCTCTTTTTGATTTTGCTTGATTACTGGTACTAATCTTTAATAATAATACTAAGATATACTTGTTATTGCTTACATCGCACACAGACACTCACGCACAAATATAGAAAGGTTAGAGGGATCTCAAAAATGTGGTGTGCAAAGTCAATCGTTATTTAGCTTTTGAATTTATAGTAATTATTATTACTACTACTACTATTGCCCTAATACTATAATTTGAGTTTACATAATTATAAATATGAAATATAATGATAATACAAATAGGTGACACGATTCATTTTACATAATTATGAAAATGCTATGAAGTTTGTCTGCGTATGAAACTAAACTTCTGAAAAACTAACTAAGTATGATTGATTATTTTATAAGGCTTTAAACCCAACTACCTACTTGTATCTCTCTATATGAATAAACGTTTGTTACAGAACTTTTATCTCTTTTTAAGAATAAATGTTTGTCAAACGGATTTTGAAGGGGTTTTTACAATTTGGTAGCTTGGGTGCATCGCAAAATCTAAGCCATGTTTCATCTTATTCCAGTCATAACTGAAGGTATCCTATGGTGAATATTCCGAACCACATCAAAATATAATGTTGTGTTGCAGGCAAAAACTGTTTGAAATAATGCTTACAACCCATTATAACATTCACCGTGCCGCGTAGCGGTGAAAGAATACTACCAATCTTCCCTAGGGTGTCGTAAAAGGCGACTAACGGACGATGGGCTCACCACCTGTAACGCTGAACATATGTGCAGTCGCTATTTGGTGAAAAGTGGACTATGGTAGAGGACTGCTTGTGCTGTCGACTTTGCCTAGTCTCTGACTAACTCTTCGGGGATAATGGTCGTGATCGTGATTATAATATAATAACGATAATACATTTATACGTATTATGTATATATGTATTATAACATGTAAATAGGTACCTTGCCAGCTAGTTGAACTTCTATTAGTTTATGTTTTGATGTTGATAGACCCGACAGGTTCTATGGAGGACTGTGATAGATCTGGTACTTCCTGAAAAACAAAAAATTGGTTGCCTGTAAAGTCGGTATACGGGCGAAAGTTTTACGTGACAACGACTTTGAGTGGTAAAATAATTTTAATGTGAATATTCATTCGTATAGTAGGAAGAAGGATGAAATAATAGTAACAATTTAAAACATTTATTTAAACAAAGAATTATATTTAAAACATAGTTGAGTGGGAGAGAGACGCAAGGCATTCGGCGGGCCTCTCTCTCGTTCGGTGACTCATCGTAACGTTACCGAGCGTTACACTTTTTCATAAGTGACTCCCAGCCGCAACCTAATTTAAGACGTTGTCACGTCAAAAAAAAAATCAATGATTAATTGCTAAACGGCTAAATCAATTTCGCTTGTTCACAGATAAAGGTTAGTTTTTGACCCGTTACCAACTGCAACAACTATTGATGTTAACTTACAATTGAATTTCTATTGTGTTTGGTAACACTGCATGTTGCTGTCAGCAAGGGGTTAATAGTTCCATTGTTTTCATTTATAATGTATAAATAGGTACCTTGGCAACTCGTACATGTTTGTTATGTCCATAAAGTAAGTGTAATCGCTCTGGTTGAACATTATTTAACTATTCTTTGGCGTTCATGGACCCGACGTAAGCTTTATTCTATAAGGTGCTGTAATGGATCAGGTACTTCCTGAAAAACAACATTTATTATGAATTAGTAAATGCTAAACTTCTAAATCAATTTCGCTTGTTTACAGACAAAGGTAGGTTTTTAGCCTGTTACTAACCATAACATCTATTGATGTTTACTTACAATTGAATTTCTATAGTGTTTGGATACACTGCAGGTTGCGGGCAGAAAGAGGTTAATAGTTCCATTGTTTTAATTAGGATGTGTAAATAGGTACCTTGGCAACTCGTACAATATTTGTTATGGCCTTACGTAGGTGTGATGGCTCTGTTTGAGTATATATCAATTCATTTCTTGATGTTGATGGACGAGACCTAAGCTCTATAGAGTGCTGGGATGGATCAGGTACCTGCTGAAAAATAGTAATTGTTCATCTCATCACTGGGCTGTTATTCTTATTGTTTCAGCGTTTACTAAAATTGGCTCTCATACAATAAATTAAGCATGGCTGTGGTTTATGGTTTTAATATTAAATGTGGCAGTAACAAGGGCATGATCACTCAAGTTCTTTTGTGTGGTGATAAATTGGAATTATTAAAAACAACAAAAACTTCATCCAAGAACTTTTTGTACTATTAGTAACTAGTGTAGGCGTTATAGTTAGGTGTTTAGTTTAGTTCAAAAGTGTATTAATTTATGTAATACTGAAACTATTCAAAAAATCGAACTAACTTCTGAGCTGCAGAAAAAATATCTAACGAAGTTAATATAAAAACGTTCATCGCATTTTGCGTGCTGTACTTACCGCAACATGTTATTTAGTCTAGGATTTGGGAATTTATACAACTTAATGCCTGAGACTTCTCCATATTTCAAACACCGCATCGAACGCAAAATAAATTATCAACAACACAAACGCCATTTTTAAAATTCACTAAGAAGAAAATCAAAGTGTTGCCAACATCTTACGAATAGATCATACTACACAGATACAAATATGTAATTATTAATGGATATATGAATATTATAACCAACGACTTCAATTTTCCGTCTTTCACGTACATTTTTCAAATTGAATTTGGATTATTTAATCAACTTTAGTGACAAAAAGTTAATATAAAACTTCTATTTCAAAAATCCCTTGTTTATAGCAACACAGAACAATCCCCAATAGGTATTTCGCCAATCGCCCATACAAAGTTGACCCCCCCCACTGGCGGTGCGCGGCGTCGTCGGCTCGGGCGGGTATTTGTTTCTTCATCCACCCTCACACGTTTACTTAAATTGCCACAGTGCAATGAATCGTCAGCAACACCGGCACACTACTCTAACCGTATCGGAGTTTCTTTTTATAGACAGATGTTGCGGTTTGCATTTGCCAATCGCTGGATTCCACGCTGATGATAATTTAAACCCGTCCTCCCGATTGAAATTTTTATATTTCTTGATCTAAATCGCTTCACGTACTATCCTGCTATGATAATAACGATCGGTGGAGAGGATTTTAGGACCATGTAACTCCATCCAGTGATTATCTCCCGCTTCCAGCAGATGTTCAGCTACCGTTAAAATAGTTTTAATGCAATGCAACGCAATAGTTTATAGTCTTATAATTTCCTATTCCTGTTAATAGTTCCTGTATTAATTACTTGTTATTATTGGGTAATATAACTCTTATACGAAAATTTGGTTAGGCACATCTGTCTAATTTGAATGACGATCGTAGATTTTAAATAAATCAGCAACTAATACTTAAAAGTTTACTTGTCAAAGAACTATCAAACCAGGTGTACGAGTCTAGTAAGATTCATGCCATAATATTGGAACAAGGTAACTACGTAGGTATATAAAGCATTAAAGGGAGAAGCTCAAGCAAAGACTGACGGCAAATTAAATTTGTGATCCGTTGATTGGAAGAAACCTTAACAGTCGGGCGGAGTGCCGCGGCCTCAACTTATTCTGGGAAGCGGAGGAACTTTCCGATCGGCTGAGTTTTGAGACGCGAGTGAGCCCGCCACACTCGGGGGTTCGTTTTTGAAATACACCTGTCGACATGAGTTAATATTTAAACAATATGGATATGTCGCCGTCATAAGAAGGAATGACAATACTGCACGCTGTGGTCTGTGTTCGGAAACTATAAGATAATATTACCAATTTGTTGAGCTCTAGATAAGATAAAATAAGATAATACATTTATTTGCTAGAATACAGTAAATTAGGATTATCTATTTTATCTTATCAAACTATACATGTTTATATATTTTTTAAATGCATATAATGTAGTGTTAATTCCGCTAACTCACTATCCTATCAAACTTAGATACTGCATGCAAGCACCGCCCTCCCGCCTTTTTTTTAAATTACATAAATAGTGTCGCGTAGTAGTCAAAGATGTCTGCTCTCAATTGACGCAGTAAGAGAGGTCTTGTCCACTATCTGCATACGACTAGGCTTTTGTGCCATTTTGGCCTTCTGCAATTTAAGCCTTAGTTTCCCGACGAGCAGTTCGTGGTCTGATAGAAAGTCTGCACCAGGCAAGGTGTGCGTGTTAGTAACAGAGCTCCTCCATCTCGATCTGACCAGGACATAGTCAATCTGGTTTCGACATTTGTTATCAGGGGATGTCCAGGCATATAAGCGTCTTGGGTGATGCTTGAAAGTAGTGTTCATAGTGGTCAAGTTGTTATTGGCAGCAAATTCTTTAGTGCTCTCCTCTCTTGTTTCGAACACCAAGACCATACCTTCCGACGATGTGACGAATTCCATCATCCATCCCCCACTTTAGGGAATTGCAGCTATAGAAGATTCAAGGTCTTTGTAGAATTCTTCTACGGCCTCATCACCGGAGGAACTTGTGGGAGCATACACCTGTACAATATTCAGGGGGGTCGGCGTTGCGCTGAGTTTAATCGATATGAGTCTATCGCTGATCGCATTGTAACCTAGTACGGCACTATTCCATATCTTTGCAATTGCTACTGCCACACCAGAAAAACTACTTTTGTCATTTCCGGAAAAATAGATTGTAATTTTTTCGGAGTCAAAGTGACCGCTTCCTTTCCAATGTGTCTCGCTCAGTCCTGTTATTGTTAGGTCACATCACTCGAGCTCTCTTTCCAATATAAGAAGCTTATATTTTTCAAGTAGGCCTCTGACATTCCAAGTTCCGAAGAGATATTGTCTTCTTAACCTACAGCTTCTTCCAGTAGCATATTTTCCATGGGACGCCTGGTTGCCTGCATCTCCATCGTAACTGATGACAACTTAATTCTTTACTTGCGAACTTTACATTTTTTTTAAAGTTTCATAGAAAAAATGTATATTGATTAGATTTTTTCATTTATTTATAATTTATTTATTTATTTATTTATCACTTTATGCACGTTTGTACAAAGGCGGACTTAATGCCCTAGGCATTTTCTACCAGTCAACCGTTGGGTGGTGCAGAGACAAACATAAGGTAGGGTGCACACTAAAATGAAAATACAAACAAATAAGTATACAAAATATATACATAAACATAATAGATAGATATGTACAGTGTTATATATATATATATATATATATAGATACTGATATATAAATAATAATTAAATACTTACATAAATATCATATGTCTATACGACGATTACTGATCACCTTGATCTGTGAGAAATCTGCGTAACTTAGTTTTGAAAGCATACCTACTGGTGGACATTCTGATATTCAGAGGGAGGGCATTCCAAAGGAGAATTGGCTTTATAAAAAAGGAGGAGTGAATGATATCGGAGTGGTGAGAGGGACAGATGAGTAAACGGTTAAAAGAAGAACGGAGGTTTTTATTGTGACTAGTACATAAGTATTGAAAGTGGGAAGAAAGGTAAGGAGGAGAATTGGGAGAACTTATTACGGAAAAAAGAGTGGTTAAGGCCCGCATATCTCTGCGCAGCCGAATGGGCAACCATTTGAGCTGTGATCGACATGCGGACACATGATCATACTTACGTAGATTAAAAACGAATCGAATGCAGTTATTCAGAAGACGGTCGAGCTTATTAAGTAGATCTGTATTCAGGTCGAGATAACACACATCACCATAGTCAATTATAGGGAAAATTAAAGTCTGCACAAGCATAGCTTTGACGTTAACGGGCAAAAGGTTTTTGAGGCGGTAAAGACAACGAAGCACTCCAGTGACTTTCCGACAAGTATTAGCTACTTGAGCCTGCCAATTAAACTTGGAGTCAATATATAAGCCCAGATTCTTAACATTTTGGCTAAGAGAAATTGGAGTGGCATCAAAGATAATGGACTTAAGACCGCTGCAGATTACTCTGGACATCATCCGAGGACTCCCTACCATGACAGCTTGGCATTTCGCGGGGTTGACAGCAACACCAAAATTGTCAGACCAGGACTTAATGCTGCTTAGGTCCTTGTTCAGAGCATCAACTGCGTCATTCAACCTATCTACACTTGCTTGGGCATATAACTGCAAATCGTCAGCGTAGAGATGATACGAACTGTTATAAAGCGGAATTGAAATGCCTTTTTAAAAACAAATTATTTAATAGCTGTAAGTGAATTGAAATGATTATATTTATTTGGAATAAAGACAGTGATTTATTTAATTAAGACGCGGAGCAACCACTCCGTTCGCGGACTCAGGGTAGACTGGCTCGCAGAGTCAGTCTGCCGGGACGCGTAGTTTCATGAGTTGCCAAGTCAGCATAAAACTGTCATCTCAGCACTTTAGGTAACTATCCCAGGATATAACACCTCCCCCCTTAAGAGTAAACTTTGGGTCAGTTTTCCAAAGTTTATTTTTGAATTTACAAATAATTTTAATTCATAATTTTAACTGAAGTTGAGGGGATATCTGGGATCGAATCTGATTCGGTTATATTAGTAGTTTCTTTTTTTCTAAATAAAACTCTAAGTACGGGTTGGCTGCTTCTACGTTTACAAAATATACTTATTTTATATAAAATAACACTAATTAAAACTAATACAATAATAATAGTTAAAACGGAATAGTGAGTACTATATTTTACAATATGCGGATTTTGTTGTATTTTATTTATATCTATTACAATATCTTTCAGGTTACTATGTTCTAAATTAATATCTTTAAGATCAATGTTTTGTAGTTTTTCTATGTGCCAATCGTCAATCCTAGAATGAAGTTTTTGTAAATTACAACATTCATCATTTATTAAACTAAAATCTGTAAACAATACAGGAGATGTTATGTTTAAAACATCGTTCTGAGTAAATAATACAGTATTTTTTGAATAACCAGTACAATATTTAGGTAATGACAAAATTCCAACTCCTTGAATATTAATTTCGAGAGGTTTCTTATCTAAACAATCTAAAGTTAGTTTTACAGAATCGGTTTGAACAAAAATCCATTTATTATTTGATATTGGTTGCCATAAATCTAATTTTCCAATTATAAATTTAGTTTTACATTCTTTCGGTATTTTATAAACTACTTTTATGAGTAAATTACTTTCACAGCTAGGTTTTACATCAGATGGGTACATGTTTGGAATCTCACAAACATAATTGCTAGGATACAGTACATCACATTTATTTAAATTTTGTAAATAATTATATCTAGTATTATCTTTACTTAGTATGATATATTTAGCATTAGGAATTATAAGACTAAAGCTATTCAAATCATTATCGTTATGAGGTACAGGTAAAGACAAAGTTTGAAACAATTTATATTCGTCAATCATTACTAATGGGATTTGTAATATAAATACAATTTTATTCTTTACATAGTAACACAACACGTTGGATATTCTTTGGATAATATTTATGGTGTTAATGTCTAATTTAATTGGTAATTGCAAGTTATTAGGAAGGTGTTTATAATTATCACTTAATTCTGCTTGTAGTTTTGCAGGTGTTATCACTGATGGATGAATAATATTCTGACTGGTCAAGATGACGGCATCAGTCACATCTTCTACTTGGAATGATAAGGTAAGTAATGCTGTTTCTAAACTATTAAATATAAAATTTATTTCAGATTGTGTTTCCAGGTCATCGAAGACAGCATTTATATTTTTTAGTTTAAAGGTAAGTTTTTCTATAGCTTGATTCATATTTGCTTCATTTGTTTTTATTTGGTGTAAGGTTTTATTGTAAGATGTAATTATAGATGAAGTTACTAATATATTATTTTTCATTAGGGATGCTAGCTTTTGTTGATCATTTTGCATTGCTTCTATTGCTTCGTTAAATTTTAACCCATCGTTTTCGTCTAGGTTACCGAATACTTGTTTAACGATACTTCCTATTCCTCCTATCCAAGCACTACGTTTAATTCTATTTTCTAACAGGTGCGAGACAGAATCGAGCCTTTTGATAATATCGAGATATCGTGTTGATAGTGGATCTAAAATGTTCATACATGCTATCTCTTTCATAATTTTGGTTTGACTACATAGATTTTTAACTGTTCTAAGAGCTAAATTTATATTTTCTAGATGTATATTAAAATGGGATATATCTACGGGCATGACGACGTTTAACCTATTATTCTTAACTCTAACAGTACCTAAATAATCAAAATGTATTCCAGAACTTGACGTTATTTGTTGAACGTAATCTTGAATACTCTGGGACATGACCTAGCAAAAGGCTGCCGCAGCAACTCTGAAATATGATATTAATATAATTATTATTATTATTTTTTTTTTATAGAAGAGGGAGGCGAACGAGCAGGCGGGTCACCTGATGGAAAGTAATCACCGCCGCCCATGGACACCCGCAAAACCAGAGGAATTGCAGATGCGTTGCCGGCCTTCAAGGGAGGAATAGGTTTAAGGAAGGAATAGGAATTGGGAGGGGGGGCGGGAAAGGGGCCTCCGGAACCCTCACTGGTCGGACGAAACACAACAGCACCAAGTGCCGTTATTTCACGTCGAATATTCGTGAGAGGGTGGTATTACGCCGGGCGAGCCGGCCCAATGCGTGCTGCAACGCAGCGTGGCTCTACCTTATACTCTAAGTTAACATTATTTATTTAAAACTATACTTACTATTTACTTAAACAGAAACTTCTGCTAATTTTACTTCGTCAAAGTGATGTTTGACGTGTCTCCTATTTATTAGTAAGGTAAGTGTATTATTACCGTTGATCTTTACAACCTTATAGGGACCTTTCCATATTGGAGATAATGCTTTACGGAGACGCAGATGGTTCTTGGCATAGACCATGTCTCCGGTTTTATATTTAACTGGACTTGAGCGTTTATCATAATATGTTTTTGATGTAATTTTAGATTTTAGAATATTTTCGATAGCTTTTTCCCTTGAAAATTGCAGTCTTTGTTGTAAAACTCGAACATAATTGCTGTATGTTGATTCTAAAGCCGTATCATAAACTGAAGATGGAATAAAAGGTTTATGTCCGAAAAGTAATTCATACGGTGTATAGTTAGTAGTACTATGAACGGTTGTATTGTATGTTAACATGGCCGTATAAACGTAACGGGGCCAATTACTTTGATTTTCATCGACAAAGGATTTTAGATATTCTTTCAAGGTTGAATGACTCCTTTCCAGAGCACCTTGAGTTTGCGGGTGATATGGCGTTGACCAAAGTTGTTTTATCTTAAGGAAAGTACACGTTTGTTTAAAAAGCTCTGCTGTAAAGTTGGTACCTTGGTCAGTCAGGATAGTTTTCGGGATACCAAATTGGGAGATAAAATGGATTAGGCATTCAGCAGTTTCTTCTGCCGTCGCATTTGGCATAGGATAACCAGCAGAGTACTTTGTAAGATCGTCTTGGATTGTTAGGATATATTTAAGTTTATTACCACCGGCTTCCGGTAAAGGTCCTACAATGTCTAATGCAACCCGCTGATACGGTTGTGTTGATGTTGTCGTTATTTGCATCGGGGCTCGGTTACATTTCCTTAAAGCTTTGTTTGTCTGGCATTGCTCACATTTACGCACATAATTTTCTACATCACTGCGCATGTGGCGCCAGTAGTACTTCTCTTGGATTCTACTTAGCATTCTGTTACTACCTAAGTGACCAGAAATAGGTATGTCATGATTTTCCTTGAGGATTCTTGTAACTTCACTAGTACTCGGATATATGATTGTATTTTTATATACATGTACAGTTATTCCTGTATTATGGAACAAGTACATAATAATGTTATATATTTTAAAGAAATTATGAGCATCGAATTGATTTCGGAAATCACTTATGGCGATTTCGATTATATTTCTTGACAGTAATTCTGCTTTATTCAAGGTTCTAGACGCGTATGCTATAGGGTGATCTTTACCAACTGGACCTTGGGAAAGGATGGCTGATATGGCATAATTGGATGCATCACAAGTAAGTAAAAACGGTTTTGTAAAATCTGGATATATAAGTACAGGAGCAGTTATAAGTTTATTTTTTAAGGATTCAAATGAGAGTTGTTGTTCGTTAGACCAAACAAAAGAAATGTCTTTTTTGAGTAAAGAAGTAAGAGGTTTTGATAATTTAGAAAAATCAGGTATAAATCGTCTGTAATACGATATAAGCCCTAAAAAGGATTTTATGTCCTTAGGACATTTAGGAATAGAAAATTCTCTTACAGATTTAATTTTGTTAGGGTCAGGTTTCACCCCATTTTCAGTTATGACATGACCTAGGTAACCGACTTCCTTTCTTAAAAACTCACACTTGTCGGGTTGCAGTTTAAGGTTAAAAAATCGGAGTTTTTGGAAAACTGAAGTTAAATTTTCAATATGTGATTGGAGATCATAAGAGTAAATAACTACGTCGTCTAAATATACGAAACATCTCTCTCCTTGGAGACCGGTAAGGACATTATTCATCAAACGTTGGAATGTTGAAGGTGCATTCTTTAAACCGAATGGCATCCTTGTAAATTCAAAGTGCCCTTGAGGGATGCTGAAGGCGGTTTTGCAAGAATCGCGAGGAGACATTTTTATCTGATGAAATCCAGAAGCAAGGTCAAGAGTTGAAAAATACTTAGAGTTCCCTAATTGGTCAAGTATTTCGCTGATATTAGGAATCGGATAAGTTTCGCCAATGGTAATATCGTTAAGTTTCCTATAGTCTATGACGATACGCCATTTCTTTTGGCCTGATGCGTCAATTTTCTTAGGAACAATCCATATAGGAGAAGACCAGGGAGACAGAGAAGGTTGGATGATGTTTTGTTCTAACATCTTTTGTACTTGGGACTGCACTTCTTGCTTGTGAACTTCATGAAAACGATAGGATTTCACGTTAACAGTTTGATCAGAGGTAGTTCGGATCTCATGTTGGATAGCATCGGTTGAAGACAGTTGATCATGAGGTAAGTGGAATATATCAGAGTATTTAGAACAGGTATCGTATAATGCTTCGGATTCTTTAGGATTTAAGTGTGATACGCGAAGGAGCTTAAGAACTTCTTCAGTTCTGTTCAAACATGACTGATTGGAATGAGACTCAGGGAAAGGTTCATAATCAATCGGATATAAGGTAAGGTTAAGATTAGAGTTTAAAGAAACAGGATTTTCAGACGTATTTAAGACTGTTATATTTATTCTATTATTATCTTTTACTCTGACTAAACAATTGGCTATTAAAAGAGTATCGTTAATATGTTGGTCAACAATGAGACCTTCTTTTATTTTAGGGTTGAGAACGGAGCATTCTATTATAGTTTCAGATCTGCATTTAATAATGTAAATTGGTTCGCTAAATTTTAATTTTAGTTCTGTTTCATTTATAGTAAGTGTTTCTTCTTGAAAATCAATTTTACTTTGTGAATCTGACAGAAAATCGTTCCCAATTATTCCATCGTAAGGAAAATCTACCTTGCCTATAAGATGGAATTGATGCCATAAAGAATTGAAACTGACGGGAATGGTGCCGAGTGATTTCATGGGGTTGTCTTCATTCCCAAATCCGGTAAAATTAACATAATTATTTGACATTATAGGAGGCATCATCTCTACTGAGCATTGTTTCACTAGTCTTATGGATGCTCCGCTATCAACAAGCAACGACAAAGGTTTACTAGATATTGAGGTTTGAACTACTACAAATGGCAAGTATTTTTTCGATGGATTAGTGGTAATATTATAAATTTTTTCTAGATTAGGATTAGTATTAATTGTATTATTTTTCTGTTTCAGGAGACCGCGAGTTTGGGGCTGGTTACCCTGTCCATGGGTCGACGATGGAGAATGACCGCGAGTTTGGGGCTGGTTACCCTGTCCATGGGTCGATGACGGAAGTTGACCACGAGTTTGGGGCTGGTTACCCTGTCCATGGGTCAATGACGGAAGTTGACCACGAGTTTGGGGCTGGTTACCCTGTCCATGGGTCAATGACGGAAGTTGACCACGAGTTTAGGGCTGGTTACCCTGTCCATGGGTCAATGACGGAAGTTGACCACGAGTTTGGGGCTGGTTACCCTGTCCATGGGTCACATGTTTAACGAAACGGTGTTGAGTGGTGTCGATACTATGGTTGGCTGGATATTGCCCCGTGCGACACCGGGACGGGACACTTACTAGTTTAAATTAGTATTATTACTGTGCTCAGCTTGGTTCTGATCATGATATTGGTTTTGGTTTTGATCATCTTCAATGAAGGTCACGCGTGAATCATATCGAGGTCTAAAATTTGAAGAAGAAGGCTGAGCCGGAGTGAATGGTTGGCTACTGTTATTAAATCGCTTATTGTTGTGTTCGCGAAGCCTGCAATTTTCAAGTTGGTGACCTAGCTTTTTACAATATCTGCAAAATGGTAGGTCCCTAGATTGATGTTGTGGATTTGCTACGTTAGGCCTCGATGGATAGAATCTGTGAACGACGGGATTAGGTGTCCTAGGTTTGACAATCGAAGTATTATTATTTCGGAAAGAGAACTGCTGAATTTTCTCTTCTGAGATCGCATGGTTGACTGCTTCGTTAAGATTCTTAGGATCCCTACATCTGATAATATTAGACAATCGAGGATATAGTCCTAATGTAAATATATGAAGCGCTAATTCTTCCATAGCAGCTAATCTGCCCGAAAGTTCGCTTTTCTTGGAATTAGATATTGTAACCTCTGTTAATAATTTGGATAAACAAGTCTCGATTCGTAATGAAAATTGGTTTACTGATTCATTATTTAATTGTTTACATTCCTGTAAATCGGTGAGCAGATGTGCATAGTGTTTCCGTTCACCAAACTGGTTTTTCAGGAATTCTTTGAGTGAATTCCAGGTGTTGAAATCTTTAATAGAGCAGGCACTTTCAGCTTTGTCTTCTAATTGACTCAAAATGAATTTAAAAATAATTTCTTCTTGCTGTGTAGACGCAAGAGAAATCGCGTTATCACAATTAGTTAAGAATGGATTTAATTTATTACTGAATTTTAAAATTACACTTAAAGGTACTTCCTGCTCTTTTGTATCGTTCTTGGCGTCACTCTTAGACATTTTGCTAAATAAAAAGTTACGAGAAAGGAAAACACAAAATTAAATCAAAATAATAAACACAAAGAATAACTAACGTGCTGAAAAGTAGAAGCTTAAGATTAATTGTCTTATAATATTCAACTCTTGTAATGCTGCAACTCGGCGACGCGTAGGAAATACGTGGGCGTATGGTCTAGACGGCCACGGCGCGTTGCGATAAGCGTGAAGAATGCACAGATTGATAGTAACTGAACTCAGGAATTAATTCACTCACAAATACAGTTGCACTTTCATTTCTTCGGATTTATTTCTTGACTGTCAGGAACTGAGTACCAGGAAATGGATTCCAGCAGATAGCAGGAATGCGCAGATAGCGACAGTTTCCGGCTCCTGGCACGATGGTTGAATTTCTCGATGTCAAAATGGGTTGATGAAAGGATGGAGTCTACCCCTTTTGACTTTCACTTTCACTTTGGACTTTTGACACTTTGTTGTTAGTGAAAAGTTATTAAAATGGAAATATTTCACTTTAGGCACTTTAAACTCAAAGTGTTTCACAATTCACTTTAGACAGTTTTGGATTTAAAGTATTTCACTTTAGAGGCGTTCCGAGGATCACTTAATTACACTTTCAAAATCCCTTTACGCTGCCACCAATGTTATAAAGCGGAATTGAAATGCCTTTTTAAAAACAAATTATTTAATAGCTGTAAGTGAATTGAAATGATTATATTTATTTGGAATAAAGACAGTGATTTATTTAATTAAGACGCGGAGCAACCACTCCGTTCGCGGACTCAGGGTAGACTGGCTCGCAGAGTCAGTCTGTCGGGACGCGTAGTTTCATGAGTTGCCAAGTCAGCATAAAACTGTCATCTCAGCACTTTAGGTAACTATCCCAGGATATAACAGAACACTGAAGCTGTTGAGTGATAAAATTTATAAAAATTGAGAAAAGAAGAGGAGAAAGAATGCCGCCTTGAAGAACGCCAGTTTCTAAATTAAGCCAGGTTGAGGATGATTCCCCTGATTGGACCGACTGCTGACGTTCCCGAAGATAAGATGAAAACCATTCCACCACTTCGTCAGAGACCATAAGATGGGACAATATGGAAAGAAGGATGTCGTGACTGACGGTATTAAAAGCATTCGAGAAGTCGATAAGAACCAAAATGGTTACTTTTCCGTCCTCAATTCCTGCCCTAATATCACCAGTCACTTTAAGGAGGGCAGTTACGGTGCTATGACCTGGTCTGAACCCAGATTGCAAAGGGTCAAGGTGAGAGTTGTGATAAACAAACTGGGAAAATTGCTTATGGACACAGGCCTCGAGCACCTTGGATATAAAGGGAAGAATGGAAATGGGTCGAAAATGATTGGGGAGCGTTGGATTTGAAACTTTAGGAAGGGGACGGACATATGCCTTACGCCATAGGGCAGGGAAAACTGCGGAATCAAAGGAGGAAGTAATGATGTGGGTGATAGCTGGGAGAAGATGATCCAATACAGTGACTATCATACGGCGACTGATGTTATCACATCCTACAGCATTGGATTTAATGGAAAGGATAATCTTTTTGATCTCTTCCTCACTGGTTGGAGAAAAATGAAACGGGACTATGTTGGGACGCGTTAGACCAGTTATAGAGCCGACGGTACGTATAATAGACCTCGGATCTAGTTTTGTTGTGGCAGTAAAATGGTGATTTAAGTCGTTTAGTCCAATAGTGTTAGGTAGGTCCATATGTCGCGGTTTGCCGATACCTAGAGTTCCAAGAAACTTCCAGATGTTGGCAGAAGAAGAAGACGAGATGTTATTGAGAATATGGCGACGTTTTGCATTGCGTATCATCTGGTTACACCGATTTCTTGCCGTCTTAAAAATGTTCCAAAGTTCTTCAATACGATCTTTTTTAAACTTACGAAATGCCCGGTCCCTACGCCTCATTGCCATTAGAATGCCCTTAGTCATCCAAGGCGCCGGTGGCCGCTTTACCCTGATCTTCCTGATAGGAGCATGACGATCGTACAAGGCAATCACTGTTTCGTTAAAAATATGAACTTTTTCATCGACAGAGGGTGCATGAATTAAAGAGTCCCAGTTGATTTTAGATGCTTCACTCTGTATCTTGTCAACATCAATACGAGCAAAGCAACGCCTGTACAGTACCTTAGGAACGGATTTTGGGGGCTTAAGTCTATAGGACAGATAAATTAGGTCGTGATGGGAAAAACCAGGAGCGATATGTTGCCCATGTGACAGGCTATGGGAAGGATTCGAGGTGAGTATTAAGTCGAGCCATGTATCATCGCCATCAATGTTAAGGTGAGTTGGCTGTAGGGGTAACACATGAAGATTGGCTGACTCAATAATGTGACGGAGCTTACAGGACCGAGAGGAGTTAGGCAATAGGAGGTTTGTATTAAAATCACCCATGATGATGTGATGTGCGTACTCAGAACCCAAAGATTCTAAAACCGATTCAAAATCAGTGAAATAGTCAACAGAGGGGGGACAGTATACCACACCAAGGATTGCCTTAGCACAACCCGAACCAACCTCCAGAAAGAGGTACTCAGCATATGAATCAGGACTGGACAAAGCTACTATTTTGTAAGATATTGCGCTGCGCAGATAGATAGCCACGCCACCCCCGCCCCTAGCAACACGATCATTTCGGATGAGATTATAGTCGGGAAGAGAGAAGGCAGAAGACAGAAGATGTGGTTTTAACCAGGTTTCGGATATTAAAACAGCATGTACATTACGCCCAGAGAATACATTAAGTAATTCGTTGTAATGGCTCGGTACACTTTGTGCGTTGATGTGACACACGTTCAGGGAATTGGAATGTTGGAAAAAAGTTTGACTCAGACAGTCACCAAGGGTGTCGGCAGCAGAACAAAAACTTTCATCACTAGAAGCAGATACAGATTCATTAGCTGAATAATACGAGCAATCGTCCAACAGCATAACAATAATAATATATAGGTATAAATAAATACTAAAGTAAAAAAAAATAGATTGTGCGTGGTTTTTTACGCCTTGTACGTATCTCCACACCACCCGCCAGCTTCACATCAACAACAATAAAAAATAGCAAAAGGCTGTCAACAGCCATAACAACTAACAAGCCTTCGCGCTAAAGCCCTGTTCGCATCAGGCAGCTAACTAGCCGAAGCGAGAGCACATTAAAACAAAAATAATAAACTAATCGGCCAGCAATGCACCCCCGCATTATACCGGCCGAGTGATTCGCCTAGTGCGAACAAGACCTTATACCAATATAATTAGCTTATTACACGCTCACATGATTTCAACTGAAACAATACATTATAATAACTGGAACATAATCGCATCCATTGTGTGTGATTTTAAGATGAAACAATCAATTAATAAAAAGTGATATCAGTTCGGAGACGTTAGAACAAAGTAACAAACAAGGCACTTAAAACTAATATTAAAAATTTAAAAATTAAAAAGACGAAATTAAATCTTCATAAATAAAAGAACACAAAATAAAATGCATTAATTAATTAAAGTAAGACTCCTAAATCACTGACCTCAATAAATTGAGGTCAGTAATATGCATAAAAGTAAGATTTTAAGACAAAGGCATCAATCAGTTCAGCCGTACAAGTTTTAAAGCACATTACCAAAAAAAAACTAAATATAAATGACAGACGTTAAAATAAGCTGAAAATGGAACTGTCAAAATATCTCTTAGATGTCTAACAAACAAAAACAAAAGGTTGGTTGGTGTTGGTTTTGGATTTCAATCAAGACGAGCTCTAGGGCTACAATATTACACGGACGGAACAAATAATTAAAATGAATGGTTAGCTACATAGAAAAAAGAAACGCGAATAACAGGACAAAACAGAGATTCGACATTGATATTGTTCTACCCACTACACTTATATGTGTTGAGCCTTGCGATATGTCGAAAAGTCAAGTAATAAATTAGTAGGTATGACCACGGAGCAAAAACAAAGAGGAGGTGTTGTAACAACTTTTTTCATATAATAATAGTGTCTCAGCTGCGCGGGTTGCGGGGGGAGTCCAAATAGGAGAAAACCATCTAGTGGCCAGTAGCTAAAGCAAATACCTACCTAATTTACGAGATTAGCAGAGTTGTCATAAAAGTTCTGCTATATTTCACTAGATGTCGTGTATGTCGTAACTTTATTTGATGAAGTATAAATTTAATATAAATATTACTTACGAGTGGAAAGATATGTTTATTCCGTTTAATCTCGTTTTATCCGTGTAACTACTACACGATACAACACAGCACTTCATGCTAACAAAAAGTTCGGGTCGAGAACTTTTTATAATTCTTTAAAAGACTGAATAAGCCACGAACAACCTATTCGCCAGCCAACGAGAGTTGTACTGACGAAAGCGACACCTGGTCGTAAGTAGTTCAACTACGGTGTGACGTCAGGACTACATTGATAGTTGCTGGACTACATTGATTGCAACACCTCCTCTTTGTTTTTGCTCCGTGGGTATGACTTATTACCTACTTAGACATTGCACATGAAAATTAAAGAAAAGCAAAATGCAATGGTAAGTAAACAGTTTTAACACTTGTTTTGGATTCAATCACCATTTCGATTTAAGTGTGACACGCGAACAACGATAAAATAACATTGTTACTTGTTTCGAATGGCAGGTCCAACGCGACGATTTGCAGCGACCGACGACGACGCACCAGGATACCCAGCAATGATGGACTGCAGATCTTCAGCTGTGATAATCTTATGGCGCTTACTATCAGAAGTCTTGACAAGTATGACACCATCCTGTGTCCAGCAAGACCGAACACCAAAATGCAGCCGAGCTTTATTGAAGACAGTCTGCCTTGACCTTGTCAGGAACTCCTTCACTGAAATGCTGGTCCCCTTTAAGCCAGTTTTCGCCCTCCAGACCGCAGCCCTCGTGTCATATTGTGAGAACCTCACAAGAATAGGCCGCTGCTGATCTCGGTCACTTCCACTGGGAGATCCTAATCTGTGACAAACTGCTATGGAGGCCTTTGTGGTGTCTTTAAGACCTAACTTGGACTGTAGTGTGCCCAAAATCAAGTCTCTGCAGTCCTCCTTCTCAGACTCGGCAAGATCCATGAAGACCAACGCTTTGCGGCGGTGTCTTGTCTCGATTGCATCAATCTGAGAAGCACACTCATTTATCTGCTTTCGAAGCAACCCGAACATGCTGAACATGAGCTCCCTGAAGGCCCGGAACTCCTCAGCAACCTTTGCAACAGTCTCTTTGCCAGGCCCTGCACCCTGGATCTGTGCCTCAAGGTTCTTCATCTTCAAGGTGAAGCACTCCTCCAAGCTCTTCTGTGCAGACACAATGTCGGACAGCTGTGACATAGTGATGTTCAATGCGGATAGTGTTGTTGTTAACAAGTGGCAATGATGTGCTGGCAGGTGGTGTTTTATGTGCACTATTATCACATTAAATATGATACAAACGTAAGTAGATTTGTTTCAATGGTTATGCAGCCGAATAAACAGAAAAAGTACAATAAAAATCCACTGTTATTAATTAAATTAAATTAAAAGATAGGAGAGCACTGCTTTCGTTTTTGACACCTACCGCCGAAAAAAAAACTATAATGTTAGGCTCAACAATCCTTGATGCCAGTGCCGTATATTATTATAAAATGGCAGATGTGGTAGATAGGAAATGACGTAAGTCTAATTTTAATTCCTTTTTAAACGTAATTTTCAATATAAATTAAGACATGGCTAGGTACGAAGTATCTATATTATATATATGCTAACCTGGTCGACTTCAATGCCACCAAAATACAGGCGTGTTTATTCACTGCCAAACGGAGTCCTTTTCTACTCGCTCCGACTTTCCGTGGTGTATCTGTGCCGATATCTGACCATCTTAGCATTCTAGGTATGACCACCACTGCAAACCTAAACTTCGGCCACTACATAGAGTCCATGGCAAAAACTGCAGCTAAAAAGCTTGGCATCCTTTCTAAGGTAAGGCGGTATTTTACACCGGGGTAGCTGCTTCAGCTTTACCAAGCATAAGTCCGAATCTGTATGGAATACTGCTGCCACCTCTGGGATGGATCTGCCAAGTATCAGTAAGCCGCGACTGTATTGAGAAGCGTGCTAAGAGGGACGTGGGCGACTCTAAACTCGTCGAATCCAAGCTGCAGAGTCTTGAACATCGACGAAAGGTTGCCAACCTTTCCGCTTTTTATCACCTTCTCCTTTCTATCTCCGGGGAACGAGACGCGGACTGAGATCTCACCCTTACACTGTCAACACACCACCTATACGCACAAAGCGCTTCGCGTCATCATTTTTAATGCGGACAGCTAAGGAGTGGAATTCCCTTCCTGCGGTTCTGTTTCCTGATACGTACAACCTGGACATTTTTAAGGCAAAGATGAACAGGCATTATCTTGGCAAGTATGCTACGTCCTAGGCCGCATCGCCACTTACCATCAGGTGAGATCGCGGTTAAATACTTGCCTTTAAAGAATAAAAAAATAACTAATAATATACGTTTACTATAAAGGCTGCAATTTCTTAAAATTATGTTTATCAGGTGGCACGCTATTCTTCATTATCGAAACATGAAACGTCTCTAGTGCAGAAATGGGACATTTCCTTTTGTTGCAAACAAATTACAATTTCGTAAATGTTGGAAAAATTTCCACGAGTAGATTTCAAACCTACATTTTGCTATCGTATGCTTTTGGCACTGCAGCTGCAGCAGCAGCACCAGCAGCACCCGGAATATCAGAAAGGTCAAAAGTTGTACAGAATAGTAGCAAAAGTCGATTCCTTACAAAGAATATACGAGCAAATCGTAAAGCACCCAAAAGATTTGAAGAGAAAAATAATGTAACAATGTCACACGTTCCATTGATAGTAAAGTTATGGTAATACCATTCTGTTTATCCAGCGGCCAACAGCAATACAATTAAAATAATTGCGCGCGTCGTAGGGCGACCCCGGATAAACGGGGAGAAGGAAGAATGGAACGAGACGGGAAGCGGGAAGTGGGAAGTGGGAGAATTGCCACAAAACAGTAACATTACGATGATATACGTGTGCGCTCGCGTGGATAAACAGCTTACGCGGCAATCGAGGGCCGAGGGCACACCGCGGGGACATACCGCTGAACGATGTCACAGGGAAGTGATTTGAGCCTTTTTTTGTTAATGGTACGACAAGCGCTGATTATCTTCGGCGTTGAATCAAAGGTCGCACTTTTAAAAAATCTGTAAGTAATAATTTGAAAAGTTAGAAAACATGCAGGAACTACGAATAAAGATCCAAATTCCAACATAATCGGTATCGGTAGCCGTTGCACTGCCTCAGCTTACTGTTTTTAGTCAATAAGTCAATTTGATTAACGGTTATACTGAGGCTTCCCGGGATCAATTCCCAGCGAGTGTTTAATATACACGGTTTTCTCATACTCTTTCTATCTCTCGTACTAATCATCACCACACTATATAAATGTCGAACTGCTGAGCACAGGTCTCACTTACCACACAAACGGGATCTCTTTATTTCGACTATTTTTTGACGTGACAACGTCTTAAATTAGGTTGCGGCTGGGAGTCACTTATGAAAAAGTGTAACGCTCGGTAACGTTACGATGAGTCACCGAACGAGAGAGAGGCCCGCCGAATGCCTTGCGTCTCTCTCCCACTCAACTATGTTTTAAATATAATTCTTTGTTTAAATAAATGTTTTAAATTGTTACTATTATTTCATCCTTCTTCCTACTATACGAATGAATATTCACATTAAAATTATTTTACCACTCAAAGTCGTTGTCACGTAAAACTTTCGCCCGTATACCGACTTTACAGGCAACCAATTTTTTGTCCTAATTTAATTTGGCGTAATGAGTAAGGCATATTTTTTGTCATAATAATATTTTGTCATAATTGTTTTTTGTCATACTATTTCAGTAAGCATAAATATCATTATCAGCCTATACTCGCCCACTGCTAGACATAGGATAGGCCTCTTCAAGGACACGCCACTGAGCACGATCCGCGTCCACTCTCATACAACTCTTGCCAGCCACCTTGCATAAAATATGGTCTAGGCTAATGTGCCCTAATTTTGATTTGCATAAAGTTATAAGGCATATTGTTTATTCGTCTAATAGTTATTAGGCATAAAGATCTGGTAGATTAGACAAGACAGAAGGTGAGGTAATAGTTTTAAAACCCGCTATAATTTGGATTGGTTTTTAACAGGATTTGACTTTTCATCTTTTTCTATTTTATTGATAGCTATTTAAATCTAAAAAATAAAAAAAGGTATTAGGTATATCAAATATAACTTGGGTACCATAGTGTAATAGTAGGTTGGGATGCGGCGACGGCGGCCCTTGGGTCACCCCTACGACGCCAACATGTTTATTTTATAATTTTATTAAATGCAAACACAAAATTTCCAAAACTTACTTTTTTCCTATATAATTATTATGTCTATCAAAATTATGCCATGTTAAATTATGATATAAAATTTACGCAAAAAAAAATAGGGAACCCACACAAACACCACATTAAATGGCCATAACCGCTGGCTCAATGTGGGTTGGTGGGTTTGCTCTTTGGAAAGAGAATAATAACTGGTGTTAGTTAACGGAAGGCAATGCTTTCTTTCATGTCACGACTGACATAAGTTTGAATAACGGGAAAAACTAGATAAGTCCAGAGCTGTAATAAATTAGAATGGCCGCCATTGCCGTAAGCTTGCTTGCTTAATGCTTGGAGCCAGCACGAGCTGTCACATGCGCGACGCGAAAGAAACTGCACTTTTTCTCATACCCCCTACTCGTAGAAGCGCTGACATAAGGCTGAGTATATTATGATCTTTGGTTCCGCCATGCTAGACATGTGCTTTATATTAAATAAATAAATCGTTATTTTTTGACCGCGACTTAATCCGCGTGAACAACAACCTGTAACCATGACGAATTACGAGAAAAAACTTGGATGAAAATGTTGTCCTGAGAATTACAAACACAATAAACTTAGCTAAATATTAGCTGCAGCCGTTCTCAATTTAGCCCTTAAACATATATTTTACATAAAAATGCTTAAGTGGCTGCTGTCAGCGCCTTAAACAATGGTTTCCTAGGGACGCTTCTGAGATAATTATGAGCTGTCCGTTTCCGTAACGCGTACCGCCGTGACGGATTACCGGATCCGGCAGCGGCTCTCGCGAACGGCTTGCCCTTAGTGCCTCAGCCTTAAGTGTGTTACATTTAAATGCTGGAAAAGGATATTTAAAATGAAACGTCATTTATTTTAGGATGGATCGTTTTGAGAGTAGAAAAACGTAATTAATTGTGTAATACCACAGACATATAATAATATATGTCTGTGGGTAATACGAATATCCGCTGTTCTTTAGTACCGCGGATTTTTTCGCAATGTCAGTATTGCTTTCATGCAAATAGTTATTCTTTTCACATAATAGGTTTGCCCTGTTACGGTATTTAACTACACATTCTTTCAGGGGCTTCGCGCGCAGAAGCTAGTAGGTAAGTACTTAGTAGTAATTTTTTGGGGGAAATAGTTGCCTGTTTATAACCGTGACTAGAGCCCCGTTTGCCGACATCTCCCTTTTAATGTAGGCGTAATGCATAGACTTATTTATACCCATGATCGCGAATAGTATTTAAAAGTAGCGGTAAGCCCGCGACTGCGTCTGCGTTACATATTTCCAAAAATTGTTTAAATTCATAGAAATCGACTTAGTGGTTTAAGCGTGAAAGCGTAATAAGGGGCCGTCCATTAATCACGTGATGCTTTTTTAGCATTTTTAAGCTCCCCCTCCCCCTTGGTGATACGTGGTGAGATTTAAGACTAACCCCACCCCCCCATTCAAAATCACATGTATTTTAGTACCTACAAAAAATCTTAAATTTTTTAGAATATTATCGTTAAATACAGGTATAAAGTAGGTATAATCTAATTTTATTCTAGAACTAGGCAAGTGCGCCACAGGATAAATAATAGTACTTACACGGCGCGGCGAGTCAAGGTCACACTACACGCCGCTTTTGGTTTAGAAATCGCGCGTTTGACGAAAAAATAAATACACGTGATATCTTACTACAGCCCCCCTCTCCCCTTGTGATATTTCGTGATTTTTGCCGAACCCCCTCCCCCCCTTTCGAGCCCCACGTGATTAATGGACGGCCCCTAAACAAATAAACTAACTTTCGCATTGGCCTAACTGGCTATTGAACCTTGCTTCATTGTTGTAAAATAAAATATAAAAAATTAAATACTCAATTTATTTGCCAGAAACATAGTTATAAAGGTCTTACTGAAATACAAAGTAAAGTGCATGTGTTCAGTCTCCTCGCAGACGTTCAAAATTTGACATAGGTAGTCAATAAATTCATAAATATATGTATTTGTTTAATTATTTTATTTTGTTTGTTCTTTAATTAAGTATGTCAAATGAACATTTTATTTATTCATTCATGCACAGTGTGTCCCGGCCCTAAGGCGCTGTTTACGCCAACCAATAAACGTCGCGGAATCGCATCGGTAACATCACTTCTTGTCTCGGGTGACGCGCGGTACTCCACGACAAGACGACAAGGCATTCCTTTATCAATCCCTTATTAAGGTACGATTCCGATGCGTTCTGCAACCGCAGATCGTATTACTGGTTCGTAGGAATCTAGGAATAGGAATTTAACTCAAACCGCGGCGACACTGCACTTCGTATGAATTTCGTTTAGATTTAAATAAACAAAGTGTTTTAGGTAACTTTTGAAAGCCCCTACAATATTTGATGAAATACTTTACGAAAACTCAACAGTGGGAGGGTTTATGTTTCAAAAATGAGATGCTGAACCCGAAACATACAGTCACGAGCAAACATATGTAAACAATTGTAACTCTTAATACAATGGAATAAGGGTCAAAGTGTATACATATTGGTGCTTGTGATTGTATATAGATTCACGATTATTATCCCCAAAGGGTTAGAGGCTAGTCAATGAGGGTTAGAGCAATCCCCTGCCATAGTCCACGGCACACCAAGTTACAACTGCACATGTGCTCAGCATTATAGGTGGTGAGCCCATCGCCGCATTTGCAGTTTTTAGTCCACTAGTCTGTAAATGTATGATAGTATTCCTTTATCAGAAGGGTGCAGGTTCGAATACTGCTCGTGTAAATTTTTTTAACTATTTCCAATTTGTAAAAAATAAATAATTCTTCTAAGAGTCTGTGTTTACGATTTTACAACAAAGTACCAAATGATATTCAGAAATTAGATCTTGATATGAAAATCAAAATCAAAGAAAACCTTTATAAAAAAGCTTATTATGAAGTGTCAGATTACACATAAGACAAAACAGCTTGGCTCTGAACATTTCAGTTCAGCTCCAAGTACTCCAACAGCTATTTCTAATTATTGTATAAACTAATATTGTAAAGAGGAAACATTTGATTGTTTGTTTGTATTGAATACACTCCGAAACTACTAGACCGATTTAAAAAATTCTTTCACCGTTTGGAAGCTACACTATTTCCGGGTGACATAGGTTATATTATATTTTCAAAAAATTTGAGATCCTTACTAAAACTCAAATAAATTAATTAAATCGCGTGCGGTAAGAAAAATATTAATGATAGAATAAAAATAATGTACTACGGCTTTACAGAATACATCATTATCTACAAAAAGTGTCGCGATAGCATATGTCTAACTATTTTAGTTACGTCACAATAAGTGTTCTTGGGAGGAGAAACATTTTGAAAATTCGTCACGGGGTACGGGGTCTACGCGAACGGAGTCGCCGGCGATCTGCTAGTCTATAATAAATTGATAAAGAGTACCGTATTTAGATTTTACATTTAAATTCTTTTTTGTATTTTATGACCTGGTAACGACATATTCTTTTTTTGTAAATGTCGTTGCTTCTGTGCGCTGTGGTTTCTTGCGCCCGTTCTTTGCCACAGTTATAAAACTACGTCCTGAACGGGCGGTAGGTTAAAAAAATTGAACGATTCTAAGTACTTATTAAGAATGAATATATTTTGACTTTGACTTAAATGGTCCAGTCTGTACTTTTGTCACTAATTTACCAGGAACTGCTCATTCGAGCCACTTACGAATTATCAACGAAATATACGCAATTACAACAAACAAGTGAATCGGTAATCACACCAACAAAATAGAAGGTTGATGAAAAATGAACAAAATACATATCAATTGAAACACTCACAAACAGGTTAACATGGAGTTAATGTTGAAAATAAAAACCCAATTCGGTTTCAACAGCAGCTCGACAAGCGCGCGGATGGACGGGACTATTTAAAATCGAATTGAAACATAATTGATCGCGCGCCATCCGGCCGCCTGTTTGATTGCGATTAATCAATCCGCTCCGAACCTATAGAACTCGAATTAGCTGGTTTAATAACGGGAAAGGCACTAATTCCTATTATTATGATTCAAATTGTTGTCGTGAATGTGGCAGGACAATACGAAATTGTAGAATCATTACACTAAAATGGAATTAAATACGATTTGTGCCGAACTGCCGAATGCAGCTGACCAGACTGTCTAGTTTTAAATACTCGATCACGTTTCCAAATAGAGAATTTGTATCATTAAATAATATTAAACATAAATGGGTGAATGAATACTGCATAATCAGTGCGTCGCCTGAATTATTTGTCATGTCCAGAATACAGTTTAATTAAAACCTAAACCTAGCCTTGTAGGGAAGTTAAGCAACTTTTGCAATTCTGGGTCACTGGATGGTTGACCGAATTCACATAATTATCTCTATTACAGAAGCGTTTCGAAAGGCACAATAAGCCGTTGATCTGGTCGCTGTCGTAAGGTAGCAGATGTTAAAACACACCGACTTGCTTTGGACGAGCGTTTTGGATTACGGCCTAATACCTTTACATGCATTCATATGGGACATCTTAAGGCCAATGGTAGGTTTCTATGCATATGATAATCATCGTCAAACTATAAACGCCCACAGCTGGGCACAGGCCTTCCCACACGGACAACATCACGTCAAGAGATTGGGCCATCCAATTAGTATGATGATGAAAACCTCAAACAGTCTCAGAGTGCCGTGTCGGCGTACAAACATAATAATATAGCCTTCCACGGCGATACCAATCCGCAGATAATACATAAACTATGATATACGGCCGGACGCGCCTAATCGTCGCTTTGTTGAAGTCAAAGCAGAATTCAGGACAGATAAAGTCAAAGTCAAAGTCAAATTATTTATTCAATGTAAACCTTTACAGGCACTTATTGACGTCAATAATAATAATAATAAAAAAACAGTTAACTAACTTATAGTTAAGACTTAACAACTAATCTAACGAGCTATAGTATGTGCCAGACAAAATGCGCATCGCTACCCCCAGTACCACTGCACGCCGAAATAGAATCGCGTCGAACCGAAATATAAGCCGTGGTCATAGAATTGTGTAAACAAACGTATCCTGGTACGAGACAAAAATAGCGGGCAAGTGTCTCTCCCCTAGCGACACAAACGGCTAATATTTATAGGTAATTTATCGTTTTTTTTTGGATGAAAGGTGAAGAATGATAAATCACAATGAATTGTTAACTTAAGTTATTACTTTAAGGAATAAAATTAAATGTGATTTCCAATTATCGTATTGATATTGTGGTAAGTAATAGAAATTGAAAAAAACTGAGTTTTTAAAGTAAAATAAAGTAACGGTTGAAATGATTTTTGGAAAACATTAGTACCTAACCAATAAGGTTGACATTTTTAATCATTCAAATATCTTTTTTTATAAAAACTTATGCA
The DNA here is from genome assembly GCA_963921215.1 of Scoparia ambigualis. Taxonomy (NCBI): domain Eukaryota; kingdom Metazoa; phylum Arthropoda; class Insecta; order Lepidoptera; family Crambidae; genus Scoparia; species Scoparia ambigualis. The sequence continues at coordinate 512,656 of OY992528.1, forward strand.
TAGAAAACGTCAAAAATTAATAAGTATAAATTTGTGTGTTTTAAAATTGTTTCGTTTTTCGTCTTGGTACAAGCACAGAATAACTAATATTACTTCCGTACAGAAGGTTCACCCTCCAACGACCCTCACGCGAAACCGAAACCCATCGCGTGACCCGAGCGTTCATATTCCGTTAAGCAAAGCCGACTCGATATCGATTTGACGTCCGTCAGGAGCGCAGGGTTTACGCGCGCGCGTAGGGTTTACGTTAAGGCTAGATAGGTCGCGCTTTGAGTTTTTCAAACCATCTAAGACATAGAAAATAATGGTTTAAATTCTGGAAAAAAAAGTATGTATTATAGTCTGACCGCCACCGCCGCACCGCGCCCCGGGCACGCGAGCGGCGAGGCGGGGGGGCGAAACAGTTGCTCCATTTAGTTATTCTGCCGTCATCGCTCACGGCGGCAACTAGTGTTTCAGACGCACATGAGATAAAATATCCAAAAATGGGTCGTGCATTATCACGAGATAATCAAGACAGTAATTTTTAAAGTGGCCGAATATTTAAGAAAAGAAAAGCAAACAAAGAAAGTTTATATTATATAAGGTGACTGCCAGAAACCGCAAGAAACTTCAAGGTAGTAGATAGTAATCAACTGTATTAAAAGAAAAAGAAAATTAAAGTTAATCGTATAAAAAGTAAAGTAATAAAGAAATTATCATATCAGCAAGTTAACAGATGAAGAACGTCGCCAAACAAAATCAAAATAAAAGAAAGACAGTTAGAGAACAGAGAACAGTAAAACAGCTTTTTGTGAATGCTGATGAATTTACTTATTAGCAAATTGTTTTGCCAAGGTTAATTGTATAACTAATTTGGAATTTATTTATTTAAAACAACAAATCTTAATACTATCATTACAGGTAAAAACCCAATACGACAGTATAAGCACTTATAAAATTTTCTAACCTAAACCTAATTTGTTAAGCTAGTTTTCCCATACTTTTCTTTTGTACGCGTACAAACGTCGTAATCACGTAAATAAAATAAAATAAAAACAATACTACCGATACAAAACTTTCGAAGGTTTAATAGAAAAATCTTTTTGTTTAATTGTGAAACAAAAGTCCACTCGCCACTTCGTCCGCGCAAACACACGCCATTTCGATAAAAGATTTTTAGATAGCTATCCATTCGAGGCATTCATAATTCATAATGGATAATAATAATTATCATAGATTATTTTAATTATTCAATAAGACATTTGCATGCACAGCAATCAGGCAGAATATTGTTGATACTAAACATCATTGTGAATCATCTCAATGTAACTTTACACAATTTACACAATTTACTCAAATCAATGATTTGTAGCCGTGTCGCGTAGCGGTGAAAGCAACTCTACCCCCCCCTCTCTTCCCCTGGGTGTCGTAAAAAGCGACTAACGGACTAAAGGCTGCACAGATATACAACAGTATGGAGCGACAATGGGCTCCCCACCTCTCACGCTGATCACAATGTGCAGTCGCTATTTGGTGAAAAGTGGACTATGGTAGAGGACTGCTTTCGCTGTCCTTATTACCTAGTCTCTGACTAACCCTTCGAGGATAATAGTCGTGATTTTATTATGTATGTAGATGATTTGTCTGGATTTGTGACTACACTCTCTCATCTGTAACTTTGTGGAAGCTCCTTACACACGTTAGTGTGATAGATAAGTCAGCCAAGTCGGTTTACGTGTCCCTTAACGCTTTTTATGATCAATCTTTTGTGCACTACTATTTTTATTTATTATTATTATTATTATTTACTATTATTTCAGCAATGGTCGTCCCACTGCAGGGTAAAGGCCTCCCTTTCCTTTTTCCAATCTTCGCGATTAAGGGCTCTTGGAGTCTTGGCAGTAGGAGTCTAGCTCGTCCCGCCATCTCCTTCTGGGCCTGCCGCTTCGTCTCCTGGCATCGCGTGGCATCCACATAGTCGTGGTTTTCGCCTACATTTCGTCCGACATGCGACAGATGTGCCCGGCCCAGTTCCATTTCAGACTGGCGGCTTTTTGTCCAACATCAGCGATTTGTGTTTTGGAGCGCAGTATTGTGTTTTTGACGCGGTCTGACAATCTGACTCCCAGAATACTGCGTTCCATTGCTCGCTGGCATATCCCGAGCCTGGACTTTCACTGAGCAGTCAAAGACCAAGTCTGTGCACCTTATGTGAGGAAAGGGAGAATGCATATTATTATGTCCATTAGCTTTTCCTTTAGTGAAAGCGGTAGTTCACCCTTCATATTAAGGTCTTTCATCGATCAATAGCTCTTTCAGGCGTTTTCGGTGCGTCTGGCAACTTTCATGTCTTGTCGCGCCTGGAAAGATACTATTTCGCCGAAATAAAGGTATTCTTGGACATATTCGATCTCAACCCCCTAAATGTCAATCCTACGTTCATGACTTATGAGGTTGGTTTTCGACATATTCATGCTAAGTCCAACCTCGAAGCTCGCCGTGTTGAATTGTTGGATCATTATACCAAGTTCTTGAGCGGTGGATCCGAAAAGGACGATGTCGTCGGCGAACCGGAGGTTAGGTAGCCTTTTTTCGCCTGGCGATACCCTTATCCTACCAGCTGACTGCCAATGTCCTAAATACCTCTTCCAGAGTGGCTGTGAAAAGTTTAGGAGACAAAGGGTCTCCTTGCTTAAATCCTCTTTGGATATGGAACTACTACTACTACTGGACTACTACTACTACTATTACTACTACTACTGGACTACTAAAGAAATTTAAATTTTATTTTATAGCAATTGGACAAATAAAATTAAGATTGATTTGTAAACGAAACAATAACATAATAAACGAAAAATTAACCTAACCTCAAATGGATCAACCACTGCTGGTAAGAAAAGTTACCTAACTTGAAAATTTCTACAATGATATCAAAGAATACAAAGTTACCACATTATTAAGAATCGCTCGAGTTGTGCGCATCTCTACCGGTGCCGGCGTCAGGCCCGTCAGCACGCACAGGCTACATACATCAGCGACTTTGATACAATTTGCCGTAGAAAGTCGCCACTTTGATGTATTACCGGAAAAATAACAGCACCAGATTAAGCGGCGGGTCGCAACTCACTCCCCACGCACGCGCCGATACCAACCCTAAAACATTCACACAAGGTCTGATCTAGCTTACGCGTATCTGCTACAACCGGACTGACTCGCGGAGCACAGCAACGCGATATGTGCTTTATGAGTTTTGTTCCAAGATGCAATATCGTTTGCAATAACTGTCCGATCAGAAAATTCAGCCATTACTCCCTCCGATGACTTTTCCTGAAATTTACTATTGCGAGGTTTTGTTCGTTGCGATTGTTTATGGCAGATTAAGGCCGGCCCGATATGCTTTAGGCTCTTTTATGTTCTTCCGAGAGCTTATGTAACTGTGTTTACGGATTTCTTTCTAAGCGGATAAAAAATATGTCGGTAGCTTTTTGCGTATGAAAAATAAACGATATCCTCTATATCCCCTGGGCCGGAGCGGTTTGGGACCATACAGATTATCTTTTTATCGAAACGTAATGTTGTCCGTGCAAAAAGAATTTATTTTTCCGTCGCACCAGGGTTCCGGCGAGGGGCCGGCTTTCCTTGAAATATTGTGGTGAGACCACCTTCGAAGTGCGTTTAAAAAGCTACGGGGCTCCTCTGGTTTGGCTTCAGGATAACTTTAATATTCTCGCCATCTGTTGATCTAGTACTTTGCAAACACCATATATTTGCTTATTTAATATACATACATACATACATACATACATACATACATACATACATACATACATACATACATACATACATACATACATACATACATACACTCACGACCTTCTTTCTCTTTCTTCTTTTATCTTTATCTGTTATCACCAAAGGGTTAGTCAGAGACAAGGCAATGAGGACCTCAAAGCAGTGGGTTGGCGCGGGCTACGTTTCACCAAATGAGAAATGCACATGTTGTGGTCAGCGTGATGGGCAGTGTGGCCGTCGCCGACTTAAGCTGTTGGATGTATGCGCGAGCATTCTTCAGTCAATTAGTCGCCGTTCACGTCACCGAAGAGGAGAAATGGTTAAGGAGGAATGTATTCTTTTAATATTGAGCCGCCACTATACCGCACCTACACGTATTTTTGTATTTAAAAGTTACCATCTAAAGTCCCATGTCACATTAAAAAGGAGCCTGAACATAACAAAGTCACAAAGCCCTAATCTGCGTGAGCCGGGAGGGCCGAGTGGAGCAAACTTGTGCGCGGATTGTGGAGAATACTCCGGAGGTTTGATTTCCGCGTTTGGACATGTGAAAAGGTCTGTTGATGAAACAGACGTTTGATTTGGGTCAGCGGCTTGTTTGCGCCACAATGGCGATCGCCGGTTAAGAATTACTTGTTTTCCTTGGAACGAGGTCGTTGCTGTCCAGTTCCTTTTGTAATCGACCGTAGATTGCAGAGGTGGTTTGGTAAGGAACGATCAATGGGGTATTTACGTTGTCCGAGGTCACGAAGAGAAAACACAATATTAACAGATGAAGCACCTTTGGTTGGAGTAAGTACTGTGGAGTCCATGCTATGTTGGTGCACTGGCAGGTTCTACGTTGAAATAATTTAAGAATAAAACTTATAATTTAAAGAAATTTTGCATTCGCAATGCTATATAAATATAGGATAAAATGTTTACTAGAAAACAACCAGTCTCAGGAAAGCTCGAACGGGATTTTAACCCGTGACCTTTGGATTGCCAGTCCACTGCTCTAACCGCTGAGCTTTGAAATAAAACGGGATTTGAAATCAAATCCCGTTCGAGCTTTCCTGAGACTGGTTGTTTTATTTCTAGTATACATTTTATCCTATATTTATATAGCATTGTGAATGCAAAATTTCAATAATAAAGATATTTATAAGCAATTACGACTTTATCTATTTTTTAAATACTTGCAATAGTGTTTCTTTCGAATGTGAGGGTAGACTTCACAGTGACGTAATACCGCTGGCTTGCAGCGTATCAACTGCAGCGACCGGACCGGTTCGAGCTTTCCTGAGACTGGTTGTTTTTTTTCTAGTAAACATTTTATCTTATAATTTGAAATCATGAAAAAGTAATTACAATGTAAAACGGGACTTGGAGAGAGAGAACTGTCTGAGGCGGAAGCATGGATGGATTTCACATGACGTGTTTATTTTTATAGGTAAATAAATATGTAAAATGATTACAAGAAAAGCTGTTAAATTCAACTGCGCCCCCGCAAGCTTTTCAGTACCTATGAAGATTCTATCAGTATTGAAGATAACTTTGAATATGACATTTTTCTATAATAATTATTGATTGAATTTAAGTAATGGTTCAAATAATTTTTGAACAACACAAGCTGTGTGGAGGCGGCTCATTATTCAAAGAATTCTTTTCTTCTAATCTATCTCTTCCCTTGGCTGTCGTAATAGGCGGACTGAACACTGCACCAACATCGAACATCATATAGCGACGATGAGCTCACTTCCTGGCACCCTGAGGACATGTGCAGTTGTTGGGAGAAACGTGGACTATAGTAGAGGCCTGCTTCTGCGGCCCTAGTCATCGTCTAGTCTCTGACTAACCCTTTGGGGACAATAGTCGTTAGTGTAGTTCGTTCTTCGGAGTTGTCCCGAGGAGGTAAACGCAAAGCTAGGCGAGAGCGATACTCTATCCGCATAAATAATAAAAACTTTGGGGTGGAGCCGCAAATTAGGTGTTCCGAACTAAGTTTAACCTCGTCAAGATGAAACAAGTTCCCAACTTGGCTCTGCGGAGTCTGGGCGAGGTGTATAGTCGCAAAATTTCGTCCTCATTATAAATTCATGATTCTCGTGGTGGGGGAATATCTCACTCGTATATTGTGATAACGAAAAGTTATTCTTTACTTTATTTATTAATTCGGAACGAACGAAGAAAGTTATGAGAGTAAGTGAAGCAAAGGATGTATGTCAGGATCGTGGAAAATGAAAAGCTGTGGTCTCTGACGACCTTACCGGAAGTTGCCGGAAGCGGCCGTGATATGTATGTATGTTTGTATGTAGTAATGAATTCACAATCTATTTAATTTTTGGATAGAATACCAGCGCTGCAGAGGCTTGCTTTTCGTTGCAGCACAAACAGAGGTTGGGACCTAATTGGCCACAGCTACTAAGAGGGTATTTAATATTTGTTTTTTATTTAAATTTTTGCTTCTTAATAGCTTTCGCTTATTTTTACTTGTGGTCAATAAATGTTTCTCTATCTTTATCTTTATCTTTAGTTACTTAGTCTAATTTTAGTATTCAACGATTTGAGTTGCCGAGCCAGTAAAAACATATTCACGTCCTTTTTGAAGAATTGTTTTCTTATACTCAAAATAATATCACTGTGGATCCATTATCATGTTAAGAAGTTATCGCTCCGTGCATTGTGCATTGTGCGGTATAGCGGCCATCTTTCATGCGCGGCAGCTATTGAAAGGTATAATAACTGGCGCAGTTATTCTATACAAAAATGTGCTGACCTAGATAACAGAGGGCAACGTGTGGAGCGTAGGGTGCTTGGATCATCTAAACACTAGATACAGGATTAGCGCTCTCAAAGTGACGCCTCGACCTAAAGCTCCAACTGAAAGTGAGCATTAGATTGCTCTCAGTTGTTATTCCGAATTGCCGTCCTCATTTAATACCTATTGTGATGATAATAGGCCGGGTATCAAAATAAGTTGTGATTGCTCGAAATTATTTTTAATATTTGAATAGTTAGAATCGTTGGAACTACTTATTCATCATTCCCGTATTTTACATGGGATTGTGTATATGTAGTGTTTAGAATGTCAAAGCTAGACTTTATTGTCAGACGTTTGAAGCTCATGGGCCGCAACTTAGCGCGCAACAACTTGCTTAGCGGTGTCGCCTCTAGTTGTAATACCTCAATGGCAAGCAACAGGATCGCCGCTGCAGCTATTGCTCACGGGATCAGCGCGTAATGTGACGCTGCAAACATTTTTGTGAAATTACAATGGCCGCGAACGGATTCATTCATCACGCGAAAAGGATTGTTGGAATAACTGCATCTGAAAAATGCTGCACCCCTTATATCGTTGTTTTATACAATATTTGTTTCTGTCTGCAATTTTAATGGTTTTTCGTGTGTACTGCGTAGTTTGTACTTTAAACCTAAATTCCGTGCTTCGGAAGGCACGTAAACCCATTCGTCGCGGTTGTTGTCGTAATGGCTATCCTATATTAAACGTTTTTGTATACTAGTGAAATCACAGCGTTTTGATTGCAGCACTCGCTGCCTCCGAACAAAGTACTTAATATATAATACATTGAAATTTATGAAACTCGCCAAACAAAAATATTATAAATTTACGGTAAAATGAATTTGATGATATTTTTATTGAAAAAAATCACAGATCTCATGCATCACATGACCTTCAAATAGCATTGGAAATGAACTTCGGTTCTTAATTAAAAAAAAACAGAAAATCTTTATTATTCTTCAAAATGTTCTATTTTACTTCATAATGGAAAATACAAAGGTTTCAATACTACTCATACTATATAGGCGTAGTCTACAGCTTTGTCGTACGCACATGTAATATTTATTTTTGCAAACATTATTTTAATTTAAGAAAATACAGAGATTTCAGTACTACATCAATTCTATCTACTATATAGGTACTTATTTTTATTGTACTTTTAAAAAAACTAATTTACTTCATGAAATTATAGAGATTTTAATACTACTTCTTCACTACATACTACAGAAAATAGTTATCATTAAACATTATAAGAAATAATTATATTGGATATTTATTTAAAATACAGAGATTTCAGTACTGCATATAATATGTATACTTACTAATTTTTAATGTACTTTTTAAAAAACTAATTTACTTTAAGAAACTATAAAGGTTATTAATACTAGTTCCACACTATACATACTACAGAAATTTTGCTGTTGCTTATCGTCTTCTTCCATCACAACACTACTGCTATTTCGTGAAGTCAATGTCGGCGATGTTGTCGAATCTGTCGAATTTGAATCACGCCATTGATCACAATTTTTTTTTCGCTTTAAGCCGTCCATACTTGCTTGCATACGGCATAATTATAAGGTACTTATTCAATAGGAGACCGAACGACTGACTGGCCGGACTTCTACGCCAACTCTACACATGTGGTATCCAATCCAATTGTAAAAGACAACCCCCAGATTCGGCGCAGACGATGTACTTACACGCAAATCCAATCTTATTATTAAGAACGTAATGTTGAACATTATATATATACGACGTGACAATGGAATACTTTTCATGGATATACGCAATCTAAGATCAACCTTATTGCGTAAACATTAAAATTGTGACGCCGACTAAAAGTCTACCATTGTTCGTCGTCTGTGTTGGCCCTTATAAGAACAAAATTAAAATCTACACTAATGTTTTAAAGAGGTAAAGGTTGTTATGCTAAAACTTTAAAAACTATATAAAGTCTTTTAATAGGTATATGTGTACATATTTATTATCTACTAACGGTACAAAATAGCCATCCATCAAAAAGCTTTTCGCTATTTTGTGCTAGACAATGTACACGGCACGGGTATAAACGCACACGGTGCGGGGGGGGGGGGGGGGTGTTGGTGGGGAGGGAACAAAGCTCCCGAAACTTGTGTCAGTCAGGTAGTCATGTCTTAAATAATAATTCTTTAGTGTGTACAATAATTTATAACTTGCGCGTTATCAAATATTTAACAAAAATATCTATTAAATTTGTAGTTTTTGCGTTTGAAATTAGGTATCAATCAGGTAATACCGGTATCAATTTTTTCAAATAATTTTCAGAGTTTGTTCGTAACTGGCTTACTTATCAACGCACTGCCGGAACCACTGGTCTAATTAAAAAGCTTAATTTTCAGGTTTTACGTTACAGCAATAAATAATTTTTAAATATTTAGATTATAATTATTTTCTTTATTTTCACAATTTATATTAATTTTTATTGTTATTTAAAAATAATAATAATAATAAAACTACAAAAACATAATGAATACCATAACTATATAATATCAAAACCCCGAATATTTTACTTCAAAACCCGCGCGCCCGAGACGCACAAACCTAGATCTTAAAATCGTCATAACTCCCAAACTTATTAATATTTTTATTAACTTCGAAAAACATCCCGAGATATAACCTTTCTAAACATGTACATGTTGAGATTATGTAAAAAATATTATAAAAAAGAGTAGATATTGGGCCCACAAGGTACACCAAAAACTTACCGTTTTAGAGCATTTTTTTTTAATTTATGAAAGAACTAAATTACTATGTCAGTTTTATTTTATTGCATATTATTAATCTCGTCAATACAAATATTTTGACACCTCAATTAACTATATTGACCTAGAAATAACGGGAAAATCGGCACGTCGCACTTTTGTTGAAAACCTAAAGAAGCGATCGAAAAAACATTTCCAATGTTAAAAGTATTTCGGAGTAATATATAGTGTTCCCATTTTTAATTTGGTCAGCCATCCAGTGACCTGGCATAGCGAAAAATCCTTAACTGGCAAGATCGCAAGCTGAACGCTTAGCCGCTGAGGCGTCGAGCTCCTTCCTAATTATAATTAAACTTGACTTCGCACTGACATCTAATTAGGTTGCGTTCAATAGATTCTTAGGCAATTATTGTTACGGCAGGTATTGTCTGTCACTGTTAGCACGACGCTATGTAAGCTGTTTGAGCGATTCGATTGTCATCCAACTGATTAACTATGTAATTACGTACATATAACGGGTCTTGGCCTTCATCTCATCGGCTGTGGGCACTTAGTGTAAAGTTTAATGTCTGCGCCGTCGTTCGTATTCATCAGTTTTCTATCACTTTCATACAAAATAAAGCAATAAATTAGTTGTCGTTTTGTGTTAGCAATATAAATATTTTATAAAATAAAAACCGACTGTAAAATAGTCCCACTGCTGGGCAAAGGCATCATTGTAATAAGTCATCGCTTCAACTGATGGGCAACTGGCTCAATGACCACGCTGGCCAAATACGGGCGGTGATCAGTGATTAATCACAGGCCTGGGCTATGCGTCGAAAAAATTTAAACACACTTTGGCCGACCCGAGAATTAAACCTTCGGATATCGGGCCAAGCGATTTACCACTCGGCGACCGACATTATAAAATAATACTGTTTTATAATAACATTTATTTATTTATTTATTTAATACTTTATGCACAACTGTACAGAGGCGGACTTAATGCCTTAGGCATTTTCTCCCAGTCAACCATAGGGTGGTGCAGAGAAATAAGTGGTAGGGTGTACAACTAAAATGAAAATATGGTAAATTTCATACTAGTACATTATGATAAAGGTGCGGTAAGTTGAAAATTACAGCAGAAGCGATATTGCTGGCCCGAGCTGTAGGCGAGGGCTACAAGAAAGCAGAGGCTGTAATTATCAAAGCGCACGTATGCCATAGGACGTTTTATAACATATTTGCCAGAAAAACACATTTTCGGAAAATGACTGCGTGTTTTTGTTGTTTTTCTAGTGTATAAATCTTTGGTAAGCCAACATGTATTTTTCTTCGAACTTAGATGGTAATAGGCTGTCAATAACATTTTGTGCTTCACTTATTATTTCCAGTGGTGTAGACTGTAAATTTAGTTCTTCTTTACTAAAACTAGACATATTTTTTTTTAAACTTTCAATGTAAAAGGCGACTAACGGACTAAAGACTGCACATACCTCCAACAGCATAAAGCGGCGACAGGCTCATCAAAATAATACTACCAACCCCTCCCTTCTCTTCGGTGTCGTAAAAGGCGACTAACGGACTAAACACTGCACATACATGCTACCGCATAGAGCGGCGATGGGCTCATCAAATTAATACTACCAACCCCTTTCTTTTCTTGGGTTTCGTAAAAGGCGACTAACGGACTAAAGATTGCACATACAGCCAACAGCATAGAGCGGCGATGGGCTCATCAATATATTACTACAAACCCCTCTCTTCCCTTCGGTGTCGTAAAAGGCGACTAACGGACTAAAGACTGCACATACATCCAACAGCATAGAGCGGCGATGGGCTCATCAAAATAATACGAACATTCCCTCTCTTCCCTTGGGTGTCGTAAAAGCGACTAACGGGCTAAATTTTATTTTATTTATTTATTTATTCGTTTATTATCAGGCAACGCAGGCCCATAGAAAAATACCTTACAGACTAACATACATACAATAATAAAATTTTGTTAGTAAATATGAAAACTAATAGTTACTATGTTAGTAAATTAATATTAGGACATTTTCTGTGTCTTATCGGTGGCACTTATAGGTATTTTTCCACGAAAACGTCTATAAACCACTCCCTTCGGCCAGAAGTCCTCCTTCATGAAGGCATCCAACCTTGCTGATGGGACTCGCACCACAAATGCTTTGAAGCTGGTGTTGTGGCGCGACTCCAACTGCGCCACCCGCAAAAGGAAGTTGGTCTTCGTTTGGATGTAGTCTGCAATCTCCTGCGCGGTAGTAGTGTAGTGCAGGCGAGACAGATACATGGCCGTGGTCGGCGTCGCAGCACGCAGCAGGAAGTTGGGCCCTGTCGGTGCGGTGCCGCGACGGTTCTGGCTCACACGACGCGCCTTCTTGCGCCGGACCACAGTGAAATCATCTTCAATATGGTCCAGGACAACGGCTCGCGGAGTCACGGCTTCCACCTATGTTGTCCATAGATTCAAACGATTAGGAACTAATTTTTAAATTACATTACCGCACTAGTGCGTAGCTTATTACATTACGATGCTGAAATCGGTGTAATAAGAGCCACTTAACGAGCAAATGTGTTATAAATAATTATACTATAAACATTATATACAACTCAGATACATATACACCATATACATATATACACCGTAGATACATAATATACACTCTATAATATAAAAATAGTTAGTAAATAAATAAATATCATACATAATAAACGATTACTAATGTGGAATATCAGCTTGTTCGGTAAGATAGCTGCGCAATTTGGTTTTGAACGCGTACCGACTGGTGGACATTCTTCTAATTCTAATATTTATAGGGAGAGAATTCCAAAGGAGAATAGGTTTGACAAAAAAGGAAGAGTGAACGATGTCGGAGTGGTGAGAGGGACAATTTAGAAGGCGATTAGAAGAAGAATGAAGTGTTTTTTCATGAGTGTTACATAGGTATTGAAAGTGTGAGGAAAGATACGAAGGGGAATTAAATAAATAAATAAAATAAATAAAATAAAAAGTTGTTTATTTTTCCTCCAAAACATTACAAGCTTGGGACGAACAAACAGAGAAGCAAAAACAAAAACAAGACAGTGCCAATGCAAACTTAGAATATTTAGGAGGACTGGAGCCTAAGCTAGGATATCCCTGAATTTCAGGACTCCAGTGTCTCCGCCCAGACCATGTACAGTAAGTATACAAAATAGTAACAAAACAAGAATAACAAAAATACAAGACAAACATATGGAGTAAGAAAAATAGCATTACCTATAATCATATGTAACGTAATAGGAATAAAATAAAAACAGCGTCTAAAACTAGATTAAACTTGGCGTGCGTGTGTGTGTGTGTGTGTGTGGGTGTGTGTGTGTGTGTGTGTGTGTGTGTGTGGGGGGGTGTGGGTGTGTGTGTGTGTGTGTGTGTGTGTGTGTGTGTGTGTGTGTGTGTGTGTGTGTGGGGGGGTGAGTGTGTGTGTGTGTGTGAGTGGGTGGGGGGGGGGAGTGTGTTGGTGTGTGAGAGAGAGAGGGGGTGCGTGTGTGTAATGAGTTATAATTAAAACATTATAACTCATTACACATTCATACACTGGTAGCCATAGCAAGCAAAGTAAGGCTTCTTGGCGGGAAAGTGAAGCGTCATGTCTGCAGTTTTGTTTTATTTTCTAACATTTGTGTTTTTGCGAATATTAATGTGAAATAATAGTGGATTATTGATGGTTAAACAAACTTACCTGAAGTGAAGTTTGACCGTAATTGTACGAGACGTTACATCCGAAGAGATTTATATTCACAAGGTAGTCCACTCTTCAATGTACCAGGCATCCAACACATATTACGAGCTATCTAAAAGAAATTTTATTAACAAAAACATAAAACGTTACCGATAGTATAGACACAGGCACCATCTAGTGAAAACCATCCGAGTGCACGAGTTTGTCACCCGCGCTGTCATCGTCATTCACTTTTAGAGCTTTTTTGCAAAATTAATTTATATGGGGCCAGCATGTAAGGGAAGGGAGGGATCTTTATATAAATCTCTTGTCTCGTACAATTACGGTCAAACTTCACTACAGGTAAGTTTGTTTAACCATCAATTGTACTTCGACGTTGCATCCTCGAGATTTATATTCACAAGGTAGATGTTTAGAACACAAATTTTGCGAAATAATTTAAGTACCTATATGATTTAATTCAACTATTATAATTGAGTATTTACGAGTATAACCGATTAAATAAAATAAGGTACCATATTAGTACAAACCAGTATGATATATTATAATATTATTTATTACTAGAAATTAATCAATGTAAATAGCCGCTGCAAAGCATTATCGTCATTCTCAATGGTAAGGGGTCGATTGTAAAACAGTGCAAACACCAGAGAATTACCAGTCCATCCTGCAGTTATTGAAAGGCCTTTTCTGTTTGCTGCCGAGGTGGACGTGGACGCGTGTCTTACACGTGTGTGCTGAGAATAAAGAAGTGTCAATACCGCTGTTAAATAGGGTGTTTTTAAACTAACGACTTAATGTAGAACTAGTTGCATTAGAATAGGCTTCAGGTGAGCAATAACCTTTCTGTTCTAGGTTTATCTCTGTAAACTTTAGTCATATCTAAGTAGGACAGTAATGTTTTTGCAGGGCAGATCTCAATCTTATTTAGAAAAAATGGTATAAATAAACAAAGCGGTCGGCGCCCTGGAGCAGATGTTTTAATTAAATCATCCACAATGGTTATTTATTTTTAAATTAGAAATTCGAAGATAACGTCTGTACTCGTTGTGCGGTTGACAATGCGAGCAGAGTTACTATTTTTTTAGTAATAAACTCCAGAGCAAGTTCCTCATTTGGATATAAATTACTAAGGTGATCGATTACAATCTTTGGATCTCACGTCTCCGAATATTTCGGATGACTAGGTTTAGTCCTATTAATACCTTTAAAAAATCGAACAACTAAATCAGCTTCACTATAACGTTTGCCCTAAATAGCTAGAGCAGAACGATTCATATTAATGAACTACAACCAATTTTTGCTGTTAACAGTTGACCGTAAGGAATTTTGATAGAATTGGAAGTGGGGAGTTATAGAAATTAACTTTATAAATATCACAATAACTACACCATTTCGTAAAAGCGACATTGTATTGTTTTAGTGAGGATGTAGACAATGAGGAAATCATCACCTCGATGGTTTCATTACATAACGACTGTCTTTGAAATGCTTTTCTGATAATTTGTATGCTACCAGGATAAGTTTCTTGCAAAGGGGGTGCTGGGTCCTGAAAGGTGATAATAACATATCGTCACTTGGGCCGAAGTATATTGGTGGTGAGCTACTGAGCTAAGTAGGGGATACCAGGGTTGACTCGGCCAATACGATACGACTAGTACACCAGTGGCTTCGTCGTTAATTATTTTCCTGAAGCATTTTAATATGAGCGAGAAAGGGAGAAAAGCATAAAAATAAAATATATTCCAATTTAATGTGAATGCATCTATGTCAAAGGCGTAGGGGTCTCGTTGCCATGAGACGTATTTATTGCATTTATAATTTTGGTAAGTAGCAAAGAGATCTTTAAGAGGTGTCCCAAACGATTGAACAATTTTTTCGAACACAGGTGCCGACATTTGCCATTCTGTATCGATATTCATACGCCGTGACTCCTTATCCGCCTCAAAGTTATCTTTAGATTTTATGTAGGATGCAAAGACAAATATTTTGGGTTTCTCGCACCATTGCCATAGACGACAAGTGATATTATTTAAAGGAACTTATTGTACTCCACCCATTCTATTGATATTTATTTGTTCAAGAATGCGTTTTCGTTCTCCTATTGGCAATTGCAAACACATATTTTCTGAATTTAATTCAAAACCGAGAAATTTTCTAGTCTTTTGTGGTTCCACTCTACTCTTTTTGAAGTTTTTATCAAAGCCTAGATTTTGTAATAAACAAACAGTTTCGAGAACAAAACTTTTACATTCTTTATAAGAATGGCCAAGGCACAAGATCTAAATATATTAGAATTAAAAAACCTCTGTTTTTAAGATAAATCCGGTAGATATCCGATTTCATGAGTTTCGTAAAGACATAATAAGGTGCTGAACTAAGTCCAAACGGTAGGCACTAAAATTCATACGTATTACTTTTGTGTCCCAAAAATTTGAACCTTAAATACTTTTTGTAGTTTTCGTTAATAGGAACTAAAGAAAAAATACGCGTCTTTGATATCAACATTGGCCATATAACTGTCTTGGAACAATAATTTGCTTGCTGTCCGTATGTCCTCCATTTTAAAGTGGTATGAGGCGACAGCTTTATTCTTTGATTTTAGGTTCAAGGTAAATCTGGACGATCCATCAATTTAAGTGTTTAGAATATGGGAGAAATAAATTGGTCTTTGACATCTTCTCATATGCATATTACTCCTGACTGGCACAAGTCAGATATACCTGTGATTAACTTACTTATTTCAGCCGAAGAAATGTTAGGAGTGATAGGTTCAGTAGCTTGCTTTACAGTATTATTAAATAGTATTTTGTAACCCGTAACGTACTGTAAGACTACCGGGTCATTTGCGATTGAAAACCATACATGGTGTTCAATCGCAAAAAAAAATTATACGTACAGCGTGTAAGGTTACCTTGGTTGTTATTTACGCAACATCCGTCTGTATGACGGTCTCACTGCTGTCGTGGTGTGATAGCGGGCGGATGTCGGTGCTTGCGCTGATCGCCTCCGAGGTGGATACGGGAATCTTTGCTTGCTCCCACCCGGCCTGGCAACCCATGACCTTGTTGCTTGGATGGGTCTTGCCACTTTCCCTGCTGGGCGACGTAGTTCTTAGTGAAGTTGTCCAATGTTGTTAGTATTCCGTATTTGCAAACCAGATTTTTCAGCGGCCTTAGCAGCTTCTATCTTTTTTCCAAAATTTTCTCCAAAAGAATGCGCGTCTCTTTTAACACCTTGTGTCATTGACAAGAATTTTTTATCAAGAGTAGGCAGGTAGTGTAAGCATTTTCCTATTCATGGTATTTTCATAATGTTAATGCAGCATAATTTGGCCAACTTCAAAGAGGTATCAAAGTTGTTGCTAACAGCTCTTTTTTATTATCTTTGTTCATACCATCTATGAGGATTTCCCTAGCGTTTAGAGACCTCTTCTGGTATTTTGGGTCCCAATGGTACCTCCTTCACTTTAGAAACTCCAAGAACGTCAAGAAAATCCGACGATATTGGATTTACAACTGGCAACTCCTCTGCTGCGCTTGGATTATTACGACTAGGTATCCCTAGCG
The DNA here is from genome assembly GCA_963921215.1 of Scoparia ambigualis. Taxonomy (NCBI): domain Eukaryota; kingdom Metazoa; phylum Arthropoda; class Insecta; order Lepidoptera; family Crambidae; genus Scoparia; species Scoparia ambigualis. The sequence goes on from OY992528.1 coordinate 529,247, forward strand.
TCCTGGATGGTCTGGGTAAAATCCGGACTGTGTACTTTTGCTACGGTCATGACAGATCGTAAGTCTTTTTCAATATTAGATTTAATACGTCCGTTATTTACGGTTCTTTATTGAAATCGGAGTCACTAAGCCTTGTGGTAGGCGAGAGGCCTCGCGCAAACGAAGTAATTTGAAAGGAATGATCAAAGAATAGAATTGCCGTAATCGCGTCACAGCATAGGGTAGGTACCCGTAATATCAATCGTAATCGCGTCACGATACTAGATTTCATATTAGCACTGACCGTAATCACGTCACGGTACTACATAAAGGTAGGTACCCGTAATATCGATCGTAATCGCGTCACGATACTAGATTTCATATTAGCACTGACCGTAATCGTACTACATAAGTGTGCAGTATGTAAGGCGGACTGTAAGATTTTGTAGAAATCACTTGCACACAAGAAAACACTCCAATAAAAAGATTAGTAAAAAATAAAATAGAATTTAGGTACTGCCTCGCGTAAACGAAGCGTCATTTGGAAGGAATGACCGAGGAATATAATTGCCGTAATCGCGTCACAGCATAGGGTAGGTACCCGTAATATCGATCGTAATCGCGTCACGATACTAGATTTCATATTAGCACTGGCCGTAATCACGTCACGGTACTACATAAGGGTAGGTACCCGTAATATCGAACGTAATCGCGTCACGATACTCGATTTCATATAAGCACTGGCCGTAATCACGTCACGGTACTACATAAGGGTAGGTACCCGTAATATCGATCATAATCGCGTCACGATACTAGATTTCATATTAGCACTGACCGTAATCACGTCACGGTACTACATAAGTGTGCAGTATGTAAGGCGGAACTGTAAGATTTTGTAGAAATCACTTGCACACAAAAAAACACTCCAATAAAAAGATTAGTAAAAAATAAAATAGAATGTAGGTACTGCCTCGCGCAAACGAAGCGTCATTTGGTAGGAATGACCGAAGAATATAATTGCCGTAATCGCGTCACAGCATAGGGTAGGTACCCGTAATATCGATCGTAATCGCGTCACGATACTAGATTTCATATTAGCACTGACCGTAATCACGTCACGGTACTACATAAGGGTAGGTACCCGTAATATCGATCGTAATCGCGTCACGATACTAGATTTCATATTAGCACTGACCGTAATCACTTCACGGTACTACATAAGTGTGCAGTATGTAAGGCGGAACTGTAAGATTTTGTAGAAATCACTTGCACACAAAAAAACACTCCAATAAAAAGATTAGTAAAAAATAAAATAGAATGTAGGTACTGCCTCGCGCAAACGAAGCGTCATTTGGTAGTAATGACCGAGGAATATAATTGCCGTAATCGCGTCACAGCATAGGGTAGGTACCCGTAATATCGATCGCAATCGCGTCACGATACTCGATTTCATATAAGCACTGGCCGTAATCACATCACGGTAATACATAAATGTGCAGTATGTAAGGCGGCACTGTAGGATTTTGTAGAAAACAATTGCATACGAAAAAACGCTCCAATAAAAAAATTAGTAAAAAAATTAAATAGAATGTAGGTAACTACTGCCTCGCGCAAACAAAGAGTCATTTGGAAGGAATGACCGAAGAATAGAATTACCGTAATCGCGTCACAGCATAGGGTATGTACCCCTAATATCGATCGTAATCTCGTCACGATACTAGATTTCATACTAGCACTGACCGTAATCACTTCACGGTACTACTTATGTGTTTTTCACTTTTTATTATTATTTAAAAAAGCTAACCGTCTTATGTATTCTTGAAAATCGATAAATAGTGAAAAAGTCAAAAAATGTGGGTAACCACAAAGGCACTAGCGAAAGTATTAATCGAAATTAAGAAGGAAACGTACTATGAAATATATTTCAAAAACGTTTCTACTTTGAATGTCTCACTAAGAGGTTCTGAGTCGTATATTCGCTAACGAATCACATAGTTTTTTTAAAAAATCGTTTGTCTTTGTAATTTAATCATAACATCGACAAAATGTAATATTTAAAACACTGACTGACCTGATTTACTTGACGATCGTCGTTTACGCAGTTTTTCCACATGCGTATATAATGATTATCCATGCTTCCTTTTGTACATAGTTTTTTGCTACACAAAACACTTTTAGGGTAACGATGTGCGGATGCCCGAACACGAAAAGCGAATGACGATGACAGCGCGGGTGACAAACTCGTGCACTCGGTTGGTATTCACTAGATGGCGCCTGTGTCTATACTATGGGTAACGTTTTATGTTTTTTGACGTGACAACGTCTTAAATTAGGTTAGCTGGGAGACACTTATGAAAAAGTGTAACGCTCGTCGGGAACGTAACGATGAGTCACCGAACGAGAGAGAGGCCCGCCGAATGCCTTGCGTCTCTCTCCCACTAAATAGTTAAGTTTAAGTTTACATGTACAATGTTTTAGTAAACAAAATAAAACAAAATAAAATAAAATAAAATAAAAAAAAATAAAATAAAATAAAATAAAATAAAACAAAATAAAAAAAAATAAAAAAAAAAAAATAAATAAATAAAAAAAAAAAATAAATAAAAAAAAAATAAATAAATAAATAAAAAAAAAAAAAAAAAAAAAAACAAAAAATATATTTCTATAGTTAAAATTTGTGCAATTGTTATTTTCATTCAATTCCTTGTTCCTATTGTGCAATTTAATTATATTCATATCAATAAATATTCTACCGAGAAAAAGACGTTGTCACGTAAAATCTTCGCCCGTAAAACCGACTTTACAGGCAACCAATTTTTTTAATAAAATTTCTTTTAGATAGCTCTTAATATGTGTTGGATGCCTGGTACATTGAAGAGTGGACTACCTTGTGAATATAAATCTTGAGGATGCAACGTCGAAGTACAATTAACCGTTAAGTGTTTGTGAACGTGCATGAGTGTTGGCAAATGAAACAAAACAGTGCAACATCACTTTTCAAATTCTCTCAAGTAGTCCGCGTGAGACCTCAGTAAAGTCCCACATCTTTACTGAGGACTCAAGGGGTTTGGGGAACATCATTTATCATTCATCTTAATCACCACTCATTATCATCAAGGGAAAAATAACAAATAAAAAACTAATGACTAGGCAGTATGGCTCAGACCTTAGCCTGTTCTTTCATGGAACAAATATATAAAAAAAGCAAGCAAAGTAGCAAGTGCAGTGCAGTAAAGGTCTTATCGATAATAGATGAACACGACTCATAATAGTTCGCCATTTCTTAGCATCTATTTTTAATGGCCGTTACAGCTGCAGTGAATTCGGTTTTTTGCGCTGCAGCTCGCCAATCTCGCTGCAGCGCGGCAATCTTGCCGCCACGCGTCGGACAAAGGCCGCCGCCGCGCGCTTATGAGATTTCAACTAGTTCACACTACGGACATTGGAAAAGATTTTAACGGCAGTATTTTCCATTAAAATGGTAATCAAAACTTTATGTGCGCGGACAGAGAGACACAACTTCATTGGTGGCCATTATTGCCGTATACTAGTAGTTTGCTGAAAACATTATAACGTTGTCAACAACACTTTGCGGGGATTTAATTTGCACCCAATTTATAAAAGTTTTAAGGTATTAGTTAGCCACCTAACCGCGTCGCATAGTGGTGAAAGAATACTACCACCCCCTCTCTTCCCTTGGGTGTCGTGAGAGGCGACTAACGGACTAAACACTTCACAAACATCCAACAGCATAGAGCGGCGATGGGCTCACCACATTTGCAGTCGCTATTTGGTGAAAAGAGGACTATGGCAGAGGATTGCTTTTACTGTCCTCATTGCCTAGTCTCTGACTAACCCTTCGGGGATAACAGTTGTGATTAAGTGTATGTATGTTTGTATGTGTGTTAGCTTCCAGTAAGATTTATTGATCGATAATGTTTATTCGGGCCTTTGCCTTGCAGTGGGACAATTAAGGCTAATAATAATAATAATAATAATGATGTTTATTCATGAACCTGTTTCTAAACAGGTACACTTTTAAATTGTATACTTATTATCTATCATTAGTATACAATTTAAAAGTGTTGTTTAGATATATCAATAACAATATATCATTTTAAATAGCAAATACATACTTTCTTCGAATAAAGTAGATGATAGTGAGCGAAAAATAAGGAAAATAGTATTCCCCTAAAACACTTACACCCGTATTCATGAACATTACTATGAGGTCTCACAGTGCGCTCGGACGCACAGGGTCTCAAAAACCTATTCATAAACAGTACTTGAGTGGCCACCGGCGCTATGCGTCCCATAAAACGAACGCATAGCTAAGGTTCCAAGGCTTGTTATACGACACGCACTGAGAAATGTCTTACTTTGCATAGCATTTCTACTTTGCTTAGACTGTTTGTGAATACAAGTGTTAAGTTTCAGTAAAGATGTGGGATTTGACTGACACACACGGACTTCTTGAGAGAATTTGAAAAGTGATGTTGCACTGTTTGGTTTTATTTATCTTATTTTATTTTCCAATGTTTGGATAATGTACAGTTATATTTTAAAATAAATTAATGTTTATATACAATAAGGCTAATCACAAGTTTTCACAAATCGCTGTTAATAATAAAATACTTATCATCTGCCGTCTTATACTTGATCCTAGATTTGCCAACGCTCATGCACGTCACGAACACGTAACGGTTCATCTACCATTCATCATCAGCCTATAAACGTCCCACTGCTGGGCACAGGCCTCCCACGTGGGGATATTGAGCCACGCTGGCCCAATGCGGGTTGTTGGGTTTTAACGCGTGCCATATTACGACAACAACCAGGACCAACGGCTTTAAGTGCCTTCTGAAGCACGGAGGAGCACGAAATGTTTTTAATTTGGTCACCCATTCAGCGACCCTGAAGCTGCGCCATCAATCTTCCATTATTTTACATTAACTAAAATAAAGTTAAACTGCAGACGTCATGAACGACGCCAAGAATTCCCTTTTAGGTAGTTTAAATATGTTCTTGAACTAACAACTGGTCAACAAGGCGTGTGTAGCGAATAGCGATCGCTCCTACGCCGCTACGTCCCGACCGCGGTGACTGGTAAATTGTAAATGGCGTCGTGCCAGCTGACAGGTCGCGTGACCCGCCCGCAAATTGGACGCCTCATTCACGGCAACTGTCACTTTGTCACGCCGCGCCGCCGCCTTCCCGTGACGTCATGGACTTTTTGTCCTCAGCACAGCGGATAGATGTTACTTTAGAATCAAGTGTGATAATGAAAAGCCAAAATAGTGTCTGTAGCAGTGTGACCTGTGTGGGGGCTCATTAATAGAATACTACAACCCATCTCTTACCTTGGGTGTCGTAAAAGGTGACTGACGGATTAGATCCTGCACGTACCTACATCCAACAGTATAGAGCGACGATATGCTCACCACCTATCACGCCGAGCACATGTCCAGTTGTTATTTAGTGAAGCGGAGACAATGGCGGACTGATTTTGCGTCCTCTTTGACTGGTCTCTGACTAGCCCAAGAAATGGTGGTCGTGAGCGTATGTACGTACCTATGTATTTGTTTTCCTCTTCACACACGAGTACCTCCGTGTATAGTCATTCATTTTAATTTGTATTGCCGCGTAAACTTTAGACTACCTCACAAACATACGTTTTAATTTGAAAGATAACTTTTAAGGTAATACGGTACGCCGTGAGCCGTCTGTCCTCTGCGGTGGAGGCTTTCACGGTGATTTCCATCGGTCCCGCGCCGTGTCCGGCCGCGTTGTGTTTCCGTCACGCAGCCCGTGGCGTCGCTTTGCACGTGTTTTTTGTGCACGTTTGGTTTCGAATTCTTGATCGTCGGTGACCACTGGAGTTACGCACAATCTGGTTGACAATATAATGGTAGATATAGCCAGGCTGACTTAAGCTCTACTACGTAACAAACGAGTACAAACGTACGTTCCCTCCGCTGGGAAAAAATTAGTGCACATCGTGGCGTGCATTTATTTTAATTTAGCGTTCTAATTAACAAACTTTATTTAACATGTCTAAATGTTGGTATTTTTGATAATTAAATTAAACAATATTTTTGACGACTTTAGCGCTCGAGTGGTTAGCACTCCGCCGGTTATGACGTCGCGCCATCTCTGAGGTCCCGGGTTCAATTCCCGGTTTCCTGTTCGGGTGTTTTTCTATGTGTATATATGTTTACCCGTTATCTGGTAGGTAACCATTTAAAGAAGTTTTAAAAGAAGCTTAACTTTGGCTTTCTAATAATTAGAGTGTTCGTAGAAAGTTATTTAAAATTAATGGTTATTTACTACTTATTTATTGTATTTATTTAAAACACTTTATGCACTTAAAGTACAGAGGCGGACTTAATGCCTTAGGCATTCTCTCCCAGTCAACCATAGAGTGGTGCAAAGACAAGAAATGGTAGGGTGCACAAATTAAATGAAAATATATTTACATACATACTTATACGCTAAACTTATCTTATAACCAGACTGCTAACATAATCACTAAACAACTCTATCATGAAATAATAAGAAATGAATGGAATCGCATTCGTTACATTTTCCCAATATCTGAATACAATTGTGATTGCGGTATAATGTCTGGATGTTAATGCATTACAGCTAACGAGCAACCAACGGGCCGCCACTGGCGCGCGCCTAATCCAATCATTCAGTCATTAATCAAACACAATGGAAGGAGCATCGGGCTGCCTCTGTGGTCTAGTGGCTAAGCCACCGGTTTCAGACCCAGAGATCCCGGGTTCGATTCCCAGCGGGGGGCACATATTTGTGTGCTCGGTTTGGTTGGTGGTAGGGCTGTTATGTCCGCCTGGCTAGCTACCACCCTCTGATCTAAGTCTGTCGCCATAACAACGATGTTTATAGCATTGTTGTGTTCCGTACAGTTTGAGATAAGATAGCCAGTTCCTCAGTGGTTGAGGATTCCGGGTTCGCGCGCTTCCACCTTCGGCCTTATCGTCACTTACTATCAGGTGAGATGAAGGCCAAGCGCTTACCCGTTGTGGAAAAAAAAATCACCCAACACGTCGGCCCAATGCGGGTTAGTGGGGGCACATACATACATATAATCACGACTATTATCCCCGAAGGGTTAGTCAGAGACCAGCTAATGAGCACAGCAAAAGCAGTTCTATCATAGTCCACTTTTCACCAAATATCGACTGCACACATGAGCACTTGCTCAGCGTGACGTGAGCCCATCGCCGCTCTATGCTGTTGGATGTATGTGCAGTCTTTAGTCCGTCAGTCGCCTTTTTTTATTGGGGCACGCCATAATGGCCTCACTCTGCCTGATGAAAAGCAACCAGTGAAGCCCAAGAAGTGAAAGCGTTCATCACAGCACTACCACGCTATGCCGAACGCTCTCACTATGGCGGCCTGCATAAATGCTTTTTCACGCCCCGCTTAAATAACCCGAGAGAGAAAGAGGATGGAATCACGTGTGCGGGAAGCGCATTCCACATACGGGCAGTTCAGCAAAAGAACGATTGTCCAAACTTTTTGGTTGTCTTGATGGTGCGAGGGTGGCTTCCAACACCCAAGGGAAGAGAAAGGGTGGTAGTATTCTTTCACCGCTGCGCGACACGGTAACACATTATTAATAGTCCTGTTGAGCCATCCCGTAATCTAGAATGTCTATGTAGGAGTGGGTTCAAGTCAGTAGTGTAACGGAGCGATGGGATTGAACCACGATTTCTCGCATTCAACCCGAGCATCTAACCGCTCGGCTACCGACGCCTCAACGACGATTAAACGAGCACCTTACGACAACAACGGGGACTACTTTTTCATGCCTTCTGAAGCTTCTTGCTGAGTTACTTGCCGGTTCGTCTCAGTCCAAAGTGTCCCACCCTATATAGACTTACGAGCCGATGGCGTAATGTCATTCATAGGGCTCAATTTATTCCTTAAAGTAATAACTTAAGTTCACAATTCATTATGATTTATCATTCTTCACCTTTCATCCTAAAAAAACGATAAATTACCTATAAGTTTTAGCTGTTTGTGTCGCTAGGGAAGAAACACTTGCCCGCTATTTTTGTCTCGTACCAGGATTCGTTTGTTTACACAATTCTATTAGCGATGCGCAGAATAACTCACTGTTAAGAAAAGAGTGATTACATCTTTCACATCCAAAGATTTACATCACTCTTTTATATCTTTAACTCTTTAACTCCCTGGTTCAGATATGAACGAAATGAGCTAGTGAGTTAAAGATTAACTTAGTTGATTAGGCGTACGACAAGAAAGAGAATTAGAACAACCATCGATATTTTCACACCTCTGCTTCTCAATTTAGAAAGCATGTGAGTATATTAGTTATATTTGTAATTGTTTGGATTTTTTTTTGTTCATGCTAGTTAGTTGTTACGTCAATACTTGCTCTCTTTGTTCGATAATTTATTTAGCTGTTAAGTAATTAATTATTACTATTGGTGGAAACTTAACTGATATAATGTGTAAAATGTATTTGTTATTCTTTAAACAAACCGAATTTGTGCCTTATTACAATCCGTAAAAGAGTTATTTACCTTAGCAAAACTACCGTATAATATAACTCGCACTACGTATGCACGGGCGAAATAATATCTCTTTTTTACTTACAACCTAGACACATCTTTGTTTCTTTCTTTTCTCCGCAATGAGTTTTGACCAAAAACATCTTAGCTACATGGATATAAAGATATAATTGGAGTTATAGGGATATACGGAGTTAATCACTCCTTGCCTGGGATACTATATCTTTTGCGTTTGTCACTCCTGAGTTACACATCGTTAAATTCTATGACCACGGCTTATATTTCGGTTCGACGCGATTCTGTTTCAGCGTGCAGTGGTACTGGGGGTAGCGATGCGCATTTTTCTGGCACAGACATAGCTCGTTAGATTAGTTGTTAAGTCTTAACTATAAGTTAGTTTTATTGTTATTAGTATTGACGTCAATAAGTGCCTGTAAAGGTTTATATTGAATAAATAATTTGACTTTGACTTTGAATTATTGTCTAAACTGAATAAATTTAATGAAAAAAGGAAGCGTGAAGGAGCTTGACATGTTTTTTTAATGTAGTACCCATCCAGTGCTCAGGCTTTGCGAAAGTCGCTTAACTGGCAGGATCGCAAACTCTCCGCGATAGCCGCTGCGGCATCGAGCTCCTCTTATTAAGCAATTAATCATAGACAATACGCAGAAACTTATTCTGCCATTCGTCTGTTGTTTCGGTGTCTGTCTTTATTGACCATCTTCACGCTGTTGGTTATGTAATTATGATTGATAGTCGCTTTGAAAATATAACAAGAAATTATTGTGATAAAATGTGGAATTTATAATACTACTAGCGGCCCGCTGCCCGGCCAGAGCCTTTGTCCACGCTAACATAGAAAAGCCGTCATAGTTCAGCCATTTAAAAAAATATATCTATAAAATATAAACAAAACCCATCCTCAGTTATTGCTCTATCTTTTAGTGAAAACCGCATAAAAATCCATTGCGTGGTTTAGGAGAATAGTGTGGTGCCACAGACAGAGGAAAACGGCGGCTTTACTTTATAATATGTGATGATTGTTTATATAATATAACTCAAATTTTATTGCGAACAAATTAAAAAAAAAATTCGACACTGTCCTTTTCAATTTGTAATGTGAAACTTACACATAATTCGTTTTTGTAGTTAAGACACTTCGAGTGGAGCAGGTCCTGGGTTCATACATACATATAGGTAATCATAACTATTATCCCCGAAGGGTTAGTCAGAGACTAGGCAATGAGGACAGAAAAAGAAGTCTTCTACCATAGTTCAATTTTCACCGAATAGTGACTGCACATGTGCTCAGCGTGACAGGTGGTGAGCCCATCGCCGCTCTATGCTTTTGGATGTATATGCAGTGTTTAGTCCGTTAGTCGCCTTTTACGACACCCAAGGGAGGAGACGGGGTGGTAGAGTACTCTTTCACCGCTACGCAACACGGTCCCGGCTCCAATGGCATATACTTAACTAAATGATTTTTAAATAAATGTTTATAATAACATACATTACTTACGTCAAAAAAGTTTCGGGAGCGGATGACTTGTTTATGATTCCAATTTATTTTTTTTGTTTTTTTTTGTTGTTTGATTGGCACAAACTGTTATCCATTTTAGCGCTTAGTTTGAGTTGCATCTGTTATTTAGATTAAATACAGTGCTGTTTTTAGCTAGTTTATATCTAGTGTGTATTGCGAATTTCATAATAAAAACAAAAAAAAAACATCGAACAAAAATGCCAGTGGAATTTTGTGTTCGGAGTCACTGAAAATGTTACAGAAGGCTTACGGTGAATCGACTTTATCAAAAACACGTGCTTAAGAGTGGTACAAAGCGTTCAAAAGCGGTCGAGATGTGATGGAAGATTTGCTTCGCTCTGGTAGGCCATCAACGTCTCAAACTGAAGTTAAAATCGCAAATTGAAGGAAATAGTGACTAAAAATATGCATTAAAGTTTGAGAGAGAGAGCCGCTGAACTTTCCGTGTCTCACGAGTCGATCCGTACCATTTTAAATAATCACTTGGGTATGAAACATGTTGCCGCTCGGCTAGTCCCAAAAGGCCTGAATTTTCTCTAAAAACTCAATCGCATAAGAGTCGCTGAGGACATGCTAGAACGAGTCAATATCGACCCAACATTCATGCGACGCATTGTTACAACGTAGTGGCGCCTTCCGACTAAACCGAAACCGAAAAAAACCACGCCAAAGTCGATCAAAAGTCAAAGTCATGTTGACTGTTTTCTTTGACTATCGCGGTGTTGTGCATTCGGAATTCTTGCCGGAAGGTCAAACGGTAAATAAAAAGTATTATTTGAGCGTTACGCGGCGTTTAAGAGAGCAAATTCGACCAAAAAGGCCAAATTTGGGGAAAGAAAATTCTTGGATTTTGTACCACGATAATGCGCCTTCGCACAAGGCCATCATTGTGAACGAATTTCTGACTAAAAACTCAACAAATACCATCGAGCAACCACCTTATTCACCAGATATGGCTCCAGCCGACTTCTTTCTTTTTCCTTGACTCAAATTACCACTTCGTGGCAGCCGTTTTCATTCGGTAGAAGATATAAAGGAGAATTCGCGGCGAGAACTGAACTCAATTCCGGAAAAAGCGTTTAAAAATGTTTTGATGATTAGATTATTCGTTGGCGTAAGTGTATCGTTTCTGAAAGAGCATACTCTGAAGGCGATTAAATAAATGTGGATGAATAACTAACATTTGTGTATTACTGACCTTTGGCCGGTACTTCCTTGGCAGAGTAGTATTTTATAATTTTTTCACAGAGGGTTTACGCCATTCGGTTTCCCATACAAACTTCCAAGTCGTAATTTTTAAAAACCAATAAGTCTATTTTAATGAAACTTTGAATGCTAAAGCAAAATACAGGGATCTAAATAGTTTGTTAAAACATTTTTTAAAAAGGTTTTTTAGCTGAGTTATTGCTATTTAAAATCCACTATAGAAAGTTTAAAATCGCATTAACTCAGTTATTTAAACGTTTTTTAAAAATGTTTTCAACAAACTATTTAGATCTCTGTATGTTAATTTAGTATGCAAAGTTTAATTGAAATTGGCTTAATGGTTTTTAAAAATTTCGACTTAGAAGTTTGTATGGGAATCCGAAATGCGTAAACCCTCTTAAGGCTAAGAACTCACGAGTTTCGCAGTTAAACAACCATGTGTGTTGATGCCGTGGGGTACAGCGGCTCACAAAGAGAATTACACTACCAAACCCGCTTTTGCCTTGGGTGTCGTAAAAGGCAACTAACGGACTAAATACTGCACATACATCCAACAGCATAGAGCGGCGATGGGCTCACCACCTAGCACGCTAAGCACATATGCAGTTGTAATTAGGTGTGCCGTGCTATGGCAGAGGACTATTTGTGCGGTCCCCATTGCCTAGTCTCTGACTAAACTTTGGGGATAATAGTTGTTGATCTATGTGTGTACTGTATATTTCGCTGTGTCGCCCAATCACCAATCTCCCGCCACGCATGAGCACCTCAAGTGATTCCTTTGTGTTGGCCGCCATTAATCAGTGCTATCACCGGGCACACAGCTCATCGGAACCAACGCTACTTTATATTAACACAACCTCCTAACAGAACAATAATAATATTAAGTCGTCAAATACAATTCAATTTGTAACGGTACAATAATAGTTTGAATATTTAAGTAACAAGTTTTTATATGACGCCCGTTTTCCGAAGGCAGAGCAGACCACTGCTTTTCAAGAAGTTTATATGAACAAATCTAAGTCTTCTAAGTACGTTTATCCGTTGTCTAGTAACCATTTAAAGAGTTTCATAACGAAGCTTCTCTTGGGCTAGATAATTGGTGTGAGTGTAGGAAAGTTTATTTATTATTATTATTAAATCTTCTGTCATTGTTAGATAAATGAATTTTTTCAACATTCTGCGATACTTTTCATCTTTTAATAATATTTCTTTTGTCATTTAATCTATCGACGGTTGAAAGGCTAATTGGCATAAGCGACATTTTTTGCGATATTGAGTTTAATAGGTACAAATTCGGAATCAGCAAATTTTTCTCCGTCGTTTGAGTCAGGTTTTGAAATTTTTTTACTACTTTTATGGCGCTTAGCACCCAGAACTAAAACAGGCCTCATTTCTAAGCTCATTGATTGATGTAGTATACTACAAAAAATTAGATAAATTTAAGGACTTAAGCTATTTTGATTTTTCGAATTTTCATAACATGTGGCGATTAAGGCATTTAGCTTTTTTGACATGGTTGTGGTTTTATCGTTTTGTCTATTTTGCATTAAAACAAAACAATAAGCTTTGTCGTTTGGCCCATTTTGCATTTAACTAAATTAGAAAATTGTGTCGCTCACAAATATCTTATGGACATTGGACGTGGCTGAACAATGATGGTCTGTTTAAAACCAGCAATGAACTGCAAAACTGCAAACCTGCAATGAACAGGGTAGGAAAGTAAAAGTGTCATGGCGGTACAATAGACAATGCCATTCAGTTTCGGATCGGGACACGGAAGCGTCATGGCGGAACGGCCGGCTTACGGGACGCTGGTTGAATTCTGTCGGTAGAATAGCGTCACATCTTCGAAAATCGGTTAGAAAACCCCGCGAGAATTGGTTGCGTATGAGGTCCTGACGACAGGACCACGCGCTCGCGTTTATTGTAAATTCGATGTGATCACTTAGGAAACTCACCACATGTTTCGGGCGTGAGTTGTGCGGACAAGAAAATCGGATAATATCGTACTAATCGCCTTGTAAACAGCCATCGGAGGCTCCTGCATGTAATTGGTCGGGGTGTAACGGATGTGTGCATGTGTGATATGGACCGGCCTTCGAGGAGTCGGCAGGCGAGGCACGCCACCACGAGGCAGGCGTCACACCACGGCAGCTGAGCTGCGACCATCCTTTCCTTTCTACCCATACCACCTCCACATCCTCAGGTTGCAAAGCGGGTTAACCAACGCATCATTCGGTGAGTACAAAGTATTTAAGTTTAGTATTAATTTAGTTAGTAAAACCTTAACGCTGCGAAGCGCAGCTAGTTTCAAGCAAGCCATGATCGGTGACCTGGTGGTCCATGGTCTGTTTGAATCATGGTCTAAGCATCAATATCTACTATAATCTAGTAAGGGTTCATTTTATTTCATCTTAATGGGCATCTGCATCAATCTATTTCACTCTGGTGCAACATTGGGCAATGGGCATAATCAACTGTTAGTTAACTTGGCGCTTAATTCATTTTCTCTCGTATTATTTTATTCTAAGTCGATGCTTAAGCCAGTTTACTTTTAGCTGTTTTACTATCGGTAGGCACTTGAACCATTTTGCCTTTCTCAAAAGATTACTAAAATTGATGCATTTTGGGTTAACCGACATAACTTGCCAAAATAATACACAATTACCAACAGTAATAGCTTAAAAAACTTCCTTACTTATTTAGGGATACACTGTATTAAATAAATCAAATTCTATTAGATAGGTGTCTATTTATGATTTTTTTTCTAAAAACCAAATCTTTAATCCGCCCTCCTGCAAGTTTAACAAAACATCGGTTGGATCAATTAGCCTTTCAACCGTCGTCGCTATGATATCTTTCGTGTCGTATCGCGCGTCCTTGGGCTGCGGTGGCCGTGCACCACCGCGCCGTAAGTCGTGTAGCTCACTATCACAAAAAATACTTTACCACTTGAACTTGCGAAAGTCACTCACCTTTCGTGCTCGCTAGCTATCCTCATCCTTAAATTCCCTTATCTCCGCTGAGGGAGCGTTATTGGCAGTGCCTGGCTCAGTAGTCGTTCAGCCCCGATACAATCGCTAACAAGAGCCATTTCAATAAAAGCTGCCGCGGTATCTGCGGCTTTGCGGCAGTAACGCGGCACTGCGCTGCGAATGTGTTTTGTTTGTATGACTTTGCTCGCATTCAGCCAATACTGGAATGATAAAATCGAAGAGTATTACAAACCGATAAAGAATTATAAGGAAGCAGATATTGCTCAAAAGATTCCAATGGATTGACTGTACTTTTGCTACGATAGGAAAGATAACTGAAGTAAAAGAAGTTACGCTACCGGGAATAAAATAAAAATAAAAAAATAATAAAGCAGACAATACATAGATAATACGTATGTACGTACAATCATATATTATTATATAAGAGAAATGTTGTAAGTATCTAACTTCAAAGAGGTTAAGTATACAAAACCTCTTCTTAAGTAGCTACCTACCTATCTAACAAATAAGATTTCTAGGATGTTTCTTTCTAGGAAACCTCTCGCCCTCACAATCACCTTCTTTTGTAAAGAATCTACGACAAACACGAACTATTCACAATTTGTTTTGTGTTGTATTTAAAGCGGAAAATTAGTCCGCACAGCGCGGCGAGTGTAAGCAAATTCCCTTCGTCATGTCCGTAATAACGAGGAGTTACGCCAGCGATCAGTCATACCGACGCTGCTTAACAATCATAGAGGTAATGTGACTAGAGACATCACCGCGAAGCAATTTTCTGCGCGCTGATTTGCGCCCGCACGCACCGCAAGCGCTTAGATCACTCACTACCACTGAGTCGTTTGTATCCTAGGGACTATTAACCGCCTCTGTGGCCTAGTCGCTAAGGCACTAGTCTTAGACTCAGAGGGATCCCGGGTTTGCTTTCCAGCAGGGAGTATTTCTTTGCGTACTTTGATTTGGTTTGTAGTAGAGCTTGTTAAGTCGCATCTTATATAAAGTCTGGCGTCATAAAGTATAAGACAAGTTAGTTAATTAATAGCATTGTTGTGTTCCGACAGATTGGAGATAAGACTGACAGTTCCACGGTGGTTGAGTATTTCGGGTAAAGCGGGCTTTTACCTTCGGCCTCGACTTACCATCCTATGAGATGACGGCCAAGTGCTTAAACAGAGATTATTAGACAAATAAAACTTAGTGCGCAAAAACTTGTCTATTGGGTCGTCTCTAGTTATAATACCTACCTTAATGTTCACAATGGGATCTTTGTTGCGATATTTACATACGACGCGACGGCGGCGGGCGATGTAATCAATTGATTTATGACTGAGTGGTGAGCGTTGAAGAACTTGATGGCGGTTTACGATCTTAGTAGTTAAGCTACTTTCGCAATGCCGCGTCATTGGATGGGTGACTAAGTAAACAAAACCTACAAAAGTGTCAGGTTGGAATCAACACCACGTCGACGGGTGTGTTTTTATTTATTTATAAATTCAGAGAGGCACACTTTCACAGCAATACAAACTCGTATATACACTTAGGGAGAATGTTTTTTTTGGTCCAAATAATCAAAGTTTGCCCCCAAGCTTGCTACATGTTTCGTTTGAAAGATCAGCTCATGTACGACATTTTCTTCTATGAAATAGAAAAAATCTGTCCCGCAGAAATCTAGATATTAGCCAATAAATAAATATAAAAAAGTTCATGTTTTACTTTCTATGCACATACAGCAACCTTTTTTAGAACAGATATTTAGCTAGCACGCGAGTTTTCCGAACCAGGTAACCAACTTTTTGTTACAAAGATTGACCACCATAAGTTCTTAAATCTTTTAAAACCATTTCTGATTGTGTGTTGCGATGGTTATATAATAGAAGTAACAGGACCTCATTCAGCCGTTACATCTGATGCTAGTATTTTAAAGAATTTAGTAAATCATAACAACGACGTGTTTAACTGGTTCTTCATAGAAGGAGACGTCCTTATTTTAGATAGAGGTTTTAGAGATGCTGTGCCTAATGTGGAAGCTTGCGGCTATGATATCTATATGCCCAAAACGGTTGGAAGAGGCGAGAGTTTAGTAACGATTTGTCGATGGTTCGTGGAAGTAGTGAATGGCCGCATCAAGAGAGATTTCAAGATATTCAGACAGGAGTACCTATTTCAATAGAGCTCTTCCTCATATGCAAGAAGATTTTAGGAACGCTGCGGCCATTACAAATGCCTTCCACGACCCACTGATAATGTAAAGGACCCTGCTTTTGTGGAAAGAATCAACACCAGAATCAATATTGAAAATCGTCTGGCGCAATATGTGTATGACCATAACCTCAACAGCCGACGAGTTTAGTTTGAAAATATGTCTGCCGAAATACCTGAACTAGGAGATATCCCGCGATTGTCTGGTCAGCTTTCCACACCAGCGTAAGCAAGTGATGAAAAAGAATATCACTGTTGTGCCAAAAACTGCAGGTCGGTTGGAACGCTTTAAAAGCAATCTAGATACAAAATTAAATTATTTAGAATACAATGACAACCCTAAAGTCTTTTATAATGATTTTTTTAACATATATTGTTCAGAATTTAATAAATCTTTTGTTCCAAAAAAGATCTCGGTTAGTGGTACTGCATCTTTTAATGAATGGGCTACAATTGGTATTCACAAAAGTAGGAAACGCCTTTATGAACTTTATGGTGAACGCAACTATAACACCAGCGACGACTTCAAATTATATGTTAAAAATTATTCAAAGTTATTTAAAAGAGTATGCCGATTAGCCAAGGCAAACTATCTGAGTTCTAAGATTAAGAATAGTAATAACAAAATAAAAATGACATGGAATATTATAAATAGTGAAACAGGAAAGGTCAGAAGTCGTAATAATGAGTACAATTTAAATTGTGATAATAAAACCTTGACTTCTGATGCTGATGTTGCTGCAGCATTTGAGAGGTTTTTTACTGACATTCCAGTTTCAACTACAAAAGCCTTGATTTCCTCCCCCACTGTAGCTGAATCTGTTTTGAAGGAGAATGTTAAAGATTGTGAAAGTAATTTCAGTTTTCAAAAAATTTGTGTTATAGATATGTAGATATATTAAAAACATTTAACACTCTCAATAAAAAGAAAACTGCTGATCTGTGGGGTAATTCCGTGGATGTCGCTAAATCAGTAATTATGACAATAGCTCCAGTTTTAGCTTGCATATTTAACGAATGCATTGACTGTGGTGTTTTTCCTGACCTAATGAAACATAGCAAATTAATTCCATTGTTTAATCAGGTAGCACTTCTGACCCCTCTAATTTTAGACCTATTTCTGTGCTACCCACATTTAGTAAAATTTTTGAAAAGTTAATGCTAGACCAAATTCAAATTCATTTTCATAGAAATAAACTATTACATTGTAGACAGTATGGTTTTACTAGGGGTCGCTCAACAACTGACGCCGGTGTTGAGCTTTTAATCCAAATATTTGATACCTGGGAGGAATCACAGGATGCCCTAGGGGTATTTTGTGATTTATCCAAGGCTTTCGATTGTGTTTTACATGAAACTTTGGTCAGGAAGCTTAACCACTATGGAATTAGGGATGCTTCTTTGAGCCTTCTAATCTCATACTTTAGTAACAGGATTCAGAAGGTCGACATTAACGGTAAAAGATCTCCGGGATCAGTGGTTACAATGGGAGTTCCGCAGGGTTCAATACTAGGTCCATTCTTGTTTTTGGTTTATATTAATGACTTACCTTATTTTGTAAAAGACAGTCATGAGATAGTATTGTTTGCTGATGATACTTCACTTTTATTCAAAGTGAAACGACGACACTCAAATTATGACGATGTGAATAATGCGATCGCAAAGATTGTTCACTGGTTTAGTGTAAATAACTTGCTATTAAACGAGGGAAAAACCAAATGTGTAAGATTTGTATTGCCTAATGTTAAGCAAGTAACAACTAGTGTACAAATTAAAGATAAGAATATGAATCCTGTGGACACCACTGTGTTTCTAGGCATCACGTTAGATGCCAAGCTTCAGTGGGGCCCACATATAGCTAAATTGTCGAATAGACTTAGCTCTGCGGCTTATGCAGTAATGAAGATCCGTCAGTTAACTGACGTTGATACATCCAGATTAGTTTATTCCAGTTACTTTCATAGTGTAATGTCGTACGGCATTTTACTGTGGGGAAATGCTGCCGACATTCAAACTATCTTTGTGCTTCAGAAGAGGGCTATTCGAGCAATATATAACCTAAAGGCTGGCGACTCTCTCAGAGAGAGAATATAAATATAATGACAGTTGCATCACAATACATTTATGAAAATTTAATTTATGTTCATAAAAATACTGGAATGTTTTCAAAAAACAGTGATATTCACAATGTAAACACTAGAAGTAAGAACAAATTAGCAGTACCTTATACTAGGCTCCATAAAATAAATAATTCTTTTAGGGGTCTGTGTGTAAGATTTTACAACAAAGTACCAAATGATATTCAGAAATTAGATCTTAATAAATTTAAAATCAAATTCAAAGAAAAGCTTTATAAAAAAGCTTATTATAAAGTGTCAGATTACACAGAAGACAAAACAGCTTGGATCTGAAATGCTCCAAGCACTCCAACAGCTATTTCTAATTGTCTTTATTTAATTGATACTACATTGTATGTATTGTAATTTTGTATTGCATCATTTTTTTTTATTTTTAAATTCATATTTTGTATTGACCTGGTAACGACATACTCTTTTTTTGTTTGTAAATGTCGTTGCTTTTGTGCGCTGTGGTTTCTTGCGCCCATTCTTTGCCACAGTTAAAAAATTATGTCCTGAATGGGTGGTAGGTTAAAAAAGATTTGGACGATTCAAAGTACTTATTAATTGAGTTTATTGAATAAATATATTTTGACTTGACTTTGACTTGACTTGAACTTATTATGTTCGCATTAGGGACTTACCTACCAACTAAAACTGGCCAGGAGTTATTACAGCGAACACGCCCGTAATGGTGTTTGTGCCATACAAGTATACAGAGACAACGTCGATTAATAATTATTGAATATTTTTTTAAATAATTATGACATCGCTGGTAATAACTTCTGGTTATTAAGAGGGAAAATACAATCTAGACATACTCGTAGCCGGACTTATCATACATATATACTTGTAAACCCAGACAATCGCGGGTTGGAAGCTATAAATAATTATTCCTGTTATTGTAAGAGTGGAAGACGTACTGTAGGCACATGATTCTTAGCGTGGGCACATTATACCGATATTGACCATCCAACACAGTTTCTAGATAGTATCATTATAGATGAAAATGATTTATAAAAACACTTTTTGATTGTTAGATCATACATGTTTTCAAGAACATAATGTTGTGGGTTCGAATCTCTCTAAGGCAGTCGTCTTTTTCAAGTGAAGAATATCGTCTTCGATTAAAAAAATAGCATTGTTTAATGCAAAAAAAAAAATAACTAATAGTGACAATTTGTTTTTATTGATTTGCAAATCGCAATGGTTTTTCATATATATAGCCTTTATACCTTTCGTTATATGTAGGTATAATATATTTTAAAATAATGTAAAGGGAGGCCTTTGCCCTGCAGTGGGACGACCTTGGCTGAAATAAATAAATAAATAATAAATGTAAATCTAACCCGACCGAGAACCAAACCCGGTATCACTCTGTTTTCGTCTAAATCACTACTCTATCATGTCATGTCATGTCGCCAAATAGCCTTTAAAATAATAATATTTTTGATGAATAAAAGCTACAATGCCACGCACTAAAATAATTTCAACTAAAAGAGGTGTTTTGAATAACTCGATATAACTTTAAATCTGTGGGTTCGATTTTGATGCGTCTTTTCACATATATTAAGTTCGAATGCGTAAGTCGATCCACAGTAGGCTCAAAACTGGGGGCTGCAAAAAAAATTTGGACCAGGGCCTATAGTGAAAAACATTGTCCTTTACAATCACATTAAGAACTTGTTTTTTTCAACGTTTCTGTATCTTTGAGTTTTATTAGCGCAAATAATCAAATATTACGAAAATATAAGCGATTTAGTTTTGTGTGATTCCAAAGAAAACCACACTTGATACAAAACAAGTTCTATCAATATAACTACATTATGTTTACGCAACATTCACCAAAACAAAGGGCAATAAAATAAAACGCGACGAATAAAACAAATTAGATTAGTAAAACTACCGATAAGGAAAATATTGAAATACGTAAACATAGCTAATTGAAAGGCCGCGCCGAATACGCAGCCGCCGGCGGGGAATAAAGCTTTTCGGCTATTTTTCTAATACAATATATTTCGGCTCTCCTTATTTATCCGAATCAACACTACTGTCGGTAGAGTTAATAGATAATAATGTAAATTGTAATGATACATCGCTCCCGTGTCGCGCGGCGGTGAAAGAATACTGCCATCCCCTCTCTTCCCTTGGGGGTCGTAAAAGACGACTTACGGACTAAAGACTGCACATTAATCCAACAGCATAGAGCGGCGATGGGCTCACCGCCTGTCAAGCTGAGCACATGTGCAGTCGCTATTTGGTGGAAAGTAGACTGTGGCAGAAGACTGCTTTTGCGGTCCTCATTGCCTAGTCTCTGACTAACTTTCCGGGGATTTGATTATAATATATGTATGTATGTACATTGCGGCCGTATCCCGGATATGTGGGCAGAGGCCACCCATCCATTTCCTGACCAACATTTTCTACTGCACTTTTTTTAACGTAATGTTTTGATAAAATAATGATAATGCAAAATTATTAATATTATAAGAGGTAAGTACCTATAGGATAAAATGTTTACTAGAAAAATCAACCAGCTCAGGAAATCTCGAATGTGATTCAACCCATGATGTTTTTTCTAGTAAACATTTTATCCTAAATATATGTAGCATTGGGAATGCAAAATTTCAATAATATTATTATTAGGGTATTTTATAACGAATCTAATGTAGAACTGATTATCTAGCACGGTGTATACTACTAGTTTTTGCAGTCCATTGATACCTACATGGAACCTGAGATAACCTACAAAATGCTTTTCTTTTCTAACAAAGATGGGTAATATTTCCAAAGCTTTACAACGCCATCTATCCATCTATTCTTAAATTAGCAATCACGGCTAACAGATTCCTTCTTCCTCAAAAACAGCGTTGGAGTGGCCTGCAGATCCTCGCGGCCATTAGGGCCCACAAATTGGTTACGGCCTTACATTAGTAATGAAATTATTCCGTCAAATAAAACGAAATTGAAAAATCTGCGTAGGGTCGGCACATGCGGCGATTGAGCCATTCTTAACAATTAACGAAAAAGAATCAGTCTTATTTAAAAAATACCTCATAAGTTCTTCATTTCTCACTCTCTCTCTAACCGTCGTAACACAAAATTAAAAATGTTTGTAACATGAATGATAATGAAGACATTTAGTTAATATAATGGTAATAGTTAGCGACTGGTGGACTTAAAACAAGCTCTTGACACCCACCAAACCGGGTATAAACATGTACCCCCCGCTCGGAAACGAACCCGGGACCACCGGGTCTGAGACCAGTAGACCACAGAGGCGGTTAAGTGACGGTTTCTCGGTTGGCCAACCCTGCCTGCGGTTCGTCATATACAAACATTCGTCTAAAGCGATTTGCGCGAAAAATTACTGCGAAATGTTCCCTACCAGCCATTAATAATACATCCGCAAATCTTAGGCTGATGGCCGTATGAATATATTAGACGAAATCTGGTCGAGATTCTGCCGGGAGGAGTGCCGATCATTTATTAGTCGCGGTGGCTGGTGATTGCTTAGCGGAAGTCAAAAAAATGTTACAAAGCCTTCGTTTTCATGTAAAAACTGTACATAAAATCCTATTCTAAATCGTAAAAATGATGGCAGCTTTGACATATTCCTTTAACCTCTCAGTCTTGGCAACGAAATGTCTAAATATTTTGACAGCAGGTGCGATTTGGCGGAAATTTTAATTTACAAAAATGGAAAAAAAAAATAAAAAAAATCGAACGCAGTTCATGTTAAATTTAATTTGTCACGATGCATAAAATGTACCACAGAACCGAAATAATCGACTTTGTTCATACTAAAGTAGTCTCTAATTGTATCAATACACGGTACAAAGTCATGTGGAGAGCGCAGCCAGCGCTTGGGGTCTGACGGAATAGCGAGTTTTTTAGGTGCGACCATATTTGGCCGCTTGGGGCTTGAGGGGTTTGACCAATGTGTTTTGGCAGAATTGCAGTTTTTGAAGGAGCTCTTCATCATGTTGGCACTTGCCCCGTATACTACTTAACGAAATGAATACCTAAACTTGTCGGTAGGTACTCCATTTGTGCAGACATCCAACGCCTTAGCCACGCGTTCGCAATCTAGTCAGTTAAGTAATTTTCGCAATGACGGGTCACTGGATGAGTGATCAAATTCAAAACATCTCGAGCTCCTCCGTGCTTCGGAAGGTACGTTAAGCTGTTGGTCCCGGTTGTTGTAGTGATGGCATTCGTTAATTCCATCAACCCGCATCTAGCTAGCATAGTGGGTCAAGCCATAATCTTACCGTAGACCATAGGCTGTTGTCTGTGTGGAAAGACAGCAGTATGACGTTTATAGGCAAATAATAGTGACCAATTTTAATTTTTGCGTAAAAAGTTTTTTTTTATAATCCATGACCAGGATTTGAATTTGCACCTTCCGACATACCAGCACTGTCAGACCGGTGTTTTATCAGCACTTTCTACTTAATTTTACTTGAAAACTAAAGGCCATACGAAAAGGTAAGAATGGTTATAAAATCAACGGGTAGTAACTAGCACTATATTATCTGAGTCTAAAAATTATCAATTTTTTGGTTTTTAAGTAGCTTGTCCCGTCTTAGACGAGAAAGAATTAAAAAAGCAACAAAATATTGCTATATTTACTATAAACATTTTCCTTGTCAGGAAATTAAACATATTTTTTTAAGGCAGGAATTTCTTGGTTGTTTGCTTTGAAGTTACTGTTATATTAATAACATAACCGAGGGTTAACATCGTTATTGGACATTCTGTGTTACGTTTGGCTACACGAAAGAGGCGGGTCCAGGTTTGTTGCCCGGAAACTCAGAGACGCAAGGCTACATACAGCAAATTGATCAAGGATATTATGTAATAGTTTTGGGTGTATGTATGTATATTATTGCGATTATTTCAGTAAATAATTGAAGCACTTATTGCTTATTGCAACGGTTTTCTTTTAGGTTTTTGTCATACTACAATTAATATTTAACTCATGTAAAACACTGCTTTTTCACATACGCAATTATGTATCTATTTATACATGCACTACCTACCCCCCTACTACCCCTACCGGAGGTGCAGTTACTGAGAAATTTTAATTAAAAAATTGGTAAAATGTAAACTAAACACCACGATTTTAGGGGTTTTTTTGGAGGGAAGGGTGGAGGGGGAGCTCTCCCCCCCCATCTCCCAAACCCGCTCACCACCAAACCAAACGCATACTTTCAGAGTTATTCAAGATTAAAATTTGAGGTTAGAAATTAACAAAAAATTTAGTGTATTTAGGTATGTACTTTTAAGGTGAAATTAGGTTTTTTGGGTCCAAATATCTAATGCACCTAGATGAATAGCAAATTAAAGACTTCCAAACGTCTCCAGCGCTGCGGGAAGTGCAGCCCCTCCGCCCTTCGGCCTTTGCTTAACAACCCGCAGGCACTCCATCACTCGCCTACGCAGCTTCGGCTTTTTGGTCGCCTAGCCTCAGCTCACATGGTGCCTGCGGTTTGCTACAGCGGGCGGGGGCTGCTCTCCCTCCGCGCCTCCGGGCCTTTATAAACACTGTAGGGGTAGGGCAGACTAGTACCACGTGGAGTCGAGGTTGACTAATTCGATTCTGCCACTAGTTTTGTCCTAAGATGCATTAGAAATACTTCAACCATTAATCTAAAATAAAACAACAGATTTTCTAAAATAAAACAACACAATTTTGGGGGTTAAAGTTATTCCCGTCCGTAGGTTTACCCTTGAGACCCTACACATGACCCCTGGGTGGTGCTAAATGAGTGACACTGACTGAGTGGTAGAGCCACGCTGCGTTGCAGCACGCATTGGGCCGGCTCGCCCGGCGTAATACCACCCTCTCACGAATATCCGGCGTGAAATAATAGCACTTGGTGCTGTTGTGTTTCGTCCGGCCAGTGAGGGTTCCGGAGACCCTTCAACAATTCCTATTCCTTCCTCAAACCTATTCCTTCCTTAAAGGCCGGCAAGGCATCTGCCATTCCTTTGGTGTTGCGGGTGTTGGCAGGGACGCAGTGACGGCAAAGTAAAACTTCGTAGTTGTCTGAACGAATGCTTATATTAAAGTGAGTGCAAGTACGTTGTTACAACGGCTTTATATGAAAAGTCGTTTGAGTGACTAATACAAAAATAGTGATGTTACCCAAAGTACCTAATCGTATGGTATATTCAATAGATACAATTGAATAGAGTATTTTCGTAAATTTCAACAGTCCCCCTCGAAAATAGGATATACTTTACCAAAATAACAAATAACTGCTTAAAATAGTTACTGAGGTACTCTTTCCTTACTAATTACAATGTAACATAAAATAATATTCAACTTAATAAGTCATTTAATACATTCTTTGATAAATTAACATCTTACTCGTATGTTATGTAGGTACATCATAAGGTATTACATGTTATTAACATCTTAAGTTCTGTATGTTCAATTTAATAAGTAATTTAATACATTCTTTGATAAATTAACATCTTATGTTATGTATGTTCAATTTAATAAGTAATTTAATACATTCTTTGATTAATTAACATCTTAAGTTATGTGGGTACATCACATGTTATTGTTATTAACATCATAAGTTCTGTATGTTCAATTTAATAAGTAGGTAATTTAATACATTCTTTAATTTTTTTTTATTCCGACATAAGTGCAAATTTATTAATTTATCAAGTTATAAATACATTAAGGAATATAAAAATATAAGAACAATGAACCTAAAACTAAAAAACTTAAAAAATATAATATATATAATTGATAAATTAATATCTTATGTTAAGTAGGTACATCACATGTTATTACATGTTTGCTATTAACATCTTATGTTATGTATGTTCAACTTAATAAGTCATTTAATATATTCTTTGTTATATTAGCATCTTATTGTTTAAAGTTTAAGATTTTTGCACCAATAACGAATCAACGAATATTATTTTTTGTCTCAATTCCTGGAAATTTGTAGAGGGCATTACTTTCGAGAAAATGTCAGCATGTTGGTCTCCTGTGGAGATAATATTCAAGCTTTATTACTTTGATAGTAATTTGGTCTCTCGAGTGGTCTAATTTCTACCTGCTTAGACCTTTTATGATCTGGGGGATTGTTAGCAATGCTGATACAACCGTTATTATATTGAAATATAAATATCGGTTTTGTTATTGGGATCATAATACTATTTTAAACGTATAGTTCCTTTAATGCTTTAAACATTTCGCTGGCCCCGGGCAATAAAGCGGTAATATCAAAAATTTAATTTTACAGGAGAAAATAAAAGAAGATAATTTGTTTATAGTTCAGGGTACAGTGATCCAAAACAGGCGTTAAATATGTCAAATGAAAGCTAGTTTTTTTATTAATTTATTCGTTTAATAATATTTGTAATGTTATAAATATTTAATGAAATAATTGAAAAAAAGACGATACCGTTTCATTTGCAACATCAATAACGACTTTATAAACACACCGACTACTGAGATTCAGGAATGTAAGTAAATAATACGACGTAATTTCCACTTTAGATCAGGAGCGTACCGGCCGATTACCACCGGTATTACCGCTGGTACCAGCTGGGGAGCCTCTGCCTCGGTCCTGCGGTCGTCTGCACTCGCGCTTGTTTACTCCGTAGCCGAATATTGCGCACCCGTATGGTATCAAAGTGCGCACACCTACAAGGTTGACAACCAGCTCAACGAAACCATGCGATAATTACCGGACTTATCAAAACAACCCCGTTACCTTGGCTTCCAGTACTAGCGCACATACCACCACCTGAACTGCGCAGGCTCAGCGCAGCTATTGCCGAATGGGAAAAAAGTCAAAGGCCAAACATGCCAATCCGGGAGACTCTGGAACAACTGCCGACCCAACGCCTTCCGTCAAGATCTCCTATCTGGGCCTGTTCCCGCCAAAGCCGGGACGGCCATTCAAACTATACCGCCATCGGTAAGGCGGTTGTTGACGACCGCGTCCGCCTATCTGCCGCGGCGCCACCGCTGCGCGACCCGCAGCCGCTGGCTTCGTGAGATATACCGCGCCGACCAGTCTGTCGGCTAGCTAACGCGAGACGCCCACAAAATACGCGCGCTGGTATCTGCCCTTATTATAGTGACTCCTGAACCTAATGTGAAGAGACCGCCTAAATGCCTATTGTGTAGTGTAGTGACTGTGCGCCAGGAAACCAACCTACCTCGCCGCCCGTGGTCAGCTCGCCCCCCCGGTTCCTGTGACTCATCATCCCTGTAAGTACTTTATTCCCTTATCCCTTATACCTCCTGCCTAACCCTTATTTCGCCGCTGTTACTGCGAACGCCTTTCGCCGTAACATTTCTGGTCCATCGAGCGCGGAATCAGAAATGTTACGGCGAAAGGCGTTCGCAGTAACAGCGGCGAAATAAGGGTTAGGCAGGAGGTACAAGGGAATAAAGTACTTACAGGGATGATGAGTCACAGGAACCGGGGGGGCGAGCTGACCACGGGCGGCGAGGTAGGCGACGCCATCCATTCGCGGTGTCCAGGTCCACCACCCGCACGACGCCATCCTTCCCAGGCAGGGTGCGAGCAATGCGCCCCAGTCTCCATTGGAGGGCAGGCAGGTTGTCCTCCTTGATGAGGACGAGCTCGCCAACTCGGGGAGGGGAGGATGGGGACAACCATTTGGAGCGGGTTTGGAGGGTATGCAGGTAGGACTGGGTCCACAGCGTCCAGAAGCGTTGGGAAAGGGCCTGTACCATCTGGAATCGCCTACGTGTGGAGATCGGCCTATCTTCCACGGATAGTTCGGGAAGGGCCGTTAGTGGGCGGCCTATAAGGAAATGTCCGGCTGTAAGCGGCTCAAAGTCTGAAGGATCAGACGAAAGTGGGCAGAGAGGTCTTGAGTTGAGGACCGCTTCAATTCGAGCTAAAAGTGTGGAGAATTCCTCGAATGTGAGGTGTTGTTCGCCAATTACGCGATATAAAAGTTGCTTTGTTGATTTTACATTGATCTCATGTAACGCACCGAACCATGGTCCCTTAGGGACGTTCAACAACCAAGTAATGTGCTGACCAGCGAGCTTGTGCGCAATCGTGTCATTATTCAAGGCAAGAAAGTTTTGTACTTCGATGAGCTGATTTCTAGCGCCTACATAATTTGTACCGCAGTCCGAGCGGATGAGAACCGGGGCACCGCGGCGTGCTATAAAACGCTGTAATGCCGCGAGGAACGCCTCCGTGCTGAGGTCCGAGACCGGTTCCAAATGAACCGCCTTAGTCGAGAGGCACACGAATATACAAAAGTACGCTTTTAAGAGTTTAACATTACGTAGGGTACTAGATTTAACGAGGAATGGTCCGGCAAAATCGGTCGTGACTTGACTAAATACTGGCTGAGGCGTAACTCTATCGGCTGGCAGGTCGGCCATGAAGGGCGCTTGCGGCTGAGCCCGGCATCGAAAGCATCTAATGCATTTAAAAACTCGGTGTCTAATAATACATCACGCGGCAAGGCATCACCAACTCCACACTCAACTATTTAAGGTTATGCGTGATTCTGGAGCCGATGCAGGAGCTGATGTCCCGACACAAGGCGTACGCGCTCTCGCCGCGCGACTGCCTAAAGACGACGCTCTTCCAGAAGTGGCAGCGGATGGTCGCACCTCCTGAGTCCCAACGGCCGGCGAGCAAGCGACGTAAGCGTAAAGGCAGCGCGGGCGCCAACGCAGCCCCGCCCGCGCCCGCCAAGAAACGCTCCCCCGGACCTAACTTCAGCCTCGCCTCGCAGGACGTCATGGTGGTCGGCGAGCCGTCACTAATGGGCGGCGAGTTCGGCGACGAGGACGAGCGACTGATCACGCGACTCGAGAACACGCAGTACGAGGGCGACGGCGTGGAGTGGAGCGCGCCGCCGCCCGCCCCAACCTACCTCGCCGCCCGTGGTCAGCTCGCCCCCCCGGTTCCTGTGACTCATCATCCCTGAGACACACGCCTTACTTCGGTCAGCCGGATTACAGAGTTTACGAGCTCAACAAACGGTTACAACAGAGGACAGAGGACTCTGATAACCTATGGTGGGATGCGTTCGCGACGGAATTCTTTGAGGATGACGCGACGCTCACACTTACCTTCTGCTTAGAGGATGGACCTAAAAGATATCCGGCTCGAAGGACCAAAAATGTTGGCGCTTAAGGCACCAACATGCGGCGGAGGGAAATGATAAAATAGGATAGCTGGGGCTTACTTGGTTCGGGCTGGAGCTGGTTGGAGCTGAAGGCAGCTGGCGCTCTAGGCGCGGGGTCGCAGGCTTGAAGGCGGCAACACACAACACAGTTCACTCAGGGCACTGGTCGGTGGCGTTTTAGGGGTAGTTGAGCTGGTAAACAAGCGCTCTCAATGCACATACACTTAACACATGTCTGGTGTGCTCCGAGCGTTCCAGGCGAACCCACGCGCGCGCGCGCAAGAAATCAGCCCGTGAACACGCCAGACATGTGTTAAGTGTATGTGCATTGAGAGCGCTTGTTTACCAGCTCAACTACCCCTAAAACGCCACCGACCAGTGCCCTGAGTGAACTGTGTTGTGTGTTGCCGCCTTCAAGCCTGCGACCCCGCGCCTAGAGCGCCAGCTGCCTTCAGCTCCAACCAGCTCCAGCCCGAACCAAGTAAGCCCCAGCTATCCTATTTTATCATTTCCCTCCGCCGCATGTTGGTGCCTTAAGCGCCAACAGGGCCGATGAACGTGTAAACGCCCCTTTCAGCTTAAAGGAAGCGTGGCGTTCTTCCTGGGACCGCTTTAACGTGCCGAATAGGTTTTTGATCCCTGACCCAACTGAAAATCCCGCAGGAAGCGATAGCCAGCGCGCGCTGTGGGTCAAATTAAATCGGTTCAGATCTGGACTTGGACGTTCAAACCACCATCTTTACAAATGGGGGCTAAAGGACTCGCCAGCGTGTGAATGCGGAGCTCCAAACCAGACACTGCGTCACATTGTAGAGGACTGCCCACTGCACTGTCTCCCTGGTGGCCTGAGAGAACTTCACCAACTAACGCCTGCAGCCCAAGAATGGCTGTTAAACCTGAAAATTAAGGTTTAGGACGTCGCAGTTTTGCCATTCGATATGATGATGACCACCTTCTTCAGGGAAATATTGTAGCCAAAGCTTAGCTGTATCTTCCAATAATCGCTATTTTAGAATCCTATCAATGAAACATATTTATAAGTAACTACAGTAACAAACTGACCTTACATTATAATTTATTTTTATTTTTAACCTTTTTAGACAGTATTTTATGATATTTATTATTTTTTTAATGTATCTACTACCTACCTAATTTTTGTTTAACTAAATATAATAGCTCTATTATTTAATAACCGCTATTTTAGAATCCTATTAATATATATTTTTTTTTATATTGGCTTGTCATAGTGACTGCATTTTGCCTGATGGTAAGCAGCCGATGCAGTGTAGCCATTGTAACAAACTGACCTTATATTGTGATTTATTTTTATTCTTAACCTTGTTAGACAGTATTATTTTTAGTTAAACTAAATAAAAACCTTTAAAATCACGTAATTTTTATTAAGTATTAAACTTTGGAAACAGAAAAAACGGACAAAACCTTAAGAAAGTGAATATTATTATGCTACCTTAATTTGAATAAAATCACATAATTTTTATTAACCAAGACCTGCGAGGCCAAGCGGTCGATGGACATCTTCCTCACCACACTGTGTGCTTTCACCCCGTTCGATCAGGAGCACGGTTTGAAAAAGACCTTGGTGGTCGCGGCTGTAGCTTCGGTCCTATACCTGCAGTGCCACTGTTCGATCGTTTCCGCCCGTATATGACGTTTAACGAACGAGATGGGGCTGCAGTCATAGTCCGCTCAGGTCTTCAGTTTGAGTGCGGCTTCCTTCGCCATTTCATCCGCTCTCTCGTTCCCTTTCACTCCGACGTGGGCTCGTATCCAATATAGAGAGACTAGTTGGTGTTTGTCCCTCAGGAATTCTAGGTTACCCTGTACCGCCTTCGTGTTCGGGTGCGAGAAGTCTGGATCAAGTAGAGACTGGAGAGCCGACCTCGAGTCGCTCAGGATAGCCGCTTCTTGAAATTTTTTGCCAATAATAATTTCGGTCGCTTGGAGGACGGCGTATAACTCAGCTTGGAAGACTGTACGGTATGGCTCCAACTTGTACTTACGTGCCGCCGGGTGGGTGTTTTCTGTATAGGGTACGCGCTGCTCAACCCTCCTGCCACTCAATACTGCCTGGGGTTTCCCGCGCTTTGCCTTAAAAAGCCGGGATGCTTCTTGGATCCGGAGATCCAGCAGAAGCAGCCCCGTCAGTATTAGAGCAGCTTTTAAGGTAACCGTCCTATTTCATTTGGCTATCTTTTGCGCGAAACCCCTCAATAC
The DNA here is from genome assembly GCA_963921215.1 of Scoparia ambigualis. NCBI lineage: Eukaryota > Metazoa > Arthropoda > Insecta > Lepidoptera > Crambidae > Scoparia > Scoparia ambigualis. The sequence continues at coordinate 560,244 of OY992528.1, forward strand.
CGCATCGAGAGCTTTCCTGGAGACTGCTTTTCTCGCTTCTTTCGACCAGACGCTTGCCGCGTACAAAATCAAGGGGTTTGATAACAGCTTTGTATATTGTTTTTATTATCTCCGGGTGCAGTCCCCAGGTGGCTCGCGCCGCACTGAAAACTCCCTTGTATATTCCTAACGATTTTTTACAGATATGTTGTATGTGACTATTAAAATAATAACTTATCGTCAAAAACGACACCTAATATTTTTATTTCACGGACTATTTCAATAACCATCTCTCCCATCTCCAGACGGGGCGTGTCAAACTTCAACTTTTTCGTTATTATCATGGCCTTGGTTTTGTGTGGCGCAAAATTATTTTGACACCTCAATGGATGTGCTGCCTTCTACTATTAAAATAACGTCGTCCGCGTAGGCCTGGCAATAGACGCCGGTTCCAGCTAGTAGATTGAGCTGGGGGTCGAGTATAAGATTCCAGCATAAGGGTCCGCCAAGGTTCAAACCTTTGACGCAGCCCTTATTCGTCCCCTTACTATACTCTTCCCCCGCATACTTCACCGTCACCGTACGTTCTGCTAAATAGCTGTAGACCAGCCTCCGCAGATTGATTAGACATCCCTTTTCTTCTAATTGAACTCGGATCAGTGGCCACCACGCTTTGTCGAAGGCACCCTCAATGTCCAGCGAGACCAGAGCCATAATCTTCTTCCCTTCCAGATTACGTCTGACCATGTCATAGAGGGCGTCCCCTGTACTGCGCTGTGGCACAAATCAGCAGTTTAAAAAAAATCAGTTTTGGCAGCACATGCCATCGTACTTAATAAGAATTAATAATTTCTCTAAGATTTTGCCCAAAATTGCTAATAAGCCTATTAGACGATATGACTTGGGATGTGTGTAGTTGTCTTTACCGGGTTTTCTGAAGAGGATTATAGTGGTTTCTTTCCAGGGTTTAGGGAAGTGGGAGAGCTCTAGGCATTTGTTGAAAGGGAAATCGGTATTTATTGCGGCCGCGCATATATCGGCCGTAAAGACATCCTTACCCGGGGCCCTTTTGGGGTTGAACGAGGCCACTACGTGTCAAAGTTCAGCCTCCACGAAAGGAGGGTCACAAAAACCATTTTACCACCCTCATTCGCTTTGGCTGCCCTTCTTCACGTTTCTTCATGGTCCTCGTTCTCCCCCACTTCGGTATCTTCCGGGTAAAAGCTTTCGGCTATTATGCGGACCGACTCCCGTGGGCTGGTATTCTTGCCGTCCCTGGCTATTGGTAAATCCTCATAGCTGCTCTTAGTTTTACCTATAACTCTATATATCCCCTCTCACATCGTTTCCCTATCCTGTTTGCCACAAAACTCCTTCCAACTCTCGATCCTGGGCCTGCCCATAGCTTCTTGGTATTTCATTTTCTCCGCCACATACTGTTCTACGACCCATTCCTTCCGGCTAGGAGCTGCCCATCTTATTCTGTTCTTAAATCTATTTTTCTTCCTTTTTAGTTCCTCTAACTCCTCGGACCACCACGATATTTTTATGTCTCTTTTTTCTTTTTTAATTTTTAGGACTGTGGTGCATGTGTTGTTTATGGCTTTAATATATTATTCTACTGTAATTTCCAATTCGCTAGCTTATTTAATTCTTTCTATGTCTTTTTCGTTTATTTCCTCTTTAACCAGCTCTTCCCTACTACACTCTTCCTTAAAGTTTCCCCAATCTACTTTTTTTGTTATATACGTCCTAGTCGTCCTATTATTATTTCTTTCTTTTAGTTTTATTTTTATTATTATCGCGTTGTGGTCCGAGGTTGTTAGGTTAGTATCCACTTTCCATTCTTGAACATCTCCCACCATCTTGCCGGAACAGCATGTGACGTCTACGCTACTCTTATACCTTTTTCCTCCTCGCCATGTGTCGAAAGTTGGAGTATCCCCCTCATTTAAAATATTTAGTTCTAGTTCAATTATTACACCTATTAGTTTCACACCCCTATCGTCACTCCTTACACTGCCCCACCATAAAAATCCTGTCACACCCCAACTCCCTTATCATCTCCTTCAGAAGCCCTACGTAGGGGGCAATGTAAATGGCGCCGGGTTCAAAATAAAAAGATATAATGCCGATTGTTGTTCTCCTGAATGAGTGCGAAGCTGATTCATCTTTTTTGCTTCAATAAAGAGTTCGGATGTGGCATTTTTGCTGCGCTGGAGGTTTGCTTGTATGACCGTGTATACTCTATTTTTCTCTTCTTGAACTGACGCGGGGCCTTTAGCACCTGTAGGCTTTCTTCGCTCGAGCCAGCCGGTCCCACTTAGCTCGGATTGGACATACCACATTGAAGGTGTTGTGGCAGTCTTTGAGGCCGGCTCTCTTGCAGTTCAGACAGCTGGGGGGACTGTCCTTTTTCTCACACGCGGCATACAGGTGGTTACCCCTGTTAGGTACATCACTATAGATTGTGCATAGTGGTACATCCCTACAGAGCCGCCATATTTATTACTCGTCTCTGAGCGGCCGATCACGGACGCTAAACTTACCTTTAATGTGATTACCTAAATTGTGACAAATAAATGATGTGGACCTGAAGACTATTGTATCATTAAGAAGACCCAAAAACCGACATAACAACCCCCGCAGTGGCTGCAGCTGTCCAGCTGCTCCTGGCAGACCCGCTTGATGTGGCCGTAGCCCAAGCAGCGGGAGCACTGGATAAGCGGGGTTTGATCTTCTACTTTGGAGACTCCCCATTGCAGTTAAAGAGACCCCGCCTCTGTTGCTGCTGCCATATAGCTAGGGCCACCTTGACCACCATATGCGCCACGTGTGGATTCCTCATTTTCTTTTCATAAATTACTTCTATTTGCTTTCCTTCTAGAGTTCTTGTCTTTCTTGTCTTTCTTTTTATAGCTTCCTCTACTTGTTCTTTCTTTTTATCCCCCCTTACGTGTCTTACTATTACTAGCGAAGGGTCTTCTATCCTCGTAATGGTTTCGCCATTTTTAAAAACAAAATAGATTTTATAGAAGTATTTTCGTAATATTCAAAAAAACACAATCGCGCTTAAAGAACATTAATAGCGCAAGACGTTACTCGCTGCACTGACACTGCCCGCCGTTGTATCAATTGTTTACCTAAAAATGGTGTTAGAAAGCAAGCGGTATTCATTTATGCGTAGGAGTGAAAGGGATGACGATCTGCGTAACATGACAGTACGTCTCCGAGGCTACAATAAATTTACGGGAAGAAAGGCGTAATCGTTTGTACAGAATAAAATGTCCTGTGATTACTTCGTATTACTGTTTACAGTTTATTGATAAAATAAGTTTATTTTATAAAAAGCGGTTAAATGTATTACTGTTTCTTTTTATTTAGAAACTTAGTGTAAAGGTGTTCACCGGTGTTTTGTGTTATGTTTCTTAGAGTAATGCATTAATATACAACTTAGTCGTAAGTGAACTTTCCATGCAATAAAGCTGTTATTGTCATTTATTCTATAGAAATATTAATTGAAAAAATCTGAAAAAAAATAGGAGTGATAGATTGATACTTAGAGAAACCAAAAATCAAATAACATTAAAAAGGGCGTAACCGGCGCTTACTGATATATTGCCCGGGGCCAGCGATTTCCTCCTCATTAATTTTACTTTAAAAAAACGTATTCAAATACTGATGGCTGCACAGATGTCTCGTCTATCTCAGTCGTGTACAAAGCATAGCGTACATTAAACAACCTATTACAATATGACAAGGTGCATAACAATATTCGTCGGAGTTCAAATCTAAGTAATTTAATGTAGAAGGAAATGATGATTTTGAAGAATTGCAATCTTTTATGGATATTTTGTTTTTGTAAAACATTTGATAAATAAATAAATTGTTCTAAAGTTATTGTGTTCTTTCAATTTTAAAACCTAAAAACCATTTTACTTTATTTAAATAAATCAGTCATGTCAAAATCATGTCTGTCTTAAAAACTCATTTACAGTTTTAATAATACTGTAAGGTTTGTTCATTGTGTGTGTTAAATCACTAAACCATCAACATATTGCACTAGGTACTACACTATGTACGTTGTTATGTATAGAATTTTTATCTAGTCAATAAAGACATGGATCTACTCCAAAATTATGAAAACCCATACCTTTAAGAGGGTACGATCGAAAACGTTCATATCAACATCTCGAGGATTGCTTCAGTCAATATAATAGTTTACCTAATTAACAAACTGGGTTTGGTATACCAACAATACCTTCAGGTATTTCCATAAAAGTATCCTCTATAACTACGCTATTTATAAAAACAGTTTTTACGTCCATGTGATGGACTTGGAGGTCAAACCGAATCGCAAAAGCTAAGCAAACGTTTCGTTGTAATCTTGTAAGTATGTTTGAGTAAAACCGCGCGTCACTAGACGGACCTTAATCGCGCCAGTTCCTCGTGTTTATTATTGATTTTTTTATTGTAAAAACATCACTTTATGTTATGACATAGTGGTAAGGAATGCAAAGTATTCAAAAGAGAAATACAAATCAGGGTCATTCGTTTTCTTATAAATTTTCGTGGATAGATTGCTAATCCGTTCGCTACGTCTGACAATTTTGATTGACTGAGTATCGTCAATTACTATTGTCTCGTCGGTTGGAATTTTGTGTTTCTTGCCTATTAGTTGTCCCTGTTGGCAGGGACGCAGTGACAGCAAAGTAAAACTTCGTAGTTGTCTGAACGAATGCTTTTATTAAAGTGAGTGCATGTCCGCTGGTACAACGGTTTTATATGAAAAGTCATTTGAGTGACTAATACAAAAATAGTGATGTTACACAAAGTAATCGTGTGGTATAATCAATAGATACAATAAAATTGAATATAGTATTTTTGTAAATTTCAACAGCGGGTGTCCATGGGTGGCGGAGATTACTCTCCATCAGGTGACCTGCCTGCTCGTTTGCCTCCTTCTATTATAAAAAAAACACAATGTTCAATAATTTATTTATTTTCAGGACGAAGACGTATCATGACATTTCAAAATAGCGGATTGCATTCTGTTCTACGTAAAAACACCTACTGTTAAAAAAACTGATTACTCTGTGCAAAATGGCGTTCCTTTTCACGTATTTTTAAAATTAAATTAAAAAAAACCACGCGTCTCCGGTGGAAAAAAAAATGTGTTTTTGGAGAATTTACACCAACTCCTACATAATCCAACCCTCATACATATGAAAAGCCTGCGCTTGGATTCTATACCCCACCCGTTAAAAGTACTCCCAAATATAATGCTGTACCTGCGTATTCACCTTTAGCATACGCGTATTCTATTTCTATAGGGTTTCACACAACTTGTTAACAGTACCATATTAAAAAGGATCCCATAAATTCATCAATGCATAAAATCACTCGCAGAAATCTGTTGATGTCGCCGGGCGGTCACAGGTGGCTCCCCCACTTACCTTCTCGTATCCCCTCCCCCCTTTATCAGCATTGACTCCAACCCCCCTCTTCACGCTCCGATATAATAATATGATTCTTTATTACGCCCCGGGCTTTGTCCGTCCAGAACCTTTATGTTATTTTTATTGTTGTATGAATTTCATAACTTTATTAGGAAATTCTTGTGCACGCCCCTCGGCGACAAAGGTGATTGTATTGATCAACCGGAAGTAGGCATTCGTTACATGCCCTTTATAAAATAAACATATTGTTAAAAAGTAAACTACAGTAAGTAAAGCCTATTATGGTCACAAACTCGGGATATGCATCGTAAAATCGGAACCACACTTTACCCGAACTGGTAAAGGAACAAGCAAATGCATCGGCATGGCATTACAGTTTTTTTTAATATATTATAAACCGTGTCGCGTAGCGGTGGAAGAATACTACCACCTCCACTCTTTACTTGCGTGTCGTAAAAGGCGACTAACGGACTAAAGACTGCACATACATCCAACAGTATAGGATCGACGATGGGCTCACCCACCACCTGTCACGCTGAGCACATGTGCAGGTTCTATTTGGTGAAAAGTGGACTATGGCAGTGGATTAGAATAGAATTGAATTTCTTTATTGCTTAAACTGTGTAACAAGTTCTTAAAATAATTGATTAATTAATTGCTTTTGCCGTCCCCATTGCCTAGTCTCTGACTAACCCTTACCCTTTGGGGATAATAGTCGGGATTATAAGTATGTAGGTACCTATAACAATAAAATATTCTTTTACCTGTCTACTATGTATATTAAAGATTATAAAATTAACTCTGCAAAAACAAGGTTGTTATAGAAATAAAATCAAAACATATGCGGTAATGGGGCGCGCTCCAGCATTAATGAATATGGAATTAAATGTCTGTTGACACTGCGATAGCGCAGGAAAATGCAAACCGGCTTGCGTTACGGCTTTAGACTGTGTGCTCGACTTACTGATTTATTTCAGGCTATGAGTTTAAAGAGCTGTATGGTTAATTATTTAATAGAATACTACGGGCCCATCTGTCGTGTTGGGTGTGGTAAAAGGCGACTAACGGGCTAAAAACATTGCTATTGTTGCGGGCTGAAGTCATGTACATGACTTTGTAGTACCATAGGGTTGTTTGTTTTAATTTTCCTAAATATATTGTGTTGTACTGAATAAATTAATTTTATCGTATGTTGTCATGGTGTCGCCAAATCTGAAGTCCCGGGTTCGATCCCCGGTCGGGTCAATTTAGAAATTATTGTTTTTCTAAATTGTATCGGATCTGGGTGTTTTCTATGTATAATAAGTATGTATTTAAGTATTTTAAGTATGTTTATCCGTTGTCTAGTAACCATTTAACAAGTTTCATAACGAAGCTTCTCTTGGGCTAGATAATTGGTGTGAGTGTAGGATTTATTTATTATTATAATTATCTAATGTTATCTTACATTCATCAAACAGACCGCGAAGGGCACACCACCAGTCATGCTGACCACATGTTTGCATTGCAGTTGACATCGCAAGCACAATTTTCTTTGTTCATATGTCTCCCGATAGTTTCATTCACTCCGACAACAGAGCAAGCAAACATAAACTCCAAGATAAAATGATTAGTTCTCCGAGTGCTCCGCGGACAAACAACCATTGAGCTGTTATAACTAGAGACGACGACGCGGAGCAAGGTTTGCGAACTGAGTAGCAGCTTATGGACTGCAAACGCCTGACAAGAAACACTAATGAAATCCATTTTAGAAATATATTTTTGTTGTTGTGATGTAAACGCCATTCGTCAATACCATTCATTACACAACTACAAATCCAAAATCAACTTCAACTCTATCGAAAAGTAATAAACAAAAAACAATTTGCTAGTCACTATCTTCACCATCAGAGAATAAGATGCATTACTTCATTGGTCTCAAACTGACACACTATGTCAATAATGCCGGTTTAATAGTTGATCAGGACTATCAAAAGACAAATCAAACACACTGTAGATGTTCATACACTGTTCCCGCCAAGGCCGGGACGCCCATTCAAATGATACCGCCATCTGTATACGGGGATAGGACCCTAAGTTCACGTCGTTAACTCAGCTCACGTCGTCAGCTCACAACCAGACTCAGCTGAATCAGCCCAGGACATACGTCAGAGTCTGGAAAGGTTCTGGGAGTCTGAGGAGCCCCTCCCTCAATCTCACACTCATAATGATCCCCTGGAGGAACAATGCGAGGAAATCTTCCGCTCTACCACTACACGCGAATCCTCATCGCTCTGCCCTTTCTAAAGGACGCCCTTCAACTAGGTAAAACTCACCCTAACGCATTACGCAGATTCCTCAATATTGAGAAGAAGCTAATGGCAAACCCGTCTCATGCGTTCTAAATACGTCGACTTTATAGCCGAATACATCGACTTAGGGCACATGGCTCCCTGTCACCCAAATACATTCGCCCATAAACCTCACTTCTACATCCCTCACCATGGCGTATTTAAGTCAGGGTCGGACAAGCTGCGCATTGTTTTTGATGGTAGCTGTAAAAGCTCCAATGGTGTCAGCATAAATGAATGCCTACACACAGGCCCCGCCCTTCCACAGGACATTGTAGACATCATCGTGTCCTTCAGAACGCATCCAGTCGTTTTCAGCACTGACATCCAGAGGATGTTCAGAAATGTGCTGGTTGCCCCAAACCAGAGACGGTATCAGCTGATACTATGGCGGCCCTCACCAGATCACCCTCTGCTCACCTACGCCCTCAATACAGTCACCTACGGCTTAAGATCAAGCCCATACCATGCAATCCGCACTCTGCTTCAGCTAGCTGATGATGAGGGTCATCGCTACCCTGAAGCCGCTCAGGTTCTTCGCAAGTCTATCTTCATTGATAACATCTTGTGTGGTCATGACACAGTTGAATCCGCCCAAGCACTCCAGGACGAGTTAATAAGTCTACTAGACCTAGGCTTTTAGCTCAGTAAATGGACATCTAACTCGCCTAAGCTGCTCGAGAGATTCCCCGACAACCAATGCGACATGCCCAAGGACTTCAACATGAACCCAGACTCCACGTCCATTAAGGTCTTGGGTATACAGTGGAGCCCTCAGTCAGACGAGTTCACCTACCGCATCTCTCTGCCCCCCATCATACATGTCACAAAGCGGTCTATTTTAAGCACCGTAGCCTCACTTTATGACCCAAACGGCTGGGTTTCTCCCGTTATCTTCCGCGCAAAGCTGCTGCTTCAGCAATTATGGCTACTGAAGCTGGAATAGGATGAGCCCACTCCCTCTGAAGTACAAACGGAGTGGCACTACATCTCAGAGGATCTGCCGCTGTTGTCTAGCATTCGCTTCCCTCGGCACATTTGTGCAAACAAAGGCTCAGCTGCATACTCGCTTCACGGGTTCGCAGATGCCTCTGAAGCCGGGTTTGCCGCCGTTGTTTATCTCCATGAGCTCGATGCTTCCGGAGATACTTTAGTACACTTGATTGTCGCCAAGTCGCGAGTCGCACCAATCAAGAATCGCCTCACAATCCCCAAGTTAGAGTTGTCGGCCGCCACCCTACTCTCCCAGCTCATGATCCGTGTGTCGGTTCAGTTATCGGCCCATATCAGTATACAACAACATATATTATGTTGGTCAGACAGTACGATAGTCCTGGCCTGGCTCAATACACCGCCTTACCGTCTTCAACCCTTTGAAGCCAACAGGGTAGTCAAAATCAGCTCAGGCTCACCAGAATGTACCTGGCGACACGTACCTTCCGAGCTCAACCCGGCAGATTGCGCAAGTCAAAGTCAAAGTCAAAGTGTTTATTGCGATTCATGAATGTTGAACAAGGTAGTGTCATCAATAATACAGTACATCATGTTACCCTTTTGGGCATAGCATTGCATTTTAGCATGAACGTGTAACGGATATACAGACAAATTCAATTAAATTGAACAGAAGCACAATAATTAGGTAGGTTCATAAAATCAAAAGAAAGTCAAACAAAACTATCACCGAAATATTCATTTAAGTTGTAGTAGCATTTTTTTATTAATAATTGTTTTATTGTTTTTAGATTTATATTCATATCTGTTTCCATTCTCAGTTCGACTGGCAGGTGGTTGTATATTTTTATTGCGGTGCAGTAAGGACTAGAGCTTATACATTGTCATGCGGCTTTGCGGTATTTTGTATTTATTTAGGTTTATCTTTCTAGGCATGTGCGATAGGATAGGTTTCGCGGCCTCAAAGATTTCAGGGTTTTTGATTACAAATTTACACATTTCAAAAATGTACATAGAGACAAGGCTCAGTATTTTTTTTGCACGTGTCCACACCAGCAATTAGAATTCGAATGCATTTTTTTTGAAGTATAAAGAGATCTCTTGCATCCGTGCTATTTCCCCAAAGTATGATGCCGTAATTTAACCATGAGTGTGCATAGGCATAATATGCTGCGATTGCTGTTTTTTGGTCTGTACTCAATTTCAGCTCATACAGTGCATACGTAAACCGTGACAACTTTGACTTTAGTTTATCTATGTGATTTTTCCAATTCAAGTGAGAGTCAATTTCCAGTCCTAATAACGAGCATGCATTTACTCGGCCGCGCTCGGCACTGTATTAGCAGACCACCGCATGATTGTACTTTCGTGCGCAGGGATCGAGGCAAGCGGCTGCATACAGGATGATTATCGGTATAAAATATTATACGACAATGATAAACTATTAAATTTATTAAATAAAATAGAATGGAATACGGTTAAAAACATGCAATGTCCAATTGACATTTATAATTTTATTAAAAACAACTTTAGTGACTGCTATGAACAGTCTAAATACACAAAAAAAATATGTATGACGAGCAAAAGAAATAAACAGCCGTGGATAGATAACAAAATAAACAATATGTGTAAAAGAAGAGATATACTATATTGGCAGTGGAAAAAAGATATTAACAATAAAATCATTAGGCTAGAATTTAACAAATGTAGAAATAAAACTCGCAAAGCTATAGAAAAAGCAAGAAATAACTATTATAATAATGAAATAAATAAATATAAAAACGACCCAAGAAAACTTTGGGGTGTATTAAATTCCTTATCCGGTCGCGTGTCGAAATCTGTAGACAGTGCTATTTTGAAAGCATTTAAAAAAAATAACCATACAGTAAAAGAACTGGCTAATGTTTTCGGGAAAGAATTCGACAAGAATGTAAGAAAAATTCTACCAAAATGTAGCGAACACCTCATTGCTGAGTCTGACTATGAATTTCCGGCAAATAAATCAATGCTTTTCAGACCAGCTACGTCTAGACAGGTGTTAAACATTATTAGAAGCTTAAATGTAAACAAAGCCCCTGGCATTGATGGGATTAGATGCATAGATGTAATATCGCTCAGTAATAACCTAGCCTACGTAATAGCAAAACTTATTAACACAAGTATAAAAAATAGCAAATATCCCCAAGATCTAAAAACTGGAATTGTCAGGCCAATTTACAAAAACGGATCTCACAGTGAATATGACAAATATAGACCAATCACTATACTCCCAGTAATCGACAAAGTCGTCGAAAAATATATATGTAAGCAAATTCATAACTTTTACAATAAACATGATATCATATCAAATACTCAGTTTGGCTTTCAACCTAAAAAATCAACCTCTCTCCTACTCTCCAAATTTACCGATGAAATAAATACATACCTTGATCGTAAAAACCATGTTATTCTTTTGTTTATAGATTTCAGCAAAGCATTCGATACGCTCCGTCACGACATACTTATTAAAAAACTGAATGATACGGGGGTCCGCGGTCCTTTGCTCGAATGGTGCGTAGATTATTTAAAAAATAGAAAATACCGAGTTAAACTTGAAAATGAATTTAGTGACGAAATTACAGTGAGTACCGGCACGGCACAAGGCTCTGTCTTAGGGCCCTTGCATTATCTAGCTTACGTTAATGACATGGAGAACGTAATTAAAAACTGCTCTGTTTATCAATATGCAGATGACACTTGTATTATCGCTGCTAATAAAGATATTTCGAAGGCTGAATTGTGCATTCAAAAAGATTTCACAAACTTGTGCAAATGGTCACATGATGTCGGACTTGTAATAAATTTCACAAAAACCAAAATCATGCACGTTCGATCAAACCATTTGCTTAATGTTGACATGCCTCTGCGCGTAGTAGCTCACACTCATGAATGTCTACATAGAACCAATCAAACAATGAGTAAATGTGACTGTAATATGCTGGAGCAAGTTACTCATTTCAAATACCTCGGTCTAACCATTGACAATAGATTCAACTGGAGCCATCATATAGACAGTATTTGCGGAAAGTTAAGGGCCACGTTGGCCAAATTCGCAATAATAAAATACAAAATGCCTTTCCCGGTACTGTTAAATTTGTATAAGACGCTGGTTGAGTCTATAATATCCTATGGTATTACCAGTTATGGAACAACGTTTAAAACTTACCTAGACAAAATATATTTCTTACAATTAAGAATCCTAAAAATTATAGTACCGAATAAAATCAAACAAAAGCTATGCAACAGTGACAATAATATAGAAGTATTTAAATTTTGTGAAATACTGCCAGTAAAAATTAGATTTAAAATGCAAATATTAATCGAACAATACCTAAATAAATACTTACAAGTAAATGTGAGCCATAAAACTACAACCAGAAAAGTCACACAATCTAAGCTTAAGATACCACAAATAAAAAATTACTACGGCAAACGCTCATATAAATATTTAGTACCAACACTCTTAAATGAAATACCACCAAAAATACTGACAGAAATGACAGATGGAAACTATAAAAATAAACTTAAAATCTACTTTAAAACTATGCTACAAAAGTTATAAATAAAGGAAAAATAACTTGTTACAAATAAATGTCAGCATCACGCATCATCCTGTATGCTGTAGTTGTTTACGAGCGCACCACGCATCAACTATGGAAAAAAAAATATCTCCAAATACCAATGTCAAGGTAGCTAGCCGCGGAGAATGTAGCCGTTTCGTGGCCGACTCCATTTGAACATGCTCACTACCCGCGCGTACTTAACATTATGTTTATTTACAATAATTATATTTAGGCTAAGTTGCAAAATTTGTCTTCTTTGTCTTTATTTATATACTATTTTATACAACTTTTCTTTGTTAGTGTTGTTCTGCGACACTCAAGTGTGATTTGTATCCGGACAAACTGTCAAGGTTTTTGTGATACAAAATGAATATTTACCTGTATTTTCTTCTTTGATAATAAATTTAAAAAAAAAAAAAAAAAAAAAAAAAAAACTTTTTCTAATTTAGTGCCACCAATTTTAAAATTTACATTTAGAGATGATTTTTGGTACGGTCTGAATTCGATTAATTTAGTTTTTGTGTAATTTATTATTAAGTTATGTTCCTTTAACCAGTTTGTAATATTTGTAAATGTTGTTTTTAACTCTGTATTTAATTGGCTTGTATTTTCAAATTTGTGTAGTACTGATACATCATCAGCAAAAAGGACGCACGGCGTATTTATGATTTTAGGGAGCTCGTTGATGTATATGTGGTATTGAGCAATTTAAAACCGTTGGTTCAGACTTGAACTGTTTCCTTTGGCCTGATTGTTGGTCTTGGTGGCCGATTTGCACAAATTGTTTTCTATTTTTTAAATACGATGCTAACCAATCGTACGCCTTTCCCCTTATACCATAATTAAATAACTTAGTTAGAAGGATATCATGCCGAACTCTATCATATGCTTTTGTCATGTCGAGCAAGATTCCTACAGCGTAATTTCCATTATTAAAATAGGTTAATATTTGCTGTACATACTGGGAAGCAGAGGGATGTCTGCGCAATCCCTGTCAGCTCACGACCTATGGTGGTCTTCCACGTGGCTTAGACAGCCTTGTGAGTCTTGGCCTGCGATGCCCTCAGCTCTGGGCCATCACGCCCTACCAGGCCTTAAGCCCAAACACATCCCGTCACTGGTCACAGTACCGGTCTTGACCATGACCTGCTCACTCGGTTCAGCTCACTAGACAAGCTCGTCGGAGTGACAGCGTGTCTAAAACGCTTTCTGCACAACTGCAGACACCACCCAGATTCGCGACGCTCAGGCCCCTTGTACGTCAGTGAGCGAAGAGAGGCCCTACTTTACTGGGTGCGCAGTGTTCAGCACAATGAGTTTGCGGAGGACATTCACTGCCTTCAAACTGGCAAAATCTGCTCCGTCAGACTCCAGCGACTGTCACCTCTTGTTAAAGATGAGCTCCTTAGAGTTGGCGGACGACTGTCCCATGCGTCTATCCGATATGTCGCGCAGCATCCGCTCATACTTCCCAGCTCTAGCCCACTTGTAGACCTCATCATTGACCACTACCACAAAATACACTGCCACCCTGGTGCTGACACTTTACACGCTATCCTACGCCAACAATTTTGGATATTGTCCGCGCGCCGTATTATTAGACAACGAGTCTTTAAATGCATTAGATGCTTTCGATGCCGGGCCCAGCCGCAAGCGCCCTTCATGGCCAACCTGCCAGCCGATAGAGTTACGCCTCAGCCCGTATTTAGTCAAGTCACGACCGATTTTGCCGGCCCATTCCTCGTTAAATCTAGTACCCTACGTAATGTTAAACTCTTAAAGGCGTACTTTTGTATATTCGTGTGCCTCTCCACTAAGGCGGTTCATATGGAACCGGTCTCGGACCTCAGCACGGAAGCGTTCCTCAAGGCATTACAGCGTTTTATAACACGCCGCGGTGCCCCGGTTCTCATCGGCTCGGACTGCGGTACAAATTATGTAGGCGCTAGAAATCAGCTCATTGAAGTACAAAACTTTCTTGCCTCGAATAATGACACGATTGCGCACAAGCTCGCTGGTCAGCACATTACTTGGTTATTGAACGTCCCTAAGGGACCATGGTTCGGTGCGTTACATGAGATCAACGTAAAATCAACAAAGCAACTTGTATACCGCGTAATTGGCGAACAACACCTCACATTCGAGGAATTCTCCACACTTTTAGCACGAATCGAGGCTGTACTTAACTCCAGACCTCTCTGCCCACTTTCGTCTGATCTGTCAGACTTCGAGCCGCTCACAGCCGGACATTTTATTATAGGCCGCCCACTAACGGCCCTTCCCGAACTATCCGTGGAAGATAGGCCAATCTCCACACGTTGTGCGATTCCAAATGGTACAGGCCCTTTCCCAGCGCTTCTGGACGCTGTGGACCCAGTCCTACCTCCACACACTCCAAACCCGCTCCAAATGGTTGTCCCCATTCTCCACTCCCCGAGTTGGCGAGCTCGTCCTCATCAAGGAGGACAACCTACCTGCCCTTCAATGGAGACTGGGGCGCATCACCCGCACCCTACCTGGGAAGGATGGCGTCGTCCGGGTGGTGGAGCTAGACACCGCGAATCTTCGGAGGCCTGTATTCCGGATCACCAGGCTCCCATTAGATGGGCCCCGGAGGATGTTCCCGCCAAGGCCGGGAGGCCCATTCAAATGATACCGCCATCTGTATGGCGGTTGATTCAACGATTGGTGACGACCGCGTCCGCCGGCCCGCCGCGGCGCCACCGCTGCGCGACTCGCTGTCGCTCGCCCAGTGAGGAGATCGCCGGAGTTCGTCGACAGCTACCGCGCGCGCACGCAACAGCCTGACCGTGAAATCGATTATTGTGAACCTAACAAACGAAGTGAACGCCCTAATGCCTGTGATTGAGTGACTTGAAGTAATCGCCCGTGCCCGGCTCATCTTCCGGTTCCTGCGTTCCCGTACAGCTGCTCCCGGTAAGTCCTTCCTGCCTTCAGCCTTCCCGCCTTCAGCCTTCCTGCCTTCAGCCTTTAACCTCGTCGCATGTTAGTGCCTCTCGCACCAACATACACTGTTGATACTGTGTATTTTTTTATAAGAACTTGTTACACAGTTTAAGCAATAAAGGAATTCTATTCTATTCTATTCTTTTCATATCAATAAGTATAAACTCATCGTATTGAGTCATTAACAAACCGCATGCTAGTATGTTTCAGAATAAACATTAAAGCCCCGCCCCCTACGTTGCATGCTGCCATCTAACTGAGCATATATTTTGTATTAAATTCTGCTCTAGTCATAACACCTCAATGCAAACAACCCAACCGCCCCGCTATCGATGCGACTGTCAGAACCTGGCGATAAGCCTGCGGGTAAACAGCACTGTTTTGTCGTCCATTCAAGTGCTGAGTGCGACTTTTATTCATCATTCGATTGCGTTAACGACAACGACAATTCCGTATGGCAGCTTCGAGGCCACCGGAGGGCTGCGATGGACCAACATAACATTACATCAATAACCGTGTCGCGTAGCGGTACAACAATGCCTCCACCGCCTCACTTCTCTTGGGTTTCGTAAAAGGCGACTAACGGACTAAAGACTGCAATTACATCCAACAGCATAGAGCGGCGATGGGCTCACCACTTGTCACGCTGAGCACATGTGCAGTGGCTATTTGATGAAAAGTGGATGCCCGCGCCAAAACGCGAACGAATGAAGTTGCCGGCGAACGAATGGTCACAATACGCCCGCGCCTCCTCTGGGCGAAATCCTATGGTAGAGGACTGCTTTTGCTGTCCTCATTGCCTAGTCTTTGACTAACCCTTCGGGGATAATAGGCGTGATTATATGTATGTATGTATGCAATTAAATCCAAATAAGTAAACATCAATCATCAAGAGAAGTGCGTGAAGTATAGTCAGGATCGAATTGAATGGAAAGCTGTGGTGGAGTCTATGCCTACCGGTCCAGGAAACAGCCGTCATGTAAGTACTGTTATGTAAGTATATGTTATGTATATATCAATATAAGCCAAACTGTTTGGCGTTATTGATTAGCACAACCATCGTGCGCGGATATTCGGCCGGTTTTCTATTACCCAACGGGTAGCTTCTCGAGCCGTCTCACCAAGTAAAGTGTTCAAAAAGTCGAGCGCTGGGGGACTATCTCGGGATCAATGAGTAGTGGTAGCGGCAACGGACTTATTTATTTGAGTAATCAAGCACTCGGCTCACTATACAGAGGTCCTAGGTTCAATTCCCAAGGTGTGTGTTCGGATTGCTCGATGCCCGGGTTTATGGTCACCAACCCCCATTGTGTTAACGGAAATAAATTTAATTAATTTCAATGCTAGAAGGCAACGCGGCAGACCGTGGCCAATGGCTCGACGAGCTGGACGCATTTCAGCCAGATTGGACCACTGTGGCCGTGGACAGAGGAAAGTGGAAAGAAGGAGGGGAGGCCTTTGCCCTGCAGTTGGACAGAATAGGCTGACAATAACAATAACAATTTAATTAATTTCAAAGTGAAGTAAAGTCCACCCTGTATGCTATGGGACAGCCTATACTACAGACTGTACTTTATTTATCTTGTTTTATCTTATCTTAGTGCTTTTGAGCCGGGCTTTTGAGCAACCAATCATTTCATTCTACTTTATCAATGAAAATAACTACCATAAGTTTGGAAAGGAATTCTTTACTGAATTTTTTTGTAAAAGTTTTTAGTATCTTTTTGAACGTTCGCGCAGCTGCGTTTAATGTTGACATCGAAGTTTGTTCCAATTTCGATATTAGACCCCCTGATGATTAATTACTATCCGTTCTTCGATTGGAAGTATTAAGTTTGCAAACGCTGGTTATTTATAGCAGCGGGGGGCTGTAATGGCGTCGGGGACATAATAATCTTATTAGACAAGGACTTACAAAAAGTTCGCTTCACACTTTCAGAGCAATTCATTATTTGCGGCGATGCTCCGGCGCAGTGGCTTAACTTTGTTTAGTACATCATCAGACGGGTATAGTGTTGTGGTTGTGACCTTGGTTACTGCTGCCAAGGTCCTAAGTTCGACTCCATTTAGAAACTTGCCTTTGAAAGGTAGACTCGAATTTGAGATTTCACTGTTGTTTTACATGTTGATCTTTGTTTCTTACAAACATACATATAATCACGACTTTTATCCCCGAGGGGTTAGTCAGAGACTATTCAATGAAGACCGCAAAAGCAGTCCTCTGCCATAGTTCACTTTTCAGCAAATAGCGACTGCACGTGTGCGCAGCGTGACAGGTGGTAAGCCTATCGCCGCTCTAAGCTGTTGGATGTATGTGTAGTCTTTAGTCTCTTAGTCGCCTTTTACGACACCCAAGGGAGAGAGGGGGTGGTAGTATTCTTTCACCACTAAGCGACACGGTTACTTTATTTCTTACCAACACAATTCAAGTTTGACTCGTTTGTTCCGAGGTAGATCATAGTAGTCAATACTATGATCTACTATCTGCATCTACAAATTAAAATGAATTGTTAAATAAGATTTTGATAAGATGCTACTAGTTAGAGCAAAAGCTATATAAAAAATTAAACTTTCGCATTGCCGAGTCCCGAATGAGTGACCAGAGTATTTTCCACCAGATGCATCGACCAAGTTGCACCAATCGTGTTCACGGGCAGAATTCTGTAAGATACTTATCCTTGCGATACTTATGACTTATAGATGTCGATAAGCACAGATCTCAAGTGAATAGTGAAACATGTAATACGTATAGAATAGAGAGTAAAGCCTTCTCCAGGGTCGTTAGCCGCCCCAGCCGGCATCAGTTATTGAATGTCCTCAATGGGCCCGCGCCGGAGGCTTTGATGCCCGCATTATGAATAAATGCTCTTTTTCTTCGCGTCTGGGATGATGTATGGCGTGGGGAATGCTTTTTGTTTCTTACAACGTTTGCT
Organism: Scoparia ambigualis; assembly: GCA_963921215.1. NCBI lineage: Eukaryota > Metazoa > Arthropoda > Insecta > Lepidoptera > Crambidae > Scoparia > Scoparia ambigualis. The sequence goes on from OY992528.1 coordinate 578,465, forward strand.
GTTAGTGCTATGCGATGTTATTGCTTTCGTAACAGTATCGATCTCATGATATTCAATAGTGATAGTCGCATAAGCGGTCTAGCGGTTATTAGAGGCTGACTGAAAATCGACACGACAACGCATAAAAAATTCCCAATTTTAGTACAAACATTTGCAGTGCAGTGCTGTGTGGAGCACAGAACAGAAGAACTTTTGTTCTTTGTTGTAAAGTGTTGCCAACAAAAGCATCTTTAGTTAGTAGTCTGTGCCTAAGTTTGAACGGTACAATCAAGACGCAAGTCATATTATTCGCACTTGCCCGCAAATTTTTACCTACAAACATTTCGTTATCGTTGTTACACAAAGTGGTTTTAGTTAGTAAATAAAATAGCCGCAACTTCGTTTGGCTAGCTTAATGCGTTTTGACAGGCGCAGCTACCCGCGCGTCCGACAGCCGAGCCGAACTGAGCTAAACTCAGTTGGACTGAGTTAAACTGAGTTATAATCTGTGTTTAGCAGCAGGGATTAAGCGCTGTTCGCGAGTTGGGCTCGTATCAACGGCGGCTCCCTTCACATTGTAATTCATTGTTTCCCGACTGTTTTGAATAAACTTAATAGTCCGGCTGTTAAACTTGTAGTTTATCAAGATGGCTACCGTCTTCTATCTATTCGCAGTGTGTGTGTTGTGTAGCTGATACACACATCTACCACTAAGTGAGATGTGTGAAAGATGTAATGTTAGGTGCTGACATGACCTCCGCCATCACATCAGCCAAAGACAGGCTCGTTTCTGACCCTGAAGTTTCAGTTTTACCATTGAAAATGGTTATCAGATACAAATCGTCTAAGACGTAATTTTAGCTACAACTCTGAGGATTTTGTGAGGATCGAGATATAAATAGTTCCAAGAGTTGAGGAATTTATCGAGACACGTGTGAGCGTTTGAATTTTGAAAAACGGCTGGTAACTTTTTTTGGAATTAAAAAAAAATAATAGGGTTTTTAGGGGTGTTTGTCTTAGAGGTGTTTGTTTACTAAATTGTAAATATTTCGGAAAAAGGAACAGACTTATGAAAAAATTAAAATAAGGGTTCTAGGGTATTAGTTAAATGGCGAAAAAAAATTGAATATCGTTTAATAATTGTGACCTAGGTGGTCCCTTTAGATTTGAAGTTATAGAAAAACTGGTATATTTTCCGTGTATAAAAGTTATATGGCTTTTATGATTTTTGACCGATCGTCATGGTAATGGAAGATGTGGATGCAGGCGAGAAGTGCATTCCAGTTGGAATTACGAAAATCAAAGTGAAATTTATCGGGCGCCTTGTCGCCTGATGAATGAACTTCACTTAAGTTGTAAAAGAAAATGAAATGTTATTCTCTGTGTTGTGCAGTGAAATACATTCGTATGTTATAATTCAACTTGTAATGTGTTATTCAAAATAATAGAATTATTTTTTTCGTAAATTTTTGTATTATTTTCAATGCTCGGATTCTTGCGGGGACTGCGAAATCTGTAAAGTTTTATGCTTCTATATCCTCCATTTTGAATAGAAAGTGGTTTCTACTTACTACTCCGAGGATAAATGTCCACTAATTTCACTCGATCTAGTACAAAATTGTAACTTGTTCATGATAACTATTTTAAATCAGACAATTAGATGACTACCTGTAGTGGCTCACATCGCCCACCGCATACTGCTCTGAGTTAATTTTGTGTCCCAAACAAGAGACCAGCGCTTGCGCCTGTCGGGCGCGTCAAACAAAAATAAGGAATAAATGGAAAACAAGATGGCGGCATTAATGCAGAGGTACACCCGGCCTCGGACCCCATTCCAATATACGATAAGTCCGCACGATTATAGCGCGTGTAACGCAATATTCGCGTCTGTCGGCACGCCGTGTTGCGCCCACCATGATGTTTGGAATAAGCGGGACAATCTTAAAAAGTCTCTACTTTAGGATAAAATATTTACTAGAAAAAAAAGGTCATGGGTTCGAATCCCATTCAAGCTTCCTGAGACTGGTTGATTTTTTTCTAGTAAACATTTTATCCTAAATCTATATAGCATTGTGAATGCAAAATATCAATAATAAAGGTCTCTACTTTATTTTGCTTTACAAAAAGTCTAGGCTAAGAAGAAAATGTCGGAGGCCTACCACTTTTGGTCGCTGCGCCATCATAGTAAGTATAAGTAAGGCATTTCTTTTGAGCCCATGGTGTTTCCCACAGCTAGGCCTCCACCTCTACATTTCATATCAAATCTAAAAAAATATTTCACTTATCCCTATCCGGCTATTCAGTAAGTAATTTTATTATTCCCGCATACTCGTCATTCCTATACTGCTTGTCATCTTTTCACTCTACATATATGGTAGAGAAAACATGAATTCCGCCATGTAATATTTTGGTCCAATAATATTTGGAAAAAGTTAAAAAAAATTACTAATAAAATGTTTGCATTTAACACACCTTAAACACCACCACAAACGAACCAACGTCGGCTGAACGAGATCTCTTTCAGAGATCAGCTCATTTTTATCATAGTAATATGTATCGTGTAACGTGTATGTAAATGCTGTTTCTTTGTGCAATAAATAAAGGATTGTGAATTCAAAATTAGAACGCAGCGCGCCGTGGCGCGGCAGTTCGGCGTTTCTTTCGTCTTTGGTGATGAAAAGCAAATACCTATACAAAGCTAAAAGTGGAAAGGCTGGACTATTCCTGAAATCTCTTAAATAAAACAAAACAATCCCAGAGCATGGCCGATGCGAACGTCTATCCCATAACTGGTCACCCCAGCGCGGCGGCAAACAGCCCGCGGCGCCGATATATGAAACAGACTCAAACTGAGTCCGCCCTAGTGTTGTGAAACACTTGAGTCTTTTAGTCTTAACTTCATGATGGTCCTCGATAATTTCTTCTTAAAGCCCTTTGATCCATTAAATTATTTTTGAGTCTTTTACAATCTTCGAGTAAAAGTCGGTAATAAATGGCATTGAGTACCTACCTCCCAACTAGCAAAATTTCCTCTTGCGCATATCCCAAGAGTATAATTTTATCAGTCTTATATAACTCCGATAGACTGCTATAAGTGTGGATTTGGGAGCACTTAATAAGTCTATTTACCCTTAAATATACCTTAAAATGGTCTCGAGAAGTGTATTTCCAATCTTACAAAATTCTTGTTGATGCTTTAATAATACCAAACAAACTTACAAATGACTTACAAAGGCATTCGTTATGGGCATTTACTCTTATAATGCACTTACTAATGCTGTTCTAAGTGTGATATCATTTGTAGTGCTCTTTGCGAGCTTTTATTAAGAGTGTAATCACAGTCCGCCGAAAGGATTGCAAAGTGCTCGTGAAACTTTTTGAATAATAAGAAGAGTATTAAAAACGTTAATATTATGGATTGTCCTGTTTAATTAATTTTCTTACAAAATGTGTAAACATAATTTCGTGTTTGTTACGCATTACTAACGGTTATTAAATTGCGAAGGCGATTTTATCGAGTATTTTGTTATGACAATCACAATATTTTTACGGGCCATTTCAAACCTTGTATCTTTATTAATAAAAAAATATTAAGTATATTAAAAATAAATATTTGGAAATGTCGCCATTACCACCAATTATGCCTTATAAGGGCTTTAACATAACAAATATAAGTGCATTACCATTGCTTAAGGTTTAAACCACACTTCTAAAATCAAATTCAACCACATTTTTTAATCCACGCGGCTATTGCTAATAAATTTAGGGTTCCTTATTAAAGTAAAAGTAGGCTAAAAGTCAAACAGGGAAGTTCCTGGTCGACCGACTGCCAGATTTGGCACTACGCGTCAGCAGACTGGGACGGGATGCGGGAGTATTTTGCATCCGTCCCTTGGAGGCAGCGCTGCTTTAGTGGGAAGGACCCGACCGCTAGCGCCACTGCCGTTGCTGATGAGATAGTATTAGGAATGGAATACTATATTCCACACTCCTATGTCATCAGCAAAGGCAGACACAACCGCTGGTTCAATCGCGAGTGTGCCAGCGCTGTTGAGAGCAAACAGACGGCATACCGCGCTTGGATCAGAGGTAAAGCTCACGGGGCTCCCGAAACTCGCTCGCTAAAAGCAGCCTATAATAATGCCACCAAGTCGTGTAAGAGGGTCTACATTAGAGCGGATGCCCAGCGCGTTGCACGAGTAGGCCAAGAACTCCTGACGCATCCTACGCGCAGCCGTAGCTACTGGCGTCTGGCCAAAGCCGTGCAATCCAACTTCTGCCAACCCTCGCTGCCACCACTGAGATGTCTTGACGGAACTTTAGCTCACAAGCCGCAGGAAAAGGTCGATCTCCTGGCCAAACTCTTTGCGGCTAACTCCCGGATCGATGACTGTGATGCACAGCCACCCTCAATTCCTCACTGTGGCCACACAATGTCTGATATTAAAATCAGGCAGTGTGATGTCCGTGCGGAAATGCAGTCAATCGATGTCCGGAAAGCTAACGGTCCTGATGGCATCCCAGCAATAGTCCTGAAAATGTGTGCAGCGGAGTTGTCCCCTGTGTTAACGCGTCTGTACCGTCTCAAGTCAAGTCAAGTCAAGTCAAATTATTTATTCAATGTAAACCTTTACAGGCACTTATTGACGTCAATACTACACTCGGCGTCAAAAAAATCGCACCTTTTAAAAATCATCTTTAAAAATTCTTAAACCTTATGTAGAGGATAGTGTTGGGTATCATTAGAAAGGTAACAAAAAGGAGTATCAAAAAACAATTAAATTTAACTTTCTGTTTAATTATAATTATACAAACAACATTAAAATTAATAAAATAATAAAAATCCTTAATTAAGTCCTAATTAACAACAGATAATTTACAAAGAAAAATGTACAAAAAGTGTCTTAAAATTAACTTAAAATCTAGTGTTACCCCCCCTTGCCCTGATCACGGCTTCCATACGGTCCCTCATGGACCTCACCAACTTCAGGAGCTCTTCTTGAGGGATAAGCCCCCATTCTTCAATCACCGCGTCTTGGAGCTCCTGTAGAGTCGAAGGAGCTGGATCCCGAGATCGAACCTTACGTTTAAGATGGTCCCAGAGGTGCTCTATAGGGTTCAGATCCGGACTTCGCGCTGGCCACTGCATCACAGAGATTTGGGACCTCTGCAAGAAGTCGCTCACGATGCCTGCAGTGTGAGCGCGAGCGTTGTCGTGCATTAATGTGAACCCCTCGCCAAAAGATTCGGCAAAGGGGACCACATGCACTTCCAGGACCTCAGTGACATAGCGGCGAGCAGTCAGCGACCCTTGTCCGCGAGCACCTCCAGTCCGGGAGACGCAGACAAGGTCGGTTTTGCCGGCAGCAGACATACCGCCCCAGAACATGCAGGATCCGCCACCATATTCCACCGTCTCCTGGATGCAGGCTTGGGCGAAACGTTCACCCTGCCTCCGGTATACTCTTCTCCGTCGGTCGTTGCAGAAAAGACACACTCTCGTCTCGTCTGAGAAGAGAACAGCTCTCCACTGCTCAAGGGTCCAATCGACGTGGTCACGAGCAAACTGCAAGCGGGCTCGCCGATGCGCTGCAGTCAATTTTGGACCCGTAGCAGCTCTGTGGGCCGCTATCTTCTTCTCCTTCAATCTTCTTCTAACCGTAGATACGCTTACGGTGCGTCTGCGAACTGCCTGGAGCTGCTGTTGCAACTCAACAGCGTTGGAGAAACGATTTCTCAAAGAGTTCGACACAACGAACCGGTCGTCTCTTTCCGAAGTGCAGCGACGTCTACCCGAACCGTGTCTGCGGATATAGCCACCGGTCTCTATGAAGCGCTGGTACACTCTTCGAACGGAATAACGGCTCAGGTTCAGTTGCCGGGCGACATCACACTGCCGCACCCCTGATTGCAGTAGTGCAACCACTTGAGCGGCTTTATCAGCTGTGGTATCCATCAAAATCTGTGCGTGTGTCCTCTTCAACGGTTGAATAGCGAATGACCCACATTGAACCCGTGTTGACCGTTTTATACCCACAAAGGAAGCGCAACTAGCAACTCTCACGGGTAGCAAAATTTGCATCGAATTTTTGTGACACTTTATTTGTTGCATTAGGTTTTATTTGATAATGAAAAGTAATGTTTTTTATTAAGTTAATTAAGTAACCTTGTAAATAAAATCATAATTAATGCGACTGCATGTGCATATCAAGAGTAAATGACATTTGAAAGTGATTTTCTAAGAGGTGCGATTTTTTTGACGCCGAGTGTAATAATAATATAAAAACAGATAACTAACTTATAGTTAAGACTTAATAACTAATCTAACGAGCTATTATAGTCTGTCTCTCGCTCTCTTCGGGTTGTGTACCGGAATCTTGGAGAGAAGCTAATGTGCAACCGATCCCTAAAAAAGGAGATCGGTCAGATCCGACTAATTACCGCCCTATAGCCGTAACTTCAGTGTTGTATAAGATCCTAGAACGAATATTGAACAAACAGCTTATTCGATACCTAGAAGATCACTCCCTAATTCACGATCGTCAATATGGGTTTCGGCCAAATGTCAGTGAACGCTGGTGTTCCTCAAGGCTCCGTTCTATCCCCCACGCTGTTCCTTCTGCATATCAATGACATGCTTCCTCTTGGAAACATTCATTGCTATGCAGATGATAGCACAGTGCATGGGGGATATAACGGGCACCCAACGGCTGGGCGGGTAGACACCGAAATGAAGCGAGCAAATCTTGTCATTGAGCTCGATCGGATGTTGGACCTCATTTCTAAATGGGGCTCCGATAATCTGGTTGAGTTCAATGCCAAGAAAACACAGGTGTGCGCGTTCACAGCGAAAAAGTCGCCATTCCTTCCCCTTCCCTCTCTTCAGGGTACATCTCTAGGCCTGCAGAGCAGTATTAACATGCTCGGTATGGATATTCGCTGCGATCTGAACCAAAAGGACTACATCGAAACCGTGATTAAAAATGCCTCACGTAAACTCGGTGTCCTGAACAAGGTGCGGCGATTCTTCACGCCTGATCAGTTGTGTCTATTATACAAGACACAGGTGCGGTCTTGCGTGGAGTATTGCTCTCACCTTTGGGACGGCTCCGCAAAGTACCTTCTCGATGCCTTGGACAGATTGCAGCACCGCGCTGTGCGCATTATCGGCAATGCAGAGGTCACTAAAACTCTCGAGCCTTTGCGATTGCGTAGAGATATTGCGTCACTCAGCGTCTTTTACCGTTTATACCATGGCGAGTGCTCTGAAGAACTCTTTGACCTCATCCCTCCTTCTCCTTTTCTCCATAGGAGTACGCGTGCTGCTCTGCGGAGTCACCAATTTACAGTCTCTAACATTTCATCTCGCACAAAGAAATTTGGTGACTCGTTTCTTTGCCGCACTTCCAAAAGATGGAATAGTCTACTCCTACCTATGACATAGGGTCCTTCAAACGAGGCGTGAAGAAGCACTTTGTGGGCCGGCAGAGTGAGGATGACTGATGCTACGTCTCTTACGCTGCACCAGTTGTCCTCGCGCCTGGACTTCATTTCCACTTAACATCAGGTGGAGTGGGGTCATTTGCCGGGCTTAGTATATAAAAAAAAAAAACCACCTTTTGACTTTTTTTGCAATGTATTAGAATTCTAATTGCAATTTATCTAAGTTTCTTAGACATTTGACGTGCTTAGTACTCTTTACTATCTTTTACAATAGTCTCTTCTGAGCCAGAAGTTCTGGCTAAATTAAATCACTGTTCAAAATAACTGCCATTTATTGACTGCCCCTGTGCAGACCAGTTCCCACTTTTCACATCGAATTCACCAACTTTCCCGATTGACATTTTATTATGTGTAAAATGTTAATGCCACCCAAATTTTATTTTCCTCGTCGCCAATGCTAAATAAAACCACTGTTCACAATAACTGCCATTTATTGACTGAACTATAATAGTTATAATACAACTACCTCAACTACCTCGAGCAATCATAAAACAGGTGATATTGATTGTCCTGCCAAAAAAATGGCCGAACGAAAGATATATTAACTCTATTGATTATGAAGGCGCCTAGGAGCGCCGTCCAGTATATTCTAATTTTGATCTTTGTTAACATAACTAATAATTTAATTTACAATTTAGATAACTTCTCCGTATCAGAGTCAAAAGCATGCGATGTCGAAAATTGCAAACAACATCTTTCACACTATGCAAACAATGCACTTACCATTCTGACCCAAAATATTCGTAGTATTTATAAGAACATAGATAATTTTAGCTGTTTCGTTCAAAGATTAAATATTAAGTGTGACGTAATTATACTAACCGAGTGGTGGCTGGCTAAACACAGTAGCAGCTTACCTATGAAATCGGGTTACAATATTTTCAGTAGCAAAGTTATTAGAAATTTCGTCGCATTGGCAAGACCAAATCTTGTTATCTTCTCACCAAGTTAGCATCTCACTCTCTCTCTCTCAAAGTAGATAATTTCTGCCAGCCCTCCACACCACCGCTGTTAAAATCAGATGGCTCACTTGCCTATACTGCGGCTGAGAAGGTGAACTTGTTCGTTTCTCTCCTTGCGCGAAGTTCGCGTCTAGATATGTCGCAGCGAAATCATCGCCTAACAAACCTCATGACGGCTACTCCGAAGCATCTGTCCACATACGCCAAATAGAGGTGTTAAAAAACCTGCTAACTTTGGATGTGAATAAGGCGATTGGCTCTGATGGTATTTCAGCAAATAGTCCTCCGCAACTGCGCGCAATGCAATTCTTACTCGCCTGTTTCGTCTCTCACTGGAGACTGAACTCGTTCCCAAATCTTGAAAGCTTGCTAACGCACAACCTGTTCCGAAAAAAGGTAGCAAAGCCGATCCTGCCAACTACAGACCAATATCAGTCACCTCCATACTCTGTAAGACTATGGAGCGTGTAGGTACTTAACAACCGACTCTTGGCATATCTTGATGACAACAACCTCTTAAGTGACCGACAATTTGGGTTTCGCCGAGGGCGGTCTACGGCAGATCTTTTTGTGTATGCCACTCATCTATGGAGTGAGGCTATAGAGAAACACGGTAAGGCTTTTGTCGTGTCTCTTGACATCTCTAACCCTGAGCCTTTGGCACGCTAGCCTTATAAACAAGCTTCCGTCGTATGGAATCCCCCTTGGCCTTTCCCTCTTGACCGTCCCCTTTGGTTTTTGAACTTTCTGAAGGAGCGATCGATACGTGTTGCACGTCTGATCTACAGGCTATTGTGCCGGAGTTCCTCAGGGGTCTGTTCTATCTGCAACCCTATATTCTTGCTACACATAAACGATGTGTTGGTACCCGAAATTCTGGGGTAGGCAGAAGATAGCACAGTTGTGGACAGATGATTCTCAAATGCAAAGGCCAAGGGTGATGAAGTTCGGCTTTGTTGAGAGACCTTGGTTAAGCGTCGGCCACGGCCCTAGAAGCTATCTCCGACTGGGGTGATGCTAACCTGGTCGACTTCAACGCTACCAAAACACAGGCGTGTTTATTCTCCAAACGGAGTCCCTTTCAACCCTTTTAGGCTCCATGGCATGGTATCTGTGTCGATATCTGACCATCTCTGCAAACCTAAACTTCGGCTACTTCATAGAGTCCATGGCAAAAACCGCAGATCTAAAAAACTTGGCATCCATTTTAAGTTAAGGCGGTGTTTTACACCGGGGCAGCTGCTTAAGATTTAAGAAGCACAAGTCCGATCCTGTATGGAATACTGCTGTCACCTCTGGAATGGATCTGCCAAGTATCAGCCGCTTTAGACCCTATTGAGAAGCGCGCTAAGAGTGTCATTGGCGACTCTAAACTCGTCGAATCCAAGTTGCAGAGTCTTGAACATCGACGCAAGGTTGCCAATGTTTCGGTTTTTTATCGAATGCACTTCGGAGAGTGTGCGCAGAAACTACACGAGCTGATTCCACCCTTACACTGTCAACATACCACCTAGATACGCACAAAGTGCTTTGCGTCATCATTTTTGATGCGGACAGCTATAGAGTTAGGTCCAATAGAAGAGAGTAACCGTTAAAACCGGGAACGCCAATAGAACTAATTAGTTTCTCATACATGTTTGAGCTGACGTGTCCGATGAACGAAAGTAACAGTTGGAGCTAAGACCGATTCACCGACCACCAACACCGCCAGCGCCAGAGTCATTTAGTTATTGTTAATTAGGTAGGCTTTTTTATTTCATCAGGCATATTAAAAAAAGGCGCACAAAGCTAAGCGTGCCTGCCGCCCCGGGCCATGGCCCTTTTGGCCCTAGGGTAAATACGCCACTGGAAACAGCACAGATGTCCTCAACCTCTTCACTATGCAAAAGAAGCTTATTCGTATAATTTTCAACATTCAAATTACAGAAAGTTGTAAACCGTTCTTTGAAAGATATAAGATACTTACTTTGCCCTGTATATAGGTACATTCTAGAAATATTCAAATTTGTAAAAAAATACCCTGAATTTTATAAACGAAGAGAGGAATTAAACTTTAAATATACACTACGACACAAAAATAAATTAACACTTCCTACTTCCTGCCTAAAAATACACGCATCAAGACCTCTAGTAATGTCCATTAAAATGTACAATAAATTGCCCGAAACAATAAAAAATATAACAATAGAAAAAACTATTAAAACAATTATTAAATAATAAAAACTACTACTCCCTACAAGAATTTTTAGATGATAAAAACCTCAAATAATATTTTTATCATATTAAAGTCGTTACTTTATGTATGAGCTGAATATATAGATTTATCTACCGGTACATGATTTATATAAATATCATCATCATCATCATCATCAGCCTATTAGCGTCCCACTACTGGGCACAGGCCTCCCACGTGGACAATAGCACACATGGGGATATTGGCCATAACCACAGACCACTGCCATAACCCACCACGCTGGCCCAATGCGGGTTGGTGGGTTATGCGGGTTGGTTGGTTATGTATGTTAGTATATAAATATAATAAACTAAAAAATAAAAATTTGTGATTACGAGAATAAGGTGACTCCTCACCTCTCCTACTTGCCGTGCCCTACAGGGTCCATAAATGTACCTACTTATATTTTTAACATCTGTGTAACTTATGGAGTGCAATAAAGATATGAATATGAATATGAATATTCTTTTGATACAGTTTCGATACCCATCCTATTGAATAAGCTTGAAACAATAGGTATAAGAGATAAACAACTGAAGTTGTTTACAAGTTATTTAAGTGATCGTCGCCAATGCGTTAAAATAGGCAATGTGATCAGTGCTGACAGTTGCAACACTTCCTTTGGTGTCCCACAAGGAAGTATAATTGGGCCTACCTTATTTTTAATTTACATTAATGACCTCTGCAACCTTCAACTAGACGGCGGTAAAATATTATCGTACGCCGATGACACTGCTCTACTTTTTTCTGCAGCGACGGAGCTCTAGGCTTATGAAAATACACAAAATGGCTTCAATGTTGTAAATAACTGGCTTAATCAACATTTACTAACACTAAATGCTGATAAAACTAAATATATCACATTCTCGATGCGTAAATCAACTTCTACAACAAGAACACCTTTGTATGCGCACATGATGGCTGTAATTTATACACAAACATGTCTTGCAATTGCCCTACCATTTCTTGCACTCGCAATATAAAGTATCTTGGGGTAATTATTGACGAGAATCTGTCATTCCGTTATCATATTGAAGCTTTAAGTAACAGAATGCGTAAGCTTATGTTTATATTTAAAAAACTTCGTTCGATTGCAGATACCAAACTAATAATGCAAGTTTACATGGCCTTATGTCAGTCGATACTAACTTACTGCATCACTGCATGGGGTGGTACGTATAAGTCCCTGTTATTAACTGTCGAAAGAGCCCAAAGAGCAATCCTGAAGGTGTTCACTTTCCGTCTTTATTTATATCCTACCCATCTTTTATATGAATCCTGTAAAGTTTTAACAGTTCGGCAATTATTTATAAAAAGCACGATACTAAAACAGCACACGGCTCGTCCTTACAGCACTGAAATTACTAATAAAAGGAGGAAGGACCTGGTTTGCACTTATCTCAAAGGTACAAAATGCGCTTTCTCATCAAGGTTCTTTATTAAAATTTTAAACACTGAAAAAAGACGACAACCTCAGGCGGGAATCGAACCACGCACCTTCCGCATTCCGGGCGGCTGGCCTAACCACTTGGCTACCGAGGTCTGGCTTTCAACCGTCGAAATTTGTCAGTGCTTGATGCTTATGTTTTTTTAGTCAACATTGCTTCATCAAATCTTAGAAGTTTTCACCTCTGAGATCCGAAAGAAATATTTTTACAAATATTTGAACATTCGGTTAAGATGAAGCTGCGTTTATAGATTTTTTTTTTTTAATTTTTATTGTTGTTGACTAAAATAACATAAGCATCAAGCACTGACAAATTTCGACAGTTGAAAGCCAGACCTTGGTAGCCAAGTGGTTAAGGCAGCCGCCCGGAATGCGGAAGGTGCGTGGTTCGATTCCCGCCTGAGGTTGTCGTCTTTTTTCAGTGTTTAAAATTTTATTTATGTATATTTAAGCGTTAATAAAACGCTAAAATATAAAAATTAAAAAAAAATTAAAATCTATAAACGCAGCTTCATCTTAACCGAATGTTCAAATATTTGTAAAAATATTTCTTTCGGATCTCAGAGGTGAAAACTTCTAAGATTTGATAAAGCAATGTTGACTAAAAAAACATTTAAAAAAAAAACATAAGCATCAAGCACTGACAAATTTCGACGGTTGAAAGCCAGACCTCGGTAGCCAAGTGGTTCAGGCAGCCGCCCGGAATGCGGAAGGTGCGTGGTTCGATTCCCGCCTGAGGTTGTCGTCTTTTTTCAGTGTTTAAAATTTTACTTAAGTATATTTAAGCGTTAATAAAACGCTAAAATATTAAAAAAAAAAAGAAAAAAACTATAATGGTTCTTTATTTTCTTAGGACCCTTTCTGTAGAACAGGATTAATGTTAAGTGTTATATCTATCCGGTAAACACTATCAGCTGCAAAAAGGTTGTACAGGAAGAACCACAAAATTTGACCTACGACGATACGGAGGGGTTAATGACCGTTGTTAGGTAATTTTGTTTTATTTATTTATTTCTGTGAAAGACTTATTAACTTATTTTAAAAAAAACTTATTATAATTTTATTTATGTCTTTATATTAGATTGTAATTTAGCGTATGAGGAACCTGTTATATTCATTTATGTTTCGATTTATATTAAACTTAGACTAAGCCCACATTCGCCTGAAAAACAGGGTTTACCTAGCTCAGGCAACAGAATTTAATCTACTTTAGATTATTAGTTAAGAGCTCTTTGTAAACTTTAGATGTAAGCGTATTTAAATAAAGATATTATTATTATTACCTACATACAAACCTAATAATATATAACACTTTTAAGATCGAGTGATCTTACAAAATGCATTCATAAGAGTTTTAATAGGAATCAAGGGTAATTAGGCTTATAAAGTGCGCATATAATACTACTGTTCTTACAAATGTTAAATAAAGTAAGCTTATAATTACACATCTTTAAGAAAAAATTATAAGTAACAGACGATATCTAACAAAACACTTAGTAAAGTCACTTCTAAGATCGAGTGGTCTTACAAAGTGCATGTATAAGTGTTAATTAAGTCTCAAGGGCAATTAGGCTTTTAAAGTGCGTGTATAATACTATTGCTCTAATAAATATTATATAAAGTTTGCTTATATACATCTGTAAGAATAAGTTATAAGTATAACAGCCGATATCTAATAAAATACTTAGATAGGTCACTTCTAAGATTAAGTATACTTACATAGTGCATGTATAAGTGTTGATTAAGAATTAAGCTTACAGAGTGCGTTGATAACACTACTGGTCTTATTGATGTTATTTCTCGTTTTCTTATATACTTCTAAAAGTATTTTTTACAAGTATATATGCACTTATAGATTAAAAAGACTTATTCAAAATCAAAATATCTTTATTCAGTAAGCTTAAAATAAGCATTTTGAATCGTCTAAATTTATTTTTTTATGGATAGATGAATAGGCATAGGAACCCACCCACCCACCCCACCCATTCAGGAGGAAGTCTTTTAGCTGTGGAGAAGAACGGGCACAAGAAACTCCACAGCTTTAAAATAATATAGAAATAACGACATTTACAAAAAAACATGTCGTTACCAAATTATACAATCAGTTATAAAGATAATGGATTAAGAAAAAAATAATGTAAATACATTTATTTATTTATTTATTTATTTATTCAACAAACATTGCCAGCATTACAGTATACACTAATGCATTGAACAATATGTAACATACACCAATAAACAATAAAAAAACTTATAACAAAGGACAGACCATTTAACCATCTCGCTCACAGAACTCCAAGCAATCCTTAAGTACGAGTACATCCGTCAATCTTCCAGCAAACACATCACACTGTGGTGCCACTGCCAGAAGCGCATTCAGATGCACCATTGCACGAACTAGTGGCGAGTTACGATGCTCCATGGTACGCGCGTTGTCGATTGCCAACAAACGGTGATGACGGGCTCTAAAATACCTGCCTGGAGCAAACAACTTGCAAGACCTTTGCACCAAAAAAGGACATCCCCTCTCCTTAATTCACTAAGTTTATTTGTACTGGCACCTCGAGACCAACCGTTAGGTTATGCAAGAAGTGCCAGACGTCCCTGCGCCAGTAGAACACTCGCGCAGGAGACCACCAACGTTAGGTCTTGACGCCAAATTAGTGCCCGCCGCAGCGCGCTCTTCATTCGGTACTCATAAGACTAGTGTCTCGGGAGAGTATCCCCGTGAACACGTGTAGTTCACTGCCTATTGTCCAGATAGGTAGCCGGAGCTGTCGAGCTCGCTCACTTCTCGTTGCACGAAGGGCACAACTCGCAGTTGCCACTGCTAGGGTCGTCGACTCTAAAGTCGACTCCCAAGTGTTCACCTTGGTAGCGGAGTAGTAAGCACACTCACTTCTCGGAACCCATCCGGGAGCCTAGCCAGTTCCCACGTCCTACGCGGCTGGCTGGACCGGAGACCTACGGCATCTAGGAGGCCGTCTCTACTAGTTATCCAGACTAGTACCGGAGATGTCAACACCAATGTCCAATGAAAACCACCGGACAAAGCTGCCAACTATAAGGGAAACTCACGTTCCCCGCAGGACTTTTCGCTTCTGGCCCCTCAGAGACCGCTACTAGGCCCCGCTCGCTGTGCACGAGTTTGGAAGTCCTGGCACACAATACCAGGACAAACGAACATTCCCAAGCTCTACAGCTAACCACATGCCACTACGAGTCCAACCCATGTCCGGATCCCGCCGGAGGCGCCTGGTTAAAGGCACGACCAGCGGGGGGCTAGAACCGGAACCCCGTAAAACCTCTGAAAACACAACCGGACCCGTAGTTCCAGTTGCGATACCCTATCTATTGAGGTCGGTAGATAGGGACA
This sequence comes from Scoparia ambigualis, assembly GCA_963921215.1. Taxonomy (NCBI): domain Eukaryota; kingdom Metazoa; phylum Arthropoda; class Insecta; order Lepidoptera; family Crambidae; genus Scoparia; species Scoparia ambigualis. The sequence goes on from OY992528.1 coordinate 593,965, forward strand.
CCAAAAAAGGACAGTCTAGCTCTCCCCGAAGAATACGACAAGCAGTTTCCAATAGGGTGTAATTTCTGCGTGTTTCAAGAGAGTTGAAGCCTTGCACGCCCAGCAAAAACTTGTTAGGGTACAAGAAAGGATAAAAGCCAAATTTTGTTTTATATAGAGATCGTAAAAATGCTTTTTGATTTTTTTCTAATATTAACGTGGATGACTTCTCGTGCGGATGCCAGACTATAGCAGCTGTTTCAAGTTTGCTCTTCACCAAAGCAGTGAACAATAATTGAATCGCGTGAGGGTCTCGAAGGTCTTTTGCGTTTCGCATCACAAAGCCTAATCGACGATAGCAGTCACTAGCAAGCTTTTTAATGTGCTGATTAAAAGTAAGGTACGAGTCAAAAATCACTCCAAGGTCCTTGACAGAGTCGACACGACTAATTACCTCGGTATGGAGACGGTAGTCTGCCTCTATAGGGAATTTGGCACGGGTGAAGGACATAGTACAACACTTCAAATAGTTGAATAACAATTTATTTTTAACACTCCATTGAAACACAGCTTCAATATCCTCCTGCAACAACGCACAATCCTCGGCACCTAATACACAGCGAACCAGCTTTAAGTCATCAGCATAAAGTAGGCACATTGATTGCTTGAGTACCTGATCCAGATCATTTATCATTAAAGTAAAGAGCAGGGGACCGAGAATGGATCCCTGGCTCATACCTGATCGTGTGTTATATGGATCTGATACGTAGCATCCATGACGCACAAATTGTTGACGGCCTCGCAAATAGTCTGCAAAAAATCGAAGCAGTCGCGGCGTAAAACCCAGTGCACAAAGTTTGTTTAGGAGAACGTCATTGTCGACCCTGTCAAAGGCCTTCTTAAAATCGAGGTAAACGACGTCGACCTGAGCACCTCTATCCATATGACACGAAATTACGTTCACAAGCGTTAACAGGTTAGTTTTCACAGACCGGCCGCCCCTAAATCCGTGTTGCGAGTCAGTTAAAAACGGAAACACTTGAGCACTAATCTTTTTGTGCAAAATCCATTCAAATAACTTGGCTAAGGCCGACAGTATAGCAATTGGACGGTAGTTCTCAGCACAGGCAGTATCGCCAGTTTTGGGAATTGGTGTGACGCACGTAAGCTTCCATCGCTGAGGATACCTACCAGTGGAAAGTGCCAAGTTAAAAATAAAGCAGAGCGGTATTATAATGTGGTCCGCACACCCTTTGATAAAATAGGGAGGCACGTTATCCGGCCCAATGGAAGCCTTGGGTTTCAGGCGTTTTATAGCTAGCATGACATCCTCCTTACTGACACTGTCGACCTGAACATAGTTAGATGAACAGGAAATATCATTAGCATTGGCGTAATCAGCATTAAGTGTAGGCTCATTAGGCAAAAACACACTAGAAAAGAACCTAGCGAAAGCATTTGCAGCCTCACTCCCAACAAACTCTTCACCGTCAAAAGAAATGCGTGACTCAAAACCGCCTTTGGATCTTAGGCTATTAATATGCTGCCAGAAAGCTCGAGGATTATTTTTAATGGCACCCTCGACCCGGCTATATTATATTATTATAAACAGGCTGTTTTGTCTTCTAAATATTCCTTGACTGTGTAATAACCTTTCCTAAGTAAACAAGATTTTACATGATTCTTAAATTTATCTAAAGGTAAATCTAGTATTTTATTATAATAGTGTATACATCTTGGTATTTTATTATAATAGTGTATACATTGCCCCAAGAAAGAGCCGAGAACCTTTTGTAACCTAAACAGTGGCATTACTAGTTTTGACTTATTTCTAGTATTGAAATTGCGTACATCACAGTGTTTAGAAAAAGTGTTAATATTGCAACGCACAAAAACTACACAATTATAAATATACTGCGATGCAACAGTAAGAACACCAACTTTCTTAAAAATATTTCTCAAAGAAGTTCGCGATCCCAGTCTATAAATGGTTCTTATTGCTCGTTTCTGTAAAATAAATATAGTTTTAACATCAGCCGCTGTTTCCTACAAAAGGACGCCATACGACATCATCATCATCATCATCATCATCAGCCTATACTCGTCCACTGCTGGACATAGGCCTCTCCAAGAACACGCCACTGAGCACGATCCGCGGCCACTCTCATCCAGCTCTTGCCAGCCACCTTGAAACATACGACATGACACTATGAAAATAACTAAAGTAAACAGTCCTAGCAGTTTCAACATCTGTTAATTGTCTAATTTTTCTAATCGCATTTGCTGCTGAACTGAGTTGGCCGGCCAATTTCGATATATGCGGATTCCATTGGAGTTTTGAGTCAAGGGTTATCCCTAGGAAAACTGTCGAGTCTACCAAATCTAATTTAACACCATTCATTCTAACATCGGTTTGTTCGGTCTTGACATTTGGTAGTATAAATTTAATACATTTCGTTTTTTTAGCGTTTAGCTGTAAATTATTCGCACTAAACCAACTGAGTACCTCTGAAAGAGCATTGTTAGCATATTTATTCTTACATCTAGTCACTTTAAAAATGAGTGAAGTATCATCTGCAAACAATACAATATCACATAAGTTTTCTACAAAGAATGGCAAGTCATTGATATAGGTATATCAAAAATAAAAAGGGCCAAGAATTGATCCTTGTGGAACTTCCATTTTTACATGAGAACCGGATGACTTAGTGCCATTAACGTCGACAGTTTGTGTTCTAAAACTAAGATACGACTGTATCAAATTACGCGCAAGACCTTTGAGACCATAGTAATTTAACATCATCACCAGTGTCCGGTGCTCAACGCAATCAAGCCTTGGACAAGTCGCAAAAAACTCCAAGAGCGTTCTGAGACTTCTCCCAGGCATCAAATATATGTTTTATTAGAGCTACACCTGCGTCGGTAGTAACGACCCTTAGTAAAACCGGATTGCTTACTATGTAAAAGATTATTTAACTTAAAGTATTCCACTAACTGTTCGAGAATAATTTTATCATAAATTTTACTAAGTGCTGGTAGTATTGAAAGTGGTCGATAGTTACTGGGGTCTTCTTTATTTCCCTATTTAAATGTAGGTATAACCTTACTAAACTTCATAAGATCAGGAAAGATTCCCTTATCAACACACTTATTAAATATCTCAGCAAGATAGGGTGCAATAGAATATATAATATTCTTAATTATCTTTATAGACATGCCCCACAAATCACCTGTGTTTTTCATGTTTACTAATTTGAAAGTTTTAATAATATTTTTAGAGTCAATATATTGATCAACATGGTACATGTTGTTCGAGAAAGGATTGTGCCGCCACTGGTGATGAATTTAAATTTGAGGTTGTTACCACAGGTATATTTATAAAGAAATCATCAAAAATATTAGCAATTTGTGCATCTGAATTGATAAGGTTATCTTTAACTTTTAGAGTAAAAGTGTTGTCCCGTGTTTTTAATTTACCAGTTTCACGGTTGATGATATTCCAAGTGAATTTATAAAAGAGATTATTAAATAGTACATCTGGATCATTATGTATAAAGGGCAAAGTATCGATTTTACATGCTACATTGGTTTTAAAACACTTCATTCGCTTTTTTGTAACTGGTTTACATGTTACAGTTTTAGGCGCATCCTTAACATTAAAATCATAGGTCACCTTCAAACCGCAATGGTCAGACTACTAATAATTGACTTAGAGACAGGGTCATAGTCTGTGAAAATATTATCGAGACAGGTGGCCGAATGTGAAGTTATTCTAGTGGGTTCAAAAAATAGATTTCTTAGATTAAAGCATTTAAATAAAGCGAGAAGACGAACACTCCCTGAAGTGTTTTCTAAAATATTTACATTTAAATCCCCACATACTACAACAAATTTATTTTTCAATTTTATTATTACTAACTAGTATTAAAGAACCGCCGCTATGATATGAAAGAAAGAAAGAAAAAAAGAATAAAAGTTTATTTGGCATAAATATACAACAACTAGACAATACACAGAATAAAAATACAGATATAAAAACATGCCAAATAGGTCCCCGCTCAGCCTAAGCCGAAGCACAAGTGCCACGACGCTGGTATTCTGCGGATACCATTTATAAAAATATAAAAAATAAAAATAAACAGATGATGTCCGGCCATACACTCACAACAAATTGCTATCTTTTGTGCACACAGCTACACTAACAACATTAATGAATCTAAACAAAATAAATCAGATTAAAACCCTGCCATAGATGAGTAATACTTAGTAACAATAATTACCACTATAAAGAATGCAGTCCAAACATCCACAAAATTCACAACAACAACACAATACAATTATACATAAAAATCCAATATAATTAATACATTAATGTCATTCGGCTTTCTGTGTGTTTAGCAAATGCTTCCTGTACCTAATTTTAAAGGAGCCAATACTCAGACTATGTCGTATAGGTGGAGGAATGTTGTTCCAGCACTTAGAAGCCGAATATCGAAAACTGCCACGAAAAGCAGCAGTCTTAAAAGTTGGACAAATTAATTGGTCATTTATTCGTTGGCGTTGAGTAAATTGTAATTTTCCATATAAATATGGTGGACTTTTATCTTTTATTACACCAAAGAGCAAACTTGCAAAATGTAACCTACGTCGAGTTTCCATATTCATGAGGTTATTGCTGTTTAAATATGGAGTTATATGAGATCTTGGAGGTACAGGGAAACAGAATCTGACGCAAGAGTTTTGGAGGCGTTGTACCACTCTTTTAGTGCGAGCTAGTAAACACGTACCCAATACTGAATCAGCATAGTTTAATTTTGATAGGATCAGTGACTCGCACAGGTAAATTCTTGTCTCCACACTCAAGTACTGCCGCACCTGATACAACACTCTCAGTCTGTAATAGCACTGCTGGACAACATCGCTTACATGCTTTTCAAATCTTAAACTACCATCCATACAGACCCCAAGATTTCTAGCTTCCTCAACCTGCTCAATATTAACATTATTAATTTTTATTTCAGGCGCACAACTGATAATCCGACTGACTTGAGTCTTAGAGCCCAGGATCAAAAACTTGGTCTTGACTGGGTTCAACACCAAACCATTTGCTTCCGACCATTCAACTATGTGTTTAAGGTCCCGATTTATCTTATGTGTGGCTTCTTCAGTTTCAGATGGCTTAAAAGATATGTGCAACTGGAGGTCATCTGCATAAAGATGATGATCTGTGTGCGTAATTACTTTAGGCAAGTCAGCAGTGTACACAATGAAGAGCATAGGTCCCAGTATCGAGCCTTGTGGAACGCCTTTACTTACTGGAGATGCGGCAGATACTTTTCTTATTCCACTGCTGGAAATGACTTCTACCTGTTGCGTGCGATTATTTAAGTAACTAGAAAACCTCCGAAGTGCAAGATCATCAAAGCCGTAGTACCTAAGTTTGGCAACAAGCAACTCAGTGTTAATCATGTCGAATGCCCTAGAGTAGTCCAACAGTACCAAGATCGAACCCCTTCCCGCATCTTGCCCCCCCAATACATTATCCACAACATCAAGCAATGCAGTTGTTGTACTCCTACCCCGTCTAAATCCTGATTATTTGTCAGGTAAAATGTTATTTTCGTGTAGGTTTTCATTGATTTGTATACACACCGCCTTTTCTAATATCTTTGACATAAATGGTAGTATGCTAACTGGCCTAAGATCATTTAGACGTGTTGGACTACTTGCTTTTGGTAGCGGCTTGATCTTTGCCTGTTTCCATAGCTCTGGGTAAGTGCCCGTTTCAAGAGATTTGTTTACAATATCAGTAATGACCTGCAGTGTTCGTGGCAAAGTTAAAAGAATCATGTTTAGGGATATCTCATCCACCCCTTGTGAATTTGTATTGATATTTTTTATAATTTTAAATACTAAATCTGCGTCTACATGCTTAAATGAAAACACTGAATCACTAAAACAATGTGAAGAAAAGTGTGCCAGATGGGCAACATCAATATGATCATCACCGGGGACCTTCAAAAAATGATCGTTAATGCGGTCTGGGTCACTAATGTTTTCTGGCAAGTCTGCAAGTGTTGACTTAAAATCGACAACATTTCGCTTTATATTTTTCCAGAGTGCCTTATGGTCTTTCAAGTTTTTATTTATGAAGTACTGGTAATACGCTGATTTTTCACGATATAAAGCTGCGTTCACTAACTGTTTAAGTTTAATATGCCATTATTAGGGTCTCTATCTTAACCAGAACGTATAATTTATTAAGAATATAGCTCTTAAAATCTTTCGTTTCTAAGGGTATTTTGCTAGCTGGGCTATTTCTAACACTAAAATAAATGTTAGTTGGGTTAATTTCAACAAAGTCGTTTTTTTCATAATTTCGGTTGAATTTTTTATTATCTGGTTTTTTAAAATTTAAACAGCAGTTTTTTATACTTCTTGATATGTTTTATCCTCATACGTAATGCTATGAAAATATCTTAATAAACTTAAGAGATTTACGTGTGTAAAATTTTGGTGCCACCGAAATTAAACAGCTGTTCACCGAAATGAAATAACTGGCCACAGAAATGAAATAACTAGCCACCTTAAGAAAGGTTATGTCCACCAATTTTCACTGTGATTTACTCCGTAATGAAATGATAACCAACCGAAATGATAAAACAATGAACTGAAATGAAACAATTATACACCGAAATTTATAGAACTCACTGAAATTATATTTTTATCATTTCGGTATGTTTTTTGTCATTTCCGTTGACAGTTTCGTACACCGAATCAACCAAAATGATAACGTAGAAATGAAAAACAAGAGCAAAAATGTGCATTTACTAAAACACTGTTTATTAAAAGATTGAATGAATACAATACAAATAACCGTATTATAATAAGCACCTCACGACTACTTTACTAAATATACTCGTTGATTATAAGACAAGTTATATCTTTACATGGAAATGAAAAGAATTTTGTCACATCACACCGATGTGACATATTTTTTGGTGGGAACACGGAGCAAGCGGGGCACGTCCTTCCACTATAAGCACTTAGGCGGCACTAGGTAGGCGGTAGGTAAGTTTTAAGCTAGGGTTGATCCATGCAAAAATATAATTGATAATCTTAAATTTACTGAAATGAAAGGACTATCTGAGACACATGCATTTTTACTTCCCAGTTATTAAACTGGGTAGATAAGATTACAGAATTGGCTTGTGATAATACTTCAACTATTCACGGTTTAAATTTAAGTTTTCAACAACTTAAATAGCCGCTAGTTTTTGTTGTACGAGGGAAATTACACTGAAAAATGTTATTGGGACAGCAACCGAAATGATAAAAATGGGGCTTCGCAATTTTTTTTTCCTAATTTACTGTAAGCCTAATTGAGAATTATTTACTGCTCCATATAGGTAACTACCTCATCTACCAAGAAAAAAGTATTAGAACTGTATAAAAAAGTATTAGAACTGTATAGAAAAAAGTATTAGATATGTACTGTAACGTTCTGCACTACCGGTTTCATCCATGCCGCGTAAAATTTGCTGCTGGGAAATCCACCCAGTTAATACATTTTTAATTTTTTTTATATTTTCTTCTTTATGTTTAAGTCTTTAATCTACCACAGCAAATTTAAAAAAAATATCTATAAAACTCTACCTACCGCCTCGCTACAGCCAGCGTTTAGCCCGCTGTAATCTTTCGATTGAATTTGAGTACAATGTCATCGATACTGGTTTATTGGAATGATCTCGAACATTGCGACTGCTTTATTGGGATAGTCGGCTTTTGATTGGTTATTGATTGACTATAATGTTAATATTGTTACGTAGTTTTGAATATTATTTAGTACTAGTGGCCCGCCCGCAACTTCGCCCGCGTGATCACCCGTACCTCAGTAGGACAGCATTGGCTATGGTAAAATACTAAATTAACATAAAGATAATAAAATAATTTGAATAAAGTAATAAGTCGAGTGTCTAGCGTCAAAGGGTTCAATTACCGGTAGGATAATTTTAGAAAAAAACTAAACTGTTCTTCTAAATTGATTTCGGGTCTGAGTGTTATATTTATCCATTGTCTAGTTTAACCATATTAACTAGTTTTAAAAGGAGTTTATCATGAGCTAGATAATTGGTGTGAGCGTACATAATTTTATTTTATTCAATTAGTTTAATAACTACTGCAAACTCAACCTAGTTTTCGACGAAACACTAAGTTGCACAGACAACTAATTACAACTTCCACATTCAGTTCGTTTGCAATCATTTTCGCTGGCAGACGCTCCATTTCCCGACGTACATGCATAGGCGTTTCCTCCCATCGCCGCCGCCGCCACGCGGCGTGACACATGACATCCTAAAGCGATATTTTTGTCACAAAAATAACGTCTCAAAAGAATAACGTCATCTGCTTATACAACTCTCTTGCAGATATGACGTTGTTCTTCGAAATGTCCTCACGCGCGATAAATCAGAGGCATTCGAGTTAAGTCGCCGTCTTGGCAGCCGCCGTCCCTCATAGAGCTGAATAATTTCCCAGCCCCACGCGTGGGGTCCCGCTGGGCAGATTAAAACGGCAGTCGGCACCAGTCCAAACGTCTTGGTTTTATGCTTCGTGTTGGAAATGCAAGGCGGCGAACAAAAATTTGTTAAATAACAATAGCACTAAGAATTAAAGTTAAGTTGAGTTAAATGGGCAAATTCTTACATCACTAAAATCACAGACCCTTTAAATCACAAACATGCAATTTGGTCTAAAAGTAACCTTAGTTTTTCTTTTCCGTTTGTACGGTGTACCGTCACCTTATCAAAGAGGCCGGCCCTTTTCACCCATATCACTTTCTCACAGTTTACCTTAAACTGAAACAAAAAGCTTTTTAACTTTTACGGTAGACTTTGAGTTGAGAAAATTTTATGGAACTATCAAAAGCTTATGGATGGCCGTCAGAACTGATCTTTTAAGAACTCCTGTATCATAAATCGTTTTATTCTTTATAATGTGTGGAGTTTTGTCTATCTGTACGAGTACAATCGTCGTGACCAAAACATATTTAAGGTTATATTAAAGTAAAGTATCGCTGACCCACGTGTGCTGCAAAGGCCACCATCAATCAAATCAAGTCTTCTTTACAATTAATGGGTATTGCCTTCTCGTCCACCGAATAATACTATTAGCTCTTTCGAAATAATCGTTTATAATAATCAGCTGTTTTATTTATTTATTTAATAGAAACACACAGTCTTACAAGATTAATAACACTAACAATTTTTAAATGAAAACTTTTAGAATTACTATGCCTTTAGTTTTTTTTTTTTTTTTAAAAAGAGGGAGGCAAACGAGCAGGCGGGTCACCTGATGGAGAGTAATCACCGCCGCCCATGGACCAAAGCAAAACCAGGGGAATCGCAGACGCGTTGCCGGCCTTTAAGGGAGGAATAGGTTTAAGGAAGGTCGGACGATACACAACAGCACCAAGTGCCATTATTTCACGCCGAATATTCGTGAGAGGGTGGTATTACGCCGGGCGAGCCGGCCCAATGCGTGCTGCAACGCAGCGTCGCTCTACCACTCAGTCAGTGTCACTCATTTAGCACCACCCAGGGATCACGTGTAGGGTCTCAAGGGTAAACCTACGGACGCGAGCAACTTTGACCCCCTAAAATATAGATAGTTCCCTTTTATACAATGCAAAACCACCTACTTAAAGTACTTTTATAAACTAGATACGTTTCTATTTCAGTAAATTAGAAGAATACCTACATGTATCTCCCCGATTCTTAGGATTATGTACAATGAAAAAACATTAAACAAACATATAATATTTTGAGAATTATTTTTCCACACGATATTATAAATAGCTCTAACAAAATGATTAACCAAGAAAGACGTAAACACACAAAAGCATCCGCACACCATCATAGTACATCCTTCTGCGGGAGAGTCCTTAAGTCCCAAAGGTAAGTTTCCTTTGGTAATAAGTAAATTATATATTTATTCTTATTGTGTATTTTTTTAAATGTGTGGGACTGAGGACGGCCCATAGTCAAAAGAATACTAATACTTCCAACCCATTTCTTGTTCATCATCAGCGTATTAACGTCCCATTGCTCCCATAAGCACACCAGCACTAGGCCATAACCCACCGCGCTGGCCCAATGCTGCAATGACTGCCATCTTACGACAACAACCGGAACCAACGGCTTAACGTGCCATCCGCAGCACGGAGAAGCTCGATAGGTTTTTTTTTATATATAAAGGAGGCAAACGAGCAGGCGGGTCACCTGATGGAGAGCAATCACCGCCGCCCATGGACTAAAGCAAAACCAGAGGAGTCGCAGATGCGTTGCCGACCTTTAAGAAAGGAATAGGGTTAAGGAAGGAATAGGAATTGTGAGAGGGAGGAGGGGGAAAGGCGCCTTCGAAACTCTCACTGGCCGGACGAAACACAAAATCACCAAGTGACATTATTTTAAGAGTTCTGGCTGGTCAAGTGGACTGCCCTATGCTAAAGCATTGGATCCGGCTTCATGTCCTTGGTGCATGAAGTATCGAATCTAGAGTAATTATGTTGCCCTATATTCTCCTTTACTAACATAGTTCTTAAGTGCATTGTTACTAACAAATTCTATAAACATATGTTTAGTTTGAATTAAATAAATAAATAAAAAAAATACAATTTTACCAGCACCACCCAGGGGTCACGTGTAGGGTCTCAAGGGTAAACCTACGGACGCGAGTAACTTTAACCCCCAAAATGTTCGCTATGTTTTTCACGATATGTTTTTTAATTATTCACCCATCCAGTGACCCGGCATTGCGAAAATTGCTTGGCGCGTAAACCGAGCGCCGTAACCGCTGCACCATGGAGCTCATCTCTTGAGTGTGGTAAAAGGCGACTAACGGCTCATAGTATACTCGTATACATCCAACAACATAACGCGGCGGGGGGCCCACCACCTGACACGTGAAGTTGTTAGTGAAATGTCTGAGCTGTAGGACGTCATTGCATTCTCTGTCTAACTTTTTGGGGATTAAAGTATGTATATCTTTTATTGTTGAAATTTTGCATTCACAATGCTATATAGATTTAGGATAAAATGTTTACTAAAAAAAAATCAACCAGTCTCAGGAAGCTCGAGTGGGATTCGAACCCACGACCTTTGGATTGCCGGTCCACTGCTCAAACCGCTGAGCTACCGGGACCCCAGAAGACTCGCTGAATTTTTCCCAGTAGTTTGATTACGCTGCAAGCCAGCGGTATTACGTCACTGTGAAGTCTACCCTCACATTCGAAAGAAATACTATTGCAAGTATTTAACAATCGATAAAGACGTAATTGCTTATAAATATCTTTATTATTGAAATTTTGCATTCACAATGCTATATAGATAACAGATAAAATGTTTACTAGAAAAAAATCAACCAGTCTCAGGAAGCTCGAGTGGGATTCGAACCCATGACCTTTGGATTGCCGGTCCACTGCTCTAACCGCTGAGCTACCGAGACCCCAGAAGACGCGCTGATTTTTTTTCCCAGTAGTTTGATTACGCTGCAAGCCAGCGGTATTACGTCACTGTGAAGTCTACCCTCACATTCGAAAGAAATACTATTGCAAGTATTTAACAATCGATAAAGACGTAATTGCTTATAAATATCTTTATTATTGAAATTTTGCATTCACAATGCTATATAGATAACTGATAAAAGTTCATGTCCTTCAGCTGAATACCTCTTCCTCGAGATTAGTGTTAAGGGGTTAAGACTCTCCTTGGGGTGGTATACTGCCCTCCGGCTGTGGATTACTTCATGGATCTGGAACTGGTTCTTGAGTCGTTTGGGTCAGAGTATGCGCATCACGTCATCATGGGCGATTTCAACACAGACCTCATCCGTCATTCCTCACGTTCCCGTAAACTCCTTCATATCATTGAGGCTGCTGGCCTGCATGTCCTACCACTCCAAGCCAGTCACTGTAACATTACAGGCGATGACACGTGGCTAGACCTCATCCTCACGTCCAACCTATCTCTTGTTTCCACTCACGGTCAATGTCCAGCTCCCGGTTTTTCCCATCATGACTATATTTTCCTTTCATACATCCTCAAGCCCTCAAAACCTGTCCCTAAAGTGCTGCGCATGCATTGCTTTGGTCGTATGGATGTAGAAAGTTTGATCAGAGACGCTTCTCAAATCAATTGGGAACAATTGATGTCTGTCTCCACGGTTCACGAGAAGGTTAGCATTATGAACCAGGCAATCCTCTCACTTTATGATGAGCATGCGCCAGTTAAGACAGTTAAAGTAAAGCGTCCACCTGCCCCATGGCTGACCAGAGGGATTCGTATGGCTATGAAACGAAGAAATCGGGCTTTTCGTAAATTTAAACGAGAGCGTTCTGAGGGGAATTGGTGTCTATACAAGTCTGCAAGAAACCTATGCAATCAGATGATACGCAATGCTAAACACCGACACATCCTCGAAAATATCTCATCGTCCTCCCCCGCTGATATTTGGAAATTCCTTGGAACCCTTGGCATCGGCAAGGCGCGTAGTGATGTTCTGCCTAACACAATTAAGTTGGATGATTTAAATTGTCATTTCTCCACTACTGCTTGTATAGATCGTTCAACCATTTGTCAAACGGTAGATTACATTGCAGGTTTGCCTCGCCCCAATATTGACACTTTTCATTTTTCTCCTGTTACTGTAGATGAAATCAAAAAGATTATCCTCTCCATCAAATCTGGAGCCCTGGGACATGATGGCGTTAGTCGTTGTATGATTGTTTCTATCCTAGACCACGTTCTTCTTCCGATTACCCACATCATCAACTTTTCCTTTGACTCTGGCCAATTCCCTACCCAATGGCGTAAAGCCTATGTGCGTCCCTTACCCAAGATCTCCAGTCCATCCCATCCAACCCATTTTCGACCCATATCTATACTTTTCTCTTTTGGGGGTTAAAGTTACTCGCGTCCGTAGGTTTACCCTTGAGACCCTACACGTGACCCCTGGGTGGTGCTAAATGAGTGACAATGACTGAGTGGTAGAGCCACGCTGCGTTGCAGCACGCATTGGGCCGGCTCGCCCGGGGTAATACCACCCTCTCACGAATATTCGGCGTGAAATAATGGCACTTGGTGCTGTTGTGTTTCGTCCGGCCAGTGAGAGTTCCGGAGGCCCCTTCCCCTCCCACCCTTCCTCACAATTCCTATTCCTTCCCCTAACCCTATTCTTTTCTTAAAGGTCGGCAACGCATCTGCGACTCCTCTGGTTTTGCGGGTGTCCATGGGCGGCGGTGATTGCTTTCCATCAGGTGACCCGCCTGCTCGTTTGCCTCCTTCTCATATAAAAAAAAAAAATACTTCCGTTTCTGTCCAAGGCAATCGAGGTCTGTGTCCATAAGCAGCTTGCAAGATTCATTTATCTAAATAACCTCGTTGTTCCTCTGCAATCTGGCTTCAGACCTGGCCACAGCACTGTTTCCGCACTCCTGAAAGTTACCGGCGACATTAGACAAGGCATGGAGGATACAAAAGTCACACTTTTAGTACTCATAGATTTCTCAAACGCCTTCAATGCCGTCAGTCATGACATCCTCCTATCTATCCTTTCCCATCTTATGGTTTCATCTGAGGTACAGGAATGGTTCTCTTCTTATCTTCAAGAGCGTCAGCAGTCAGTCCGCATTGATGAGATATCATCAAATTGGCGTAGCCTGAATGCTGGTGTTCCACAAGGCGGTATTCTTTCTCCATTATTATTTTCAATATTTATCAACTTTATCACTCACCACCTTCAGTGTGCGTATCATCTGTACGCCGATGACCTTCAGCTTTACACTCATGCACGCGTAGATGACTTATCAGACGCTATTGTAAAAATAAATCGGGACTTGGAAGCAGTTAACGACTGGTCGCGTAGGTTTGGTGTGGCTGTAAATCCTACAAAATGTCAGACGATACTTGTTGGCAGCTTGTGATTGATAAATAAAGTGGGGATTAGCTCTATTACTCCAGTAGTGCTTGACGGAACAGTCATACCATTCAGCACGACCGTTAAAAATCTCGGCTTACATATCGACACTACACTTAGCTGGCATTCTCAGGTTGCTAATGTTAGCAAAAAAGTAACCTGGACTCTGCGCTCTTTAAATCGCCTGAGGAACTTTTTACCGTTCAAGACGAAGGTGATGCTTGCGCAAACTTTAATCCTTCCTATGATCGACTATGGTGACGTGTGTTATTACGACCTAAACTCAGTCTTGCTTGATAAGCTTGACAGATTGCTCAATAACAGTATCAGATTCATCTACAATCTGAGGAAATATTACCATATCTCACAGCATAGGTCTGAGCTGAAATGGTTGCCCTTTCGTCAGCGGAGATGTTGGCGCGCCCTTTCCATACTCTTCTCTCTTCTAAATTCTCCAAATGCTCCATCTTACCTTACTCCCCATTTCCAATATCTTTGCTCCTCTCACGACCGGAATCTCAGATCCTCAAATAACCTTCTCCTTCTCTCTCCTTCCCACTCTTCTGGCTTTGTACATTCCTCCTTTTATATCCAGTCCATACTCCTCTGGAACGCGCTACCTCAGGAAGTCAGGATGGCTGCGAGTCGTGACGCTTTCAAAAAGAAAGTCCATTTGCTCCTTTTCGACAGAACCATGGCAGAGTCATCTCAATAACGTCCTTTTTATATATTATATTATCAAGTAGTGTATGTAGGTATATTATAAAATATTTATGTATTGCGAGTATGTATATTTTGTTTATTAATATATACGTATTGTATGTTTTAATATTTAATGGTCTCATCAAACTGTGGTCACCGCAGATAATTGCACCGACCATGTCATCTCTGCACCACCCTATGGTTGACTGGTAGAGAATGCCTCAGGCATTAAGTCCGCCATGTAATGTAATGTTGCAAAAGTTTAAATAAATAAAATGTTTACTAGAAAAAAAATCAACCAGTCTCAGGAAGCTCGAGTGGGATTCGAACCCACGACCCCAGAAGACTCGCTGAATTTTTCCCAGTAGTTTGATTACGCTGCAAGCCAGCGGTATTACGTCACTGTGAAGTCTACCCTCACATTCGACAGAAATACTATTGCAAATATTTAACAATAGATAAAGACGCAATTGCTTATAAACATCTTTATTATTGAAATTTTGCATTCACAATGCTATATAGATAACTGATAAAATGTATACTAGAAAAAAAATTTATTTACTTTTATTAATTTATTGTAACTTTTACTTTTTTTATTGTTTAATAGTTTTATTTTTATTTAAGATACACGTCCCTCTGGTGTTACGTTATTAGTTGCAATATGTAGTCTAAACTAAACACAGCCACTAACGTTGGCTGGTCACAGACATAATATCTCTGTTAAGTACATAATTAACATGTGTATTTTCTTTTGTTTACTTATAATAAATAACTTAAAATTCGTGTAAAATAACAAGAAAACAAGTTATAGCATGTTGAGCCAAGGCGTAAATTGTACTAATTATGATAATATAATAAGGTAATCTTTATCGCGATGATAAGCGCGCGTCGCCGCCGCGATCAAAGCTAAACGTTTTAAGGTTACTTTGATATTTCCATAAGCTAATTACTGTTTTCGTCCCGCCTCGCTTCAATTATGAATCCTATTTATAATGCTCGTTTACTTGCACAGCTGTAATAAAGTTGTTAATTATCTTGGAGACATATCGTTGTGCGAAAGATTTATTTGTCTATTCGTTTTATCTGGAGGTCAGAAGCCGCGATAAGGGATTAAACGTCATGTAAATAAACTCTACTTAGTTTACTATAATGGAAATATACATACCTTATGTTTTTGTCTACTTCTTACGTGTCTAACTGGTGTTAAACTCCACCCTTACATAACATCTACATCATTGAAACTATTTTTACATACACACATGTAAATATACGTTCATGTCAGAGACAAGGCAATGAGGACCGCAAAATCAGTCCTATGCCTAGGATTATATACCTATTACCAGACGCCGTTACATCATATATTCCCTTTATCGGCAGGAGTGGCTCGTCCTGGCAGCAGGTCGCAGCAGCTCTCCGCCAAGAGGCTGGTGTCGCACCAGTTACACAATTATGCGCGACAATGCGAGATGCAGGCGCGGCGCCAGCGCGCGGCCGGCGGCACACTGGGAGGGACGGGGAAATAACCTGACTAATGTTAGTTTTCGTTTGAATCGTGATTTTGACACACACTCTCGACTATTATCCCCAAAGGGTTAGTCAGAGACTAGGCAATGATGACCTCAGAAGCAGTTCACTGCCTTAGTCCACGGCACACCAAATAACAGCTGCACAGGTGCTCAGCGTTAGGTGGCCATTTCCGCTCTATGCTGTTGGATGTATGTGCAGTCTTTATTTCGTTAGTCGATTCTTACGATACCCAAGGTAAGAGATGTGTTTGGTAATAGTCTAGTGAGCCTCTATGGGTGGATCCTACAACTTTCGATATCAACAATCTACCGTTGATTATTCATAGAATTTCAGTTTTTCTAAATTAATTTTAGCTGCAAATAATGAGTACACGATTATACTTACTAGGTAAGAAACAATTACATGTGTTTTATGACTCTTTAAAAAAATAAGCTTAAAAAACTATGCAAAATGTCATTCAGACGCTTGAAGCCAACTGGGCTCCTTAGAATAACATAATTATAAATAAAAAACTACTACTAGGACCAAAAAATAAAAAAATCACTGTGACTTGATGAATGTCCCATTAAGTTAATAGACATAATAAATAAAATTAATTAATATTTTGAAAAATAATTCAATTGAAAGTTTTGTCACCGAAAATCCGTCATTCAGTTCACGATGACATTTCGACTATTGAACATTTTTAAATTTATGTTTGATCGTGCCGTGACCTGCCGAAACCTTACAAAAACACCCGCCCACCGGCCTGCCTTCATTCGTCGACCGTAATTACTGAGATAAAGACGTTTGATATTGATATTTTTTTAACCAACTTTCGTTGCTGCGAACGTTTTGTCACTACTTTATGTCATTCCGTTTGAAAGAATAATTGTAAAAGGATCAACCATAAGTAAATTCTAATTTATGCATTTATTAGACCCTGGTGCTCAACGATAAATGTGTGGCGTTTTACCTATTAACTTCTTATTTAGCAAAAATTATAATTTAACATTGTTCGTCTTGTCATTACGCTCTTAGTCATTACGTTCAAAAGCCAAAGAAATAAAAAGCCTACATTAAGTTTAAGATTATTTTTTTATTTTATAATCAGATTACGAACTAAAAGTACTTAGGTGATTTTGAAACTAAGTACTTTATGAATTAAAAATTCTCTTGATCTCGAAGATGCTACGATGCTACGATGATTTCGAATATTTTTTATTGGGTAAATGTAAATCAAAGTTGTAATTTATGTTCATATTTAGCACCTTATTATTCCTTGCTTTTTTATATTGCAGTTAATAGATAATTGTTACCTATTATATCTAAGAGATAATTGTTACTAATCTGTTACTATGAAAAATCAAAGCCTTGTTAATTCTACGAAGTATATTGTTGTTTATTTTTGTTTCGTGTTGTATTTTTGTTTCGAGTTGTATTTTTGTTTCGAGTTGTATTTTTGATTCGAGTTATATTTTTGCTCCGAGTATTTTTTTGTTTTGAATTTATCTTTGAATTAATGACGACCTCCTTGGTCGAGTGGTTTGTACACCGTTGTTGTTACAACTTTGTTTTCATGGTGTCGCCATCTCTGAGGTCCCGGGTTCGATCCCCGGTCGGGTCAATTTAGAAATTATGTTTTTCTAAATTGTCTCGGGTCTGGGTGTTTTCTATGTATAATGGGTGTGTATTTAAGTATTTTAAGTATGTTTATCCGTTGTCTAGTAACCATTTAACGAGTTTCTTCGAAGCTTCTCTTGGGCTAGATAATTGGTGTGATTGTAGGAAAGTTTTATTTATTTTTATTTATTTATTTATCTTTCACTATATTATGTTTTGAGTAGTATTTGTGTTTGAGTTTATCTTTGAGTAGATTTTAGAGAACCTAGAACCTTACGGCGGCGTAGTTATCTTGCATTAACCCTGAACATGGTCTCCTGATGAGACTGAAACTGATCGGCTTATCCGACGAAATCGTACGTATTATTATAATAATGCCTAAAAATATATTTGTTATGGTTATTCAAACTGACTTTTAATATTAAGTACTTACTTAGGTACTTACTATTGTTATTTTTAATTTTTTTTTTGAAAACGAAATATTGATAGTTACTTTTTTTAATTAAATTTGTATAATCCATATAAGATAAATAAGATAATTACAAGAATTAACACTTACATGTATTGATAATACCTACCTATTGCCACTAAATACCTTCATTCCTATACTGCAATATGAAAATGTCATTACACTCCTGTAGATGTCATTACATTACATTCACGGCAATAAATAAAATTTTCTTGATTACTCAAAATCTACAAGAGATAACATGCTCCAAATACTTGTAAAAAGCTGTCAGTAAGGTAGACTATAGAATGTATCTCAAAAGATTGATTTAATAGAGAAATTCCCGTGGAAGATAAAAAATGCATTAACAAAAATATTTTTGTGAGATCCACCCCTATACGACCATCTTTTTCATTAATTAATGCCGTGTCAAACTTGGTCTAAAAACCTTAATTTTATTTTCTTTAATAACTTCAAGCGGTCAGTTTTGTACATAATTCAACTGGATGGCGATAACCCGAACATATTTTTCTGCCGCTAAGCAGAATTATCTTAAATTACTTTGCTCCGCTTCGTACTTTTCTGGTCAGATTTTTTATCAGAAAATTATAGGGTAAAGAGGTTCACCAGGTTACTCGATTGCCACAAGTAGAAATAAAAAAAATGCTTAAGTTGAGACTGAATAGACCAATTGCAAAGGGCGAGCGTACTTCGACCAGATCGGAGACCTTCTCGATACGAAAAAAAATGTGTTATGATCATAGCAAGTGAACAGTCACGCTAAAAGTGATGTAATGCAAATTCGAACTTTTTATCACGGACCATCAGGTTTTCCCCCAGTGTATTCTCAGCTTAGCGCAGCGTGCGGTGTAAAAATACCCTGTTGGCGACAACGAGTTGCGTGTCGCCTGCAACGGCCACATTTGGCACGCGACAAACCCCCCGAATCCCCCCCCCCACCCCCCTCCCCACGTACCCCACCAAAACCATCCTCTCCAGTTTTACAGAATCCATTCTAATCTATTATGGATTTAAGATGAAAACTAAACAGGTTCTTTACTCCGACCTGGATAGTTGGTAAGGTTCATTATTATATTTTATGACGCTGTAAAAGAAACTCTCTTGCTAAGATTGTCGTCAGTTCTTTTCAGTTTAAGTTTTAAAAGAACTTTAATTGTTGTCTTAGATTTTTTATATCAAAACATTAAAGCGCGAATCGCCTGTAAAGGGTATAATCTTCATAATTTTACATTACTTATTATTAACGTATGCTTATTAACGTCCCACAGCTGGGCACAGGCGTCCCCGCATGGACAACATCACACGGGGAGATTGGTGGGCTTTAACGACTCACATTTTACGACTATAACCGGGACCAGCGACTTTACGTGCCTTCTGAAGCACGGAGAAGGTCGATATGTTTATAATTTGGTCACCCTTCCAGTGACCCAGCATTGCGAAAGTTGCTTAGCAGGCGGGATGGCTAACCGCACACGCTAGCCGCTGCGCCATTGAGCTCCTAATTTACCATAATAGCTATGTAACATTAAATTTGAATTACTTTTAATAACATATTTTAAATAAGTTAGTGTATTTTGATTCTTTTGCATTTTGCAAGTAATACCAAATAATACCTAATTACTATACTAACTAACACTAAAAGAACACACAAATTATTCCTGTCTTTATAGATTCACGAGTGTTATCCCCAAAGGGTTAGCCAGAGACTAAGAAGAGAGGGGGGTGGTAGTATTCTTTTTATGAGCCGCTACGCACCACACCTGTTTTTAAGGACAGATAATTTTTAAATATAATTATATATTCATTCTATATAATAAATAAATGGGACATGATCTTATTGCATTACCAACCGACTTGTCAACCCATCATGGTTAAGGAACAATCTCCCCATGTGGTTGTCCATTTGGGAAAGCGGGCCAGGCAGTGGGCCATTCATTAGGGGGCGATAGTGAAAAGTGGTAATTATGCTCCATCCTTAAACTGATAATCAGAATCGTTAATAAGAACTGACTGGATAGAAGCTCCAAATCGCATGAGAAACACGCATTAGCTCATCGTACCGAGTTATTAGTGTTTTCCCCCAAAAAATAATACACGTTTTATATAGTGTCAAACATTCAAAAAACTATCTACTACGTAGAAAAATCTCAGATGGGATTCGCACAATATTTTTCAACAGGTCTAACCAATAGCTCGATGACGAAGAAGCGACGCAGCTGCCCTGTATGCGGAACACAATGTAACAAGGCAACTAAAGCCTTGTTGGTTTTTGTGACCTTCTTTGTGAATGACATTATTTTAAAATTAGTTTTAATTTTAAAAATCAAATATATACTTGCATTCTCTGACTAGCCTCTATTTTCATTATAGCTCTATTCTTTGATGTAAGTTTAGTTCAGATTCATCCGCGGAGCTAGAATGAGCTCTATTTAATTATTGTTTTCCTTCCGAATTATTGTTATTACGAACAGTGCATTATTATAACTAGGCAGTTCCAGGCATACGTCCTTATAATATTAATAAGTTATAACCTAAACCTTTACCAAATCATAGTTGTACTAACGTTTAAATTGTGCTTCATATAATAACTAGCCATTTAGTTAAAATAATATACGTCTTTTTTTTATAATGACACGTCATAGTGACTGCATCCTGCCCGATGGTAAGCAGCCGATGCAGTCCAAAATAATGAGAGCGTTCCCCATGGTAGAATAAGCACGATAACGAGCGCACCCATTCATGACGTTCTGCATAAATGCCGTTTCACGCCCCGCTTTAAAGTCCCGGGACTCTAGGAGCTGAGAAACACATGCGCCGGCAAAGAATTCCAAAGCCGAATGGTCTTACAAAGGAACGACTTGCCAAATTTTTTAGTACGAGTACTGATAATCTGTACAGTATGATGGTGGTTCCTAAGACCAGCACGTGTAGTCCGCGACAGGAAAGGAGAGGGCGGGATAAGATCAAAAAGTTCTTCAGAACACTCTCCGTAGTAGTTCCGGTAGAAGACACTGAGAGAAGCAATGTCTCTACGCAGCTGGAGTTCCTCAAGGGGCATCTCCAATAATGCCTACCGCTCGCCTTTGCAGTCTATCAAGTGCATCGAGGAGGTATTTAGCGGAGCCGTCCCATAGATGGGAACAATACTCCAAACTCGATTGCACCTGAGTTTTGTACAGCAAATAGCGCTGCTCGGGAGTGAAAAACCGCCTGACCTTATTGAGAATACCCAACTTCCGGGAGGTAGTTAAAATAGCACTCTCGATGTAGCATTTTGGATTCAGTTCCTGGCCGATGTCCATGCCAAGAATGCTGAGGTTCACCAAAATGGGTAACGGAGAGTTCTGAAGAGAGGGAGGAGTAAGGAAGGGAGTTTACCTTGGACGAGAATGCACAAACCTGGGTTTTGCTAGCATTAAACTCGACCAGGTTTTTAGATCCCCACTTAGAGACACGATCGAGAGTCAAGTTCAGTTTGGCAACCAGTTCTTGCCTTTTCACCACGATATCGGCTTGCTTTGCCGCAGGATGTCCCAAGTACTGCTCATGCACCGTACTGTTATCCGCGTAACAATGAATATTGCTTAGTCATTAATATGCAGAAGAAATAGAGTAGGTGAGAGCACATAACCCTGCGGCACTCCGGCATTGACTTTGTAGAACGCGGAGAAACTACCCTCACAAAGGACACGAATCTTCCGCCTTTCTAGAAAGTCTGCAACCCAGGCGCACAAACGGGGCGGCACACCGAAGGCCGGCAACTTGGAAAGAAGGGAATGATGCCACACTCTATCGAAAGCTTTGGCGATATCAAGGCTAACCGCCAGGGATTCGCCATGCTTGTCCATCGCTTCATCCCACGCGTGAGAAACGTACGCTAAAAGATCACCCGTTGATCGCTTTGGTCTAAACCCATACTGGCGATCATGAAGCAGCGAGTGATCCTCTAGGTAGTGAATGAGCTGGGAATTAATTATCCGCTCAAACACCTTGCACAGCACAGAAGTTACAGCGAAGGGTCGATAGTTGGCCGGATCCGAACGATCCCCTTTTTTGGGGATGGGTTGTATGTTCGCCTCCTTCCAAGACACCGGCACAATACCAGTATCGTAAGACTCCCTAAACAATCATGTCAATACAGGAGACAACTCAGCCGCGCATCTGAGCAGCACATTCGCCGGAACACCATCCGGCCCGCTAGCCTTCCGCACGTCTAGCGACCGCAGCACGGCACGTACATCACACTGCCTGATACGAATATCAGGCATGGTGGCCCCACAATGTGCTATAATAGGTGGAGCGGCGCCACAATCGTCGACGCGCGAATTCACCGCGAATAGTTCAGCCAACAAGTTCGCCTTCTCAAGCGGCTGGTAAGCTAACGAGCCATCTGGATGTTTCAACGGGGGCAGCGAGAGAGAGCAGAAGTTGGTCTGCACGGCCTTAGCGAGCCGCCAATAGCTACGGCTACCCGTAGGGCGCGAGATCAACTCCCTAAGGGTGGGGCCTTACCACTCTTTGTGCATCCGCTCCTGCGAGAGCCCTCTTGTTAGACTTAGAGGCCTTGTTGTAGACTGCCTTCAAGGAGCTGGTACTAGGGTCATTCAGAGCGCAAGCCTTCGTCCAAGCACCGACACTCTATACCCTGCTGGGCGACTCGTCAACAATAAGTCCAACAAGGAGGGCGCGTGACCTACGATATCTGGCATCCTGGTGGGCTGGTCTAGCAGTTGCGTCAGGTCTTGCTTCAGAGCGAAGGCATGAGCGACTCTACCAGCGTGATCAGTTTTGGAGGAGCCCAACCATGTTTTATGGTGGGCGTTGAAGTCCCCCAAAACCACCACCTCGTCGTTTGGAAATCGCTCCTGTGCGGCATCATTCACTCAGCCGAGGTGGTCAAAAGGGCTGCTTGTGTTAGCATCTCCTGTGTGGGACCGATATAGGCACGCAAAGACACGGCAACGGGAGCCGAATTCAATGCGCACCCAAAGGATGGGAAAGGGGGGGTCTTCCAAACAGTGCAGACGACGACAACAAATGTCAGCCCTCACGTACAGACATACTCCGGCTTTCGCGCGGAATTGCTCCTCAAGCTGATAGCCAGGGTACCTACCTTAAATAAGACGTGTCAGCAGGGCGACGAATTTGAGTCTCCGTCAGAAAAAGCAATGCAGGCCGCGCCGTCTCGAGGTGTTGGTGGACGGCGTTGAGGTTAGAATGGAGCCCACGGATGTTAGTGAACTCCACCTCAAACAGCGAATTGGTTGTGGCGGAAGCCGCTGTATTACCTGCATTCTTTTTAGGCACTGTCATTGGAAAAGGGGAAGGAAGGGACGTGAACAAGGAGCCACTACTGTTGCAAAGAAATGAACAAAGCGAGAGTTTTCCGCTTCACCATTGGAAGAGCGTTGCAACCACAGCCGACACGCCGGACGGAAGGGCCCTCATACCCTCCCGGTAGTGGTCGCCGGGTCCCACCATTTCCGGTCACCAACCGGCACGACGATCTACTCCGGGATTATGCGCGACCTGGTGAGGCAGCCTCCCGAGGTGGTTAGCCCCGGTCGGGCCCCTGTACTATGCCAGCGGCACCACCGTTTCTACGGGTCTCCCTGGCCGGCGTGTCGTGTTTCGTCTCCCGCTCAATGGTTCTACGGCAGAACTCTCTGGTTTACAGTTTGCAACAATAGCCGCTCCCCTGGCTCCGGTAGTGCGGCGCTGTTCCCGGAACGCGACCTGCGACGAGCACAGATCACTTGGCGGGCGTACACTACCGCACGGTGGTCTATAACCGGGCGAGCTAGGCTCTACCACCAAATGCTCAATTAGTACCACCCAGGGGTCACATGTAGGGTCTCAAGGGTACACACCTACGGATGTGAGCATTGTTAACCCCCAAAAAATTGAACTCATCGTGCTTATATTTTTCATCTTCTTCATCCTACTTCTCCTCATCGTGTCACTACTCCGTTTCTCCGCTACATGACAACGAGCCACGTTCGAGCCCACCTGAGAAAGAATTTTTTTTAAAGGTTTCAATATTTATGAGCATCAATAACGTAAAACCCTAAAAAAATACGAATACACGTTTCATTAGTCATTTCCGATTTAAATAAAATAGTAGTAGTATAGTTCGTAGTCGTAGCATTGTAGCGAAATACCGTAGCTGCGGGGCTGAATACGGACTAACTGCTGCGACGCAATGTCACTACAAGCATGGCGCTAAAGCTTTGTTCGCATTAGACGAGTAATTTAGTCGTAATAGGCGTACAATGCGTCGATGGTTTGATTATTATAAATTCGTTTTCAATATGAATAGAACGTCATAAGACTAAATGAAGCAAAAGATGTGTCTGGCTTGTAGCAAATGCAAAGCTGTTGTCTCCGCCTTTACCTCCGAGAAACGTGTATGTATGTACTCGTGTAAGTTGTAAATAAGCAAAGTAGCGAATCATTTCACTCCTACTACAACTAAAATACTAGTGTGAACCAGTTTTAAAAGCCTGTATATTATGTTGATACTTCTGACTGCAGTACAATAGGTCCGAGTGTGTCCGACACATAGTATCGACGACATTAATAACTGTGCTGAGCACGGCAGCAGTGGCAGCGGCGGCGGCGGCGGCTGATTGCACGTCGCTGCGGTATGTCGGTCTGTCGGTTTGTCGGTCGGTCGGTTTGTCGGTCTGTCGCCGGCCGGGATTAGTTTCGACTTGTTGATTACGCCGGCCGGCGTCGAATGCGACAGCGAGTTGTGGGACACGAAACAACATTGACAGTTTGTAGACACACGAAAATGTTACAGTTCGGTTTCAGTCTGTTATGATTCGAATACAGACTGTGAGATATATAGATAGATAGATAGATAGACAATACTTTTATTGTAACTTAACACCACAAACATTTACATAACACATAACAATGAGCACAAATACAAAGTTACAATTTGGCGGTCTTATCGCTTTAAAGCGATCTCTGCCAGACAACCATTCGGATGGAGAGAACTTATACACTCAAAGATCGGAGGTGCATACCACAGTAAAACAATTAAAAACAAAAGCAAATTAATAAGAACCAAAACATAATACATAACATTATAAAATAAATAAATAATAGGGTGTAACAATTATATATACATACATATAAATACTTAAATATAATAGTCTCAGGTAGGATGTAGCGGACAATGACAGCTATGCAGCAGGATAGGGTTAAAGGGAAAGGTAGAAATTCTTCACGTGCACCTTAAATGCGTGAATTGTTTTAGCACGCCTGATCGCAACTGGAAGCGAGTTCCAGAGACGAACAGCTTCAACGGTGAATGAACAATCGTAAAAGGTAGTGTTGTGAAGAGGGGTTTTAAGGGATAGATTTTCTGATGACCGTAAGGAGCGCGAGGATGAACAATAAAGGAAACTGAAGCGTTCCTTTAGAATAGGAAGGATAGGTGGGATTAAACAATATGTTATATAGAAGGGAGAGGATGTGAGTATTCCGGCGAAGACGAATAGGAAGCCACTTGAGTTTAGCGCGGTATTCAGAAACATGATCATACTTGCGTAAGCCAAATATGAATCGAATACAAAGATTTTGAAGGCGCTCAAGTTTATTTAGCTGGTCCTCCGAGAGATCAAGATAGCAGGCGTCGGCATAGTCTAAAACGGGAAGAAGCAGCGAATGTGCTAGCGCAATTTTAGTGGCAGTGGGTAAAAAGTATATCATTAAGTTGAATCGAAAAGTTGACAATCATCATCAGCGCCAAGCGTCCAATGCAATCAATCAATCATGCAAGCATGCAATCAAACGCCCCACTGCTGGACGCAGGCCTCCTACATAGACAACAGCACGCTGAGGATATTGGGCCATCCTTGACTCATCACCAATGCGGGGTAGTGGGTTATAACGACAGCCATCTTATAACAACAACCGGGACTAACGCTTTTAAGTGCCTTCCGAAGCACGGAGGTACTCGAAAAGTTTTGATTTTAGTCACCCATCCTGTAACCCGGCATTGCGAAAGTTGCTTAACTGTTAAAATCGAAAACCGAACGTGATAGCCTTTGAGCTAATGAAATCAAAAAATAACGTTAGTTAGTAACTCCTTTCATTGAGCATCCTATTTCATGCCACATCCTGTTCTATTTGTGTATCGACAATATAGAGAATTATGATATTTTCTCAGTTCCAGTTCTATTAATGTTGCCGATGACATTGCATTGCATGGGAGCGACGTGCAGGCGGCCATGTTGATACTTCCTGATTGCGTGCCGGCGGTCGGCTGCGTTTCGGCAGCGGGCCGTGGATTAGTTTCCGGCTTATTGTGGCTGATACTAAATCAGAAACTAAAGACAATGAATCATTCTACGCTGCTAATTTAATTTCTAAACGTGTATGAATAATTATCAATACATACGTAAGTATACATACACACATCACGCCCGCTCCCCAAAGGGGTATATTACAGCTTTCCATTTTCTACAATCTTTAAAGTTTACATACGTACATAATATAATGACGATTATTGTCCCCGAAGGGTTAGTGAGAACAGCAAAAGCTCTGCCGTAGTCCACTTTTCACCAAATAATAGTCGCACATATGCTTAGCGTGACAGCACATGCTGTTGGATGTATATGCAGTCTCTAGTCTGTTAGTCACCAGACACCCAAGGGAAGAGAAGTGGTGGTGTATTCTTTTTTAAGCCGCTACGCGACATGACTTGGCAGGGCATTTTTGGTGGTAAAATTGAGACCACACACAGGGACCACAGTTTTCCATTTGCTATGGTCTTTCAAATTTTCTGTACCGAGCAGATATTTACATTGTAAAATACTTTTCACGCCCCTTTTAGGAACCCATATCCTCCTCTCTCCTTTGAGAATAACCCGGCTTAGCTCATTCCATAACGTGAGCGCACGCGGGAGGACGCTGGAAACTTACTTACGAGTATAACATAGCCTCTCATTAGTTGAGTATTCCGGGTGAAGTGTGCTCCCATATAAAGCCTTGTCGCCACTACAGTCAGGTGAGATAAAAGCCATGGCAAGTTTGTGGCAAGTCACCGGAAAAAAGAATATTGATTTTGATTACTTTTTTACTAGTTGCTTTGAAGTATAAATACCAGTATATTTTATATAATAATCAATGAAAAACGTCAAGTATAGCAACGTGTAAAAATACAACGTTTAAAAAAAATAAGCAATAAAATTTGAGCAGCCTCATGTTTGGTGATAATGTTTTTTTGACAAATAATAGGAAGCTGAGAAATTTATATTTTTTAGACAAATAGGAGCTCAAGTTTTTGTTTAAACTCTTCGTTACAACCCTGAAGACTGGGCAATAATCTCTATTTCAAAGATTAATAACACTAAAGTGGCAATCGGTGTTGTACAAAATGTGCATCACACTTATGTAAAAAAAAAATACAAAAAAAAAATAAGTATAGTAAGTCCGGGGGAGATGGCCATAGTTTTTTTGAGATGGCATAAAAAATAAACTACATATAAATTTAACAAAATATTTATTGTACCATAATCTTTAATCATTTGCTTATAAATAAACTCAAAGTAATCAACAATTTCTCTTCAAACTAAATTATAAAAAATCAAAATTCTAAACTAGCCGTTGGCCATCTCTCCCGACGTGTCCGGGAGAGATGACCATGTCAGTAGGGTGAAGATGGCCAGTACTTTATTGCGTTATTTTTTTATGTTCTTTCTTCTCTTCGCGTCGTTTGGTTTTCCCACATTTTGAGCACATGTTTTCAAATTCAGTACAATTTTCATGCACCCATTGAGAACAAATGACACATTGTAACCAATCTTCAATCAGTTGGGTAGCATAATAGTTTTCTCCACACCCAGCACAGTTGTCATTTTCATTCTCCATTTCAGGATCGGAATCGCATAGTATTGGCTCGACATCATCTTCACTGCTTTCCGATATCTTACGCACAGCCTTCTTTTTTTTAACTATCATAGTTTTAGTCTTTTTCTCTCTTTTAATCACAATTTTATCTTTTTTATTTTTAGATTTTTCTTCTTTGGCTTTTTTTTCTTCTTCTTTGGTTTTTCTTATATATATGTGTGTCTGAGAAGTCAAAAGCGTGCCCATTTGTTTTGATCGTTTTCTGAGCTCAATAACTTTTTGTGGAATTGGAGAAATATCTTTCAGGATGTGAGATGGTGTAACATCATCATTATTCATCAAACCAACGTCCTTTTTTGATTTGCAGCACATTGTATGATCTTGAGGACTAGGAGTTCTTTCTTTAGATGGACCAGGTATTATCAAATGTTCATAGCTATTGTCCGACTTGTTGGCATTATCTATTGTAAATTCAATAGTCGGCAATCTAGAAGTACTCGGTATTGGTTCTAAAGAGGTTGTTACGCTAGAAGTACATGCCGGTAGATGTTGTTTTTGGGATGAGCTTGGGATTGCTGCTATAGATGGAGTGGTTTTATCTTGACATACGACTAAGTTAGGCCTCACGTCAACAGGGCTATCAAGAAAAGCGTACTCTGGTATAGCAGCTGGGTTTAAAGGTACTACTCCAGTTGCTTTGAAGCCTGCTATAGCGTTTTGAACACATGCAACTTTTACCCAAGAGTTACTGAGGAGAGCTCCAAAAGATAGTCTTGTAATACGTCGACTGGGGTTTTGTTTCACCCAAAGCCGGCATTGTTCGTAAAAATGACTTTTTAAAGACTTAAATACGGATCTATCTAAAGGTTGTAGGAAGTGCGAAGTGTGACTTGGAATAGATAATAATATGATATCATTTTCAACAGCATATTCTAACATTTCTACAGAATTGCAATGTGTGGAATGTCCATCTAATAACAACAAGACTTTTCCCGCGGGTTTTCTAGGCACAAAGTGGGTTTTTAACCATTCTAAAAATAGGACAGACGTAATATAAGCGGACTTCTCTGACATAAATACTTGGGAACCTGGAGGCATTCCATCTGTAAACTCAGCTTTTTTATTTTTACCCTTAAAAATGCAAGCTGGTGGCAAAAAAAGACCTTCGGCACTGCAGCAACCAATCACTGTGATTGTTTCTCCTTTCTCAGTAGATGTTATCATTGATACAGCTTTCGATCCTTTTTTAGCTAGTACGTGTCCTGGGCGATTATTTAATTGGAGACCTGACTCATCCATGTTGAATATACAATTTGGTTTATTCATTAGATCGTTTTCAGTCAAAACTTGTTCTAATAATTTAAAATATTCATCAACTTCTAATCTATTCATAGCTTGAGATCTAGCCAACGATACTCCTTCAGACTTTCGCAGTGTAATATCACGGTTTCTTTTAAGAAACATTTGCATCCAATCGTAACCAGCTTTTTCTGAAGTCTTGCTGAATCTGTGAATTACTTTCAAGCGCTCAGCAAACTGAAACGCTATCACCCTTACATCATCAATAGTTAAAGGGAATCCTTTTCCTTGCATAGTTTTTATATGAGTAGCAAGCTTTCGTTCATTTTCCTCGCCGAGCATAGATGAAGGCCCCATGGGCCCCTTCTTGTCATTGTTTTTTTTGTATCTTCGTTCTAATGTTTTTCGAGGTATTTTATAAGTTTTTGCAGCACAATAAACTGTCATTTCTCCATTTTTAATTGAATTAATAGCTGCTTTTAGAGATTCCTCCGTCCAATTGCCACGCACCCCAATAGTTTTTCTTTTATAAATATTTGGCATCTGCAAAAAAATATATATATATTAAAATAAAAAAGTACAGCCTGTATACTGTCCCACTGCAGGGCAAAGGCCTCCATCATTGAAATCAAGTCATCGCTACAATATATGGGTGTTGGCTTAATCACCACGCTTGTCAAATGCGAGTTGGTGATCACAAACCCGAGCTATGCATCGGAAAAATCCGAAAACAAACTTTGCCCGACTCGGAAATTGAACCCGAGACCTCCAGATATCGAGCCGAGCGCTTGACCACTCGGCCACCGAGGCGTTTGAATTAATATTGAGCATACAAAAATAAGTTGCATTAAGGCCATCTTAGCCGTACCTCATGTGGCCATCTCTCCTGAATCGTCCGGGAGAGATGGCCATATCGATTTAAAAATGAATCGTTAGGTATAGAATAATATTTCGAGGTTAAAATGCAACACACCAACAACACCAAGCATGGTAAAACATAATAACCACAAGTTGTCATTCAAAATTTTTCACCAGACCTTTAGGTCTGAATCCCTTGAATAAATTTTGCACTTTTCAAAACATAAAAACTGGTTTTTACTTACTTTTTGGATTTATTTCGCTAATATGTTCCGCGTGCATCTATTCCCTGACGCTCCGAGAGGCGAACTAAACCGAAAGGACCGCCATCTAACGGTTGTTTCTAGGAAAAAAAGTGACTGGCCATCTCTCCCGTACGGCCATCTCCCCCGGACTTACTACCACATTTAACGGTGATATTTTAAGCAGTAAAGTTCTAACGGGGTATATGTACGCACCCTTAAATATGATTGCTTATTTTTTTTACACGTTGTATACTGTCCCACAGCTGGGCAATGGCCTCCACCATTGAAATCAAGTCATCGCTACAATAGATGGGTGTTGGCTTAACACCACGCTTTCCAAATAAGGGTTAATGATCGCAATCCCGTGCTAGGTATGCATCGAAAAATCCGAAAACACACTTTGTCCCATCTGGCAATTAGAAACTCGGCCACTGAGGCTTTGGCCGAGTCAATGTACGGATTGAAAAATTAAAATGGTGGCACCGAATGCCCGTATATTATTTTAAGAACAAACAGCAGGTCGCAGGAAATGCCATAATTTACGAGCCATCGCGCCGCCCTGCGGAGGTGTGCGAATTTAAAATGGGATAAGTCGTGGAAGTGCGAGGAGCTCAATGGCGTAGCTGCTAGCGCGTTCGGCTTGCGATCTTGCCCGCTAAGCAACTTTTACAATGCAGGGTCGCTGGATGGGTGACCAAATTAAAAACATCTCGAGCTCCTCCTTGCTTTGGAAGTCGGTGGTCCCGGTTGTCGTCGAAAGATGGCAGTCGTTAAAAAACCCACCAACCCGCATTGGGCCAGCGCGGTGGGTTATGGCCCAATATCCTTACGTGCTATTGTTCACGTAGGAGGCCTGTGCGCAGCAGTGGGACAATTATGGGCTGATGATGAGTGGGCACCGAGCGAATAACTCCGGCCTGCCCCTTAGACTTGTGGCAAACGCTCACCGTGTTGTCTATTCGTAATTCGTCACAATACGCGCGCTGCTGCACTTTTCCTAGCAATTGGCACACTACACATCAGTGTTAGTGTACGACAAATTACGAATAGACAGAGGGTGATCGCTTGTCTAGGCTGTTAGGATTGCATCTCTTGTTTCATGCTTTGGTTTTGCTTTCACTTCTGTACAGTTACGTAAGGACTCCCAGCAATGAAATAGTTCTGTATAAGCCGTGCAGTTTCTTGCGCCCATTTTCTCCAAAGCTAAAATGACGTCCTGAATGGGTGATAGGTTAAAAAAGATGTTTTAGACGATTCTAAATGCTAATTTCATAAGTTTATTGAATGAAAAGATTTTGACTGAGACTTTGTTATATGACTGACTGTGTTATACAAACGGTGTGAACTAGGTATTTGAGGAAATAGGATGATACTTCAAGGACATAAAGGCATACTTACATAAAGGCATACTTACATAAAGGCATACTTACATAAAATAGGTACTTACAATACAATTATTTACAGGAGCGTGACTGACTATTGGTCGTTAAATGTGAACCAATTTAAATACTCTACTACAGTCAGTCAGTTAACTTATTAATATACGTAATATTTGATATTTTTTGCGTTTAATACCTATGTAAGTTATTTATATGTTGGAAAAAAAGATTAACTGAGGTGGGAAACTCTTATTTGTGTACGCTTAAACCACAGCCCACGTTGGATCTTAATTAGTGAGATTGTTTTTTTATATTTTATTATTGTATGTAATTAATTATAACCTTCAATCTAAAGCTCGAAAGAATCTCAACAAATAGAGCACGATTAATAAATCATTTTTGATAACTCTTATTTTAGTTAACGAACTCAGAACTCTTAATTAACGAGCAACACAACAGCCCATGACCGCCCATCCTGCCTCCACGCTCTCCGACGCCGCTTCATTATAAAAATCTCCATTGAAATCCCCCGCTCCCCGCTCCCTGCGCCGCCTCGTATATTGTATCGCCTATGAATCCGCTCCCGCACAAATAAATGTTTACCCGTCTGATTGTCTCGTGTGCGCTCGCCTTTATCGTAATGAGATGTTTATATGAGCCTGTACTACACACACAAGACCACATCGATATAAACCACCACTCCAACATACATCGCTTGCTCACTTCTACTGTTTACGAGTCACGTTGTTTCTAAGTCCGTAATGTATGTTAGGAAGTGTGAATTTGCCGCTACACACGATGGAAGCGACAGTGTATTTGTGAAGATACAGAAATGAAACTTAGTTATGTGAGAGCACGTGCCCGATGTAAAAAATGCGGTGTTGTTTGCGTGGCGCGGCGAGTCCATACGAATAATGTATTATAAACAAATAAAAACGGAGTATCTCTCTGTTTAAGCGACATTTTAGAGGCTCACGTGGCGGCGGGCGCGATTTATCAGTGCGTTGTTGGATTGTTTATTGTTGGTGCTGAAGAGTTTGAGTAACGTCCTGGATAAGAACTCATATGCAGTTAATAAATGTGCCCAAAGAATGGCCGATTATAGGAATTTTAAAGGTCACTGATGGAGATGATAATATCATATATAAGGGTATAACTGATGGTTAAACAAACTTACCTGAAGTGAAGTTTGACCGTAATTTTACGAGACGTTGCATCCGAAGAGATTTATATTCACAAGGTAGTCCACTCTTCAATGTACCAGGCATCCAACACATATTAAGAGCTATCTAAAAGATTTTATTTAAAAAAACATAAAACGTTACCCATAGTATAGACACAGGCGCCATCTTGTGAATACCAACCGAGTGCACGAGTTTGTCACCAGTGCAGTCATCGTCATTCACTTTTAGAGCTTTTTGCAAAATTAATTTATATGGGGCCAGCATGTAAGGGAAGGGAGGGATCTTTAAATAAATCTCTTCGGATGCAACGTCTCGTACAATTACGGTCAAACTTCACTTCAGGTAAGTTTGTTTAACCATCAATTGTACTTCGACGTTGCATCTTTGAGATTTATATTCACAAGGTAGATGTTTAGAACACAAATTTTGCGAAATAATTTAAGTACCTATATGATTTCATTCAACTATTATAATTGAGTATTTACGAGTATAACCGATTAAATATAATTAGGTACCACATTAGTACAAACCAGTATGATATCGACGGTCCCAACGTAAATTATCGAATCGCAAAATTTTCATTTTTTTTTTATTCGTATAAACTGCTCCTATTGAGGTATATTTTACACTCTGCGAAGAAGGAATGTAATTTCTTCGTTTTTGGCGGAAATTTCAATCGTGAAACATCGAAACACACTTAAATTTCCACCGTAAATAATCGAAAGCCTAGATTCTATCATTTACGCCGGAGCGGGTGACGTGCGAGCGAGACGAAACTACCACTGTCGACAGTTTACGCTGCGGCGGCGCCTGCGGCGCGGTTAGTGAGCAACGGGCGACCTTGCGAGCAACGTGTGTAGTGAAGTTAGTCATGATTTTGGTTTTTTAGATACGCTACAATGAGTAACTATAGGTTTAGTTGCTTAAGAACAAAAAAAATGCTTGATTTAGTGAAAATAGGCAACACAACTCAGCGCGAACATAATATTGAAATACCTAAAGCTGGTAAGTTACATATTTTTATTAATTTTATTAATTAGTTCTAAAGTCTTTTATGCTTAATTTAATAAAAATAAGTAAGCAATAATTTTTTTTAAAGCAAATAATTAATTTATGGCTTTTTATAGAACATCATCGTCTTAAAGAATCGAAACTGGCAGTTTCAATACTGTACGTCGAATGTAAATTTTGCCTTTGCATCGAAATTACCAGTTTCGATTTTATACATCGATATTCAACTATGAAATTACATTGAATCGAGTTGTTTCATTATTTTACTAAGGAGTTTGAGTTGAATAATAAAACGAAACTGTCAGTTTAGATATTAAACGCCGGAATTTTTTTTTTTTTATGTTTCGATACGTGTCATGTATTAATTTTCTTTTTGTTTCAGATTCGCCGCTGCCCGCTGATTGTGATTTTGGAGCTAGCGAGTGGGCTGCGTTGGAGGGCATCATTGAAAATGAACTATCATCTGATAAACATTATACCACAGCAGATTTTGCACTTTTGCAGACAACGATTACGCAGTCACCCACAAATTTAAACAGCGATAAAGAATTTTTAATTTTAGGCAGCTCAGAAAATACACCACTGCCGTCCCCACCACAAGATTTTAACTTTATTACCGAAGATCAAGTTGCAGACTCCGCCAGTAATAATAGCTCCTGTTTTCCACCGCTGCTGAATACATCAGATAATCAAGTGCGAATTACGTCTGCTGAGATTCCCCCATCTCTCGCCAGTGTAAGCATCAATGTGCCTACACAAAACCAAATTGAAAATTCCAATCACGCTATAACAAGGGCTTGTTCTCCAGTTACATCATTGGTAAATGAAACAAATGACCAAATACAACTTACACCTGTCGAAAGTCCAGCGCCAATTGCCAGTGTTAGCTCTTTAGTAACTATTTCAGAGTGTGATTCTCCTAGCACAGATAACAATTTACGAAAAAGGAAAAGCACATTTAAGACAAACCCTGGAAAAAAGAGAAAAAGGTGTACTGAGAAATGGATAGATAATAAACGCAAACTATTATTAAATACTGGTCAAGAGTACGTAACTAGAAAAGGAAAAGTTAAAGCAGACAAGAAGTTGCGACCGGTATGTTCTACTACATGTAAATTGAAATGTCACGAAAGATTCAACACAGATATCAGGCAAAATATATTGACTCAGTTCTGGCAACTGGGAGATCACTGTAAGCAATGGGAATACATAAATAAATTCAGTGAAAAAAATTACAAGAAAAGTACTACCACGGCGGGTCCTTCTCGACGAAAATGCACAACACAATATTTTTTGCCACTACCATCTAATGATTCTGATTTAACGTCCTATAAAACAGAGCATGTTTGCCTTAAAACTTTTTTGAATACATTGTGCATCACCGACCAATTTGTACGCACTGCTCATTCTAAATTATGTCAAGAAGGAATTACTATTTCCGATGACAGAGGAAAGCACCAGAACCATCGACTCGTACTTACTTCGGAAATGGTAAAAAGTGTATGTGACCACGTCGCTTCGTTTCAACCAGTCCCATCGCATTACACTCGACAAAGCACTTCAAAAGTGTATCTCGACAATAATTTAAGTATGACCAAAATGTTCTCTTTATACCAAGAATGGGATCAAATCACAACGTATGGCAGTAAAGCCTTGACTTTACGTCAATATTCTGATATAGTAAACGAACACATGAACGTTGGTTTCTTTATACCAAAGAAATTGTTGTTTGGTTTTTATATTTAACAACATATAAAACAATTACGTGGTTTAAAGTGAAGTTTTATGATAAAATAGAAATAATGAACGGTTAATTTTATTTGAATGTGATTCAGAGACCACGATTATAAATCTTAATTGCGAGCGGCTAAAGCCGATTTTCGTTGAGCATACTTACTGTGAACAGTGAAGTGACCGAAGTGACAATCAGCTGTGACTTCGTTGATAAGCCTAAGCGCGATCACTTACGACAATCGATCACTTACGACAAAACGATATTTAAGGAAAATAGTGAAATAGGTAACATTATTTTAACAGTGTAATTGCTAAAAGCCACAGTTTCAAAACAATAAAGTTACAAAAGACGGTGAACTGAAAACAATAATAGTGGTCAGTGTGCAACGGTCGAGTGTTTACAATTTGAGTGCAATTTCGAACCTTATCACACATCATCTCAGTAACACAACTCGTACTGCATATACTAAAGCTTATTTACGCCATTGTCGACACAGTGTCGGTGGTCTAGCGGCGCGCGCTTAGAGGTGTGCGCCCGCTTATTCGCTGAACGGGGTTCGAATCACCGTGGAACTGCCACTGCATCTATCATCATTGTATTGTTTATTTTTTTTTTTATTATTATTTTATTTGTTTGTTGTTATTCGTATTTATTTATAGTCGTAAGTTAAAATATCGTCATTCGTCATACCAAGGACGATATAATTTGTCTATGGTCATACCTACTTAGCATTTGCACTGTACTACTTAGTATTACTACTTAGTATTGACACTGTAAATAAGTTTTTACTGAGCTACTATATTGTAAGTACATATTATTAAATTGAAAACGAATAGACAAAGCTGAAAATTTACTACACCACTTGTAACCTCACTTTGGTAATTCTCACATAGCTGCTTTGCTATCTATTTACCTCTTTTAAAATGAACACCCGCAAAGCAACTGCCCGTCAAGTGGAAGACCAGCTTGACAAGACGTTAAGAGAATTGAAGTCATCCAGGGCTGAATATGAGCAATTGCTGCTAGAGAGAGATGACAGTGAGAGGGAAATGTTGGGTCTATTGGAAAAAAACAAAAAATTAAAAAGTGAGCTGGTAGAAATACACTCTGAAATGGTTGAAATTCAAAGTCAGAGAGACCAACTTCAGCGGGTGGTGGATGAGTTCGACCAAAGCAGCAGTGCGTTTGATGTTGCCCTTAAACGCATTTCTGATTTAGAGCAAGAGCTGCGTGATGCATACTTAGAAATAAGCATGCTACAATCAAAGCAAAACAACTTAAAAGACTCCCTCACTCAGTCTCTGTACCATGAGTTAATTAGTGAAACTTCAACTAATTGTTCTACCACCTCACCACATTGTTTAAACACTCCCATTGAGACTATAGATTTAACTTGTAACGATTCCTTATGTAACACTCCCTCTTTGCATACTGTAGGAACACTGTCAACTAGTAAAAACAAATTGAAAAAATATATTAAAATTAACAAATACATTAAGTCCACACAAAAATTGATCAAAAGGAATCATAATTTCTGCAAGGATATGTCTTTGAGAAAAGAAAGATCTGTATTATTAAATGAAATAAAACAATGTAACTTAGATTTAGATTTAAGTAAAGTAAGTTATGAATGTGAGACACAACGGCTGCAGTCTGAACTTGAAAGTTTAAATACAAAATTACATTTAATCAGTTCTAAATATGAGTTAGCGCAGAAGGAGATTGGGGAGCATACTTTGGCCATGGACGACCTTATTAAATCAAGTCAATACAACTATGAAAGATTTGAATCTCTAATGGCAAAGAACACCTTCAATTGTGAGTCACCTCCAATGGATTGCCAAACGCCAAAGGATGCATCTCTTACTCTGCAAGCGCAGAGCCCTTGTGTCTCTTTAGACTCTTCAAGCATTTCCTTCTCACATCAGTCAGTATTAAAAAATAGTCAAAAACATAATATTGTCATGTACAGTGATGAGATTGGAAAATCAATTAGTTTGCAATTAAACCTACTCTTTGGCCAGAATGTAGTAAACAACTGTATGCCTGGGGCCACATATTCTGATATATTGGAAAAAATTATTTCTACAGAATTCAGATTAAACACAACTTTAATCATTTTAATCGGTAGAAGAGGTAAAACAAATAATAAGGATATGATCAATTATTTTACACAATTAAGCAATTTAGTCAACATTAATAAAATCATTTTGTTTGCTGTACCGTTTAGTCAAAGTTTGCCAGAACGAGAAAATACTTTTAGGCACAAGTTAAACTTATATATGCATACTTTGACATGTCGTCATTCTTGTTTTCAATTTATGGACACCAATATATTTATTGGTAAATATTTTTATTTGACGAAAGATAATTATTATTATCTTTCCCGGTATATTATTCGACAATTAGCACATGTGCTAAATTACACTATTATTTACTTGTCCAGTCTAATGGACAACCTGACACCTGTTTCTATTGAGCAGGTTGATACTATGGGTATCACAACTGTGGAATATCTTCCAGTTAGTTTAAACTAGTTTGTAAGACAACTGAGAACAACTCCGGCAGTACTTTAAGCTTGAATAATATGAAATATAATAATTTAAAAATGAATAAAAGCCCTTTATCACTGTGTAAATATAATAACAAGAATAGTCTTCTCAACCTGGTGCATCAAAATATTCAGGGCATATCAAGTAAAACTTTGGAAATTGAGTTGTTCTTGAATAGTAATAACATTGATATTTTGTGTATTACAGAACATTGGCTTAAGAGCCACCAGTTTATGATTAATTTTAGCAAGCATCAGGTTGCAAGTTCGTTCAGCAGACAAAAATCAATACATGGAGGCTCTTTGATAATTATTCTTAGTACGTTAAAATACAAGGATCGGTCTGATATTGTGAGCCTGTCTGTGGAGCGAACTATAGAAATGGCATGCATAGAGCTTGAGCGGCTTGTTGTAATAAGCGTATACAGACCCCCAGCATCATCATTTGATCTTTTTGAAAAAGTAATGGATCAAGCTTTGTTTAAAATTAGTAACAATAATAGTAAGAATATAATTGTGTGTGGAGATTTTAATACTAACTTGTTAGAAGAATCCAGTTTAAGCAATAGGCTAATAACCTTATTTCAGAGTTACAATTTAGTCAATTTATTTCTGGAGCCGACTAGGATCACAGCTACAACGTCAACCTGTCTTGACAACATTTTCACTAATGTTGTTCCACAGTCCAGTTCAATTATAAACAAATTAGATGCAGACCACTGTGGTCAGCAACTTATTTTTAATTTTAAGAGGAATAAATGTGAGAAATATAATATTAAATATGTACCTGTGAATGCTTGTCGACTTGATCAGTTTAGAATTAACACATTAATTAAGTTACCCAACTTATCCTATTGTGAGGACCCCAATGAACTTTATAATTCTGTTTTTAACTTAATTAAAAATGAATATGATTGTGTATTTAAATCAAAAAGTATAGAAATTAATAAAACCCTTGTGTTTAGTGATTGGGCAACAAAGGGAATACATATTAGTAGAACTAGATTATATTCACTTTACGAGGAAAGGTTGTATAACTGTACAGACAATTTTTCTAAATATGTAAAAAAATATTCTAAAATATTTAAACATACCTGTGCATTAGCAAAATCCATGTACATTAGCAATAAAATAAAAAATAGCTCTAATAAAATAAAATCTACCTGGCAAATGATCAATAGTGAAACTGGAAGAAAGAAACCTCGCAATTTAAATTTTAGTTTAAAAATCAATAATCAAACATTGAATACTGACCAAAGTGTTGCTGATGCATTTGAAAAATTCTTTTCTGATATTCCAGTTTCATCTACTAAGTGCCTTAATTCATCTCCCACATTTGCTGAATCAATAATTAAGTCTAATGTGAATGAATGTAAAATAAAATTTAACTTTGCTTATGTTACTTGTAATGATATAGTCAAAGCTTTTCAAGCTTTAGAGAGAAAAAATGCTACTGATATCCATGGTTTTTCTGTAAAAATAATTAATTCTATAGTTGATTGTATTGCTCCATACTTGGTTGTAATATTTAATAAATGTATTGATACTGGTGTGTTTCCTGATCTTATGAAGAACAGTAAAGTTATTCCGTTATTCAAAGCCGGTAGTCCGTCCGACCCCACTAACTTTAGACCCATATCAATTCTACCAGTGCTTAGTAAGATTTTTGAAAAACTTATTTTGCAACAATTAGTGCATCATTTTTACTGTAATAACTTAATGAATGTAAATCAGTTTGGTTTTTCAAGGGGTCGCTCAACAACAGATGCTGGTGTTGAGCTTGTTCAGCAAATTTTCAGAGCCTGGGAGGTTTCACAGGATGCCATTGGGGTCTTCTGTGACTTATCCAAGGCATTTGACTGCGTCCAACACGACATCTTGATCAGGAAATTACACCATTATGGTGTCAGGGATGGAGCACTCAGCCTTCTGAATTCTTTTTTGGGCAACAGGGTTCAGAGGGTTGAAGTTAATAGTAAGAGATCATCCGGGTCTGTTGTTAGCATGGGAGTGCCACAAGGCTCTATTCTCGGGCCATTTCTATTTCTAGTCTATATTAACGATTTGCCATACTTTGTAAAGGATAAACATGAAATTGTATTGTTTGCTGATGATACTTCATTGCTTTTTAAGTTATCTAGACAGCAAACTAATTTCGATGACATAAACAATGCCATATCTAAAGTTGTAGAATGGTTTACTACTAATAATCTTCTACTTAATGAGAAAAAAACAAAATGTATTAAATTTTCATTGCCTAATGTTAGACAGGTTGACACTAACATAGTAGTTAAGAATGAAGAAATGAAACCTGTGGACACAACCAAATTCTTAGGCATTACATTAGATACTAAACTTCAGTGGGGTCCTCATATCACTAGTTTGGCAAAAAGACTCAGCTCTGCAGCATATGCTGTTAAAAAAATTCGACAACTTACTGATGAAAATACTGCGAGATTAGTATATTTTAGTTATTTTCATTGTCTTATGTCATATGGAATTTTACTTTGGGGACATGCAGCTGATGTAAATGCAATTTTTATTCTGCAGAAAAGAGCTATTCGTGCAATATATAAACTAGAACCAAGAGTGTCGTTAAGAAATAAATTTAAGGAAATCAATGTTTTAACTTTGACATCTCAATATATTTATGAAAATCTTGTATATGTTAGGAAAAACATACATTTATTTAAAAAGAAAAGTGACACTCATAATGTAAATACTAGAAATAAGGAAAAACTTGCTGGTTATGTAAGTAGACTTCACAAAGTCACTAGTTCATTTAAGGGTCTGTGTATACGTTTTTACAATAAGGTCCCAGTTGATATAACAAATTTACCTTTAAACAAATATAAATCTGTTTTAAAAAAGAAGTTGTACACAAAGGGCTACTATACAGTGTCCGAATATTTAGATGATAAAAACCCATGGGACTGACCTGCGCAGCTACATGCTAGCCAAATTTTATGTGTTAGGTAAATGCTTATTAAATATATTTTTAGTTATATGTCAATGTGATCAGAAATTGTTAATAGTTTATAAGAGCAACCCCTGAGTTTCTTGCTCGTTCTTCTCCGGGGAAATCGGCCTTACGAACGAGCTGTAGCTTTAAAAATTGACATATTTCAAGTGTAAATAATTTACCTACGAAATAAAATATTTTGATTTGATTTGATTTGATTTGAAAGACATTTGTGACAAATGTCATTCATTTTCAAATGAAACCAACCCGACTGAAGATCAGATAAATGCTCATTCTAAGCACATTGAGAATAAGAAAATTGCCAGGGAATTTAAACAAATTGACAAACATGTAGCTCAAAATTCGCCTGAAATTGTGTGCGCTACGTTTGATTTTCAAAAAATTTTGAATTCGCCACATGGTGACGTTGGATTGCTCTATTATAAACGAAAACTGTCAGTTTACAATTTTACGGTGTTTGATGCAGCAAACAAAGAAGGTTTTTGCTATATGTGGACAGAATGTACAGGAAAAAGGGGAGCCAACGAAGTTAGCAGTTGTTTGATGATGTTCATGAAGACTCTGATAGATAAAGGAGCGAAGTCATTCTTGTTTTGGTCAGATAATTGCTCTGGCCAAAATCGTAACAGAGTTGTTTACTCCATGTACATGTTTTTAGCACGAACTTACAATGTTGACATAACTCATAGATTTCTTGAAAAGGGCCACACCCAAAATGAGGGCGACAGCGTGCA
The DNA here is from genome assembly GCA_963921215.1 of Scoparia ambigualis. Taxonomy (NCBI): domain Eukaryota; kingdom Metazoa; phylum Arthropoda; class Insecta; order Lepidoptera; family Crambidae; genus Scoparia; species Scoparia ambigualis. The sequence continues at coordinate 636,061 of OY992528.1, forward strand.
TGCTCTCATTGAAAAACAATCCTAAGGGAAGATGATTTATACTCCTGACCAGTGGTACGCATTGGTGAGGTGGGCTAAAACTGATCGAAAACCTTACAATGTTATAGAAATAACGCAACAAGATATATTCGATTTCAAGCCTTTGTTAGATGAACGTAATTGGAAAAAGGACACAAACAATAATAATGTAATGTGGAACAAAATCAAAGAGGTCAAGGTAGAGAAGACAGTACCTAATTGTCTTTTCTTTAAATATGATTTGAAAGGGGAACAGCATTGCTTAAACTCTATTATAACGAGAAGACGAGGTAGGAGAATGAATAACTACGACGAACTTAAAATGGCTTATGATAATATTCTAACTGTTACAGATGCAAAGTACAAAGATCTTGTTTCATTATGTGATACAGGGGTTATACCTAAGGAATACCATAGATTTTATAAAAACATTACTCATAGCATGAACGTTGCTGAAAATGATGGGGTTTCTGATTAAAGAATTGATGATTAAAGAAGATTAAAGAATCTTCTAAATTTTACCAGCATTGTTGTTAAATTAGTTGTTATTTTATTGTATGACAAGTATTTTTTATGTTAATTTACACAACTTTGATCTCATTTTATTTTTATTGTAAGAAAATAACTGTGCAATTTCAAATAATAGTTTAAAACAAGTTTATTTATGTTTGTTTCTTTAAGTTGATTTGTGATCTCAAATGTTTAATATTATGTGTAGTAATAAGATTATTTTTAATGCGCAGGTACTGCGGTTGCTACTTTTAATAAGTAAAATTACATTTATGACTGATTTATACGAATGTGATGATTTCCAGTGATTAAAGTGCTATTGTTAGAATTAAGAAGTTACTCTTAAATAAGTACAATTTATAAATAAAGTTACAGCATAAAACAAAGTATTCGTTTTCCTTATACTATTTATGTAAACGGCCTCAAAATCATGGCTTCAATAACGAAACAAATTGATATTTTTAATAACTTTATTGAGACGTTTCCGTCATAAACTATCGAAATTGTCAATTTCATTCAATATTTTAATAATATTCTCCACGTAAATAATCGAATTTGTCAGTTTCGTTAGAACTGTCAAATATAAAATAGACGTAAAAAATCGAAAGTGGTACTTTCGATATGCAGCATATCACGTATTACGACGTAACCTATTGTAACTCAAATATCTCCGAAACTATCATAAATTCACTTAAACACATACTGCACAATAAATGTATTATCCAACCCAGTTTTTATAAAAAGCCAAGTTTAAATGTAAGGGGCTTAATTAAAAAAATATACCACAAACTAACTTCGAAATGCGCTGGTGAAAAGTGTCTAAAATAAGTTTCGATAGTTTACGTAGGGGCCATCGATATATTATAATGAATGATAAGCTAGAAATTAATCAATGTAAATAGCCGCTGCAAAGGCATTATCGTCATTCTCAATGGTAAGGGGTCGATTGTAAAACAGTGCAACCGCCAGAGAATTACCAGTCCATCCTGCAGTTATTGAAAGGCCTTTTCTGTTTGCTGCCAAGGTGGACGTGGACGCTTGTCTTACACGTGTGTGCTGAGAATGAAGGAGTGTCAATACCGCTGTTAAATAGGGTGTTTTTAAACTAACGACTTAATGTAGAACTAGTTGCATTATGAATAGGCTTCAGGTGAGCAATAACCTTTCCGTTCTAGGTTTATCTCTGTGAACTTTAGTCATATCTAAGTAGGACAGTAATGTTTTTGCAGGGCAGATCTCAATCTTATTTAGAAAAAATGGTATAAATAAACAAGGCGGTCGTCGCCCTGGAGCAGATGTTTTAATTAAATCATCCACAATGGTTTCGACATAGTTATTATTTATTTTTAAATTAGAAATTCGAAGATAACGTCTGTACTCGTTGTGCGGTTGACAATGCGAGCAGAGTTACTAATTTTTTAGTAATAAACTCCAGAGCAAGTTCCTCATTTGAATATAAATTACTAAGGTGATTGATTACAATCTTTGGATCTCACGTCTCCGAATATTTATTTATTTATTTATTTATTTATTTATTTATTTAAGGACAGTTTACTAGTCACACACCAAAAATATCAAATCCACATGATTAAGCATTACAATGTTGTAGTGTGGCCTTAGTTACAAACTGCCACGACAAGCACAGATCACTTGGAAGCATAAGTAAACTACTTAAATTTAAAATATTGAACTACTCAAATTTAAAATAATGAACTACTTAAACTTGTAATAATGAACTACTTAAAATTTACTAAAGTTAAATTTAATTAAGTAGGTACTAAGTACATACCTACTGTAGAAATTTTAGAAGTATAGTGGTATACATAGAGAAGTGCCGTGCGGCTTACAGGCTACTTATTGCAACAAAGTTTTTAAAAATGTTCTCCTGAACTCAGTAAACCCAGAGTAAATATCCAATTCTGAATTAATTTTAGAATATGTTCCGAATTGACTTTGCATTCTATCTAAAGGTGAATAATGTCCCAGATTGCTCTTAAAGGATTTAGGTGAAAACAATTTATAACGTGATAATCTGGCGGTTTTACGAGGAATAGAAAAATTAATTGTTTCTAAAAGATGATTACAATCTACAACGCCATTAACAAGTTTATGCAAAAACAATTGATCCAACAACTGCCGCCTTTTTTGTAGACTTAGGATTTTAAAATGTGTTAAGCGTTTATTATAGGAAGGCAGTTGCTTTACCAAATTGTGTTGAAATGCCAAGTGCCACAGGAATCGCTTTTGTACAGATTCAATGCGTTTAATATGTACTTCATAACGGGGAGACCATATCACACTGCAATATTCCAAGGAGGAGCGTATCAAGGCGTTATAAATAAGAATTTTGGATTTAGGAAGCTTAAAGTTTTTAATGTTTCTAATTATAAAACCCAGAACTTTGAAGCATTTATTAACGGTTTTATCTATGTGAATGTTAAAATTTAATTTTTTATCAAAATGTATGCCTAAATCACGAATTTCCAAAACTTCTAGCACATCATGTTCAGCAATTTTGTATTTATAAGAAAAACAGTTAACTTTTTTAGTGAAACGGATGAAATTACATTTTTTAATATTTAAGTTCATATGGTTGACATGACACCATGATACGAATCTGTCAATATCCTCCTGTAGAAGCAAGCAATCGGATATGTCTCTCACATGCTTGACGATTTTTAAGTCGTCGGCAAATAAGTAAAAGGCACTGTGTCTGAAACACTGCGCCACGTCATTAATAAACAGGTTGAAAAATAATGGTCCTAAGTGGGATCCTTTTGGGACACCAGAGGATACATTAAATGACTCAGAAGAATTACCATTTACTACAACTCTCAACTTTCTGTTAGCAAGATACGAAGCACACCACTTAAGCAGGCTACCATGGAAGCCAAATTGAGATGAAATCTTCGAGATAAGGATGCGGTGGTCAACCCTGTCGAAGGCCTTGCTGAAGTCAGTATAAATGACGTTAGCAGAGGCTCGCGAATCCACAGTAGTCACCAAATCAGTAACGTAACTAGCGAGGTTGGTGTTTGTGGATCGAGAGTTAACAAATCCGTGTTGCTGTGGTATTAGATGTTGTCTTACATGCCTATAGATTATAGGGTATAAGAGAGATTCCAGGACTTTGCCGAAGACGGAGAGTATGGAAATTGGTCTGTAATTTTTTACGTCAGACTTCGATCCGTCCTTAAATAAAGGTATAACCATTGCCTCCTTCCAGATTGATGGGAATTGACCAGACGATAAGCTCAAATTGTATATCAAGGAAAGAGGCAAGGCCAACGCATCAGCACATTTTAACACGAAGACAGCTGGAATCCCATCCGATCCCGCACCCTTTCTCCAGTTAAGTTTTTTCAAAGCATTTTTGACTTCATTAACAGTTAAAGATATATAACTCAATGAAGAAGTTACGTTTTGCTCGTCAAAAGAGTCTTGAATAACATTATTGGTATTTTGGCCATTGTCAAATGCGGCGGAAAAGTAGTCGGCAAATAGCTCACATGCATCAGCACTGCCGGTTGCACTTTTGTTGTTATAAAGCATTGTAAATGGATATGCGCTTTTACATTTTCTTTTTTGTTTTATAAAAGACCAAAAGGTTTTAGGGTTTAATTTTATTGCATTTTCCATAAGTGAAATGTATGACTGATAGCAAGATTTAGCCAAATTTATACATCTTTGTTTTAATATACGAAATGAAATTTTGTCTAAAGGGTTTTTGTATTTAAGAAATAAAATTCTGTATTTGTTTTTTTCTTTCAAAAGACGTTTTAGATCACGATTGAACCATACGGGATACTTGTGAGTGTTATGCCTACTTTTAGGGACATATGTTGTGATAGTTTCACGTAAAATCTTATAGAATATATCCAGCATCTGGTCCACATCACTCATCCTAGAAAAAACTTCCCGCCAATCAACTTTTCTGAGATGATCAATTATGTTGTCATAGTCGGCTTTAAAAAAATTCAACCTATTTATTATTTCACAAGTGGAATCGGGTAAACTACAGTCAGTGAATATATTGAAATGTAGTGGTGGGTGATGTGGGTCTATATTGCTGAGAGGTGTGGCACATTGATTCAGACCAGTTACCATTGTGTCACTTAGCACCAAGTCCAAGATAACATCATTGTTATTTTTTACATTATTGTACTGATCTAAGTTAGAAAAAGAAATAAAATCCAAAAGCATGTTATTTAATTTACTATTTGAATTAGTGGATCCAATTAAACATGAAGAGTCTGATGGCATCCATGACACTTTTCCCAAGTTAAAGTCACCCACGATGAGTGAGGGACCATCGTTTTCAAGTACTTGACATGTGTTATTAATAAATGTGGTTAATATTTGTTCTTTAATAGGGGAGGGTAGGTACACGCCGCAAACTTTTAATCTAACAGGTTTATTATCTAAGTAAATATCCACACCAACCCAGATATCTTCACATTTACTTCAAAATTAGACAACCTACATGAGTGAAATTTTTTTGACACCGCGATAAGAACCCCACCACCGGATTTATTGCCATGGAAGCCACTAGAACTTCTATCGCGCCTATATACAGAGAAGTTGTTATTGAAAATTTCTGAATCTAAGATGTCGCTACGCAACCATGTTTCGCGTAATATTATTACGTCGTAGTCCAATAACGACGAATTGACATAAATATCTATGGTTTTTGTGCATATACCTCTGACATTTTGGTAGTAACACTTAAGTGACGCCATTTTGGTTCAAAAGAACAAAAACAAGTCAGTGTTAGCATTAGAAAAAGAAAGTTAGGATAATTTCTTCAAAATTTCGTTATCGCGCACAAATATCGGTTGTGAGTTTTCAGATTTTCGTAGAAAAATACGCCCACCACGAACCCATACAAATTTATAATTTAATTCCCTAGCGCGGACTCTGGCTTCAGCATGAAGGCTCTTATTTTCGGGCGATAAATGCTCCATCACAAATACAGCAGTTTTCTTATCGTCTATTCCCAAGGTGCTGGTGTTGAGCTTATTATTAGGGTTGGCTTTGTTATACGTAATCACGGCTGCCAAAAGAGAATCCCTCATACGCGGAGAGCCCAGCTTCAGCAGGATAGAACGTGGTCTGGTGCTGCTACTGTCCATCTTTGAGATGCGCGAGCAATATTGAATATCGGATTCACTGACAGGTTGCTTGACTACTTCACCAAGTTGTTTAACCAAGCTCACAATATTTTCCGATCGATGCTCAGGTACGCATTGGATTTCTAAATTACTAGAGCGACTTAACTGATCCAATTGTTTTAAGCGATAATTCATCGAATTCACTTCCTTTTGTAGAAGGTCATTATCTTTTGTCAAGGATTTTAACTCATCGCTCATATTTCGGATGACTAGGTTTAGTTCTGTAAATACTTTAAAAATAATCTAACAACTAAACCAGCTTCACTATATAACGTTTAAACGTTTTTAATAGCTAGAGCAGAACAATGCATATTTAATGAACTACAACCAATTTTTGCTGTTAACAGTTGACCGTAAGGAATTTTGATAGAATTGGAAGTGGGGAGTTATAGATACCAACTTTATAAATATCACAATAACTCCACCATTTCGTAAAAGCGACATTATTTTGTTTTAGTGAGGATGTAGACAATGAGGAAATCATCACCTCGATGGTTTCATTACATAACGATTGTCTTTGAAATGCTTTCCTGATAATTTGTATGCTACCAGGATAAGTTTCTTGCAAAAGGGGTGCTGGGTCCGGAAAGGTGATAATAACATATCGTCACTTGGGCCGAAGTATATTGGTAATGAGCTACTGAGCTAAGTAGGGGATACCAGGGTTGACTCGGCCAATACGATACGACTAGTACACCAGTGACTTCGTCGTTAATTATTTTCCTGAAGCATTTTAATATGAGCGAGAAAGGGGGAAAAGCATAAAAAAATAAAATATATTCCAATTTAAGGTGAATGCATCTATGTCAAGGGTCTCGTTGCCATGAGACGTATTTATTGCATTTGTAATTTTGGTAAGTAGCAAAGAGATCTTTAAGAGGTGTCTCAAACGATTGAACAATTTTTTCGACAAACGATTGAACAATTTTTTCGAACACAGGTGCCGACATTTGCCATTCTGTATCGATATTCATACGCCATGACTCCTTATCCGCCTCGAAGTTATCTTTAGATTTTATGTAGGATGCACAGACAAATATTTAGCATTTCTCGCACCATTGCCATAGACAACAAACGATATTATTTAAAAGAACTTATTGTACTCCACCCATTCTATTGATATAGGATATTTGTTCAAGAATGCGTTTTCGTTTTCCTATTGGCAATTGCAAACACATATTTTCTGAATTTAATTTAAAACCGAGAAATTTTCTAGTCTTTTGTGGTTCCAAGCTACTCTTTTTGAAGTTTTTATCAAAGCCTAGATTTTGTAATAAACAAACAGTTTCGAGAACAAAACTTTTACATTCTTCATAAGAATGGCCAAGGCACAAGATCTAAATATATTAGAATTAAAAAACCTCTGTTTCTAAGATAAATGTGGTAGATAGACCGGTTTTATGAGTTTCGTAAAGACATAATAAGGTGCTGAACTAAGTCCAAACGGTAGGCACTGAAATTCATACGTATTACTTTTGTTTTTGTGTCCCAAAAATTTGAACCTTAAATACTTTTTGTAGTTTTCATCAATAGGAACTAAAGAAAAAATACGCGTCTTTGATATCAACATTGGCCATATAACTGTCTTGGAACAATAATTTGCTTGCTGTCCGTATGTCCTCCATTTTAAAGTGGTATGAAGCGACAGCTTTATTCTATGATTTTAGGTTCAAGATAAATCTGGACGATCCATCACTTTTAGGTGTTAAGAATATGGGAGAAATAAATTTGTCTTTGACATCCTCTCATATGCATATTACTCCTGACTGGCACAAGTCAGATATACCTGTGATTAACTTACTTATTTCAGCCGAAGAAATGTTAGGAGTGATAGGTTCAGTAGCTTGCTTTACAGTATTATTAAATGGTATTTTGTAACCCGTAACGTACTGTAAGACTACCGGGTCATTTGCGATTGAACACCATGTGACAACAAAAAAAAATTATACGACCAGCGTGTAAGGTTACCTTGGTTGTTATTTACGCAACATCGGTCTGTATGACGGTCTCACTGCTGTCGTGGTGTGATAGCAGGCGGACGTCGGTGCTTGCGCTGATCTCCTCGGAGGTGGATACGGGAATCTTTGCTTGCTCCCACCCGGCCTGGCAACCCATGACCTTGTTGCTTGGATGGGTCTTGCCACTTTCCCTGCTGGGCGACGTAGTTCTTAGTGAAGTTGACGGTCCAATGTTGTTAGTATTCCGTATTTGCAAACCAGATTTTTCAGCGGCCTTAGCAGCTTCTATCTTTTCTCCTAAATTTTCTCCAAAAGAGTGTGCGTCTCTTTTAACATCTTGTGTCATTGACAAGAATTTTTTATCAAGAGTGGGCAGGTAGTGTAAGCATTTTTCTATTCATGGTATTTTCGTAATGTAAATGCAGCATAATTTGGCCAACTTCAAACAGGTATCAAAGTTGTTGTTAACAGTTCTTTTTTATTATCTTTGTTCATACCATCTATGAGGATTTCCCTAGCGTTTAGAGACCTCTTCTGGTATTTTGGGTCCCAATATTACCTCCTTCACTTTAGAAACTCCAAGAACGTCAAGAAAATCCGACGATATTGGATTTACAACTGGAAACTCCTCTGCTGCGCTTGGATTATTACGACTAGGTATCCCTAGCGTCCTCGATGGTCTGGGTAAGATCCGGACTGTGTACTTGTGCTACGGTCATGACAGATCGTAAGTCTTTTTCACGGTAAAACATAAGTGTGCAGTATGTAAGGCGGCACTGTAGGATTTTGTAGAAAACACTTGCATACGAAAAAACGCTCCAATTAAAAAATTAGTAAAAAAAAAAATGAAAGTAGGTAACTACTGCCTCGCGCAAACAAAGAGTAATTTGGAAGGAATGACCGAAGAATAGAATTACAGCATAGGGTAGGTACCCCTAATATCGATCGTAATCTCGTCACGATACTAAATTTCATACTAGCACTGACCGTAATCACTTCGCGGTACTACTTACGTGTTTTTTTTTATTATTATTTAAAAAAGCTAAACGTGTTATGTATTCTTGAAAATCGATAAATAGTGAAAAAGTCAAAAATGTGTGTAACCACAAAGGCACTAGCGAAAGTATTAATTGAAATTAAGAAGGAAACGTACTATGAAATATATTTCAGCAACGTTTCTACTTTGAATTTCGCACTAAAAGGTTCTGAGTCGTATATTCGCTAACGAATCACATAGTTTTTATAAAATCGTTTGTTTTTGTAATTTATTCATAACATCGACAAAATGTAATATTTAAAACACTGACTGACCTGATTTATTTGGCGATCGTCGTTTACGCAGTTTTTCCACATGCCTATATAATGATTATCCATGCTTCCTTTTGCACATAGTTTTTTGCTACACAAAACACTTTTAGGGTAACGATGTGCCGATGCCCGAACACGAAAAGCGAATGACGATGACAGCGCGGGTGACAAACTCGTGCACTCGGTTGGTATTCACAAGATGGCGCCTGTGTCTATACTATGGGTAACGTTTTATGCTTTTTTAAATAAAATTTCTTCTAGATAGCTCTTAATATGTGTTGGATGCCTGGTACATTGAAGAGATTGGACTACCTTGTGAATATAAATCTCGAGGATGCAACGTCGAAGTACAATAATAATTTAGGTATCATAAAAATATTTTATTTTTTATTTTTATTACATTCTAAGTGCATGCTCATCCGCAACAAAGGCCAAAATGCGTGCATTATACCTACATACATAGTCACTGTAATAAACAGTAGCTGTCCCATGTAGCGCGGATTGTCCCGAACTTCCCCTGTCCCGCCGTGTCCCGTGTCCCGTCCTAACCGTGGTCCCCGAGGCACCGCCATTGTTTGATCACGTGTATTCATAATATTTCTCCGTCGGGACGAATATCTCAACGAAATAAACCATTTCACCTTGTGCGGATACACATACTGCGCCATAGTGGTATTATAACTAGAGACTTTACCGCGAAGCAGTTTTATGCGCACTGCTGTAAAGTCCACAATCGCTTGGATCACTCAAAACCACTGAGGCATTTGCAGCCCTTGGACCGCAACACGGTGAACAAAAACTTGCTTCGCGGGGTGACCTTGTTATAATACTCCAAACGCTTCGCAAAACTTATGTTGGAGCAATGTTTGTTTCATAAAAACTGACGCACGCTGTCAAATCAGCGCTTGCTTTATGGCGATATCATGGAGCGCGTGGCGTAGTTTATTGGGCTGACGATCGTGAATGTTGAGCCTTCTTGTGCAATATCCGGGTTTGAGATGGGTGACGGAATAAAATTAGCTCTCTCGCAATATGGCGAACTGCGAGATTCTCAAGTTTAATTGGAAAGACCCCATGTTTTAGTAATTCGACGCTTTAATTGTATCACGGAGTGTTAAAAATAGTAAACAATACTTTAATAATAACATATAGGAATATCGGTTCTTCATACATACTAAGACTGAAACGATCCAGAGTGTTAACGTCAAAGTCGTAAAATGTCCAGATGCCCAGGTCGTAAAATAACCAGGTAGTACATTGTCAAGATCATAAAATAACCAAGTCGTAGAATGTCAAGATCATAAAATAACCAAGCAGTAGAATGTTATGTTAATAAAAAAACCAAGTAGTAGAATGTCAAGTTCGGAAAAAAACCTTGTCAAGATCGTAAAATCATCATACTCCAAGTCGTAGTAAAATTAATTCTCGTAACTTGGGTATATTGTTTCATAACTACAATATATTCTAGTTAATAGTTTATTACAAAATGTTAAGAGTAATTTTATTTTTTTCGTATTTAAGAAATTAGTAGTGATTGTTGTCGAATTCCTTCTACAAAGTTATCGATAACTGTTTTAAATTCTTACTGATTTCGTTACATATATTATTTGTAATTGCAAGTATATTTTTAGGAAAAAGCCCAGAAAATACTTAAAAAAAAGCAATGTCCAAGAAAACACTAATTTTGAATTATTTATTCTTTAAATGTAATTAATGAAATAACAATCAGAACTTAACTTAAAACAACCATGTTACTAACAATTTGATGCTGAAAAGATTGCACGCTCACCAATTAAATCACCTTAAAAACACTACCCACATTAAAAATACAAAAGACACACAACGCAATAAAACTAGATAATAGCTACGATACCAGATAGCCACTCGGGCAGAGATCCGTCCGCGCTGAGTTCCAGAGAGAAAGTGAGTTCTTTGTTTTTTTTTTTTTTTTGAGTGTGAGTGCTGTCGGTCGCAGTTGACCTTTACAGCGTTACCGGGCTTGTTTGGGGGCGGCGAGAAACTTGAAGCGTTCCTCAAGCCGTGAGTGGTCGAAATTCCCCAGAGGGATTCCGGTGGGGGATGGCATCTCGCAAGCGAGTCTCCGATCCCCCCCCAGAGCCTCTGGGGGTTCGAACCGGTAGGGAGCGGCTAAACCCGAGGGCGCCTCTAGGAGGCACGGTACCTCGGCTCGGGTTTACCGTGTCGTGGGGGGTACGCGAGTAACAGGTACATTATTACGAATGTACCTGCCACCGGGCGGGTGAGTTCTCTGGTTTGTGTGGACGCTATTTATAATGGCTGGCCGTAATGGGGATGGTATTAGGAAGTTTTTTCTTATAATATTATTATAAGGACTTCAGACTATTATCCCCAAAGGGTTAGTCAGAGACTAGGCAATGGGACCGTAGAAGAAGTCCACTGCCATAATGTACGACACACCACATTACAACTGCGCATAGGTACATATCCTCATCGTGATAAGTGTTGAGTCTTCGCCGCTCTATGGTTGTAATGTGCAGTATTTAGTCCGTTAGTCGCTTACGACACCCAAGGGAAGTGATGGGTTAGTAGTATTTACTGAGTCGCTATGCCGCAGCTCATCATACAGCCAAGTTAAATTACAACACACTTGCCATGAAATGTGAAAACTATTCATTAACTATAGTTATTCTAGATCCAACGGCGGCGTTAAGTAAGCCCGCCGCCGCCACCCCGAGCAGTTCGCTTCACGCACCGAAACTTTCTTTGAATTATGATAATTGCGAGCGAAACTGGCAGTCGCGACATATAGCAACATACAGCGACATATAGCAACTTACAGCATGTAACTATGCGCAACGGAAAACTATGTGGCACTGGAAATTGTTCACGTTGTAGGCAGTTTCTGACGCCGCCGATGTTAGTATTATACGCGCTTTCATATGATAAGATGGGCTTGGCCATTAGTGGTAATACTTTTATATAGCATCTTTTTAAAAACATACATACATACAATCACGACTATATCCCCAAAGGGTTAGACAGAGACTATTCAATGAGAACCTCGAAACCAGTGCACTGTCACAGCCTACAGCACACGTGATAGGCGGTGGGACCACGCCGTTTTATGCTGCTGGATGTATGAGTAATCTTCAGTCCGTTAGTCGCCTTTTACTATACCCAAGACGCAATTGGTTGGTAGTATTCTTTTAATAATGAGAAGCCACCACACAGTTATAATAATATAATATAGGTACAAGCGGTTCGCCCGCTATTTCGTCTGCGTGGAGACCATACCGCGTGACAAATTTCCAAAAAAATATATTTTGTACTAACCTTGTAATGACAGAATAGCCAAATAAGTGCAGCCGCTCTGATGTGATGCGCGAACAAACATTCGTTGCTATTCATTTTTATTTGTACATATAGATTTATTTATATAATCAAAACAACAAAACTTAATACTACCATTACAGATAAAAAACCAATGCGACAGTCCAAGCACTTATAAAATATTCAGAACATATTCGTTTAAGTAAGTAACTACACTGTGTAGTTACTTGCTTTCCAACTATTTCTGTAACAAATAACAAACAATGACACTTTTGTGAGTTTATTCAGAAAGCAGAGAGATTGATTTCAGGTAACCTATATCTAACTCATTCATACTCTCGGTCACACTCACACGCATGCACGCACATACACGTATCTGAGCACACACTCACACATACACACATACACACACACACACATACACACACACACACACACCCACACACACACATACACACACACACACACACATACGCACACACACACACACCCACACACACACATACACACACACACACCCATACGCACACACACACACACCCACACACACACCCACACACACACATACACACACACATACACACATACACACACACACACCACTCACTCACTCACTCACACTCACACACACGCACACACACACTTTTAGTGATATTTAATTTGTTTAGTTTAATTTATAGCACAGCTAAATTGTAATAAATTGTTTTTAATCTGAAATGTTATGTACACCTAGGAAGAGCGAGGCTTTCCCAACACAGGTATCGTTTGATTACTTTTTGGGAAGCCCCGGCAACTAATTTGTTAAAGATTTTATGAAATAAAACAAATTTTCATTTTAATTTTTATTTAACCTAACCTCATGTTGAATCCATGTTATGGGTTTAGCATGAGGACCTCAATGGCGTTGTGGCTAACGCATGTAGTTTGCGATCTCGCCAGCTAATCGCTTAGCTGCAAGTCTATCGCTATGGGGGTCACTAGATGGGTGACCTAATTAAAAACACCTCGGAAGGCAAAATAAATACGTCTAATTTAATCATCATTATCATCAGCCATTGACCATAACCCACCAAGCTTATGGTTTTTCTACATTGACCCGACCGGGAATTGAACCCGGGTACTCAGAGATGGCGCGACGCCAGAACTGGCGTGTGTCAAACATTATAATATTATTGTGTTCATACCTTGTACTTTACTAGTTATTACTGTAGGTATGCAAATACCAATAATTATGTTACATCTAAGATCTCCGAAACTCATTAATTTCATCCGGCTTGTAAAGTCTACGGCTTATATAGCGTAAGTGAGTTTGCGGAAAAAGCCAACGAGGAAAAATAAATAAATAAACATAATATTTTAAGTAAAGATTACTTATTAAATTCCTTAAAAGCTTTTGCTTTCGGCGTAAGCCAGATTTTGCTAATAGACTTCGGCTCCTTTGAAAAAGATTTGATCGGCCAATGTCACTGTTAGGTTAAGCTTCACTTTTGATGGCAGATGGCGGTGAAAGTTCTGTGTATATAAATATTAGGTGACCTGTGCAGGTACCCCAAGCACGAACATTATGGTACTAGTTAAGGTAATCGTAATCGTATTATTTTGTATGAAAAAGGTTTAGTAACTTTATGGTTTTCATGCAAAATAATACGATTACGATTACCTTAACTAGTACCATACTTTGATTATATACATGTCTAGATAGAGCCTGGCCGTAAAAAAACGTAGAAAAATATATAGGCCTAAATTGGCCTATCGCGCAATCCTGGCGGTGAGTGTCATTGTGCCGTCGCAAAATGACTGTTTGCTCAGAGAAATTCTGTCGAAACAACAAAAGACTTTTTTTTTCAAAAAGGAAAGTCACGTTTTATCCTTATGTATTGATAAATTTTAATGAAAATTTAAAGTTTAACAATAATATCGGCCATGTATGCGTAGTGTTGCTGGTATCAAAATGAAAAATTCCCATTATTGGTGGCAGAATATAAAAGGAGGTTTAAATATAATAAGTATGATAAAAAATACTCAGTCTTGTAAGATAATATTTATACATGGTCTTGTTGTAAATGAAGTAAATACATTGAATATAATTATTATTGGAACGCTTTCAATTTTTTTTTTAAACTGATTTCTTATTTTTAAGAGCGTGAATAAATGTCACGGTTCCTATTCGATGCCGAATTTTTGTAAACATATTACTGTAATTGGTGCAAATGTCTAGTTTCAGTAGGATTTTTACTGTTTTTTGAAAGAAAGACACAATAGTTAACTGTTTTCTTGTGAATGTCTCTCAAGAAAAAGTAAAATCCTACTGCAACTAGGTATAACAGTAATCTGTTTACAAACATTCGTCATCGAATTTGGCTGGATTATAGGTTCCGTTAAAAAACAAGAAATAATATAATACCTACTGTAATATTTTATAATACTATTATTATAAATTGTTATTGTGGTATGGTATCGTATCGATATTCGAAACGAATAAAAAAAATATTATGTTTGAAATGGAATGTACGTAAGTATTTATGTAAGAAGTGTGTGTTTAAGTATATGTATGTAGGGGATGGTAGTATGTATGCTTCAGAGCTCGATGGCGCATCGGCTAGCATGTTCGGCTTGCGATCTTGCCCGCTAAGCAACTTTCGCAAAGTCGGGTCACTGGATGGGTGACCAAATTTAAAACATCTCGAGCTCCTCCGTGCTTCGAAAGGCACGTTAAGCCGTTGGTCCCGTTTGTTGTCGTAAGATGACAGTTGTTAAAACCCACTAACACGCATTGGCCAGCGTGGTGGGTTATGGCCCAATATTCCCAAGTGCTATCTCAACGTGGGAAGCCTGCGCCCAGCAGTGGGACGTTTATAGGCCGATGATGATGATGACGATGTTTGAGAAAGTGCGGGTGTATGTTTGTGCCCCTAAAAGGTCAATATTTCTCGTCTCATGTAGGTTATCTCGTCTCACGGATATTGATAAGCAGTCATCACAATATGTAACCTTTACAACTGTTCGACCACATAGCAAACATTTCAATTTTCAGATTTCCAACTGATCCGGTAGAAAAAAGTCGTTGTCGAAATATTTAACTAGTTACAAGGTTTCAACATAATAAGAAATTAGAGAACATAAAAAATTATGTAACATCCAAACGAAAATTATTTAAGAAACAAATACAAAGAGAACGCCATTAATTGTTATGATTTTAATTTAAAATATTTAAATTTCTAATTAAAAAATCAATTTTGATTAAGTATTAAATGTAAATCATCCTGCCTGTTGCTTCTATTTCATCCCTATTACAAACATATCACACGCACGCAGACTTCCATTAACGCATTATTTTATTGTACTCGCCCTCGCCTTCAATCATCCATTTTTTCTAAACACACCAGCTTCTTTTATGCGTTATACCTACATATACGATAGACATACGTAATTTAAAAAGTAATGTTATGTTATGAATCATTTTAAAATTATATTGTGAATACATAGTTTTTCTCTACTTTATCGGAAATTATCCATTCGCTGGCAACCATTCGCGCTAGTGTCAGATACGCGGCTGTCACGCACACTTTAAATTCAATACAAAAACCGGGCGGATTTTGACAAGCGTTTGTACCGCGATGCTCCGTCTAGACATGTATATAGTCAAAGGAACCATAATGGTTCGTGCTTGGGGGTACTGTTTCGCCAAGTTAAACGTTTCCATATCGAAAGCAGACCTGGACTAGACATACTGAGCTAGATGAACTAAGGTTATACTGACGACTTTGTAAGTGTGCTATTAAGAGCGTTTACGTCCTTTTGCGCCGTTTTGCTCAAAAACTGTACTTTTTAAACCTCTTAATATCTGTTAATACTTACTTTACAAATATGTTAAATACTTATATGATTAGGCGATCTTGTAGTCGAAATAGTTTGTTGAAAACATTTTTAAATTTATGGATATTTTGGAATTTATAACACGATAACTGAACAGAGGTTTTCATAATTTGACTTTCCGCGTCAACTTCGAAGCTTAAAAATGTTTTTAAATTACTAACAAATCTAATAACAACATTTTTTTTTCAATTTGAAAGATCCTCAGCAAAATAGTTTGTTGAAAACATTTTTTGATTTTGGTTACTAACAAAAACTATAAAATTCCAAACATTGTGAATTTTTAAAGAAATTATAGGTGATAAAGTGATTGTTTTCTTTTTTTTTTTTTTTTTTTTATAAAAGAGGGAGGCAAACGAGCAGGCGGGTCACCTGATGGAAAGTAATCACCGCCGCCCATGGACACCCGCAAAACCAGAGGAATCGCAGATGCGTTGCCGGCCTTTAAGGGAGGAATAGGTTTAAGGAAGGAATAGGAATTGGGAGGGGGGGGGGGGGGGAAGGGGCCTCCGGAACCCTCACTGGTCGGACGAAACACAACAGCACCAAGTGCCGTTATTTCACGCCGAATATTCGTGAGAGGGTGGTATTACGCCGGGCGAGCCGGCCCAATGCGTGCTGCAACGCAGCGTGGCTCTACCACTCAGAAAATTATGTACTAAATATTCTCTAATGTACTAAATATATTTTAGAAGATAAAAGCTTTATACTATAGAAAAAAGTGTTATTTAAAATTTTAACAAAATTGTTTTTACTAAATAAGCTCTATAATTTTTCTACAAATATTTTAAAACTACTACAAAACCCTGCGCTCCACTCGCTTCAAATCAGTCCGCCGCGAGGCCTCTGAGAGAGTGGTCACGTCGCTCGACGCTCTGCCCGGCGCGGTTGTCGACCTTTCCGTAAGTTCGAAGATAGTGCAAATTTATAGCTTGATTTGCAAATCTTAGTACTTTGGTGAGTAAATTATTACAAGCTTTTATTTAACTTGCAATGTATGTACGAGTATGTCTTGTTCGGGTGGAATTTTGCAACTCAATTTTGACCCACTTCCCGTTTATTGATTGAGCTGAAAATTTGCAAACATGTGTAAATCGCGTGACAATGCAAATTTATGATTGACATGGTGCTGATCTGATGATGGAGATGGAAGGTGGCCATTAAAACTTTGCAATAAAATACCACAACCTAATCGAGTTTGGGCTTGATTGAATCGTCTTGACGAGTAGTTTGTCTTTCAATGGTAACCAGGGTCTGATGATGGAGCTGGATGGTGGTCATAGGAACTCTGTAATAAAACGACGCAACACCATCGAGTTTTGGGCTCGTCTCATTCGTCTTGACGAGTCCTTTGTTTTTAAATGGTTACCAAGGTCTGATCTGATGATGGAGCTGAAAGGTGGTCATAGGAACTCATTGAAGAAATGACGCAACCCCATCGAGTCGCAGCTCGTTTGATTCATCTTGACGAGTACTTTGGTGCTAGATGGTAACCAGAGTCTGATGATGGAGCTGGAAGATGGCCATAGGAACTTAGTAATTAACCAACATAATAACCACATCGAGTAGGGGCTCGTTTAATTCGTCTAGACAAGTACTTTGCTGCTAGATGGTAACCAGGGCCTGATGATGGAGCTGGAAGGTGGCCATAGGAACTCCGTAATAAAACGACGCAACCCCATCGAGTTTCGGCTCGTCTCATTCGTCTTGACGAGTACTTTGGTTTTAGATGGTTACCAGGGTCTGATCTGATGATGGAGCTGAAAGGTGGTCATAGAAACTCAGTAAAGAAACGACGCAACCCCATCGAGTCTCGGCTCGTTTGATTCGTCTTGACGAGTACTTTGGTGCTAGATAGTAACCTGGGTCTGATGATGGAGCTGGAAGATGGCCATAGGAACTCAGTAATTAAACAACATAACCCCATCGAGTAAGGGCTCGTTTAAATCGTCTAGACGAGTACTTTGCTGTTAGATGGTAACCAGGGTCTGATGATGGAGCTGGAATGTGGCCATTGGAACTTCGCAATGAAATAACACAACCTAATCGAGTTTGGGCTCGTTTAAATCGTCTTGACGAGTAGTTTGTCTTTCAATAGTGACCAGGGTCTGATGATGGAGCTGGATGGTGGTCATAGGAACTCTGTAATAAACGACGCAACACCATCGAGTTTCGGCTTGTCTCATTCGTCTTGACGAGTACTTTGTTTTTAGATGGTTACCAGGGTCTGATCTGATGATGCAGCTGAAAGGTGGTCATAGGAACTCATTAAAGAAACGACGTAACCCCATCGAGTCTCGGCTGGTTTGATTCATCTTGACGAGTACTATGGTGCTAGATGGTAACCAGGGTCTGATGATGGAGCTGGAAGATGGCCATAGGAACTGAGTAATTAAACAACATAATAACCCCATCGAGTAAGGGCTCGTTTAATTCGTCTAGACGAGTACTTTGCTGCTAGATGGTAACCAGGGTCTGCTGATGGAGCTGGAAGGTGGCCATAGGAACTCTGTAATAAAACGACACAACCCCATCGAGTTTTGGCTCGTCTTATTCGTCTTGACGAGTACTTCGTTTTTAGATGGTTACCAGGGTCTGATCTGATGATGGAGCTGAAAGGTGGTCATAGGAACTCAGTAAAGAAACGACGCAACCCTATCGAGTCTCGGCTTGTTTGATTCGTCTTGACGAGTACTTTGGTGCTAGAAAGAAAGAAATTAAAATGTATTTTCATTTCAGGTTATCGAAGATGAGGTTCCACAAACAACAAATAAGGTTGAAGGTCGAAGACTAGTAGATTTTCAATACTTTTTGGACCAAATTAAAATAGTAACCACAATAGAGCCACAGGATGTACAATTGATAATTTACAAGTGATAAAAGAGCATTTAGTAGCCTTATTATCTACATTTTTAATGAAGTATAACATTTACCTTTAGATAAGTCTAAGAATCATGTAAAATCTTGTTTACATAAGAAAGGTCAAAGTGTATTTAGTTGACAATACAGCCTGGTCATAATTATATTTTCATATTATAGTTTCTTAGTCAATTATTTTTAAAACTAATTAATTTTACGCTGGTGTGATAGCCTTTAACAGCAGTGTCTTACAGACAAAGGTACCTACTCAAAATTTATGTTGCGTTTAAAGTAATATTCTCTTACTTTCGTTGGAGTTGCTCGAGTGTGTCATGCTCTCTCAAAGTGTCTCTGCGGTGGTGGCATGTGCGTCGGGTCGTTACGTTCCCTCAAACATGGTTAAACGAAGCGATGGCTGATTCACATGTCATACTCGTGAACGGGTGCCGCCTGTGGAGGCTGGTCTGCTCTTGCAATCTTATTTTTTACTGGTAGTATTGAATAGTCTTACTTTTTCTTGTTTCAGAGATACTGTAAGACGTTGTTTATTTTATTTTATATCGAGCAATACTTACTTTAAACGCAACATAAATTTTAAGTAGGTACCTTTGTCTGACACTGCTGTTAAAGGCTATCATACCAGCGTAAAATTAATTAGTTATAAAAATAATTGACTAAGAAACTATAATGTAAAAATATAATTATGACCAGGCTGTATTGTCAACTAAAAACACTTTGACCTTTCTTATGTAAACAAGATTTTACATGATTCTTAAACTTATCTAAAGGTAAATGTTATACTTCATTAAAAATGTAGATAATAAGCCTACTTTATGCTCTTTTATCACTTGTAAATTATCAATTGTACATCCTGTGGCTCTATTGTGGTTACTAAGTATTTTAATTTGGTCCAAAAAGCATTGAAAATCTACTAGTCTTCGACCTTCAACCTTATTTGTTGTTTGTGGAACCTCATCTTCGATAACCTGAAATGAAAATACATTTTAATTTCTTTCTTTCTAGCACCAAAGTACTCGTCAAGACGAATCGAACAAGCTGAGGTTCGATGGGGTTGCGTCGTTTCTTTACTGAGTTCCTTTGACCACCTTTCAGCTCCATCATCAGATCAGACCCTGTTAACTACCTAAAAACAAAGTACTCGTTAAGACAAATGAGACGACCCAAAACTCGATAGGGTTGCGTCGTTTTATTACAGAGTTCCTATGGCCACTTTCCAGCTCCATCAGCAGACCCTGGTTACCATGTAGCAGCAAAGTACTCGTCTAGACGAATTAAACGAGCCCTTACTCGATGGGGTTACGTCGTTTCTTTAATGAGTTCCTATGACCACCTTTCAGCTGCATCATCAGACCAGGCCCTGGTAATTATCTGAAAACAAAGTACTCATCAAGACAAATGAGACGAGCCGAAACTCGATGACGACCACCATCCAGCTCCATCATCAGACCCTGGTTACTATTGAAAGACAAACTACTCGTCAAGACGATTTAAACGAGCCCAAACTCAATTAGGTTGTGTTATTTCATTGCGAAGTTCCAATGGCCACATTCCAGCTCCATCATCAGACCCTGGTTACCATCTAACAGCAAAGTACTCGTCTAGACGATTTAAACGAGCCCTTACTCGATGGGGTTATTATGTTGTTTAATTACTCAGTTCCTAGGGCCATCTTCCAGCTCCATCATCAGATTCTGGTTACCATCTAGCACCAAAGTACTCGTCAAGATGAATCAAACGAGCCGCGACTCAATGGGGTTGCGTCGTTTCTTCAATGAGTTCCTATGACCACCTTTCAGCTCCATCATCAGATCAGACCTTGGTAACCATTTAAAAACAAAGGACTCGTCAAGACGAATGAGACAAGCCGAAACTCGATGGGGTTGCGTCGTTTTATTACGGAGTTCCTATGACCACCATCCAACTCCATCATCAGACCCTGGTTACCATTGAAAGACAAACTACTCGTCAAGATGATTCAAACGAGCCCAAACTCGATTAGGTTGTGCTATTTTATTGCAAAGTTTCAATGGCCACCTTCCATCTCCATCATCAGATCAGCACCATGTCAATCATAAATTTGCATTGTCACGCGATTTACACATGTATGCAAATTTTCAGCTCAATCAGTAAACGGGAAGTGGGTCAAAATTGAGTTGCCAAATTCCACCCGAACAAGACATACATTGCAAGTTTAATAAAAATACATGCAATATAATATTATACTTACATATTTCATGTATTACTTACGCCCATATTAAAAAAAATAATCGAAGTACCTATTAC
This sequence comes from Scoparia ambigualis, assembly GCA_963921215.1. Lineage (NCBI taxonomy): Eukaryota > Metazoa > Arthropoda > Insecta > Lepidoptera > Crambidae > Scoparia > Scoparia ambigualis. The sequence goes on from OY992528.1 coordinate 657,374, forward strand.
GAAAAAGCAAATTCGATCTAACGGATCAAAGTGAGTGAGTTTGACTACAGTGAGCAGAACTAGCCTATTCTACACACACAGTCGCGCGCGCTTACAGCTCGCTTCTGTGTGCGTGATATTTGGACTTAAAAACCTAAACTTGAGGTCTCGCGCTCGGCGTAAACGCTCTTAAAGGTATACTGATTAATAACAATTCGGTGGCCGAGCGTTTAAGCGTTTGGCCAGATAACTGGAGGTCCATGTTTTAATTCTCAGGTCGAGCAAAGTGTGTTGTGGATTTTCCGATGCTGCCGGGTTTGTGGTCACCAACCCGCCGACAAGCGTGGTGATTGCCATGCCCATTATTGTAGCGTAGACTTGATTTCAATTTCGGATGCTATGGCCAGCCGTGACGTCATGTATGTAACCGTACGTCGTTGCGTCGCCGTCGCGTTGTTGAGTCCAACATGAGATAGATCGTGATCATTATTGTGATTTGATTGATTTTCAAGATGGTTTTTTCAGTTTCAATATAAATATTGCATTGGAAAGGCAAAATAATAAGTTAAAAATATAATATTTTTATATAAGTGGAACTATAGCCTGACCGCAACCGCTGTACCGCGCCTTAGGTATGCGCGGGTGGTGGGGGGAGTGGGAAGTAAAGAGCATGAACTCACATGAGATTCGTAGTGTCAGACAGATCTTACGATATCGAAGCACAGTTTATTGAAACTTTATATTTACGAGTATAATTACATCCAATCCGTTTTTGTCCAGTATGATTTTTAGATAAGTACAATTGAAGAACCAATATAAATGAAATAAATCTTTAATTCTTGGAAATTTATAATATAAACTTTCTTTGTTTGCTTTTCTTTTCTTAAAATATTCGGCCACTTTAAAAATGACAGTCTTGGTTATCTCGAGATTATGCACGACCCATTTTTAGATATTTTATCTCATGTGCGTCTGACACAATAGTTGCCGCCGTGAGCGATGACGGCAGAATGACAAAATGGAGCAATTGTTTCGCCCCCCGCCTCGCCGCTCGCATACCCAAGGCGTAGTACAGCGGTAGCGGTCAGACTATACCTTACAAATTATTATATAGGCACAATACACACTTACCGCGCGACTTTGGCTCATGATGATGATACATAAATAAATTACGCCCTTTTTAAGAAAGGCCAAGTAAAGCCTTTTTTGCCCTTTTCGTTTCGCTAATTATTGCATATATACATAAAATCAGGACTATTATCCCCGAATGGTTATTTTGTTTTTATAAAAGAAGGAGGCAAACGAGCAGGCGGTTCACCTGATGGAGAGCAATCACCGCCACCCATGGACACCCACCCGCAAAACCAGGCCTTTAAGAAAGGAATAGAGTACGGGAGGAATAAGAATTGTGAAGAGGGGGGAGGGGGGAAAGGGGCCTCCAAAAGTCAAAAGTCAAAATATATTTATTCAATAAACTCAATTAATAAGTACTTTGAACCGTCCAAATATTTTTGAACCTACCACCCATTCAGGACATCAGTTTTTAACTGTGGAAAAGAACGAGCGCAAGAAACCACAGCGCACAGAATCAACGACATTTACAAAAAATATATATAATTATGTCGTTACCAGGTCATCTGTTATATAAAAATGAATTCCTGTTTCCCTTGGTCACGCCATCACGCATGAACGGCTGGACCGATTTCGCTAATTATTTTTTTGTTGTGTTTGTCATTGTCAGGAGAAGGTTCTTATAAAAGAAAAAAAATTAAAAAAAAATATTTTTTTAAATATTTTTTCAATTTTCATAATTAAGACAGGACAACGTCTGTCGGGTCAGCTAGTAAAATATAAAATATGAATTTGAATGTAAATAGTTTATTTAAATATGCTACTCTATATAAATTAATTATAAACAATTAGAAAAAAACATTTGAAATCATTTTAATATTTTTATGAACATACATCAGATTTTCATAAATTTATTGTGATGCAACTGTCATTAAACTTAAATCCTTAAATCTCTCTCTGAGAGAGTCACCAGCCTTTAGGTTATATATTGCTCGAATAGCCCTCTTCTGCAGCACAAAGATAGTTTGAATGTCGGCAGCATTTCCCCACAGTAAAATGCCGTACGACATTACACTATGAAAGTAACTGAAATAAACTAATCTAGCTGTATCAACGTCAGTTAACTAACGGATCTTCATTACTGCATAAGCCGCAGAGCTAAGTCTATTCGACAATTTGGCTATATGTGGGCCCCACTGAGGCTTGGCATCCAACGTGATGCCTAGAAAGACTGTGGTGTCCACAGGATTCACATTCTTATCTTTAATTTGTACACTAGTTATAACCTGCTTAACATTAGACAATACAAATCTCACACATTTGGTTATTCCATCGTTTAACAGCAAGTTATTTAGAATAACCCTGTGAACAATCTTTGAGATCGCATTATTCACATCGTCATAATTTGGGTGTCGTCGTTTCACTTTGAATAAACGTGAAGTATCATCAGCAAACAAAAGTGTATCATGGACTGTCTTTTACAAAATAAGGTAAGTCATTAATATAAACCAAAAACAAGAATGGACCAAGTATTGAACCCTGCGGAACTCCTATTGTAACTACTGATCCCGGAGATCTTTTACCGTTAATGTCGACTTTCTAAATCCTGTTACTCATGTATGAGATTAGAAGACTCAAAGAAGTATCTCTAATTCCATAGTGGTAGCTTCCTGACCAATGTTTCATGTAAAACACAATCGAAAGCCTTGGATAAATCACAAAATACCCTTAGGACATCCTGTGAATCCTCCCAGACATCCTAATATTTGAATAAAAAGCTCAACACCGGCGTCAGTTGTTGAGCGACCCCTAGTAAAACCATACTGTTTATAATGTAAAAGTTTATTTCTATAAAAATGAATTTGAATTTAGTCTAGCATCAACCGTTAAAAAATTTTACTTATTTTTTTTTAATACTAAGCCCGGCACATGACCCCACTCCTCCTGATGTTAAGTGGAAATGAAGTCCAGGCGCGAGGACAACTGGTGCAGCGTAAGAGACGTAGCATCAGTCACCCTCACTCTGCCGGCCCACAAAGTACTTCTTCACGCCTCGATTGAAGGACCCTATGTCATAGATAGGAGGGAATACGTGTGCTGGTAGACTATTCCATCTTTTGGAAGTGCGACAAAGAAACGAGTCACCAAATTTCTTTGTGCGTGATGGAATGTTAGAGACTGTAAATTGGTAACTCCGGAGAGCAGCACGCGTACTCCTATGGAGGAAGGGAGAAGGAGGGATGAGGTCAAAGAGTTCTTCAGAGCACTCGACATGGTATAAGCGGTAAAAGACGCTGAATGTGGGTAGCACAGAAATAGGTCTATAATTAGTGTGGTCAGAAGTGCTACCTGATTTAAATAATAGGATTATTTTACTATGTTTCATTAGGTCAGGAAAAACACCACAGTCAATGCATTCGTTAAATATGCAAGCTGAAACTGTAGCTATTGTCATAATTACTGATTTAACGACTTCCACGGAATTACCCCACAGATCAGCGGTCTTCTTTTTGTTGAGAGTGTTAAATGTTTTTGTTATAATATGTCTCTAGTGCAATTTTTTTGAAATTAAAATTACTTTTACAATCTCTAACATTCTCCTTCAAAACAGATTCAGCTACAGTAGGGGAGGAATCAAGGCTTTTGTAGTTGAAACTGGAATGTCAGTAAAAAACCTCTCAAATGCTGCAGCAACATCAGCATCCGAAGTAAAGGTTATATTATCACAATTTAAATTGTACTCATTATTACGACTTTTGACCTTTCCTGTTTTTAATATTCCATGTTATTTTTATTTTGTTACTATTCTTAATCTTAGAACTCAGATAGTTTGCCTTGGCCAATCGACATACTTGTAGGGAAGCGATGGAATGTAGGATCACGTCGGGGTCACCACTGTAGGGATGCCGAAGGTAGGCGGGATGGTGATGCAACTTGAGGAAGGAAAAGGGAAGATCTTCCTCCGAGCTGGGTGGTATAGCTCGGGGACCAACGGATGTTAGTTGGAGGTGCTAATTATGGCGAAGGAGGTGGTGTAACTTCGCTACCGCGATGCAGGCTTCCCATACTATTTTTCTGTTAGTATGAAGATGTCGTTGAGTTGGTTTTTGTAGCGCCATCTGTTGACACGGTTGGAAGGTGTTTGCTTCGTGTCGAACTATGTGCGGCGTCATGCAGGTAGGTGGCGGCGCCACATACTCTTTTGATAATTTTGAATAATTTTTAACATATAATTTGAAATCGTCACTGGTGTTATGGTTGCGTTCACCATAAAGTTCATAAAGGCGTTTCCTACTTTTGTGAATACCAATTATAGCCCATTCATTTAAATTTACAGTACCACTAACCGAGATCTTTTTTGGAACAAAATATTTATTAAATTCTGAACAATATGTGTTAAAAAAAGCATTATTAAAGACATCAGGGTTGTCATTGTATTCTAAATAATTTAATTTTGTATCTAGATTGCTTTTAAAGCGTTCCAGCCGACCTGCTTTTTGGCACGACAGTGATATTCTTTTTCATCATTTGCTTACGCTGGTGAGGAAAGCTGACTATTTGGCCACAATTATCAGAGCCCAGGTTATTAATTATTTGCTTAGCCAGTGGTATTAAATTTGTATATATGTTATCAATACAGGTGGCCGAAGTGGCAGTTATTCTTGTCGGCTCCAAAAATAAATGATTCAAATTGTATGTTAGAAATAAGTTTTTAATTTTAGGTGCATTGTAAAATTTTAAAACAAATTTATATTATAATCACCGTAAACAATTATAGTTTTACCTACATTGCGGACCTTACATAATGCCTCATCCATAACTTTTCGAAAAAATCATATGATGCTGAAGGAGGTCTGTATACATTTAACACAACAAACTGCTGCAACTCCACACAAGCTATTTCTATTGTTCGCTCAACCGAGAGGCTCACTATGTCTTTGTGTTCATTGAATTTAAACTTTTTATTAACAATAATTATGGAGCCACCATGTATTGCATTTCTTCGACTGAACAAACTTCCTGCCGAATGATTCTTAAAATTGAACATGCACTGATAGTCTCTAAGCCAGTGTTCGGTTATGCAAAGAATATCAATTTTATAACAATTCAAGAACAATTCAATCTCCAAATCTTTGCCCATCATTCCTTGGATGAAACCTCCGAAATTCCGGAACTCTCACTAGGCGGACGAAACACAACAGTACCAAGTGTCATTATTTCACGCCGGATATTCGTGAGCTGCAACCCAGCGTGGCTCTACCACCGTCAGTGTCACTCATTTAGCAGCATCTACGATCGCGAGTAACTTTAACCCAACCCAAAAGCAGTCCTCTTTCATAGTCCACTTTTAACCAAACTGCGACTGCACATGTGCTCAGCGTGACAGGTGGAGAGCCCATCGCCGCTCTTAGCTGTTGGAGGTATATGCAGTCTTTAGTCCGTTAGTCGCCTATTACGACACCCAAGGGAAGAGAGGGGCTGGTAATATTCTTTTACCGTTACGCGACGCGGTTATATTTTGTACAAAAACATTGTTGCCGGTAGTCTTCCGATATTAATATTCATTTCTAATAATTAAGATTCCTAACGTAACGGCACTTTGCAAATCTGTTTGTTCTGTCCTAGCATGCATTTCCCAGGCCCGTATTAAGTGTGCCAAGTACCGACCAAAATGGCGCCTACCAAAATGTTTGCACATCAGCCTGAAACTCCTTTCGCCGCTACTCATTTAATTTCGTACGTGTACTGTACCGCCACGACGCAAGTACCTTCAGCTAACAAAAATTCTCGCACAACCCAATTTCAATTCTCAACCTTGTCTCCTCACAGTAAGGTTTAAATTCACAAATGCCACTGTCAAAATTGGTACATCGTATAACGCATTTGCATGTGTGGACTTTATTAAACGAAATAATGCCATGAATACGGCAGCGCGCTGTAATAAGCGAACTGAATGCGGCCCTGCGTCGCGTCGCGACGTCTCAGCTGTCTTATTAAAGTAGCTGCAAAGCTTAACATCATAAGCAATACAGACTCCTCGAAAGCCTTTTTGCGTCACTATTGCGCTTTCCAAAAGGCAGATCAGGTTTATAGCTCGACAACCTGTGCCTCTTCCGAAATACAGATAATAGTAAAGTGTGGCGTATAATATTGCAATGTCCCACATCTAGGAAGGCTTCCATTGAAATCAAGTCTTCTGATAGGTATTAGTGTAATCACCACGATTCCCAAATGGGGCTTTGTGATCACAAACCCGGGCTCTGCATCGAAAAAACAGAAACATACTTTCCTCGAACTGGGAATTAAACCCGGGACCACCGAGTTTCGGGCTGAGCGCTTAGTCACACGGTCACTGAAGTAATCTGTGTGTCCACAGATACGACCCAAATAAATACAATTACCAACGTAGAAATAATTACCATCTACTTTATAGATCGCCCATAACCGTCCCACTGTTGGGATCAAGCCATCCCACTTAGACTATAACATTTAAATACTCACCACGCTAACCCAAACCCATGCGGGTGAGTGTTAAGAGGAAACACTACGTCGACGTGGCATGCAACATTCTCATACAAAACACAGAAAAACGTTATAAGAGGAAACACTACGTCGACGTGGCATGCAACATTCTCATACAAAACACAGAAAAACGTTTGGTAGTCCCCTGTTTCCTCCTTCAGGACTCGACCAATTTTATATTACTTTTTCAGTATCGGTTAAAGAAAGACATTTTCTGTTGTTGCTGTATGTTTGTATGTTTGAGTTTTTTGCATTAAGTCATTTATTAAATTACCAGAAGCCTTAAAAATTTAGCAAAATCACTCCGTTTTAAGGCGTCTTCAGAAACATTAAGTGGCAAGTTTAAAAAAAATCAAACATACAGATATAGAAAATCTCTTTCTTTAACCGATGCTGAAAAAGTAATAAAAATTGGTCCAGTTCTGAAGGAAGAAACAAGGGACTACGTAACGTCGTTTTTCTGTGTTTTGTATGAGAATTTTGCATGCCACTTCGACGTAGTGTTTCTTCTTATGAACGGACATTGCTAACCTTCCATACATTGTTGGCCTTATCAATGCACAGCTATGAAATTATGCTCGTTGTTTTGTAAATAAGTCATTAATACTCAGCTGGGCTTTCTTTAAAAACGGAAAATTATGAAAATCGTAGAATCACGTATCACATTTTGAGGTTACAATATATTTTGATTCCGTTTACGTAGCTATTTTAGTAATGTTAATCAAATCATCAAAAAATATAATAATAATAATTACAAGTACCTACTTACTTACCTAATAGTAAATAATAAATACTAGTCTGTAAATTAATATAGGTAGATAGGTACCTCATGAAAGCATACAAACTTACTTAAAAAATCATGCACTTCAAAAAAAAAGAATTTTGTCTCATAGCAAAGCAAAATAATAATATGCTTACCTGACGGGGTGCCAACCATTGTTGTATGCAGCGAAAAATCTGCTCATTTTCCATGGAACCACCAGCAGAATCACAATTAACACAAACACCTTCCATTTCGTTTTGTGGGTAGCAAAAGTCCGTTGTCAATGCAAAGTTATCGTTCGAGCAGATCACAAAGTCCTTAGATGAAAGCCGTGGTATGTATGTTACTGCAAGATATATCGGAGTCCAAAAGAATAGCCAAGTTATTAAAAGAAATCCAGAAATATACATAAAAACACACTACACAACTACGGGAGCAAAAGTGAGCGAGTGAGCAGAAATAAGGAGGTAGGTATTGAAGAGCTACTGTAGAATCAATACGGTTAATTGAACTAACTAATCAGGAATCAATTATGTTCTACATCGATCGAAACGCTATTGTTATGTTTTTTGGCAATTGTTTTTATATATTTTGATATATTTCGATATCATGTATATGTATTTCAACAAAGTTATGACACAATTTGATAAAAAATAAACAGTTGGAACATCACTTACTTACGCTGTTGACATTGAAATGACAGCAATGTAGATCTCAGCAAATTGTTTAGTATTTAGATAACTTTTAATTATTAGTTTCAAACCACAGGTTGTCTGTTTACTACGGATAACTGATATAAATGTAAAAAAATAAAAGAAGAATTATAATGCGGGATACTTGTTTGTGCGTGTTAACGGCCAAAATCGTCGATGTCCTTTACAACAACCGCGACTATGGATTTATTGTTCGATCCTTACATTTTAAATTTGAGATAACTTTATTCTCATAAGGATATAATATTGACTTACATGAGAACACATTTAATCTATAATATAAAAAAACCGGCCAAGTGCGAGTCGGACTCGCCCATGAAGGGTTCCGTAGCAGCAAGTAACGTCATATAAAAGTTCTTTTAGTTCGTTGTAATTTTGATCGATGTTTTAATAATAGTGTATTTTTATAATTAATTAATTTATGACGTATTAAAAAAACTAGCCAACAACAACGCAACGATGCAACGTTGTTAAGTCGATTGGCGATATATCCAAGTGTTGAGGTGTCTCTACAATGCCAATGGGATGTGATATCCTCAAAACTATTCACAAATGCCTTAGAGGATATGTTTAATACGCTGGATTGGAAAGGACGTGGCATCAACATCAACGGAGAATACATCCCACACTTGCGATTTGCAGACGACATCGTCATCATGGCCGAAACGTTGCAGGAGCTACAACACATGCTGAACGGCCTAGCTGATTCTTCTCAACGCATCGGTCTGCGGATGAACTTGGACAAAACCAAGGTTATGTTCAACGAACGTATCGTCCCGAAACCGATTGCAATACAAGGCAGTGCTCTCGAAGTTGTTAAAAAATACGTCTATCTCGGGCAAATTTTACAGATGGGTAGAAACAACTTCGAGAAAGAGGCCAACAGAAGGATACAGCTGGACTGGGCTGCATATGGGAAACTACGTCGGGTCTGTACGTCGCCAATTCCGCAATGTCTAAAGACGAAAGTCTTCAATCAGTGCGTCCTACCCGTCATGACATACGGAGCCGAAACGTGCACACTGACGGTAGGGCTGGTTCACAAGTTTAGTCGCTCAGCGGGCTATGGAAAGGGCTATGCTCGGTGTTTCTCTGAGGGATCGGATTCGAAATGAGGTGATCCAGCAGAGAACCAAAGTAATCGACATAGCCCACCGGATTAGCAAGCTGAAGTGGCAGTGGGCCGGCCATATCAGTCGCAGAACCGATGACCGTTGGGGTAGACGAGTTCTGGAGTGGAGACCGCGTATCGGCAAGCGTAGCGTAGGACGCCCTCAGACAAGGTGGAGCGACGATCTTCGCAAGGTAGCTGGCAAGAGCTGGATGCGAGTGGCCGCGGATCGTGCTCAGTGGCGTGTTCTTGGAGAGGCCTATGTCCAGCAGTGGACGAGTATAGGCTGATGATGATGATGAAAAAAACTAGTTACTAGATTTCGTTTAAACCAAATTTCCGTAGAAGTTTGCATGCTAATGTACATTATTTATTTAGTTTAGTTTTATCATTCTCTTATTTTAGAAGTTACAGGGGGGACACACATTTTAATCTTTTGGAAGTGTCTCTCGCGCAAACTATTCAGTTTAGAAAAATAAACCGACTTCAAAAAAAAAAATAAGATAAAAAAACACAATCAAAAACTCACTAAAAAGCAAAAAATAAACTTAATACATTATTAGATAAAAATAGCATATTTATCTACATATTCATGATTATAATATCTAAACAAACAAAATCTTACTTACTTATGTTACTTACATATAAACACGTATTTTATATTCTACAAGTACTTATACTATAACCTATTTATTATAAAATATTAATATTTACATATTATGTGATAATTCTTGTCTAAACCTATTACTTACCTATTAATCTATTTAAAATATTAAATGTATGTGCTACCTATCTGTGTGTTTGAAGTCGGTGCCAAGCCATAGGTATGTTGCATGCAGAGTGCAAGGTGGTGCAGGCCCGCTGCGGTCGGACGCAAGGCGCGAGTGTGCGGGTGGGTGGGGGCGGTGCTCGCGCTGAGCGATCCAACTCCAACCCAAAGTGGCAGACACATGCGGGCAGACGTCGTTAACGGTCGCTTTGTATGCTATTAAATTTTGATGCGTTATTGTTGTTCCTGATAGATTTCTATAGTTTGAATGTTCCTTACACTTGTTTTTGTTGTTGTTCTCTGTCTTTGATATTTATATATTTTTTTAATATTATTAGGATTTCGGTTTCGTTTAATCTAAAATACTAGGTCATCGATCGCGTGCTCATATGTCAACAGTCGACGAGGGGCCTGCCTCGATACGTCTACGTCGAGCTGCAAGTCAGCAATTTCAGCGCCGTCTCCGATACCACCCGAGCCGAGCCGAGCGTCGCCGGCACAGCTGTCAGCCGCGAGCGCAGTCTTTATGCCCCGCGAGCCTGCCGCCAACGCCGCCGCCGCCCCGCTGCCTGCATTGCCGACCGTGACGACGCATGCGCCTATCACGTGTGCGCCCGTCAACTATCGACGCCGCGATTTCGCCGCTGTTGTTACGGCCAATACAAAAATACGGTCGCAGCAACCTATTGCCGAGGCAAAGGCCACTTTACGAAACGTCGCACACCCGGACCAAGACGAGGATGGCTTCGTCGAGATTCGAAGCAAGAAGCGTTGCGCGAAATGGGACGATTAAGGTTTTTTAAAATTATTAAAAAAAAATAATCTGTTATTTTCTTATATTCTCCATCCAAATTTACGAGTCCCCCCTTTCTCGTACAAAACACCCCAGTAACTGTGTAAAGCCAATAAACCAAAATAAATACAAGTTAATATGGGCAAGTACAAATGCACAACTCCTTAACCGTCAGGAGTTGAGGAATTGTACCTTCCATCATCAGCTTACCTGAATAACTTGATAGTACACAACTAGCCTTCTATAATATAATATATAATATATAAAGAATAATCCCCTAACTCGTAATCGTTGAGGAGTTGTGTCTCCCATCATCATCAGATCAGCAATGTCATCAAATGATGACTACAAGAAGCAAATATATGATCATTTAGAAATCACATGAAATACATAGGAACGTGCCTATAAAATTTGAAGGTGTCCCTCGATTTCCCTGGGATTCTATCATCAGATCCTGACTTGGTGGCAATGGGACCGCCTCAGAAGTATGCTCTTTCAAACAAAAAAGATTTTTTAAAATCGGTTCACAAATGACGGAGATATCGGTGGACATACATAAAAAAAAAACATACACGTCGAACATAGAACCTCCTCCTTTTTTGAAGTCGGTTATAAATGACATTAGAAACCTTAATATCATTTTTGAAAACCTATCCATAGATATCCCCCCACACGTATATTTTTGAGTTTCAGTTCTAAGTATGTGGAACCCCCAAAATTTATTGTTTTTTTTCTATTTTTGTGTAAAAATCTTAATGCGGTTCACAGAATACATCTACTTACCAAGTTTCAACAGTATAGTTCTTATAGTTTCGGAAAAAAGTGGCTGTGACATACGGACGTACAGACAGACATGACGAATCTATAAGGGTTCCGTTTTTTGCCATTTGGCTACGGAACCCTAAAAATGATTCGCTGAATGTGTTGCTAAGCGCAAATCTCGAGAGCAGCTGAACCAATTTCGCTAATTCTTTTTTTATAATATTCCTTGAAGTACGAGAATGGTTCTTACGGAGAGAAAAAAATTAAAGGATCGAAAATTTAAATTTAACTCCCTGTCACGGGGTACAGGGTGTTCATGCAGACGGAGTCGCGAGCGGGCTGCTAGTATTACTGATTCAGACAAACCATGGACCACCAGGTCACCGATCATGGGTTGCCTGAAGTTAGCTGCGCTTCGCAGCGTTTAAGCCTTATGACTCAAATTACTTATGCTATATACTCACCGAATGATGCGATGGTTGACCCGCCTTGCAACCTTAGGAGAGGACAGAGGTGCTCTCACCTCTGTCCTCTCAAGAAAACAGGATGGTTGCAGCCGCTGGGCTGCAACCACCATTGCCGTGATGCGGTGTGACGCCTGCCTAGTGGTAGCGTGCCTTGCCTGCCGACTCTTCGAAGGCTCGTCCAAATCGCCTCCGTACACACGTCCGTTCCACCGACCCGTGCACACCCAGTCCTCAGGCCTCCGATGGCCTGGTAGTACCACGAGTACTCACAATAACGCGTGCTAATCCGCCAAGGATTTGCGACATATACGCTGCCGCCTGCGTTCGTCCGTCCGATTTAATAACTACCGCAGCCTCCGATGGCTGTCTACCAGCGGGTCTATCGGCTAAAAAATATGACATGGGCTTCAATTGACATTTGAAGCCCATATATGAAGTTGGCGGTATCGCCTAACTACCTTAACTTCATATTTTTGACGAAAGCAATAGAGTGAATGATTGGCTTCATTTTCCTATACGATTAGACAGAAGTCGGTATCGCGTAAAAATTAAAAAAAAAAATAGCCGGATTGTAATGTCAAATGAAGCCAGGAGCAAAGTTGTCATTGACTTCAATTTTGAAACAACTGTTTAACTCGACTTGAGTATAAAATTTGCTTTTTTAACTTCTTTATTACTTAATAGACTTAATTTCGGCTGTATGCCGTCATCACGAGCGATCTGCCTGAAACGGAGTGAGGCGATGGAGCGGTAGATACTGCGGGATTCTAGCAGCTTGTGCCCGAAACTTCCTTTGTTTCGTCATTTCGTCTCTCGAAGTCGCAATTTACTTCTCTATGTGAAGACATTATTCCACTTCTACCAAGTAATCGGAGGTGTACAGCCGTGCGCCCGGAGATTAAGGTAAGGATTCAGCAAATAGACCCACTTAGACACTCACCTTATTTAATTCAAAATTTTATTGATCTTACTGTTAAAAAAATATTATGTTTCAGGTTTTAGCTGCATTGCATTTTTATGCAAGCGGTGGTTACCAGCAGAATGTCAGGAATGAAAGGTCCCTTGGCCTCTCACAGGCTACAATGTCTGAGTGCCTTGCAGAGGAAACCAATGCCCTTAATTCTCCTCTAATCTTGAGAAAATATATACATTTTCCAAGATCTCAGAGTGCACAAGCAGCTGTATATCACAAAGGTATGTTGTATGCATTCATTGGTTAATACAACTTTAATAAATAATAATAATATAAAAATAATGAAATAAACTTTATTTTCTCATCACAAACACATGTAAGTATTCAATCTTTGTTACAAAAGTAGTAAAGATTTGTTATGATTGCTGTTGTTTTAGATTCATGGAGAAATTCGGTTTCCCTGGAGTTTGGGATGTGTGGATGTTACACACTGTGCTATCATCCAGCCCAAGGATGACGAGGAGGCTTATTTTAATAGAAAACACTACCATTCTTTGAATGTGTTGGTTGTAAGTATACCCAGTCAAGATGATCCTTTAAATACTCGTAAACAATTTACATTGTTTAGGTATGTGACTCAGATCTACGTATACTTCATGTAAATGCGGCATTTGGTGGTGTGAGTCATGATTCCTCTGTATGGAATGCATGTCCTGTAAAGGAAGATATGCAGCGGCTTTATGAAGAAGGCCACCACTTTTGGCTTTTAAGTGTGTGGCTTTGTATGTTTCTACTACATAATAAAATTTTTACTTGAATCATGGATAGAATACAAAACTTAGTGACATTATGTACAATTATACATGATAGAAATAGAAATAGGCAAACAATCTGTAGCAACATAAATGGAAGTAAAGGTAGTTTGTTTTTAAAAAGTCTGTCATTGAATTGAATTATACAAGTATTACCATATGCCATGGAGACTTTTAGCAAAGGCCATGGCCATTTACCCATGAAAGTGTCACCTGTTTTATGAAGCCTAAACTAGGGACGGCAAGCTTATTTTTCCTACGAGTGTTTAAGTTATGAAGATCACAATTTTTAACAAATGTCTTTTCATACATAAAGTTTTCAAAAATAAATTGTGATGCAATAGTTACAATATCGATTTTTTTAAACTCTTCTTTGTGAGTACCTAGACTTGAGGTTGTATAATATGGCGCGGACTGCTCTTTTCTGTAGAATAAATACATCGTCAATATTAGCAGTGGAGCCCCACAAGAGTAAGCCATAAGACATCACACTATGGAAAATGAACTACTGTTGCCGTCTCAACATCAGTTAGAAGCCTTATTTTCTTAACTGCGTATGCAGCGGAACTCAGTCTTCCTGACAAGGTATCAATATGTGGGTCCCATTGTAAGCGTGAATCGAGTTTAATGCCTAGAAACACAGTAGAATCTACTAATTCAACTACATTATCTTTCATCTTAATTTGTGTGCTGACCTGTTTTACAGTAGGTAAAGAAAATTTAACACACTTTGTTTTTGCTGAATTCAGTAATAAATTATTAATAGTGAACCAACGTAATACCTTTGAAAGTGCACTACATAAATAGCATACAAAAAGAACAACTATCGATAAAATTACAAAAAGTGATGGACACCTTTTAAATCAAACAAAGAACGGCAAGACAACTGCTTTAAGCACTAGCTCACAGCGAACTGTCTGCGCTACGATCTCGCTGCCATGTGTTGCCGTCCCTTCCATGCTACGGCAATAATCACGCCATAGGTTAACAAATAACGTCAACAAATACATTTAAATAATATCAGTAACATGATATTTCAAATAAATCATTAAATAACCATTAACCACAGTTATAACGTTATTATTAAGAAATATTGTTAACACCTTACACCATTGCCAAAAGGCACAGATAATAGCCATGAAATTTGTATGAAACTTTTTATGGCGTCGTCGGTCGTCCGATTTGCTTCTAATTTTACAGAAATTTTGTTTATAACTAAATAGAATAATATAGTTTACTAAGGGCCAATTTATCAATCCTCGGATAAAACTTATCCGTCTGATGAAATATTACGCGATGTCACATAAACAAAAATTAAAGACATGATTATTATTTATGACAAAACATTTTCAAATTTTTTTCAAATTACTCCGAAACTGAATAAGGCAAACAAATTGATTGACAAAATAAGGAGTTTTGATATAAAAGTTAGAATTAAATAAGAAGAATGGTTTTATTATATTAACACCGTCATATTAAACATCAAGTACGAAAACACTCCATCGATGTGGTCTGTGGCGTACATGCAGTCACTGTTTGCGACCTCATTTCAATACATAATTCTTTGTATTGTTAACTTTAAAAGAAAAATGATGTGCTGTATCCATAGATTGTACAAAATACATAAATGGACGTGTTGGTGCCATGAAAAAATTTCACTTCTAAATAACTTTAAAATAATTTATTACAAAAGTTCTAGAAACATTACTGCGTACGATAACACAGAAGCATAGCAGCATGCTTTTAATAATAGTTTGTTCTCTTGTCTAAAGAGGGCGCCGGTGTTGTTTTTTAAATATGTAAAAACAACGCCAATTGTACATATAACAACTTAGAAAATTTTAAATACAATTTAAGTAGATTATTTTAAATGTTTATTAAAATTTAGTTTAATTGTTTCTAACATTATTTTTAATGATGCCATTTGTTGCGGAGAAGAGTATACATACAGACTGAATATACAGGGCCTCGGTATATTGCACTAAGTTATGAAAGTACACTAGCGACCTCAAGCATGAAGCAATAAACAACGCGTCGCTACATACAAAAATAAAACATATTAAGAGGCCTATTACATCTCAACTGTGATTTTTGCGTAAAATGGCCAATTTTGGCGTTATGGATCTCAGAAACAAAAACACATTAACAATTATGACTTATTGAATAGTGTAGAATAGCTATTGGCATAGTGCGTAGCGGCCTCGCTTTTTGTAAATTTTGCTTTACTTATTAATTAAACCCAACATTGCAGATAAATATTTGTATAAAGTGCGCGAAGGCACTTTATACAAAGAACTCATCGATTGAACTACTGTTCTAAAAAAATAAAATAAAAAAAATATAATGTTATCTCTTATATAGTCGAATAGTGCGTAGCGGCCTAGAAAGATAGGAAAAAAATCTTATTCTAAACCAAAAAACTTCGAAAATCGCTATAAGTTAACTGTGAATTTCTCCTATCTACGATAATGTTATTGAGCAAAATTTATACCAGAGTAATTGTTACTTCATGAGGAATAAAAATTAAATGTGGACGCTGACAGTGGGGCTGGTCCACACGCTGAAAGTCGCTCAGCGCGCTATGGAGAGAGCTATGCTCGGAATTTCCTTGAGAGATCGAATCCGGAATGATGTTATTCGTCAGAAAACTAAGGTGTTCGACATAGCTCAAAGGATTAGCAAACTGAAGTGCCAGTGGGCCGGCCATGTTTGCCGAAGAACCGACAACCGTTGGAGCAAACGGATACTGGAGTGGAGACCGCGTTTAGGCAAGCGTAGTGTAGGACGCCCTCCGGCGAGATGGAGCGACGATCTACGGAGTGTAGCTGGCAAAAACTGGATGAGAAGAGCCGAAGACCGGGCTCAGTGGCGCGTCTTGGGAGAGACCTACGTCCAGCAGTGGACTGATATAGGTTGATGATGATGATGATGAAAAATTAAATAATGAATTTATTATCCTATTTCGATATAAACGATAAATACAACTGCAAAATTACTACAAAATGCGATGCAAAAATGGGTATTTTACGCAAAAATCATATTCGAGATGTAATAGGCCTCTTAAATATTAAATATATTTCACACCTAATTACATTTTTTATCTAGGTGCTAAAATATTCCGCAATACGGCTATTAACGCCTCCCCAGTGGCCTGTCTGGCAGCCGTTGACGCCACTTGGGCAGCTGTAGCGGCTTCCTGTGCAGCTGTAGCTGCTCGGGTCGCACGGGTATGCTCCCGCAGGGCCGCTACCACCTCACTCGAGCTGGCCGCCTGCGACTCCCTCAGGGCAGTCGCTTCTGCCACAACTGCCCGGTTAGAGGCGGCCATGTCCCGGGCGCAGAGAGCCAACGTCTCCAAAGAAGCCGCCTGGCGCTCTTCGAATTCGACCGCCCACTGTGGAGGCTGCGCTTCACCTGAAAAACCGACTTCAAAATGAGGAGGAGAAAATAAATAATAATATATGTTAGGAAAGTAGAAAAGTGAAGTAGAAATATCATTTGATGCTTTTATGTTTGTTTTTTGAATTAGGTTTTCGTTTTCAAAAATAAGTAATTGTTCATGTACTCCGCGAACTATCAAGGCGCGGGCGCCGTCGTCAGAGGTGTTTCTAAAAAATATTAGTATGTCACTGAGGTACAATACTGTCGTTGCAGAAAAACCAAATAAAACAGAAATATTAATTTAATTCATTGTACACTATATCTCCCCACGTGCTGTTGTGCGTGCGTGGGAGGCCTGTGCTCAGCAGTGGGACGTTTATAGGCTGATGATGATGATGTACACTATACTAATGTCCTATTTACTTGCGCCATTTACTCATGACAATATGACTTAGTGAGGACATGACCTAGTGGCACTAGATGTTAAATTACAAGTTTTCTATAAATATGTAAACCCAAAGGTGTTTGACATAAAGACAGATTAAAAAATTACCTGAGTGCAGTTAGCGCGGTGTATAATTTATTTAGCCATACACTGGTGGCGGAGAGGGCGACGCAGGTGGCACTACAGGTGGTGGTGGCGGGGGAAGGTCGTCGGACTGAAATTTATATAGTAAACACTTGGGTTAATAAAATTGCCTATCCCGCTATTGCAATATCATTATCTGTCACACTCACTGTAGTTACTAACTTTGTACTAATATTAAAAGAAGCAGAAACTACTAACATCATAGGGAATTTGGACTCCATCATGCCCGTCAACCGCCACACTCGAAATTAAGCTGAGGATTCTCTCCTCTACATCTGTCAGCTTAATCTGAGATGGTGGCCCGCCACCAGTCCCCCGTGCATGCACACTCCGTGCATGTGCCCTCTTCCGCACGGCATATTTCTTTAAATTATTCCAAACATTAAGTAAAAACAATGACATGACTTATATTGTTTTCTTAGGTTTACATGAACACTACACATTGAAATGAACCACTTTTTAAGGATGAACTCGCATATATTATACCACAAACCCTGTAAAGGGTTTGAAATGTCAGGACTAAAAATAAAACTTTATATGTAGTTAATAAACATGAGTTCATTTATAAAAAGTGTTTCATTTCAATTATTTGACTCCTTTGCACTTTGCATACAGTTATACCAAAAAGTTGTTGTTAATTATTGTTAAGCTAATAAAAGTAAAACATAATAAGTTAGACTTTACCATTACGCAATAAATTGAATAGGCATGTAAAACAATGTGATAACTTTTTTGCAAAGTTGTTAAGTTTGTAAAAAATAAAACACAATATGTTAGTAGGAGACAAGCATTGTGCAGTGGATAAGCTACTTACGTCCCTCCATTTGGTGCCACTTTAGTGGCGCCAACGCCAACAGAGTTTTGCTGGGTCGCCAGCCGCTCCCACTTGTCGCGGACCTGCAGCTTTGCTAGGGGGCCGGTGTTCCAAAGCCGGCCACTAGCGAAACCGTGGTCCGCCTCCATGGCATCCAAAAGCATTTGAAGCTGCTGTTCACTTATAATTTTGCGCGCTGGCATTCTGTCTGAAACATTACAATAGGAACCGTAAATAGTACAAACGAAAAGTTGGAAAACAACTACATTTCGTAACTACTTATTCTCGTTGTTGAATAATTTCCGCAATTAGTTTTATATGTAATGAAATCTCGGAATGAAACTTATGTACTTACTTCTCTTTCAAATATATTTAATTGAACTTTTGAAATCGTTTTTTTACCCAAGCCAAGTCACAAAGCAGCACAGACAGACGTCAAAGTCAGTCAAATATTCGCGCGCTTCGATAGTAAACCACAGATTATCGTATCAAACCACGAGCCGCGTTTTGATCGTCATTTTTTTGCTTTTTCTTTCTAACTTATTGATGTTATCGAGCATAAGAGGTAAAGTTTTGATATTTAACCTAGTTTTTATAAGTTTTTGTTTACCCTAACACAATTTAAAGCCAAAAATCTACATGTAATACGATTAAGAAAAAAAAGCAGAAATTTTATACAACTGATACAACGATACAACGTAACCATCATTCACTCATTAACTTCATTTCCATACAGAATTTAAGGCGATACCAACAGGCTGAAGCCCATGTTAAGGACATTGGCTTCGATGAAGTTCATTTACACTGGTTGTCTGGCAGAAATCGCTTTTAAGCGATAAGACCGCCACATTGTAACTTTGTATTTTTGCTCTTTTATGTCTAATGTAAATGTTTGTGTTATGTTACAATAAAAGTATTGTCTATCTGTCTATCTATCTATCTACATTGGCTTGGATTTTTTAGGCGATAGACCCGCAGGAGATGATTATGATTCAAGCCAATTTCTTGCTATTTCACAATCTCACGCGCCGATGCGTGATGAGTTTTCCCAACTGAACACATCGAATTTTCAATAAACGCGAGCGCGGGTCCTGCCGTCAGGACTACATACGCAACCAATTCTCGCGGGGTTTTCCAACCGATTTTCGAAGATGTGACGCTGTACCACCGATGGAATTCAAAACCAGCAAACTGTAAGCAGACCGCCGTCCGCCATTATCCAAAACCAACCATTAATAATCTCAATGACATACTAATGTCAATGTCAACTGACAGTTTTTTTTCTATATTTTCTCTGTCTTTGTAGCAGGCAAAGTACCACTTCCATACTGCCTTTGGTTTTAATTAATTACATTAAATAACTTAAGTTGAACAAGCTGAAAAAAACACACAAAAAAAAACTGTTTAAGTTTTGATCAAATCGAAAATATTTTCGTAGTGTACGTTTAAGTACTTACATTTTGGATTATCTTAAAGCCACTGAGCACTTCCGTATCATGTGCATTAACTTTTACATTACTCATAAATCTCCGGCACATGTCATGTCTTGTACTTGTACAAGACCTGACAACACAGAACGACAGACAACCTGCCAAGCCATACGTAGCTGCAACTATAAAGTAACACTAAAATTACCACTAAGACACTTTCGTTGTCGACTGTAATAATAACTTGCAAGAAGTGTCACTAAATAGGTGTTTTCAAAGTAAGTGATAACAATTCAAAAAAAGTTTTATCAACATTAAGGGCATAATAAAACACGACATAATTCCAAGCTCTCATTATCTCGTCCCTATTTCGGTCTGTAATCTTGCTTATTTATTATCGTAAAGTAACGTTATCATTAGAAATAATTCGAGAAGCAATTAATATTTGAGTAGCCAACCGAGCTCGTAGCAAGTCTGCCTGCCGCCGCGCTACGGGCTACGGCGTAGCGGCGGCCGTAGCAGCGGCAGTGTATTCCGCGAGCGCGCCCCGACCGCCCGCGCGCTACGAGACGAAGCGATGACCTGCGAATACGATATATTCAATTATTAACATATAAGTGTAACGTAACATTAAGTTTAATAAATTGTTGCTATTAATTGTTGTTGATAAGAATTATTGTGTCAAATTATTGTGATCCTGAATACCTCGTAGTCAGTGTTAGATGTTAATCGGTATATAGTTTATTAAGTGAATATTGGAAGAAATGATCAAGATGAAACGGATTTGTCATCTCATCTTTCGCCTACTGTTCCTGCTTGACGGTGAGTTTAATTAATAAGTATTTTTATTTTTTGTGATTAGTGTTATTATAATAGAAAAAGATAATTGAGATTCTGGTAACATTAGCGATAATTATAATAATCAGGTTTAGGAGTTTGAAAAATCCCTAACCACTTCCGAAAGTGCTTTTGGATATTGACAGATTGCGCACCTGATCTAATAACTAAAATAGAATAAAATTGGGACCGGAACGAGAGGTTAATACTATATAATACTGTAACAAAAGCTTAATTCGGCCAGCGGCGGAAGATTACGGGTTTACGAAAGGTCAAATTAGTGTTATTAACAAGATAACTAAGATACAACGTGAAATAATAAAAATACGAAATACTTTTATTGCGAAAAAATATTTTATTATTAAATTTAATTAAAATTGCGAAAAATTATTTTATTATTTTTTAATTAATAATAATTATTTTAGATAAATAAACGAACAGAGGTAACACAGCTGTAAACTACTTATAACTTAGTGTATTAAAAATATTCAAATTTATTTTGGTTTTTCTTTATTAACAAAACTTATGTTTTTTTGTAACTATATTACATTACTATTATTAATAATTACTGTTAGTAACACATCTTACATACATTTACCCCTGTTTCATGAAATTATTGGTCACCATTCTTCTATTTTTAACCTAAGATTTCCATAAACCTAAAAATATTCACACATAAGATACAAAATATTTTGAATCCTGTGCTATGTTGTTATATATAAAAGGACGTGTTTTTTTTCAAATGAACGTCGGAACACGAGCGGGTCTTAATGGCGGCAGGGTTTCGTTCTCATTACGTTTTACTTAATACATATATGTTCCATTATACATGTTTTTCCTTTTGTGCGACTCGTGACCACGGATTAACCAGGGCTGAGGCTTTCACACTTTTAATTACATTGAATTAATTAAAAACAGAATTGTCTATTCTTTTAAGGTGATAATGAAACGTTGAAAAAATGTTTACCTTACGTGGAAATCGAATCGTGCTTACAGCTTGGTGGCGGAGTAGTCACCACAGCCACCCGGTATGCCGTAGACGTGGGTTCGATTACCACCTGAGGGAACCGTCTTTTCAACGTTTCATTTGTCTTCCCCCCTCCCTTCCCTTGGGTGTCGTAAAAGGCGACTAACGGACTAAAGACTGCACATGCTTCTAACAGCATAGAGCGGCGATGGGCTCACCACTCGTCACGCTAAGCTACTAGTCGCTATTTGGTGAAAAGTGGACTATGGTAGAGGAGTGCTTTTGCGGTCCTCATTGCCTAGTCTCTGACTAACCCTTTGGGGATAATAGTCGTGATTTATGTATGTCATTTGTCTTCAGTATATTTTATTTTGCAGTAAAATGACAAAAAATACAATTGTTTCATGAATTTCTGGTTGTGTTTGGTGTGGGGTGTCAGTAAAACGGTAGTTATGTTACGAATTGTGATTAGTATAGCTTTGTTAAGTGTGATTTTGGTTTTTCACAGCATTAGGGTCAGCAGTGTGCGACTTTTACTAAAGTTTATCCACCGTTATTAAGCTGCAATCACCTTATTATGACCAGTGCCGCACGCTAGCTTGAAAATCACATACATGCATAAATAGATTCATGCCTATTATCTCCAAAGGGTTAGTCACCTTGTCGCCTAATAGCCTTGCCCATAGTCCACGTTTCACCAAATAACTAATTTACATATGTTCGGCATGACAGGTGGTGAGCTCTATGCTGTTGGATGTATGTGTAGTCTATTGTCCGTTAGTCGCCTTTTACGACACCCAAGGGAAGAGAGGAGTTGGTAGTATTCCTATAGTGAGCCGCTATACTACACGGCTGTTGCTTGACAATTGATTAATTAATTAATTAAACAGGTCCTAATCGCTGCTATTGTCTAATCACGTACGACGTAAGGACACCAATCACCTGTTTAAAATTAATATAAGCTCAAGAGCACTGACGAATTTGGCATAATTTGTTGCTTTAACAATCCTTTTATTATTTAACATCTAAAAAGCGATGAACCTATATTTATTTATTTAGACTTTATTGCCTACAGTACAGCAAATGGCGGACTTAATGCCATAAGACATTCTCTACCAGTCAACCAGATAAGATGTACAGAAATTTTTACTGGCAATGACATCTAGAGACTACTTGATTAAATTAAAAAAAATATAAATTTATAAACCAAAAATTTACATACATAAATTATACACAAAAATAATATAAATAAAAATACACATACTTAAACCATATAATAATATAATATAACATGTATAAATAAACCTAAGTGATATATTTGTCAGTTTAAGACTACTGGACAGATTTGAGAAAGTGCTCCCGTGCTAAACTCTTAAAGGCAACCCTGTTGGGAGCGTCTCTGACATCAAAAGGCAGTGCATTCCAGAGGCGAATAGCAGTAACAGTGAATGAGTGAGAAACGAACTTAGAGCTATGAGAAAGCAGAGGACTGCTTTTGCGACTATATCTGTATCGTAAGTAATGATAAGGTCGGAAGTTGAAGCGCATTTCACCAGGAATCCTCTACTTGGTAGTGATTGGCTTTTATTCTAACTGTTGGAACGTAATAATGCTTTTGACATTGTTGATGAGGCGACAGGCTTTGATCAGATAGTAGCAGCTTGTTGATTGGACTAATAACTAGGTCCACACATTTTCTTTTTCTAGTTTAGCCTCATAACAGTATCCTTACAAATCCATAAATCCACCGTTACAGGTTATACTACAGGTTATACAGGAATAAATAAAAATAGGGCAGTATATAACAGAACGCCAGGCGGTTTTCCGACAAGCACGTTAAGAAAAACACGAATTAGACGCTGCCAGCACTGAGGTACCTATTTTAAGTCAGTTGCGGCCTGCGGGCTCCTGACGCCTCTGTGATTGAAAGTGCGATTTTGGACCTTGCGGCCGCAAATACATACATACATACATATAACCACGACTATTATCCCCGAAGGGTTAGTCAGAGACTAGGCAATGCTCCTTTTACCAAATAGCGACTGCACATGTGCTGACAGGTGGTAAGCCCATCGCCGCTCTATGTTATTGTAAGTATCTGCAGTCTTTAGTCCGTTAGTCACCGTTACAACACCCAAAGAAAGAGCCCCTCTCTTTGATAGTATTTCTCTGTGGTAGTGTTCTTTCACCGCTACGCGGCACGGTTCACGGCCGCAAATCCGTGCGCAAAAAATTGCTCCTCGTTGACGTCTCTAGAGTCTCCTCGTTGACGTCTTTGTCGCTACACCAATAGTCGTAGTAACGACTGTGAGTCGTCTACTATGTAACATGGCTACCGGTTATTGCCATCATCAGCCTACAAACTGACCCATTGCTAGGCATATGCGGTGACCCAATGCGGGTTGGTGGGTTTAGCGACTCCCATCTTACGACAACGACCGGGACCAACGGCTTTACGTTCCCTAAGAAGCACGGACTGGAGAGGTTTTTTTTCACCCATCCAGTGACCCGGCATTTCTGATGTTGCTTGGCGGGCAAAATCGCAAGTCGAACTCCTCGAATGCCCAATTTTTCATTAAAAGAACTTTTTTAACACTAAGTAGTTACCTGATTGTTAATTTGAACTAACGATCAGGTAACTAATTGCTGCCAAATACGGCTTCGACAACCTTCATTTGCCTCATTTACCTACTCTCTTAACAGGTTCACTGTCCAAAAATAAAACAATAGGTTAATCAATTGTTATGGATCATATGTGGTCCGCGGGACAGTGAACCTGTTAACATATCTTTAACCTTCAAGAAAAAGTACAAAGTAACTTTAATCTAAATAAGTACGATTGATAGTCCAAATCACCCACAATTGGGATTACACTTTAAATTAATAAACAGATTCCAGTTCTAATGTTGCGGTCGCGAAATGTTCCGATGACCGGTGATTTGTTACGTAGCTAGGCGGTGGGGGCCGAAGAGTGGGGGGACTGGCAGGGATTTATTGGACTCCGTTCAGGGTGACTCCGGAGCAGATACGAGGCGGTATCAATCATAATACCGCTTTGTAGCAGATACATTTGTAACATGTAGTGGGAGATATACAATCCATGCTTCGGAAGACAGGTTAAGCCCTACAAACCTACCTCAATTGGGACAGCGTGGCATGTTAGGCTGTTTTCTAGAACAGTTACGAAAGAGGCGAGGAAACATTTACAAATAGAATGACTTCTTCGGCCGAAAGACGTTGTTGGGAGTAGTCTCTCACTAAACTTGCAACATTGTAATATTAAGGTACAATTTAAGTGCCGTGTGGCACCATTTTAATATTCTCTCTCTCGTCCGCCCCTTGCACCGAGGAATATACGCATTTGCTGTGAGTTCTGTGATTTTTCATTTTCATCGCCCACTGCGAACACCAGCCCTATACAAATTACTTCTAAAGGTGCAGCTGCAACACACGGCCACCGCCAAATTCGTGTTATTTAACATTTTCCAAGTTATGAACGGTGCCCGTCAAAATATGCCTCAAATTACACAAAAACATTTATAACATTAATATAAAGTAAAAGTAAAGTACAGCCTGCACGCTATCCCACTGCTGGGCAAAGGCCGCCATCTTGGAAATCAAGCCATCGCTACTATAGGTGGGTATTTAATCAACAAGAGTAATGTAACCTACTATCATTTGTTTTAGTTTTTTCATTACTTTATGACATAATGTTTTCTAAACACTTAGGTATTTATTATAGAATCTGATTGAGGCCATAAAATAACCGGATGAAGACATTTAAGGAAACGGAATATTTCCTTGTATGTGCTAGCACTCTAGGATACTTTCATTCTCCCAGTTCCTGTCCTACATATTTTATATAAGAAAAAATACAGGAAAAGAAATGTAATAGGGAGAATTAACGAAAATTCATAACTTGAACATGGTTAAGCTTCTTTGTTTGTTATGTTCAACTTCATAACGAATAATACACTCACAATATTTTCACGAGATATTTTGTATGTGACTTCCTTAGAGTATGGCTTAACTATTGATTGATATCTATGTAATTTATCTATTATCGAAACAAATGCAATATTTAAAAAAAAATATTTTTAAATATTTAATTAATCATATACTGGACTGAAATTTTTCAGCCAACCCACTCGCAATATATTTTTTAACACATTAAATTTGATATAAAATACTTTTCATCCATTAACCGCTCGGTGAAGGTCGTTGTATACTCGGATCCTCTACTATATACTCTAAAGTGATATCACAATAATACAAATGATTATACACGGTAATCATCAAATTAATAAAAGCATAACTATTCAAACCTATCTTGATATATTATATGAGAAGTTCATCATATAAGCCACTTACATCTTTTATAGACCTTTATTTTTATTTCAGACCGACAAAAAATATTTCTATTGTGTTTGCTTTAGTCAACGTATAACAACAAGGTTAGGTCACTAATTCCAACCATTTTCAACCAGACTTAAGCAAACGTTAATGAATTCCACTTCAAATAACAGGCTTTACTTATCTTTACCGTATTGCATGTAACACGAAAAACAATAATTGTTTTCGTTACTACGGCTAAGTAGATACTTTATTCATTTGTAACATCAAAAGATTTTTGTACCATCCAATAGAAATAAGTGTACGCCAAATAGACCTAGCAATCCGCTCAAAGGTTTCTTATGAATAAATATATTTCTTTATTTATATATTATTTAAATAACACGTTATCTTTCTTACATGTTGACAAAAGAATAAAGTAAAATATACGCCCACGGCAAAGGCAGACTCGCTTGCAGAGGAGAATTAAGATTTATGAACTACGTCTTAGAAAAATATTATATATTTATGATAAAAGTGTACACAGACAAGTTATATTCATGTTATAACCGACTCCATGTCTAGTCAATCTAGGTAGCCAGCAGATATGATTATCTAAGTCTGTTGCTAGAGCAACATTGATGTTTACATGCCTATAAGTACACATAGAATAATAATATACAATCATACATGAATTCACGTCTATTAGTACTATTACTTAGTTTGTAGAGAATTCAAAGGTATCCCCAAAGTTTTAGGCAGAGACTAGACAATGAGTACTGCAGAAGCAGCTCACGTGTCACCACACAACATCTACACAATTAAGCTTAGTGTGACAGGTGGTGAGCCAATCGCCGCTTTATGCTGTTGAATGTATGTGCAGTCCTTAGTCCGTTAGTCACCTCTTACGACACCTAAGATAAGATAATATGTGTTGGTAGTATTTTAATAATGAGCCACACACAGCTCTACTGCTTACTTACTGCCTTACCTTACTTACTGCCTTATCTTACTTACTGTCTTACCTTACTAACTGCCTTACCTAACTTACTGTCTTACCTTACTTACTGTCTTACCTTACTTACTGCCTTACCTTACTTACTGCCTAACCTTACATACTGCCTCACCTTTCTTACTGTCTTACCTTACTTACTACCTTACCTTACTTACTGCCTTACCTAACTTACTGCCTTAATTAACTTACTTTCTTTTTAATGTGTTGTGTGTATGTGTAGTGTTCGCTCTAAGTAATTAATATGGTTGGACTAAATTAGACATATGAAATATACTCGAAGAGATACGTATAAAATGTATGATAAGGGTTACCGAACTAACCTCTTAATCACATGCGATAATTTTAATAATGCAAGCGAACCACACCATTTTTGTACTGTAAAGTAAGTTATTAATAAAAAAATAACTTTAGAATAAGAGCAATGGCAAAGTGTTTGGCTCGATGTCCGAGGTAGGTACTGCAGTTGAATTCATTGGTCGGGAAAAAAGTGTTGGTATTCTTATGCGATCACCAACACACAATTAGCAAGCATGGCGGTTACTTAGCCATCACTTGTAGCTAGGACATAATTTTAAAAATGAATGCTTAAGGCGAGTCCTTTCGAGCGCTTTTCTCTTTCTCTCTAACGGTACGACGACGGTACGGGACGGGTGTTACAGCGAAGCGGCGCAAATAGGCGCATTTTATAGGTTTTTTGCCTATTTTTGACTTTATAGGATTTAATGAATTAAAAAAGTTATCTGTAGTACTTCAAAAGAAATATTAACATGTAAAAAATATGTTTTTATTTTTAATGGAAGAAATCATCCGTTTTAGACTTTTATTTTGCCCTGTTTTCGGGATTTTTTATAATCGAGTAAAGTACATCTAATCGCGTAACAAATTAGCATATTTTTAGGCAATATCCTGTAGTTTATTATATATTTTTTATACGAGCGTTTTAATAGTAAATACATAAACTATTTGATCTAGCAAAACAGTTTTGATCGCATATCCTCGGTGACTCGCCTTAACGGGTAATATATATTTTTTATATATAAGAAGGCGGCAAACGAGCAGGCGGGTCACGTGATGGAGAGCAGTCACCGCCGCCAATGGACCAGAGCAAAACCAGAGAAGTCGCATATGCGTTGCAGACCTTTAAAAAAGAAATAGGGTTAAGGAAGGAATAGGAATTGTGAGGGGGGGGGGGGGACTCCGGAACTCTCACTGGCCGGACGAAACACAATAGCACCAAGTCCCATTATTTCACGCTGGATATTCGTGAAAGGGTGGTATTACCCCGAGCGAGCCGGCCTAATGCGTGCTGCAACGCAGCGTGGCTCTACCACTCAGTGAGGGCAATACACGCTATTTACTTTTAATAGCTATCAATTGTAGCGATAACGGCTATTGTACACATGTTAGTTGTTGCTTTGCATAACATAATCAAATAATGAATATGCAACGTACGTAATATCGGATAAAGAACTCGTGCCTGTTTTTTTGTGTATGCTCACGGTGTACGATGGAATGTAATAATCGCATTACGGGAGTCAATCTGCGCGCCCGATACTCGATTACGGGGTCGACTCCCGGCGGGGGCACGCTAATTATGCCGGCGCTTGTATGACGACACTCGGTAACAAATTGGATGAGTCTATACTGTGAGGAGGCAATACGTGTAATTTTAGATTCGGTAAAAGGGAGAAGTCTGGGAAAATTTTAGGTAAGGTTTATTTTATAATATTTTATTAATGTAAATATTTTTGTACATAAAATATTGAAAAAAAATGTATTTACAATTTGGTACTTACATACATAAGTATATATAAATAATCATGACTATTTTCCCCGAAAGGTTAGTCAGAGACTAGACAATGAAGACAGCAAAAGCAGTCCTCTACCATAGTCCACTTTTTTTTTTTTATAAAAGAGGGAGGCAAACGAGCAGGCGGTCACCTGATGGAGAGTAATCACCGCCGCCCATGGACCAAAGCAAAACCAGAGGAATCGCAGACGCGTTGCCGGCCTTTAAGGGAGGAATAGGTTTAAGGAAGGAATAGGAATTGGGAGGAGGGGGGGGGGGGGGGGGGGAAGGGGCCTCCGGAACCATCACTGGTCGGACGAAACACAACAGCACCAAGTGCCATTATTTCACGCCGAATATTAGTGAGAGGGTGGTATTACGCCGGGTGAGCCGGCCCAATTCGTGCTGCAACGCAGCGTGGCTCTACCACTCAGTCAGTGTCACTCATTTAGCACCACCCAGGGATCACGTGTAGGGTCTCAAGGGTAAACCTACGGACGCGAGCAACTTTGACCCCCAAACCCCCACTTTTCAACAAATACCGACTGCACATGTGCTTGGCGTGACAGGAGGTGAGCCCATCGCCGCTCTAAGCCGTTGAATGTATGTGCAGTTTTTAATCTGTTAGTCGACTTTTACGACACCCAATTTTTTTATTTTTTTACGGGTAACGGGTAAGCGCTTGGCCTTCATCTCACCTGATGGTAAGTGACGATAAGGCCGAAGGTGGAAGCGCGCTTCACCCGGAATCCTCAACCACTGAGGAACTGGCTATCTTATCTCAAACTGCCGGAACACAACAATGCTATAAACATCGTTGTTATGGCAGCGACGGACAGTATTGATGATGATTATTGAACGATTCAAAAGTACTTCATCGTCATCATCAGCCGAAAGACGTCCGCTGCTGAACAAATGCCTCCCCCTAGGATATCCACCACGACAGATCTTGTGCTGCTCGTATATTGCTCCAAAGTGCTTAATAATTAAGTTTATTGAATAATTTGACTTTGAAGACTTTTGACTTTGGTCGATGTAACATGATGAAGCATCGGCAGCTGGACGGAAAGATGATGAGGTATAACCCAGTACTGATGAACTCCAAGTAGACTCATACGTGGTTCAAAACCGGGGACTTCATCTGCAACCCCATCTATGCCATCACTCGGCTACCGGCGTTAGCAGTTCCAATCCTTATTTATTATTACAATTTTCAATTTAATTGATTAAATTTTATTTAATTATTAAATTTAGGCTCCCATAATTGAGCACTTATGAATGTCGCTTTGCCATCGGTTCGTAAGTCTAACTATAGGGCGGGAGCTTTGTACTGAGAAAAACCAGCAAGTAACTCAGCAAGGGCATTTCTTTTCTCCCTTTCTTTTACAGCGTCAATACGAATTGGAAAATGCCCTCCCTATCATAGAAGGACATTTTCCATTATAACATAAAAAAAACATTTAATACAATTACAAGACAACACAACACATACAAAGGGATATCCAATAAAAAACAGGTATTTTCATCATAATAACATCAGCCTATAAACGTCCCACTGCTGGGCGCATGCCTCTACGATGGACATGGGCCATAACCCACCACGCTGGCCCAACGCGGGTTGGAACTGCCATCTTACGACATCAACCGGGACCAACATCTTTACTTGCCTACCTTAAACACACGAAGATCTCAAATAATTTTGCTAAAAATCGTCAGTCATTAACAATAATGATTAACAGTAATTAATTAAAACGTACAAATCGCCAGAAGCTTCTCTCGTCGTTAAGTTAAGCGTGACGTCACGTACAAGCCCCCTCTTCTACCCTCACCGCTCGCTAATCAGGAGCTGTCCTCATAGTAATATCTAACACACGTAAGTTTGTGTTTTAAAGGCTAAACCAACAAGAAATAATACCATAAATAATTTACTGACTTTTTTTTTAATATTGTAAATACCTATTTTTACTATTTAACAAAATAACACATATTGTCTTTACATTTCACTGAAAGTTAAGTACGTAATAATTAATTGTATTAAAACATTTTTTTAGATATCTATTTGTGGGATCATAGGTTGATCTTGATAAATAAAAAAAAATAGCCATTGAGCTCAATTATCAAAATATTATTATTAATTCGCAGATAAGGTTTTAGAAACAATTAATAAAAGTTAAGTATACGCACGGTTTAGATAGGAAGAGAGAAGCAAGTAATTATATTAATATTACAAGCTTAGCACAACTTTACGAATAATGATGTAAATAAATAAATAAACTTTCCTACACTCACACCAATTACCTAGCCCAAGAGCAGCTTCGTTAAGAAACTCGTTAAATGGTTACTAGACAACGGATAAACATACTTAAAATATTTAAATACATACTTATTATACATAGAAAACACCCAGACCCGAGACAATTTTGAAAAACAATAATTTCCAAATTGACCCGACCGGGGATCGAACCCGGGACCTCAGAGATGGAGACACCATGAAAACCGGTGTGCAAACCACTCGACGGACCACACTCGGAGGTCGTCAAATGTAGTAGGTTCAAATCCCGCTCAAAAGTTAGTAATTATCTAAACACTATTTTACTTTTCCAATAGTTAAGCCACATCGGGCCCAGCTTGGTAGGTTACGGTACAGCCTCCCTACAAGCTGTTGTCCTTAGGAATGCCGGAGCCCACCGGTGGGACGTTTAAACGCTGATGATTTTGTTAGTTTGTCAGACTTTTATGAATTTTATTGGCTACTGGACAGTTTTCGAAAAAGTATTTTAAAAATTTCAAACGCTTATTTTATACCTCTTACAATATTTTTTTTCTCGACAAGCTTTAATTAAAAAAAAAACTTAATTTTGTTTCATTAAATTTTAAATTTCGTGCGAAAACGGTTGGTGACGTGACATTTTTCTATGTGACGTCACACTTCATTATATTGAAACAAATTTATCTTGAAACCTGACAGATAGTTTTTGATAATTTTGTGAAATGTGACGTCACATGAAGCACAATCATGGCCGCCCGTGTTTCGGGTCTTGTAATCCACAGATAAAACATCGTAAATTTAATGTTTTTATCTTAGATTAATGATTGGTCTCGCTGCGCTCGACTAGATACCTCCGTCGTACTTGTCAAATGCGGCAACCAATACTACGCCGAAATCGGCGTACCCGAGCCAGTCACACTGACAGCTGTGGGTGACGTGTACGTCCCGAATGTTTTATTCAATTTTGGGATTAATTCAAACTAAAATGCCAGTTTGCGTAGTAAAATTGTGTAAAAATAATACTTCTAAAAATATGAAGGACACTGGGATCACATACAATCAGTAAGTATCGTATAAGTTCGAAATTTTTTCATAAAATAATATGAACAATAAACGCCATTCAGTGTTACCGCTTATACAAGAATAAAGTCCCCGTGGTTGAGATTTTTATTATGTGAATTTATTATTATTGTCTTTTATTATATAGGTAACCTATTTCATTTGTCTTACAAAGTTACTATATACTTAACCTAGTTCTATGTTATTTCATGTTTACTTATATTTGTGATCTATATTAGGGTGTAAAAATGTTAGCTGACACTATATAAAGGGGATTCTACCGATGAAACTGAACAACTTTCCATTAAGGAACATGGGTCGAAAATTTATTATTTTTCCCTATACAAAATGCGCAATCAGCTGATTGACTCCAGTACGGAATAGCTATTTTTTTAATTTTGACCTATGTTCCTGAAATGTAAACTTTTCGTGTCTGTACTTACATTGAAAATATTTGCGAAAAACGTAATCTAGGGGATGAAAGATACGTGAACATTAGAATCTTTTTTGGAATTTTTGTCTGTCTGTTTGTTTGACGCGCATCACAAAAACCGCTGGACGGATTTTAATGAAACTGAGAACAGGTGTATAGCTTATGATTTGGGTAATATTATAGGTTAAAGGTTGCTTCACACATATCAGTGAAGCCACAGTTCCCACACAGTACCGGCACAGTGTTTTTCATACATTCTCTATGAACGCATCCCCACTCGTCAGTGATAATGCTCTCAGTGTCAGTGCCGCCACCGGCAAATCACGGACGTATGCGTTTTGAAAAAAATCATAGACAATGTTTAAAATAATATTTTCACTCCTCTTGCTCAAAAAGACCGTCATTGTAGCGTTGTACAGCGAGGCTACAATAGTTTTTCTTGCCCTAGGGGAAAAAGTATTTTTTTTTATTATTTTTGTCTGTTACATGACAATATGCCTCACAGACGTAATACGTCTGTGATATGCCTACAAAAACGAAAAAGTATTTTGTCATATGTAGAATAATCATGAATAAAGACTCGACTTATTACTGTTTACTTAGATCAACAACTTTTTTGAGATAGATAATATTAAAGTTTATGGTAAAATTAGTAATCATTTGAATCTATGGATAATACAGACCACGCCCACACAGTCCACGCTTCAGCGGGCTAAAGGCAGGTGGTGAGCCTTTAGCCCGTTAGTCGCTTTTACGACACCAAAGGGAAGAGAGGGGTTGGTAGTATTATTTTGATGAGCCCATCGCCGCTCTATGCTGTTGTATGTATGTGCAGTCTTTAGTCCATTAGTAGCCTTTTACGACACCGAAGAGAAGAGAGGGTTTGGTAGTATTATTTTAATAAGCCCATCGTCGCTCTATGCTGTTGGATGCATGTGCAGTCTTTAGTCCGTTAGTCCCCTTTTACGACATTGAAGAAAAGTGAGGGGTTGGTAGTATTATTTTGATGAGCCCATAGTTGCTCTATGCTGTTGGATGTATGTGCAGTATTTAGTCTGTTAGTCGCCTTTTACGACATCGAAGGCAAGAGAGGGGTTGGTAATATTATTTTGATGAGCCCATCGCCGCTCTATGCTATTGGATGTATGTGCAGTCTTTAGTCTGTTAGTCGCCTTTTACGACACCGAAGGCAAGAGAGGGGTTGGTAATATTATTTTAATGAGCCCATCGTCGCTCTATGCTGTTGGATGCATGTGCAGTCTTTAGTCCGTTAGTCCCCTTTTACGACATTGAAGAAAAGTGAGGGGTTGGTAGTATTATTTTGATGAGCCCGTAGTTGCTCTATGCTGTTGGATGTATGTGCAGTATTTAGTCTGTTAGTCGCCTTTTACGACACCGAAGGCAAGAGAGGGGTTGGTAATATTATTTTGATGAGCCCATCGCCGCTCTATGCTATTGGATGTATGTGCAGTCTTTAGTCCGTTAGTTGCCTTTTTTTAGGTAGGTAGTAATTAAAAAAACTACTAAAAAAATGAGGTCTAATCATTGCTATACATACCTACCATTTTTCTACAGAAGAAACCTACGTCTAACCTACATAATAAGATAAACAATTATATTGATACATATTCGCTTTTAATTGTTAATTTTTAAATATTTTCTGAGCTATATATATTTATAACCAAACTAATACATCACAGCAAAAATATTTTTCCCATTAACTCGGGTAACAGTTGAGCAGCTGGCAACAAATTTTTCACGCACACTAGCATCCTGGCATATTGTCATAAACACACTACAATAACGAGTTGCCGCATTTACGGAGCTGTGGTTTATAGGTAGCGCGGTATCTAGACGAGCGCAGCGAGACCAATCATTCATCTATGGTTTTTATATTTTAGCGTTGAATTAATGCTTAAATATACTTAAATAAATTTTAAACACTGAAAAAAGACGACAACCTCAGGCGGGAATCAAACCACGCACCTTCCGCATTCCGGGCGGCTGTCTTAACCAAAATTTCGACGGTTAAAAGCCAGACCTCGGTAGCCAAGTGGTTAATGAAGAAGGTGCGTGGTTCGATTCCCGCCTGAGGTAGTCGTCTTTTTTCAGTGTTTAAAATTTATCGTAAATTTAGTTAGTAAAAATAAAATATTTACAAATTATCTTAGTAAAAAAAACTTTGGATAATTATTGTTAAATCATAAAGTACATTTACCACGTATTATACAATTTTTTTGTTACAACTGTCAAACAGCCAATTTCTATAAATACATACATTCATACATTTTAGTCACGACTACTATCCCCGAAGGGTTAGTAGAGACTAATGAGGACCGCAAAAGCAGTCCTCTGCCATAGTCCACTTTTTACCAAATAGCGGCTGCTTTGGGGTGACAGGTGGTGAGCCCATCGACGTTCTATGCTGTGGGATATATGTGCTGTCTTTAGTCCGTTAAGGCCTTCACACACGGCAGCTATAATGTATATTAATGTACAATTTTACATCTCGGGATTTAACACGACACCTATAATATATATTATAATAGGTGTCGTGTGTGGTCTCCTGACGATTTCTATGGAAAGATGTAGTGA
The DNA here is from genome assembly GCA_963921215.1 of Scoparia ambigualis. Lineage (NCBI taxonomy): Eukaryota > Metazoa > Arthropoda > Insecta > Lepidoptera > Crambidae > Scoparia > Scoparia ambigualis. Next base: position 692,557 of record OY992528.1, read on the forward strand.
TATTATGTCTAAAGCTGCCGTGTGTGAAGGACTTTAGTTGCCTTGTGGTTCTGGTGAAAATTTGCTTGTTAAGTGCCTTCGCACACGGCGTCGTATCGTAAGCATATCGTAAGCGTATCAATACTCGCGTAGGACGAGGGCAATACGAGCACGTTTATTTCCAAGCAAGTCCGCACACGAAGCAGTGTCTCCTTATTCGCTGCAGCAACGCTTCGTGTGCGGACTTGTTTGAACATGTACGCGCTCGTATTTCTCTCGTCCTACGCGCGTATTATGGATAGGCACGCTTATGATACGACGCCGTGTGCGAAGACACTTAGTAAGACGTGGTAAGACACATGGTACAATTGTTTATTGTCTTAAACAAATAAATATAAAACAAAATTATGGAAAATAATAAAACAGTCGTGTAAGCAAACCTTTCACTTAAAAGCGACATTTCAACACTGTCTCAGGATGTTCCCTATTCCCTTAATCAGTATGCGAACCGTGACGTCACCTCGAGTTGGGCCTTGTCAGGTGATGACGTCATTATAATATCTCACAGGCGACGTACTATGGAGGTAATGAGTACGCGGAGGCAGCTCAGCTTTTACATTTCGAGGACAAGTGAATTAAAGTGCCTTTGAATTGTTTAGCGTTGTAATGCGTTGCGATTAGTACTAGCGTGATAAGTATAACAGTTTATAATATGTATTTAAGGTTACGTGTAAGTAAATAAGTAGGGCATTCATCTAAATATAAACAAAAAAATTAGAAATAAAAAACAACCCATTGCTGTTCATATTAATGTATTTCATTACATTCTGAGTTAAAACTAAAAACATTAGAGTTGTTTTATTTCAAGAAAGCTGTACTGTCAGAAGCAGTTTTGGAAGAAGTCCAGCATGAAAGCAATAACCGGGTCGCGTAGCGGTGAAAGAATACTACCACAGAATAAATACTACCACAGAATAAATACTACCACAGAATAAATACTACCACCCCCCTCTCTACCCTTGGGTGTCGTAAATGGCGACTAGCTGCACATACATCTAACAGCATAGAGCGGCGATGGGCTCACCACCCGTCACCTCACATTGCCTAGTCTCTGACTAACCCTTCGGGGATAATAGTCGTGATTACATGTATGTATAAATTCAATTGCATAAATTCAATAAAAAACTTATTTCGCGTACAGCTACGTAAATAGACATCATCATCATCAGCCTATTAACGTCCCACTACTGGGCACAGGCCTCCCACGTGGACAATAGCACGTGGGGATATTGGGCCATAACCCACCACGCTGGCCCAATGCGGGTTGGAGGGTTTTAAGAACTGTCATCTTACGACAACAACCGGGACCAACGGCTTAACGTGCCTTCCGAAGCACGGAGGAGCTCGAGATGTTTTTTTTTAATTTGGTCACCCATCCAGCGACCTGACATTGCGAAAGTGGCTTAGCAAGTAAGATCGCAAGCCGAACGCGCTTGCCGCTGCGCCATCGAGCTCCTCACGTAAATAGACATACTGAATGTATATAAAAATATAATTAAATCCAACATTATACATATTCGGATTCAAAAATATGAACAGGCTCTCTGTTCATTATTGTATTAATCTATAAAATTACATTATTACATATTTGATATATGGTTTTTTTTACTTTAAAACATACTTATAGTTTAGAATTTAATTCATTTTTGCGTACCAGCTTCTATGGTGAAATATTGCAGTTTACTTATAATTATTAAGACCACTTATGTATCATATTTCAAGCGCAATAAAATGTCTTTGTCAAGCTATCTGCTGTTTGCTGTCTAAGAGGCCTTGGGACCTGGAGCAACGGGTTTTTCATCTGAAACCTATTTAAGGCATCGTTCCTCACTCAAACTTTGTTGCATTTACCTAGTTTTAGCAATAAGTACCTAACACTGCGAGGGCTAAATACAAATTTGAATCCAGTGTGATACAATCACAGAATCTACAGCATAATAAATTGTAATGAATTAATTCGCACTTCATGAAGTACTATGGACCTATTCAGGGGAAAAAGTTTAACATAGTATGACAATAGTTTAAATTTCACTTTTTTAATAAAAAAAACGTATTCTTTTATTAGTTATGAATAAAATTTAATAAAATATAATTTTGTAATACTAAGATTCTGTCTATGTCAAACTTTTTCCACTCTATAGTCCATGTACATTAAGAAGTGCAAATTAATTTAATAAATTTAATTGATATCATGCAACTTGGGAAGCCCTGTCCCCAACAGTGCGACGCTTATAGGGTGACCTAATACTATGAAAATGATGATGAATAGCCCAGTAATACTATGCGAAATCAAAGAAGAAATAAGATCCACTATATCAAGGTACACTGTAAAAGTTTTCACTGACCTAAATCATTTCAATAGTAAAAATGTATAAGAAACATTTTAGGTCAATGGAACGGCCTAGTGCTTTAAATCGTAAGCACGTGAGTGCCGAGCCGGGAGCGACTCGTTACGACTCTATAATCTTACTGCCAACCCTTAGGGAGAGGGCTTAGTGGTAGCCGGAAAGCGATTACTATTTAAAAGGCTGGCAAATTAATACGTGACAGTCAGGTCGTCGAGACGGGAAAAGAAAGGTTGCGGGGGAGGGAAGAGCGCGGGCGGAGGGGCCGCGTAGTTAAGTCAAAGTCAAAATATATTTATTCAATAAACTCAATTAATAAGTACTTTGAATAGTCCAAATCTTTTTTAACCTACTACCCATTCAGGAAAGAACGGGTGCAAGAAACCACAGCGCACAGAAGCAACGACATTTCACAAAAAAAAAGTGTCGTTACCAGATCATAAAATACAAAATATGAATTTGAATGTAAATAGTTTAATTAAATATGGTGCTTTATTAATTATAGACAATGAGAAATAGCTGTTGGAGTACTTGGAGCATTTCAGACCCAAGCTGTTTTGTCTTCTGTGTAATCTGACACTTTTACACAAATAAGCTTTTTTATAAAGCTTTTCTTTGATTTTAATTTAAAATTTATCAAGATTTTTTTTAAAAAAAAAACGTCAGTTGTATGCAGATGCCACCCCTCCCCCGCCGCCCGCAGAACATGGGATGTTACATAGAATTAGCCAGCCTAAACATACATACGCCCGCTTCCCAGAGGTAGGCAGAAACCATTTGTTACGATACTATCACACATCCTTTGCCAGAATAAACGACGTGGAAAAACTTATTTTCTTTATTACTTTAAACTGGTGTCCAAAGGTACAAACTACTTTAGCATTAGTTAATAAATCTTATCCTACTTGAACAACATTTTTACAAAAGCATAAAAACAAGTGCTAGTTAGTTAGTTAGTTATCGCCCGAAATCACCTATCTATAGAAATAGCCTACTAGAGTGAGAAATTTGTCATTATTTTGTATGGAGTATAAGTCCTAAATTTGAATTTATAAAGCTAAGCTATCTATAGATACGTTATTAATTTCGGATGTATCGTCTAACTAAACCCTTTCGGTCACATACAAATACTGTGATCGACGTGTAAACCCCCAACGCTCCGCTCGTCACAAAAACCCCACCGCAATAACTGTAACGGCTGCGAAAGGGTGCGACGAATTGAATGCGAAGATAGCTGGATGGGGCGTTACCAGGCGTTACGAACCTCTGGAGGCTCGGGGCCTTTATGCGCTGTTAGCGGGGCTTCAGCAGGGCTCTGTTAGAGTTATTCCACATCATTATAATTGGCCCGTGTCAGTCTACTGCTGGACGTAGGCCTCTCAACGCATGCCACTGAGCCCGATCTTGGCTCTTCTGTTAACCGTGTTAGCGGCGAAAGAATACTACTACCCCCTCTCTTCTTTTAGAAGTCGTAAAAGGCGACTAACGGACTAAAGACTGCACATACTTACATCCAACAGCATAGAGGGGCGATGGGCTAACCACCTGTCACGCTAAGGACGAGTAGTTGTAATTTGGTAAAAAATGGACTATTAGCAGGGGGTTGACTTTGCAGTCCCCATTGCCTATTAGTCTCGGACTAAACTTGAGTGCAAATAACCTTGAGTGTATGTATGTATACTTTTATAAACGTACATATAAATCATATTACCTTGAATTATATCTTTGTTTTTATTAGTCTGCATTGGATTTGTCAAAGTCAAAATATATTTATTCAATAAACTTAATAATAAGTACTTTTAATCGTCTAAATCATTTATTAACCTACCACCTATTCAGGACGTCATTTTTAACTATTTAAAAAATAATAAATAGGTAAAGCGATTACAATGCTGTTATTGATTCTGAAAAGGTTTGTACATTATGTAGGTTCGTTCGATTGGAAATAAATGTTGCTGTTGCTATTTAGCTCTATAATTTATTATTGCGAACCCAAATAGACAATAAAATGGTTAACAAACAACACAAATAGTACAGCTGAAGCTTTTACTGTATGTAGAAAACAGAAGCTTTTAATGGTACTGTTACAGGATCAAAATCTATAAGTAATCCGACTGTCGGAGCCTTGTCGGAGCGTAACAATGCTACTAACATCGTTGGTACGGCAACAGCCTTAGTAACAACCAAATCATCATCATCATAAAATCTCCTTTGATCATCTCTGATCAAAGCTAATCTCCATCAAATTCAGGCAAAGATAAGGAAACGTTGAATAACATTACTGCCAACCTGAGGTAGTAATATTTTTCTGTTCGAGTTTGATAATAAATCTATTATAATGTAATCAATCTATAAACATTGTAATTGAATATTATTTATAAATATATTTTAACTTCACGTTTGTTTTTTTTAAATTATTTATCTTTTATTTTGTATAACCTTCTTTAAGTGTTAAGTATATAAGGTGACTGCTAGAAACTGCAAGAAACTTCAAGGGCTCGCCAGGTCAAGTGTTTTAAACATGACAAAAATTACAAAAAAGATTGCAGACTAACGTAGGTACTTATCGCCCAGCTGACGCGGAGGGGTCAACAGACGGGTGGGTCAACTGCCGGCCGCTGCCCGCGCGTTGTAAATAATCGTTATTTAATAGTTAATTCTTTTATTATATTTTTCTTATGTTATTGCTTTAAAATAAATTAGATACTCAAAGATTATCAAATAAAAATTCATAAAATGAATTATTTAATGAATAATAAAAAAAAGCTCAATGGCGCAGCGGCTAGCGCATTCGGCTTGCGATCTTGCTTGCTAAGCCACTTTCGCAATGCCGGGTCGCTGGATGGGTGACCAAATTAAAAACATCTCGAGCTCCTCCGTGCTTCGGAAGGCACGTTAAGCCGTTGGTCCCGGTTGTTGTCGTAAGATGACAGTCGTTAAAACCCACCAACCCGCATTGGGCCAGCGTGGTGGGTTATGGCCCAATATCCCCACGTGCTATTGTCCACGTGGGAGGCCTGTGCCCAGTAGTGGGACGTTAATAGGCTGATGATGATGATGATGATGAAAAAAAAGCACTAATTTCATTTTTGTCCTGTCTAAACACTTGACCTGACCAGCCCTTGAAGTTTCTTGCGGTTTCTAGCAGTCGCCTTATATATACCAATATACTTATTGCTTTAAAATAAATTAGATACTCAAAGATTATCAAATAAAAATTCATAAAATGAATTATTTAATGAATAATAAAAAAAAGCACGAATTTCATATTTGTCCTGTCTAAACACTTGACCTGACCAGCCCTTGAAGTTTCTTGCGGTTTCTAGCAGTCGCCTTATATATACCAATATACTTATTATTCATTCATTCATTTTAATCACCCATTCAATCATTCATGTTAGCATTGGCCTTCATCTCACGTATGATAGTAAGTGACGATTAATAAGCTTAAACCAAACCAAGTATACAAAGATGAACCTCTGCTGAAAATCGAACCCGAGACGTCTGTGTAAGATCTGTGACTTAGCCTCTAGACCACAGAGGCGGTTATCCTATCTTATCGTTTTTTATTTATAATACCTGTTTGTGATAGACCCCTCTCAAATCGTGAAGCCAAAGATGAGTGATCAGTGATAAGAAACTTTTAGGTGTTTCGCAAAGAGCGCGGCCGTAAAGCGAAGTAGCCGGTTTTATTGCGACTAAGGATAGTCCGGGGCGACTCGCTACTCGATATTTTTTCAATATTCCCCTCGTCATAAAGTTTTTGATTTTATTTTCAATCCTTAACCCCTCTTTATCCCTTTTCGCCCTCCCAACCTTATTGGCAACGCGCAATCGCAATAACAAGCCCTGCGAAGTTACTGTAAGGGTTATTTAAAGTATTACGGTGCGTAGCTGTTTGTCTGAGTTTTAAACTTTTTATCGGGATAACTTTGATCACGACAGTAAATTAGTTTTTAATTGTTAAATTAAAATTATTTCTAAATTCTGTGAATGTCATGTTAGGTTTATTAGAGTGTCTTAAAGTTTTCTTAAAGTCGGAAGAAATTGATTTTTTTTTAAAAGTAAATCTATTATGTTTATTTATGTTATCAAATAATATGCGTTATAGCTCATTTCAAAAAGCACTTACCCCGACCAGTGCTTCTTAGTAGACGCGATTTGCAAGTTCTTGGTTTTCTTGAAGAGGATTTAAGTTTTTCGGTGACGTACGATCACAATGGCAATTCACCATTCAATCCGAGCTCAAAAAGTAAAAAAAAATGTTAGTAATAATAAATCTTTATTAATTCAGCATTACATGGTTTATTATTATATATGGGGTAGACTAGTTCTGGAGACCGCGTAACGGCAAGCGTAACGTAGGACGCTCTCAGTCAAGATGGAGCGACGACTGGCAAGAGCTGGATGAGAGTAGCCGCGGATCGTGCTCAGTGGCGTGCTCTTGGAGAGGCCTATATCCAGCAGTGGACAAGTATAGGCTGATGATGATGATGTTGTAGCTGCTCCCATTTAATGTTACCCTGAGTAATGTCTTCAGAGTTTTAAAATACCTAAAGTGCAGTGAATTAATCGTACTGTGTACCATTAATTTAGTTCAAAATCCAAATGTAATCCCCCTTACTGCCCACAAGATGCCCCCCGCTCCCCAAAGTAGGCTCTTAGCGTAATGCCGGACTGCGGGGTTATACATTATTACCCTTTAAATTTTCATGTGCGGGATATTAACAAATAGTATTCTGCATGTAACTTACAGAAACACCTGGGTGGCTAAGTGTGAAACTGCTCGGTCCGACAACCGAAGGATCTGGCTTCAATTCCCTGGTCGCGTAATGTGTTCGGTGTGTGATCGTCATCTCAATAAGCAAGGAAGGTGATAAAGTTATTTGGCAATACAACAATTATCAATTTTGTGATGAATTGATTTGAATGATGAAGCTGGGTGGAACAGGAAGTAAGTAGCTTTACTTTACTATACATTTAGCTTGCGAAAAAGTTAAGGTAACTTTACATCATCATCATCTGACAATAAACGTTTTATAGCTGAACTTAACTTTTCTACATTCAGCCAATAGATAAATAATGTACTTTCCTGTAGAATAAAAAGCTTCAAAATAAAATAAAACGTTGCAGCTCATTTTATTGAAAATAATATTGTTTTTTTTAAAGTGGGAATGGGTTTGCTCTTGATTCCAATCAAGCCCAGGGACTAAGACAGGATCCACGATGGAGCGAGCTAACCCAGAAGGTGCCTATTCACTCTTGCTTTGAAGATGGACGGGTTATATACTCGGAAACACAGACTCAGGGAGGGAGTTCCACAACTTTGCTGTACGCAGTATAAAAGATGTTGAGTAGCGCTTTGTGCGACATTTAGAAATATCCACCAAGAAAGGGTGGTAGCCCGCAGTGCGTCTGGATGTCCGATGGAAGAAGGGGAATGGCGGTATGAGCTCATGCAGCTCCAGAGCACATTCTCCGAAGTACAGTCTGTAAAAGACCGACAGACAAGCAACCAGGCCAATTACTTTTGAATAACGTTTTTCGTCACACATAAAAGCCTCTGTGTATTTGCAGATGCAAGCACAATTTTGTGATAGTTCTAAATAAATAAAAAATAAATACACAGCCTAAAATATAGAGAGACCGAGATTTAAGTTATGATAAACCATCATAATCGTAACCCACCACGTGAGTTGGTAGGCTTTAACAACTACGGGACCAATGGTTAAACGTATTTTGTAAAGCACGAAATTACAGAAAATAATGAGTGTTGCACCCATACGAAGAACCAGCATAGAGAAGCGCGCTTAACTTTTACGATCGTATTGTTTACGCGATAGCTTTTGCACCACCGAACCATTCATTCAGAGTTTAAAACTTGTTTGCAAATGCGATCTACGCGAAATGTAGGTAAGAACTAAACATTTTCATCAAACGTAGTCAAAGGGATACGATACAAAATAAAAAAGAATCCTTTCAAAGCCGCTGTAAGCAAAGGATTTAATTCCTTCCATGCGGTATGTTTATTTGTTTTTTTATATACAGGGTTTGGTAAATAAACTTGGCAATGTTTACGACGGAATCGGATAGGTTTAACGCGTCAGGTGGTCGGTAGACCACCAATGTGAGGCCGAAACTGGATTAGGGATATTCTTTTTAGTACTGGTATTTAACCCCAAAACTGGACCATTCCATGCTATTTGTACTGTTGAATAGATAAACACTTTTCTATTCGCAATTTTAGAGTTGGTCCCATACAAATGGTTGTACATTTATTAGGATTTCCCAGTTGCGGTATTATATTGTGGCGGCGGGCGCCATCACCTACCACATGACGCACATAGTTCGACACGAAGCAAAAAGCACCTTCTCAACTGTGTCAATAGATGGCACCACAAACGTACGCCAACGACGTCTCCATACTACGACTATAAAATAGCATAGAAAGCCTGCATAGCGGTAGCGAAGAATTCACCATCGCCTTCGCTATATATAGCATCTCCAACTAACATCCGTTGGACTTCGGTCCCCAAGCTATACCGCCCAGCTCAGAGGAAGATCTTTCCTTTGGCCTTCCCACAATGAAATGTGGCATCCATGCTACCTACCATTACCTTCCCTACAGTGGTGACCCCGACGTGATCATTCCATTCTATTACCATTCACTCCCCTACATCATACATACATAATTATAATCACGACTATTATCCCCAAAGTGTTAGTCAGAGACTAGGCAATGAGGACCGGAGGAAATTGGACTACGGCAGTTTTCTGCGGTAGTCCACTTTTCACCCAATAGCGACTGCTCAGAGTGACAGGTGGTGGTGAACCAATGGTCGCTCTAAGCTGTTGGATGTATGTGGTCTTTAGTCCGTTAGTCGCGGTATTATGTACCCATAACTAAACATTATGTATAAGGTATGACGAATTCCTGACTAGTCCGTCATACTGACTATCGACCACCATCTTAATCTAAATCTTTTGTCATTACAACAACATTATTGTTAACACCTGTGTCACTTTAAAGATAGATAGCCAATTCCTCAATAGTTAAAGATTTTGTTTGAAATATGCTTTTAAATAAAAAATCTAAATTAAAGTATTTTTATTCAAGGAGACTTAATTGATGGGTTTTAAATCGCCCAAAACATGAATATTCAAACTAGACGTCTTCAAATGAGATGAAGGCTAAGAGCTTTCTCCTTGTGAAATAATTATAAATAATCCAGTAATCAAGGATACAAAATAAAATGTTCAACTTCACTTAATCGTGTTTAATCTGCTTCCGTTAGAACGTCATGAGAGTAAGTGAAGCTAATGATATGTAATATTTGTAAACACTGAAAAAAGACGACAACTTAAGGCGGGAATCGAACCACGTACCTTCCGCATTTCGGGCGGCTGCCTTAACCACTTGGCTACCGAGGTCTGGCTTTCAACCGTCGAAATTTGTCAGTGCTTGATGCTTATGTTTTTTAGTCAACATTGCTTCATCAAATCTTAGAAGTTTTCACCTCTGAGATCCGAAAGAAATATTTGTACAAATATTTGTACATTCGGTTAAGATGAAGCTGCGTTTATAGATTAATGTCCGGAATGCGGAAGGTGCGTGGTTCGATTCCCGCCCGCGGTTGTCGTCTTTTTTCAGTGTTTACAAATTTTACTTTAGTATATTTAAACGTTAATAAAACGCTAAAATATAAAACATTAATCTAATGATGTGTGTTAGGATTGTGCGAATGGAAAGCAGTGGCCTCTGCCTACTTCCGGTATGTAAGTTTCTATGTAATATGACTCCCTTAATTACATACCTACATACATAATCACGACTATTATCCCCGAAGGGTTAGTCAAAGGCTAGGCAATGAGGACCGCAAAAGCCGAGCAGTCCTCTGCCATACTCTACTTTTCACCAAATAGCGACTTCACATGTGCTCAGCGTGACAGGTGGTGAGCCCATCGCCGCTCTATGCTGTTGGACGTATGTGCAGTCTTTAGTCCGTTAGGTTCCTTTTACGACACCTAAGGGAAGAGAGGGGTGATATTATTCTTTCACCGCTACGCGACACGGTATTCCCTTAATTATAAAACTATTTTCGTACTTCCATTTGACGTAATCCTAAAATTGTTAATAGCGTTTACGCATTTCGGTTTTCCATACAAACTTCCAAGTCGAAATTTTTAAAAACTAATTAGCCAATTTTGATGAAAATTTGCATCCCAAAGTGAAACACAGGGTTCTAAATAGTTTGTTGAAAACATTTTTATAAAACATTTTTTTAGCTGAGTTATTGCGATTTAAAGTTTAAAATCGCAATAACTCAGTTAAATAAACATTTTAAATATGTTTTCAACAAACTATTTAGATCCCTGTGGTTTATTTACTTCAGCATGCAAAGTTTCATCAAAATTGGCTTATTGGTTTTGAAAAATTTCAACTTGGAAGTTTGTATGGAAAACCGAAATGCGTATACTCTCTTAACTTGTTTCGCATCCTATTCACAGATATCACATTCTAATTAGCGCTCAATAGTTCAACTGTTAAACTGGAGTACTTAGCACTTAGCAAAATTCGTAATCCTTGAGATTTGAGACCGCATAAACTAGAGTTGTGAACTTCGAGGGCGCCTCTGACGGACGAGGGTCACTCTGGGAGGCTTAAACTTACACTGTAATTGAGTTTAGTTGGCCATTAACCGGAGTTATTCACTTGGTAGCGGATGTAACACCTTAGGTTATATATGGGTTATAAAGAGAATTTTAATTGCTGTTTTAAGGGTGTTGACTGTGGACGGTGTGGTTCATAAAATATGCGAACTCAATTTTAAGGAAGTTAACCCTTGGGGTGCCTGGTGGGTCAGACAGACCCGTCACTTTAAGAAATTGTCGATATTTTGTTAAATATGAAACCAAGCTTGCGGTGCTCAAGAGTAGCTAGCAATATACCTAGGCTAGAGCTAATTTTGCCACCGCCCGTGTAGTCTTCAGTGTACTTGCGTCGGAGTAGATCGGAGAGGATCGTTTGATAAGTGCGTTTGTGCCAGAGAAACCCGACCAGGCACGGGGTACCTATTTTTTTTCACTTAAAGTTAGATGCATTTTAATTCATAATGAATCTTTATTATGAATTGGTTACTTAATGAAGCTTTTTAATACATATTAGGTTTTATTTTGTAAATATGTCACTAAAATAACATAGATATTTTTTTATAAACGGGTCCATCAGACCCACCAGGCACCCTAAGGTTAAAATATTATGTATTTTATACAATTTCTCAGGAGCAGAAGTATGTTTACTTGATTGTACAGGGTATAAAAGAACCATAAAGAAGTCGAGAGCCATGAATTCGTTCAATAATCACGAATATTGTTTTTTACTGGGTCATATCTGGGAAGCTTGGTTACGAAATTAATATCAAGCGTTAAAAGACATATTTGTTTCGTTTTTCTTACAAACTTATTCAATATGATGATTGCAAAACTTTATTTAAAGAAACCCTTACAATGTTATCAACCGTTTCTTTCAAACTTATGACACAGTCTGTTCACGCATTACATGGCGTGCTGTGTATAGTTTATCAATTCAAGTGGTTTCCCAGCAATAATTAATGCTGAATATTACTTGTTTTTAATATGCGTATGTTTCGGCTTCAGTATCTTTTAACATCCTGTATAACAAAGAGTTTTTAAATAAAAAAATATACTCTCATACACACACCTAACAACAACACTTAGTAAAAGTAATTTAAAAGGTTGTTCATGAAATTTATGTAAAATCACACGAGAGTCGAGATTACAGGGGAATTTCAGGCGTTCGCGAAGTGGCGACGGATTCCCGGCGCCGCCTCGGGTTAAGGCATTTGGACGCAGCTGTTGGCTTGTCAAACACTATGGAATGCGCTCTACTTTGTGTTATAAGTAGGTACTCTGTTGGGGTAATAATATTGGCGAAATTATTTATTTGCCTTAAAACACAAGGTTTTACAGAATAAGCCGAGTGTCATAGCGTCTCATTAAAAGACTACCCTGGGGCGACTAACGGACTAAAGACTGCACATACATCCAGCATCATAGAGCGGCGATGGGCTTACCACCTGTCACGCTGAGCATTTGTGCAGTCGCTATTTAGTGAAACGAGGGCTATGGCAGAGGACTGCTTTTGCGGTCCTTATTGACTATAGTCTCATAATAACTCTTTGGCGATAACAGTCGTTATTGTATGCATGTATGTTTCATAGAATTAGCAAAGGGAAAAAATATTTTGTAAATAGTGGACATGTAAAATATATATTTAAAAGGCTTTCTCACAATAATTTTAAAAATTAAGTTGGCAGGCCCTCTGGCTACATTTATAAAAATTAAATAACGTTAATTTGTTTCTTTGTTACAATAACAAACCTCCCTGCTTGTGTCCGAAAAAGTCGACCTTGCGTCTCATGACTCTGGATATCAGCAGAGCTCTCTTCTGCAGTGGCCTTTTCTAGTCCCTTGGCGTTTGGGGTGAAGCAAAAGTGAAGTCCATGGTATTCTAAATATTTTACGCAGTGTCTACATCTCCAAACGCTTGCAAACGGTAATTTTTTTTAATGATAATTGTTTCTATTTAAATGTTCTTTTTATTTTACTAAATAGTTTTTATATAATTATATATATTTTTGAAAAAAAATATTTAACTTTGCACGCTAAACGAATTATTGTCACATCAGTTTGTAGCTTATTCTCGTCTGTCGTCATCCTTTATTTCATGAGACACAAATGAAACCTCCTCAAGTCGAGAGGTCCGCGGCTCGGCTCCCTCTCAAGAGGGGAATTCATTTGCCAAACAGATTCGGGTCTGTTTGGGCAGCGACCCTTTTGCGACAAATTGTGAATTTTGTGTTTTAACAAGGTGTTTGACGCGATGAGAATTGTTTGTTTGTTTACGAGCTTCAAGGACTTGTCTGAGGGGATTGTTTGTCTAATTTGTAATGTTCGTTTCTTCGGCAGCGCTGTTTGGTGTCAAAACAAGCCTTGGAAATAACAAATTGTTAGTCGGCTGCGAAGCGTGATTCCGGCGCTCCGGGCTAACGCAATTTGCAATATGCCAATGAGCAACTGAGTGCCCGACAACATACGCCCAGATTTTGTTCATCAAAAGCCTATTTAAAAAAGATCTACGGCTTAGTATATAGCCCACATCTCACCTGATGTTAGGTATGACAAGGCCGCTGGTGGAAGTGCACTTCACCCGGATTCCCTAACCACTGAGGAACTGGCTATCTTGTCTCAAACAGTTGGAACACAACAATGTTACTAGCATTGATGTTATAGCGACACATTAAGGTGTCTTGTTACGAGCTAGTCAGATTTTTAAATTACGTCTATGGCGGAGGGCAAAGAATTCCCGGTTGGGTTAAGTGTGTTAAGTGTTTTTGATACATAGCCCGAGCTTTATCACAACCCATCAATTGTAGCAACCACTTGGTTGACAATGATGGAGGCTTTTTCCCAATAAAAAACAATATACTCAACTTACTTACTCTCGTCTACACATAAGTAACTTCAGTTCCTCTTTGGTATGACTGGTTTGTTTTTTTTTCAGTGTACAAATCCACAGAAAACACATCTACCGCCTTAGAGGCAGCTCCACACCTCAAGGGCCCTCTGTTTGCTCGAGAGGTCTCAACTTTGTTTGCTAAAAACAGATTTAAGGATCCGCGGAGTAATCTTTCCCTCCTACAAACCTGAGTCGGGCCCCTCCAATGTTGTCGGTATAGTCAGTCGACCGAATTAATTATGAACCAAAAAGTTCACTTTAAATGTGACCTCATTTCTTTTCACCATGATTGTCAACCTATGAAAGGCCCACTGCTGGGCACAGGCCTTCCCACATCGACAACATTGAGATACCAATACCCGGGCTGTATGCTTTTTCTTTATTTCTCTATGGGTAAGGACTTGACCTTCATCTCGCCTGTTCGTATATGACGTGACGTAAGGCCGTATCTCTACTGTCGGAACACAACAATGCTCAACGCACGCGCCGCTACGGCGTAGCCCGTAGCAGTGCCGGCTACGAAACAGCTGATTTATAAACACAAATGGAAAGCTTTAACAATAATTTATTTGTTTAGAACCTGTATACTGTTTGCCTGCGTGTACATTTTTTGGCATTAAGTCCTACTTTTGTACATTTTGTATTTCTTTGTGCAATAAAGATAAAACAAAAAAAATTGTTTAACAGACTTTAGATTATGATTGTGGTAGCTAGCCAGGCCGACTTATAACAACCCCTACTACCAAGCAAACAATGATGTTCTCAACGCTGGGAATTAAACACCTTGACCTCTGGGTCTGATGCCGGTGGCTTAGGCCCTAGACCACAGGGCGGTTAAAAGCTATTACCATTTAAGTGGTATAAACATTTTCTTCTTTTTCCAAGTACAATAATAATGTATCTTCGCAAACGCTTGTTTCTGCAAATGTAAAAGCAATATCTCACCGCATACTACCCACTATTCCACTGCTCTGTACATTTAAATTGAATTACGTCGGCAGCGAGGAACGAAAGGTTGTTATTCCGCTATCTCAATAGTGTCGAAGCGAGGCATTAATCGGGTGTCTATTACGAAACACGACACGATACACTATCTCTATATAAGTTTCTCGATTGCACAAGTAATAATGGATCTTATGTTATCTTATCTTATCTTAGTGGCCTGGCAAGGTTCCACCTTTCGCAGTAGGGTTGCACAAAAGCTGCTCATCGGGATCTTTTGTGCAGTCTCCTATCGACTCTACCTTCTCGATGAAAATGACTGAAATAAGTTTGGCAATATCTTGGAGGTCGAAGTGCCTAAAGTGTTCTAGTTTCGGATAGGTCGATCCCAGGGGGCTGGCGCGAGTCACAGTCGCACAATAGGTGAAGCATGGACTCCGCGACTGCAGTAATCAATTTATAGATAAAAGCTAAATGCGCTTTGTTAGTTAATCACTTTATGGCAGGACATCTGTCGGGTCAACTAATGATAGATAATAACGTACTGAGCCAGTCATGATACTTGGTTTAATATCAATATAATACATCTGATTGCGGGGACATGTTAAGGGACTATTAGATTGTAATATTGTAACGTCTATTGTATGTATTACCATTATTCTGTGGTATTACTACCCGCCCCGGCTTCGCACGGGTTACTATCCGTACCTAAACAAATTATAGCCTTATAGCCTTCCTCGATAAATGGGCTACCTAACACTGTAAGAATTTTCAAATCGGACCAGTAGTTCCTGAGATTAGCGCATTCAAGCAAACAAACTCTTCAGCTTTATTATATTAGTATAGATACCAACATAATACAGTAGCTATATACATATAATCACGACTATTACCCCAATGGGTTAGTCTAAGAACAGGCAATGAGGACCGCAAAAGCAGTCCTCTGCCACGCTCCACTTTTCACTAAATTGCGACTGCGCATGTGCTCAGCGTCACAGGTGGTGAGCCCAGCGCCGCTCTATGCAATTGGATGCAATAATGTTAAAATAAAACAGGTAGATGCGTTACACGTGCCAATAACTTGCACTATGACACTATGCTTATTGGCTTACCTTTGGCCACCAACCATATTATCTTTTTTTTTTTCATGTGACACGTCATAGTGACGACATCCTGCCTGATGGTAAGCAGCTGATGTAGTCCAAAATAATGAGAGCGCTCCCCACCGTGGAACAAGCACGGTAACAAGCGCACCCATTCATGACGGCCTGCATGAATGCCGTTTCACGCCCCATTTAAAAGACCCGGGATTATAGGAACTGGGAAACACATGCGCCGGCAGAGAATTCCAAAGCCGAATGGTCTTACAGAGGAACGACTTGCCAAATTTTTGGTATGAGTGCTGATATTCTGCACAGTATGATGGTGGTTCCCAAGACCAGCACGTGTAGTCCGGGACAGGAAAGGAGAAGGCGGGATTAGATCTAAAAGTTCTTCAGAACACTCTCCGTAGTAATTTCGGTAGAAGGCACTGAGAAAAGCAATGTCTCTACGCAGGTGGAGGTCCTCAAGAGAGGCTGTAACCTCAGCATCTTCAATAATGCGTACCCGCTCGCCTTTGCAGTCTATCAAGTGCATCGAGGAGGTATTTAGCGGAGCAGGAAAGAGAGGGAGGAGTAAGGAAGGGGGTTATCTTGGACGAGAATGTACAAACCTGGGTTTTCTGGCATTAAACTCGACCAGGTTTTCAGATCCCTACTTGGAGACACGATCGAGAGTCAGGTTCTGTTTGGCAACCAGTTCTTGCCTTTTCACCACGATATCGGCTTGCTTTGCCGCAGGATGTCCTATGTACCGCTCATGCACCGTCATCATGTCATGCATGTCATCCGCATAACAATGAATATTGCCCAAGGACAACATGTCATTGATATGCAGAAGGAATAGAGTAGGTGAGAGCACAGAACCCTGCGGCACTCCGGCATTGACTTTATAGAACTCGGAGAAACTACCCTCACAAAGGACACGAATCCTCCGCTCTTCTAAAAAATCTGCTCGTTTACGCTATAGCTAGTTGTCATGCTATCTTGCTCACACTTTAGTACGAGCTTTGGTCTATTATTGACATAACATTAGTTCTTACATAACCTATCTACCTTTTTTATTATAATATTATTGGTTGGATGTATGTGCAGTGTTTAGTCCGTTAGTCGCCTTTTACGACACCCTAGGGAAGAGAGGGGGTGGTAGTATTTTGTCACCGCTACGCGACACGGATATTATAGCTATGACTATAATAACACATGACTACATACATTTTGAACCTATCAAATACTAATAAATTCAATTTACAAGTAATTAATATAAATAATAATAAAATTTCTTTATTATTCCTTCACAAACAATAAATTTGTATTATTTGTTGAAGAAAGAAGATGAAGATCTTAGTACCTATATGAAGTAGGTAACCTAAAATTATCATAATAATTATCATCATCAGCCAGAGGAAGCCTACTGTTGGACTGCTGCCTCCCCCAAGGGTCTCCACCACTACTGCTCGCATCTAGCGGCTACCCGCGCCCTTCACCAGATCGTTGAATAACCTTATTGGAGGCCAATTTACAAGCATAATGAATAATGCTTACACAAATAGAACATTCATGTAGAGGCCAGCATTTTAACCTGTCACAAAATGTCAAATTTCTTCTTAACCTGATCTTTGTCGTTGTTAAGGATGATATAATTTGACAGTTTTGGGTAGAAAGATGACGTGTGTACAATAACGTAAGCAGCTAACGTACTCGCCACTTGATGTGATACACTAATATTCGTCACGTTGAATGACCCATGATCAAACAAAGATAGTTTACCTACATTTTGTTCATATTAAATATTTTGGTATTGCCTCTCTAGGCTTTCATTTGTTCGAACGCTTTGTTGCCATTAAATAATATGGTATGGTTACTGTAGGCTTTCATTATTACTGCTTCAAATGTTAATCCCTATTTACTAACCACTATGGATAGGTTTTCTCAGCTGGAACTACGGGTCCGGCTGTTTGTTGCTCAGTGGTACTACGAGGTTCCGGTTCGTGCCCCCCGCTGGTTGTGCCCTTAACGGCGCCTCCGGTGGGATCCGGGCATGGGTCGGACTCGTAGTGGCTTGTGGTTAGCTGTAGAGCTTGGGAATGTTCGTTTTGTCCCGGTATTGTGTGCCAGGACTTCCAAACTCGTGCACAGTGAGCGGGGCTTAGTAGCGGTCTCTGTGGGGCCAGAAGCGAAAAGTCCTGCGGGGAACGTGAGTTTCCCTTTAAGTTGGCAGCTTTGTCCGGTGGTTCTCATTGGATATTGCTGTCGGCATCGCCGGTACTAGTCTGGAGAACTAGTAGAGGCGGCCCCCTAGATGCCGTTGCCTCCGGTTTAGCCAGCTGTTTATTACGTGGGAACTGGCTAGGCTCCCGGATGGATTCCAAAAGTGAGTGTGCTTACTACTTCGCGACCAAGGTGGACACTTGGTAGTCGACTTAAGAGTTGAAGACCCGAGCAGTGGCAACTGCGAGTGGTGCAACGAGAAGTGAGCGAGCTCGACAGCTCCGTTTACCTATCTTGAAAATAGGCAGTGAACTACGCGTGTTCACGGGGAAACTCTCCCGATACGCTAGTCTTATGAGTAGGTGCCGAATGAAGAGCGCGCTTCGGCGGGCACTGATTCGGCGTCAAGTACTGGCGCAGGGACGTCTGGCACTTCTTGCATAACCAAACGGTTGGTCTCGAGGTGCCAGTACAAATAAAATTAGCGATTTAAGGAGAGGGGATTCTCCAAATGTTGATAAAACAGCAAAACCACCATTGTAGATCATTTATATGAGTTAGTACAATTTTGATCTATCTATGCCTATCTCTATGATTTTGTTATGGTTTCGCTCGGTCCGTAACTCAAATGAAATTGTTCCAGAATAGCCCTCCATCTCTCAGTCCACAGATCGGTATAAATGTGTTTTAAAACCTTTGTTTGCGAATGGTTTGTCGTGTCGCAGTAACATTGTAAATAGTATTTTCAATTGTAAAACAGAACTGTTTAACATTGTCTGATTATACTGATTATCTATTCGGCGTAAAGCATTGAATAAGAATTAGTATTCGACTATTTAGTGGCCCAAAATGACTGGAAAAATGGCTACCAGTAAACGCCGTACGAACCTAATGTACCCTCAAACCCCAAGCGGTCGCATGAGACCGCACCTACAAAAACACACTTGACTTTGTACCGTGTTATCATAAACTTACAGACTACTTTAGTATGAACAAATTTGGTTATTTCGGTTCTGTGGTTCATCTTATGTATTGTTATCGCAAAATATCGCAAAGTCTATGCTCGATGCTGTCAAATTTGACGTTGACAGTTAGTGTCAAAAACTGTCAAAAAAATTCAAGACTGCCCTCAGTTCTTTCCCCTGAAAAAGAATTAAGTAAAAGATGTTTGTCATAAAACCTGTTAAATCGTGACATCATTATTAAATACTACTTTTACAATTTAGAGGTATTTAAGAGTTTATTAATCACTCTACCGAACCAGGTAACAAAAATTAGTGTTTAAATCAAGTCAAAACATTATGAATTAGGACTCACAATGTTTTGGAATTATTTATTGTTGTTGTCATAGTTGACAAATTGAAAAATACATAGTTGTATTTTAATACGTACGGGACATCATCGTTCGATTTTATTTAAGACCAGAATCGTCTATCCCAAAAGCCAGTCATAAGTCAAGCCATGAAGCTTCTAGGCAAATCCCTTTAGCTATGGGTGAGCAGTGAATCCTGGCCGAGGAGTTACCTTCGGATGGACATGAGGCTTTAGAACCGCCTCTGCGTGAATATTTACGCTCGGGCGTTCATTGTGAACGAAATATGTACTTATTTATTGCAAAACAAAGGCACAATGGAACAGAGGTTTTATATTAAGCAAAACAGTCTGTTTAAAAAGTAATTTCAATTAGTAGAGGTAAAACACCCAAGTATTTTATACGTTTTATTTAGACCTACGTAAGATTTGTATTTTCTTCATAAATACTCTCTTATAAAAGCGGTATTTTCTCACTAAATCAGGTAAATAGTAAAATAGTCTTTAGTGGTGGCATCGTGCGCGTGATAACCTTTGTGTCGTAAATGTCCGAGCCATATTCGCCTTCGTCAATTCCGTAACATAAACTCTCATCAGTCGCCTTCTTGACGGCCCACAAAGCGCTTCTTCATGCCTCGTTGTGACAAATATTTCGCATTGCATAGCCAATGTTAAACAACAGAAGATGGCGTAAAATCGGACGTCACCCGCATAGGTATCCGCTCGACCCGCGCGCCTCACAAACGCCCAGTTAACCTCCATTCGATTACTCACGTGTCACGTGATCACGTCGGCAGAGGCACGCCCGCGCATTGTGAATAGCGCCTTTGTTCGCACTGTGAAACTGTTCTTAACAACTTGGCGGTGTTGAAATGTGCTGTTGCCCATGTGGGATGACATGTGCTCAGAAAATAGGACGTATATTTATTTAATTGTAGGCTGACGATGATACCATAATATATATGTATTTATTACTTTTATAAAATTTAAAACACTGTCAAAAAGACGACAACCTCAGGCGGGAATCGAACCACGCACCTTCCGCATTCCGGGCGGCTGCTGGCTTCCGAGGTCTGGCTTTGAACAGTCGAAATTTGTCAGTGCTTGATGCTAATGTTTTTAGTCAACATTGCGGTTGTCGTCTTTTTTCAGTGTTTAAAATTTTACTTAAGCATATTTAAGCGTTAATAAAACGCTAAAATATGAAACATTAATTTATTACTTTTGTCACAAAAAATCGATTTTCTTGTCAGCGACAATGGAAAGTTTAGAACATATTTAAACTTGTTTGTAAAGGTTTAAAATATTAAGTTTAGATAAATGACAATTTCCAATTGTCTTTTTATTTATGAAAAACAACATGTTAACAATGTTACAAAAGATCCCGCTGATAAAAGTATAGCTATAAATCATAAAAACCGAGTTTAATCCAAAAAGGATAACTTTTACGCAGTCATACTCTAGTAAACCATACTCGCTCCCAGTAAGCATCCGGTGGCTTTATAAAGGTTATCAGCAGGCAGCAGTGGAAGCCTGAAACAAAAGTCCGTTTGTTTCAGCCGAAGCTGCCAGTTAACCTCCCATTAGTTCAATCGCGGACACGTCAGATGAATGCCGACGCCCGTGCGTTCATTGTGAATGACGCCTTTGTTCCCCGGCTTGTATGGAGATTTGCAGCGGCACTGTATTTTTGCATTTTAAATGTAAGGGAGCTTGAAGCATCGGTGATTCGGTGCCGTGCTTAGTTTAGCTGTAAAGTACCTGTTGTGTGGGTGTGTTTGGTTTGCGATCTTGCCAGTTAAGCAACTTTTGAAATGCCGGAACTCTGAAACGGTGGTAAAATTAAATATAACAATTCTTAAATGTTGATAGCGTAGTTATGGATATCGTAAATAAATGCGTCTTTGGCTTTCAAAATAAGAATAGAAAGTGTTGATAAAGGCTGCACAAAGCCACGATACCATTGTTGACAGTGCACTTAGCCGAATCGAATAAATTAGTACTAGGCAACATTTTCAAAAATTTTACATACGTACTCGTACGTATAATCACTACTTTTATCCCCGAAGAGCAGCCCTCTACCATAGCCCACTTTTCACCAACTAGCGACTGTACATGTACTCAGCGATGACAGGTGATGAGTCCATCGCCGCTCTATGAATACTACCACCCCCACTGTAAAAAAAAAAAAACTGCACATACATCCAACAGCATAGAGCGGTGATGGGCTCATCACATGTCACGCAGAGCACATGTGCAGCAGGTATTTGGTGAAAAATGTACCTACTATTATGGCAGAGGACTGCTTTTGCGGCCCTCATTGCCTAGTCTCTGACTAACCCTTCGGGGATAATAGTCGTGATTATATGCACGGTCGCGGTCAGAGAATGTATTGCATGCACACATTTAGGTCACAAGTTTTAAATGTCTATTTCATATTAATTTGATGGACCATAGATCATAGTCCTTTTCTAATGATATGAGAATCAATCGCTCTAGAAGATGGACTGACTACTATCAAGTTTTGGTATAATAGAAAACCTTCTTTAAAAAAAACTAATATTCTATTTTAATGTTTTAACTAAGATTAAGAAAAAATACTAAAATATAAACTTCAAAAATCTTTATTTA
The DNA here is from genome assembly GCA_963921215.1 of Scoparia ambigualis. NCBI lineage: Eukaryota > Metazoa > Arthropoda > Insecta > Lepidoptera > Crambidae > Scoparia > Scoparia ambigualis. Next base: position 714,675 of record OY992528.1, read on the forward strand.
ATATTTAGTTTATCCTCCCTCAGCAGATATGACGGCACGTAGTCTATCTCGCATAGATGCAACAAGGTGCGTGCATCAGTCCCTCTGATATCATCCCATACTCGAGCACAGTGTGATCTAAGAGCATGAGGGTTTCTTTCATTTTGACAGTCCCAGCGTTGAACCATAAGCCCCCACACATTTTAAATGGGGTTTAAATCAGCAGACCGAGCGGGCCATTGAATGGGACGAATGTCACGGTGCAGGTCGGTGTGAGGCTGGTGTGAAACCGTTCTCTTCGTAACGACGAATCATTACTGTTATTTGCGCGGCGGTTAGTATCGGTCGTCGTCCTGAATTATTTCTATGATCTGTTACTTGCCCTTCTTCGCCGTGACGCCGAATCCAAAACCTCACAGTGAATCGCTATATATTGAGTTCTCGTGATATAGCACTAATACTATGTCCATCTTCGAAGGGAAATATTATTTCAGCCCTTTGCTCCAGGGTTAAACTTGCCATTTTATTTCGTTATAAAAATCTTTCGTAAAATTTTGCTCTTGTCCAGACGACGTTCAAACCCTATTATACGTCTGTGCGTTTAAACAATCATATTTGATAAATGTTATTTTAACAACTACAGAAATAAGTTTCAACATTATAAAATAATCTATAATCTCTTTGTTATACTCGATGCGTCATATTGAATAATAACTTTTAAAAGCTGTAATAAGTAACTTGATACGGCATAAAATTTTCTGACCGCGACCGTATTTATGTAATTTAATTGATAATTTATCGAAGCTACTAATTAAAAATTGCCAAGGACAATAAAATAATATGCAACACAGTGCACCGTCATATGCCGTCTCTTTCTACCGTGAGCGCAGATTGAGCGGGTCGGACGGCGATCCTTATTTATGTCGGTCCATAAATCGGGCGGCCAAGTCTGCGCCATTTAGATTTCGCTTCAATTCTCTCCTGCACCCCGGATGTGGCAATAAAAGTTACTTAATAACACATTTTGTGCGGCACTATGCGGTTTTATGAGAGTAGTTCGATTTCGAGTGGAAGCGTTTGGCATTCGTCTCATCTCACCTAAGAGCTGGAAGCGAGTTTTGTTCACCATTTACCGCGTTTATTGAAACGGAACCTCTGTTGAGTTTTTTTTTTCAAATTTTCAAAACTTTCCGTACTTATTTTTCTTCACAACGTATGTTGCATGTAGGGTAGGTACAGGTAATAAATTATTATTAGTAAAATTTGATTTTTTCCGTTCTCAAATGAACTCGAAGATCACGAACCGTTGAAAAAATACTACCACAGATGGGAACCGAACCCACGTTAACAGTTCAGTTGTAACTTTACGTGTTGGAATAAAACATTCGTTGTTCCTATACGTCGTGGTCAACATCGTTTATGGTACCTACCTACTTACCTTTTTGAGTAGAATAGTATAGTTACTTCTTCACAACGCCAGTCCAACGCGAGCCTTCATCACAAATGAAGAGGCTGTGCCGCTGGAGTGATGGACAAACGTTGGCAGACGCTTATTGTTCTTATATTGAATGGCCCTCTGTTTGTGCGCAAGTCGTTTGTTTGAAGAGCTTTGAGTAAACGCTCGCAGCTTAGGTACATGGAGAAATTAATTAATTATTCAGAATAAACAATTAAGGTATCGCTTGATGTTGAGAGTTTTGCACGGTGGTAGGTAACTCACCTTAATATCTATTTCTGTACTTATACCATTTTCAGTATCCGTAAGAGATATGTAGATATATTATTATAATACAAAACATAAACAACAACTATAATAAATAATAATAACAACAATAACAATAATATATACTTTTCATTCTTAAGTGAATGAGACGTTAATTGACTTACAAAAGATTGCGTCGTCTTGAAGCAGATCACTTCTAAAGGAACTCTATTATAGAAAATACTTATCTAACTTTTATTCGGGCGCCATTTCTTTGCAGAATAGAATAAGCTAAACTAAGATTTTGTTTGATCTGAACTACAAATCTACAAACAGTTCAGTTTTGCTTTTGAAGCTTTTTACTGAGACGAGCTGTCAGCAAAGTCAGAAGGCAATTTTTTCTTCCATTATTATTTCCGTTACATAGTGGCTCACTACAAGAATACTTTCATCCCCTCTCTTCTACTGGGTGTTGTAAAAGGCGATTAATGGAATAAAGATTGCACATACATCATAGAGCGGCGATGGGCTCACCACCTGTCACGCTGAGCACATGTGCAGTTTCTATTTGGTGAAACATGGACTGCTTCTGCTGTCCTCATTGCCTAGTCTCTGACTAACCCTTAGGGGGTAATAGTTGTGTGTGTATAAATACATGTATAATTAACTAATCACAGTCTGGCCACTTCAGACGTCACATTCGTCATTGTCTCTATTGAACTAAAGCAGATAAACAGATGTGTGGAGATAATCTGTTACTACAGGTATCGTGTTTGTATCGATGTCACAGCGCGTCACGCAGGCGACATTGCGACAAATATGAGGCGACAGCCAATAACGAGGCTACACTTGGCTACACTTGGCTACGATTGGTTATGCTTGGCTACAACCTGCCGGGAGTAGCGGCGAGCTGATTATGTTCAAGTAAATACTTGTAAAACGACTCATCATTGCAGTCCAATGGTTAGTAAACGCGATGTAAGAAATATTATTATGTATACTTTAAGTATTAATTTGTACGATTGCGATCGTCGATTGAACTTTTCAAAGATACGATGTTAAATAGTCGCGTGTGTGTAACACCTTTGAACATCGTTAAGGCTTTCAAGGAGATGTAGCGTGCCAATACACACCCACCTATATACTCATGTGTTTTTTATTAAATTGAAAATTGGCATTCATTTCAAAGTATGCTAAATCAGGGCAAAGGCCTTAATCATTCAAATCAAGCCATCGCTGCTTTTGAGGATTGGCTCCATCAACAAACAACGAACCCGGGATACGCATCGAACAATCCGAAAGCCACTTAGTCCAACCTGGGAATTGAAGCCAGGATCTCCGGATATCGAGTTAACCGCTATTAACCACTAGACATTGAACTTATGTGTTTGAAATTGACTGAAATGGACTCTGAGACACAACATTATTTCGCGCGCGGGCGGTTCTTAAGCTCAGTTCATATGACTTCATATTCTGGTATTTAAATAAGTCTAGTACATACCCCTCAAACTGGAAAATATTCCAATGCAAAGGAATGCGGTGCGGTGGTTCAATAATAATATGTATTATGGTAGTCGCCATTCAATCGGATTCAAGACAGAATTCAATGAAAAGGCAAGTACCTTCTATATTATTACATATAGGTGTAGTGGCTATGATCCTGACGCCACTTGTTTTGTTTCATTTACTCTCCTAACATAACAAAGAAAAAGAATATTAGTCTGAATAATAATAACAACAATTAATATCATAATTGTTTTCATTCAAACAAACTAATGGGTGTTAATCGACAAATTGCAAAAAGTACAGAGATAAAATTGAAATGTCCCAATCACACATCAAAGGTCCAACATCAATAAACTGCTATAAACAACGCATAAAACCGTTAATGAGTAATTAAACGCTAAAATTTTACGAGAACGAGGCGTCGGCCAATTAGCAGTAATTAAGGAATACTTTCGCGCCGTTCACGAGTTTAAGCGGTTCATCCGAAGTGTTCTGAAGTTTGGAATTATTAAAACAGCATGTGCGATATTAATTACTTGCTGATTGGAAATATGAGTTTAACGATTGCATAGGTCGATCGGTTATTGGCTTTTTCATTTGTTCTCTTCTGATGGTGTTACGTTAATTTATGTGTTAATCATTCCTAAAATATGGTCGAGAAAGAGTCGTACCCACCCGCGCTTTGGCCTAGGCTATCATGGTTCAATCCGAAAGTAAAAATATCTCTACTTTTTCTCTAACCCATAGTAGTAGCACAGATTACCTTATAGACTGTGCTTATTTATATTTTATGTTACTAGTCTTATGAGTACCGAATGAAGAGCGCGCTGCGGCGGGCACTAATTTGGCGTCAAGACCTAACGTTGGTGGTCTCCTGCGCGAGTGTTCTACTGGCGCAGGGACGTCTGGCACTTCTTGCATAACCTAACGGTTGGTCTCAAGGTGCCAGTATAAATAAACTTAGTGAAATTAGGAGAGGGGATGTGCTTATTTATGTATTGGAAAGCCAACAAAAACATGTAGGTACTAATAAAATTAAAACAATGATACTGTTATAAACAGAAGCCTAATCTAAGAATTAAAAACAAATAAATGATACAAACATTGTCAACAATTACAAACACTATAATAAAAGAATTAGCTAAATATATGCAGCCGCTCTAAAGTGATGCGCCAACATGCATTCGAGACAATTGATTTTAATTTAATTACATACATTTAAAACAGTTGTAAGCCACAGGGTTGCGATACGAGACCGTGTCACCGTTAACGTGATCGAGTGCTAAATAAAACTCGCGCTGGCTCTCAGTCATCGTAACAAATGCAATCAAATAGTTCGTATTATGATTATCGCGCAACATTACAAACAGTTTCAATTTCAATCCAATTCAATGGTACATTTAAATTGTCAATTCTGTTACCGATCGACAGGAACCACAGAAATAGATCTAAATAGAAACCGCATGTTATCTCAATGGTATGAAAAACAAAGCGTGTCACTTTTACCTGTGTCAGTTTCTTATCAAAATTACCTACTTACCGAAAGGAAACTTGTCGATTACCTCGGTTAACCTTTGTTGTACTTACAGCTCTTACAGTTCGATACGACACACACAGTTTTGTTTTTAAGATGGGATTTTACCATCTTTTTGGCACTATTTTGTCACGCGAAGTAAGTACAGTCACGAGCAAAAATATGTATACAATTGTAACTCTTAATACAATGGAATAAGAGTCAAAGTGTATACATATTGGTGCTCGTGACTGTACATGCCGCTTCTATTTGAACTATGTCTGTGACAGGAACGGTCAAGCAACACACATGAGTGTATCCTGAATGCTTTTTCGATACTGAAAATCGGTTGACATCTGAAACACTATTAAATACTTAATTTTGCTAAATTAAAATTAATCGAAAGAGAGCGATGATTTAGGCATTCGCGTTAATTTTTACACATACATTGTGTTGAGTTGAAAAGTTTACGAGAATGTAGTGTTCAAAAACTGACTTGCTTTAAACGGTGGTAAGGTTTTGCCCAGAATCCAATTGAATGTTAACCACCCTAATACAGTATCTATTTCCGCCGCCAACAGCATCGTTTTACATTGCTGCGTTCCGGTTTGAAAGGTACTAATTCGAGTAAAATTACAGGGCGTAGAGGTTTAACACTGAGGCTTCAGGTTGCGTTTCAATTTCAATTTCAATCGTTTATTGCAAGTCACAGGTTTACAAAGATGTTACAAAATAAGGTTGCGTCGCGTTGCGCGCGTGATGCCTGCCGTACCGCACGTCCATGAGCAAAGTGGCCGCGCACCGTCACAAGGTCCGAACGCTCGTCGACGTCGATCGTCGACATAATAACATAAAGCACAACTAAAAATAAAACCTTTGGAAAATAACATGAGGTCTTCAATTTGGAAGCTTCCATCGCGCTGCTTCAAGCCAGCCATAAAGTCTCCAAACTTTTTACAATCGTGTAAACAACAACGTCCCCCCAGTGTATGAGTATGTTTCCCAAAGCTGCAAACGTTTGCGTGTCGTGTGTCGTGTGTCCCGTGTCGTGTTTCGTCTGTCGTGTATCGTATTGCGATTTGGCAACGGGTGCGTCGCGGCCTATTCGGTTACACTACTACAATGCCGGTTATGCGTCGGTTTGAATGGAGTTTAAAGTGGATGGTCGTAATGCTGATTTAAGTATACAGCTTTTTTATTAGCGAACTGAAAGCCTGAGGCATTCTATACCCGTCAACCATAGCGTGATGCTAAAAAATTTTCAATCATATAATACACATACATACATACATATAGTCACAACTATTTATCCACGAAGGGTTAGTCAGAGACTAGACAATGAGGACAACAAAAGCAGTCCTCTACCATAATCCACTTTTCACCAAATAGCGACTGCACATGTGTTAAGCGTGACAGGTGGTGAGCCCAACGCCGCTCTATGCTGTTGGATGTATGTGCATGTCTTTAGTCCGTTAGTCGCCTTTTACGATAACTAAGGGAAGAGAAAGGGATCTTAATATTCTTTTAACGCTACGCGACACGGTTAATACACAAACATTCACACACAAATACACACAAATACACACAAATACACACAAATACACACAAATACACACAAATACACACAAATACATATAAATACATAAACACTTTTTTATTTTATTTTTATTTTAGACACATTTAATACTGTAAATATTGTAAATATTAAGTATTGTAAATGTTATTATTGTCTTAGGCTTTATTTTATTATGTTTAACTTAATTTTTTTTTGTTTGCACTTTTGTCGCTCTCCCCGGTTCACCAATCTCCCATTCCACCTTAGGTTGGCTGGAAGAGATCTCTTTCAGAGATAAGTCCACCTTTGCTCACCATTGTTTGTTATGTATTTTCTGTATATGTGTTTTTGTGCAATAAAGAATATAATAAAATAAAATTAAGTCAGTCGCAGGACTCTTTTTATAACATAGAGACTTGGGAATTGTTTGTAATTAAAGATGCAATAAGAGTAATTTAAATCATGCCCGATCATGGGCAAACTATTGATACTATTTAGTTAATTTGAGAAATTGTTACACAGTTTAAGCAATAAAGAAATTCTATTCTATTCTTTATTCATTTAAAAGTATTGAGCTTCAAAAGTTGCAATTTTGGTATTAATTATTTTTATTGTTCTTCATTATATTGTTTGTAGCCACAACTTTTTCTTTTCTATTATAGAACTATTCTAGTAGTTCAACTGCCATCAAACGGCTATTATGACACATGTAAGAAAACCTATCAAAAACGATGAAGACAGTGCTTGCTGGCATCTGCTGCTAGCTGCAGTTATCTAGATCAAACGTTTTCACGTTGATGTGAAAGTTGAATTTCCACCGCTTCTTTTATTTATGTGATCATTCTGGCGGTTTCGAAAACAGGTTAATTTTTATTGGGGAGACTTGGATATCACTATTTAGGGTTTTATAACGCTATGTACAATGCGCTAGTAATTGAAGTTGCAGCGATAGATAATTGAATTGTTGCGTGAAAACAGTGACCTAATAATAAATTAAATAATTCCGAGAGCCTCTTGCGCCACCAATTAATACAAATTTTCGCCGTTTAACGCAATTTGAATGTAGAATTGGCCATAACAAAGTTTCCCATTTACGAAGTTGTTAACAACCGTTAGGCGAGCGACGCCGCGCCGCGGGCTAGTCGCGACAAAATTGAAAATTATACAGTTCAGACCGCGGAATAAATTAATAAATTAACCCCAACCAAGATAGCGGTTGGCGAGATAATGATATCTACTATAATAGCAGTTTATTAACATAATAATGTTACAACAGTTACGCCGATTATGGGCCTAAGGCCGCCCTTGGGGCTAGGGGTTAAGGTTCAAAATCGTTCATCGTTTTTGAACAATGCAAACATGACAAATTGGTATCGAGGTGGTACGCCGCTCCCTCAGCGCGGAAACTTGTCTGGCCCTCCCGGAATGGTTATAATCTTTTGTCTTATCTCTGCTTTAATGAAATCTTTGGCAGCGACGACGACGGAACGAAGGGTCCTTTTTTTTGCTTGTAATCGCAAAAGGATATCTTCGGTCGATAAGTATGATTCTGTAATCGTGTTAGAAGACTTGGTATTGATTGCTTCAAACTTTGTGATTAGGAGTGGAGTGGAAAATTAGGTGTTATTACGCTACGAAGCGATAACAAAAGTAATTAGCTTACGCCAGACACCGTTACGCAACCAGGCAAAGGCCTCGAGCACTAGAATCGAGTCATCGCTACAGTTGATGGTTGTTGTCATAACCACAACCACCAATTGCGGGTTTGTGATCACAAACCGGGGCTGTGCATTAAAAATACGAAATCCTTTACCTGGGAATGGAGCCAGGAGCTCCGGACATCAGGCCGGGCGCTTCACGACCAGGCCTCAGAGCCGTAAACATTACAAATATTTTGCTTCAGGCCAACATCGGTGTAACTAGGAGGAAATGTCAGCATAAGTGATGGCATAACTCATGTTTGTTGCTACGTAAGGTCTAGATTCACCGATCCTCATTGGACCAGCGTAGTGGGTTATCGCCTACTCTTTCCGTGTGCTATACAGTCCATGTTCCCAGCAGTGGAACGATTATAGGCGTTACAAATATTCCACAACTGTGTGGCTGATGGGATATTCCATGCAGTCCAAAGCTTATTGTAAAAAATAATAAATAAGTAAGTACCTTATTCTACTTCATCCTGTCCTATTTAACTTGAGGTCGGCTCAACATATCTTTTTCTTTCATTCTCCCCTTTATGCCGTCGCCTGAACAGTCTCACTTCAGGAACATTTTTTATTCGTCTCGGCCGTTATATAATCCATTTTTTTTATAATGAAGTGCAATACCACCAGAAAATTGTGCCTCCTGTGAAAAATACAACTCCAATTGACAACTTTTCAGTGCAGCGGGAATTGTATTTAATACGATGTAAATAGAGGAAAATCTATTTCAAAACTTTCATGCAGACCGAATGAGTGTAGTATTATTTGAGCTTTAATAAAATTATAGATCCTTTTCTTTTTATATTTCGAACACTGCAAAGTTGACACTGAAAACTTGTCAATTTGTGTTGGATAACTTTTCACAGGCACAGTATTAACCATCGCCTCCTATAAGTAATTTATTACCTTCTCGTGATTGAGACAAAGGCAGTCTTTGACTAAGTAGCAGTTCCGAAGTTTTCCATTCCGTATAATATTTATAGTAGAGATATACTCGATTCTCGGCTCGAAAATCTTTTGTAACATTAATATTTGTAAATGACTTTTAAACTTTCCGGATACAATCCCACCGGCTGGGCGCTTTGTCGGCGGCGTAATTATGAATCTATTGTGTTAATTGTCAAAATTACCGTCGACATCGAGACAGGTTTGAGTTTCAAATTGAAATACTTAAAGGCGCCACCCAAAGTTGGTGGAAGATAAAAGTGGGAAGAGTAATTCTTTGATAGCCAGAATCTCTCTTAATGATGGATGTCGCTGCTCGTAGATCGTATTCATGAGACTATTTTTAAGTAAGAGTCTATCACTCGGTCTAATATTCGATGTCCGAAAAGTTCAAATCCCAAGGGAAGCAAAGTATTCTCAATTTAAGATGCATAGCCCAGGTCTGTGATTGCCAAAACCGCATTTGGTGGCTGATTCAGCCAATTTCCAACAATTATGGCGACGGCTTGATTTCAAAGATACAGGCGTTTCACAAGAAAGTGCAACAATATTATAAGCTATCACCTACCCATTGACACCCAACACTAGAGGAATCGATTCATTGCCACCCTTTGATGAAGGACTGCGTGTTCCTTGAAATTCCCTAATTTGTAACGTTCTGGGAATATTAACGATGTATTATCTGGGAGAACTAATACTAACAAAGGCCTGCGAGAAACAGCGACAGATTACTGAAAAAATCCTTTCCTATCATTTTCGTAGGAGAACAAAAGGTCGCCTTCCACGGTGAACATACAAATAAATACACAGAGGAGTAATTTAATTAGGAAAAATTGTACGATTGTACGCCTACCATGTACTACGAAGCTAGTAAAATCATTGAATTTTAATAAATAAATTTTATTAGAACAATCTAGAGTACGTAAATGATAAAAAATAGAAACCTTTACCTAATTTAAGTAATTTAATTTAAGAAATCGCCCTCCTCCCCTCTCTTCCAATAGCAGTGCACAACTGGGTCCATGATGTACTTAAAATTCACTATAGTAACACCTTTCTGTAACACATGGATAGCAATAAATATTGAGTATTCAGTATTGAGTATTGAGTACATAAACGTACATCACACGACAGTCATGAAAGGCTAAGCAGATACCACATAATTTTCATTTGTTGATTATCACTTGTTAGTAATAATCTATATATATTGAGATATAGTAATCTATACGAGTATATAACATAATTGAACTACTTTTGTCCTAAATGGCCTTTGTTGCGGATATTACAGCATTATCGTGAAGGAACAATCATATTTCCCATTCGCCGATTGATTGGAGCGAGAAATTGAGTCATACGCGATCGCGCGGCCAACCCACCGTAAAATAAACAAATCAATCGCTGGCTTGCAGATAGGCTTTTCCTCAATGGTATAAAGAAACTATATCCCTAAAGATCCTTATGCAATATTCTTACCATTGTTTTAGGTAACTATAGTACACAATATTTGCAGGAAAAAGTATATGATATTACTAAAGATGGTACAATGGCAGGGCACATAAAAGTAACTGCCTATATTATAGTACTCGTAACTAACCCCGTGTGGTTCCGGGTTAGAATTGCACCACCCCCTCCCCTGTATCTTAGCGGGTATAGGCGACTATAGGGATTTTGCTGGTGGGAGAGCTTTGCTCGTCCGGCGCTACCACCATGCGGACTCGTAAAACCCGCCAAGTGTTCGGTGCTCGACACAGGACGCGTTCCGGGTTCAGAGCTGTAATACCGGAGCTTGGGGAGGTGCGGTGGCGGCAGGATCAAGGTCTGGTGGGAGTCTTTGTGGACGCATTGTTCTCACTTCGGAGACAACGAGACAACTCGGCTATTCGATTACCTGAGCCAAGCAGTTGACGACGTACAGGAGCGGTTTCCGTCTGCCGATGTGGTACTTTTGGCAGATTTTAATGCCCACCATGAGACCTGGTTGGGCTCTTCCAAAACAGATCACGCAGGCCGAACTGCCCACGCATTCGCTCTCACGCATGATCTGGCTCAACTGGTTCTCCAGCCCACCAGGATTCCAGATATATCGGGTCAAGCGCCTTCCCTGCTAGACTTACTGGTGACGAGTCGACCAGCCGGGTACAGAGTGTCAACAACTGCTCCGTTGGGCACTTCTGACCATTGCCTGGTTAGTGCCACCGTACTGCGCCGTAAAAGCTCTCCCTCAGTGGAGTCTAAACGGCGTTTATGGCACTACTCGCCGGCAGATTGGGATGCTATGCGCGACACTATTGCGTCCATCCCGTGGGGCCAGCGCTGCTTTGTGGGTAGGGACCCATCGGAGAGTGCCTCTGCTGTCGCTGACGAGGTCATGTTAGGGATGAAATATTACATTCCCTACACTGATGTCGTCAGCGGAAGTAAGGCGCGCCCTTGGTTCAATCGCGAATGCGCCAAAGATGTTGAACTTAAACAGGTGGCGTATCGCGCTTGGACCAAGGCTCGCACGCTCAACGATCGTAACATCTCTTCCCTCAAAGTAGTCTTCAACAAGGCTACCAGAGTCTGCAAGAGAGCTCTCTCGAGAGCGAATGCCCAGCGCGTTGCTCGCGCTGGCCAAGAGCTGTTGTCGCACCCAACGGGTAGCCGAAGTTATTGGCGACTGGCCAAAGCGGTGCAAGCCAACTTTTGCGGGCCTTCTCTGCCCCCACTGCGATACCCTGATGGCTAGTTGGCCCATCGGCCGCTAGACAAGGCTAACCTCTTAGCGAAGCTTTTGCAGCGAATTCGCGAGTCGATGACTGCGGCGCGGAACCACCTACCATCCCTCACTGTGGTTCCTTAATGCCTGACGTCCAAATCAGACAACGTGACGTCCGTGCCGTGCTGCAGTCACTTGATGTGCGGAAGGCTAGCAGTCCTAAAGGTATACCAGCAGTCGTCCTTAAAAAATGTGCTCCCGAGTTGTCTCCAGTACTGACACGCCTATACCACCTCTCGTACTCTACTGGAATTGTGCCGGAGGCTTGGAGAAAGGCGAACGTCCAGCCGGTCCCCAAAAAAGGGGATAGGTCCGACCCAGCCAACTATCGACCTATTGCTGTCACCTCTGTTCTTTGCAAGGTTTTTGAGCGAATCATAAACAGGCAACTCATTCGCTATCTAGAAGATCACTCCCTGATTCATGATCGACAATACGGGTTCAGACCGAAACGATCAACGGGTGATCTCCTGGCGTTCATAACACACCTGTGGGGTGAAGCAATTGACAAGCACGGAGAAGCACTGGCTGTTAGCCTGGACATATCCAAGGCTTTCGATCGAGTTTGGCATCGTTCGCTTCTCTCCAAGCTTTCGTCATACGGCTTGCCACCTCGCCTATGCGATTGGGTCGCCGGGTTCCTGCATGAGCGCAACATTGGCGTACTCTGCGAAAGCAGTGCCTCACAGTTTCTGCAGGTGAACGCCGGAGTGCCGCAGGGTTCTATAATATCGCCCACGCTGTTCCTTCTGCATATCAATGATATGTTATCCTTGGGTAACATTCATTGCTATGCAGACGACAGTACAGTACATCGGCGTTATTTGCGTCACCCTGCGGCAAAATAGGCCGATGTAGTGGAGTCGAGACGGAAGATTGTCATTGAGCTGGACGAGGAGTTAGACCGCATTTATAAATGGGGCTCTGATAACCTGGTCCAGTTCAATGCCAAAAAATACACAGGTCTGCGCTGTCACTGCTAAAAAGTCCGCATTTCTCCCCCAACCCTCCTTCCAGAGCAAACTATTACCCATCCAGACTGGTCTCAGTCTCTTAGGTATGGACATACACAGCGACCTCAACCCGAAGAGCTATATTGAGAGCATTATAACCTTAGCCTCACGTAAACTCGGAATCCTGAACAAGTGTAAGCGGTTCTTCATGCCGGAGCAACGTTGTCTTTTGTATAAGACTCAGGTGCGCTCCTGCGTGGAGTATTGCTCTCATCTTTGGGACGGATCCGCCAAGTACTTGCTCGAAGCTCTTGACAGGTTGCAAAGACGTGCTGTCCGTATTATCGGTAACGATGACGTTACGACCAGTCTGGAGCCGTTACAGCTACGTAGGGACATTGCTTCCCTTAGTGCTTTCTACCGCCTTTACCACGGTGAATGCTCTGAGGAGCTCTTTGACCTCATCCCTCCCTCTCCTTTCCTTTCCAGATCGACGCGTGCAGGTCTTAGAAGCCACCCTCATACCGTGCTGACCATCAAGACACGTGCCAAAAAGTTTGGACAATCGTTCTTTTGCCGAACTGCCCGTATGTGGAATGCGCTTCCCGCACACGTGTTTCCTTCCTCTTTCTCTCCCGGGTTATTTAAGCGGGGCGTGAAAAAGCATTTATGCAGGCCGCCATAGTGTGAGCGTTCGGCATAGCGTGGTAGCGCTGTGATGAACGCTTTCACTTCTTGGGCTTCACTGGCTGCTTTTCATCAGGCAGAGTGAAGCCATTATGGCGTGCCACAATAAAATAAAAAAAGTACCTACACACGAAAAGCATACTAGAGCTGTGTGGTGACGGCTCACTTATATAATACCACAAACCTTTGAGAACTTGTATCTCCATCTCCCATCAACCCATCTCTTATGTTTCCATCTCCCATCAACGCATCTCTTGTGTCTCCATCTTCCATCAATCCATCTCCCGTGTCTCCATCTCCCATTAACCCATCTCTTGTATCTCCATATCCCATCAACACATCTCTCGTGTCTCCATCTCCCATCAACCCATCTCTCGTGTCTCCATCTCCCATCAACCCATCTCTTGTGTATCCATCTCCCATCCCCATCTTACGTGTCTCCATCTCCCATTAACCTATCTCTTGTGTCTCCATCTCCCATCCACCCATCTCTTGTGTTTCCAACTCCCATCAACCCATCTCGGGTGTCGTAAAAGGCGATTGACGGATCAAATACTGCACAGAGCATAAAGAGGCGATTAGTTTACCACCTATCACGCAGAGCACGACATAATGCAGTTGTTGTTTGGTGAAACGGCGCTATGGCAGTGCAGTGCACTGCTTTTTGCGGTACTCATTACCTAGTCTCTGAATAACCCTTTGGTGAAAATAGCCGTGAGTATATGTATGCTTTATTAGAGTACTCGAATTAAACATGCCCTGACACGAGTGCTTACCCTCACACGCGATGAATATTCTAGATAGATTTTAGAAAGTAATTAGGCGCATTAACGTCCTCGCGTCGCACCCTCGTCACGGCGCGGCGTCTGTCCGTCTGTCCGTTAGGAGGCGCGATGCCACTTCATTCATTAAATTACATGTAGAAAATTCGATGTGCTTTATGTAAAATGTACTCAGTGCGACCATATACCAACTAAATTAACAAATAAAAGTTATGAGACCTCTTTTTTTTTATTCGTCATAGTGACTGCATCCTGCCTGATGGTAAGCAGCCAATGCAGTCCAAAATAATGAATGCGCTCTCTACCGTGGAATAAATACGGTAACGAGTGCACCTATTCATGACGGCCTGCATAAATGCCGTTTAACGCCCCGCTTAAAAGACCCGGGACTGTAGGAGCTGGGAAACACATGCGCCGGCAAAGAATTCCGAAGCCGAATGGTCTTACAGAGGAACGACTTGCCAAATTTTTTGGTACGAGTACTGATAGTCTGTACAGTATGGTGGTGGTTTGTAAGACCAGCACGTGTAGTCCGGGAGAGGAAAGGAGAGAGCGGGATAAGATCAAAAAGTTCTTCAGAACACTCTCCGTAGTAATTCCGGTAGAAGACACTGCGAGAAGCAATTTCTCTACGCAGCTGGAAGTCTTCAAGGGAGGCTGTAACCTCACCATCTCCAAAAATGCGTACTGCTCGCCTTCGCAGTCTGTCAAGTGCATCGAGGAGGAATTTAGCGGAGCCGTCCCATAGATGGGAACAATACTCCATACTCGATCGCACCTGAGTTTTGTACAGAAAACAGTGAAAGCTCGGGAGTGAAAAACCGCCTCACCTTATTGAGAATACCCAACTTCCGGGAGGAAGTTAAAATAGCACTCTCGATGTAGCATTTTGGATTTAGTTTCCGGCCGATGTCCATGCCAAGCATGCTGAGGTGCGAAATGGGTAACTGAGAGTTCTGAATAGAGGACGGAGTAAGGAAGGGAGTTACCTTGGACAAGAATGCGCAAACCTGGGTTTTGCTAGCATTAAACTCGACCAGATTTTTAGATCCCCACTTAGAGACACGATCGAGAGTCTGGTTCAGTTTGGCAACCAGTTCTTGCTTTTTCACCACGATATCGGCTTGCTTTGCCGCAAGATGTCCCATATCATACATAATATATATATTAATCACGACTATTATCCCCGATGGTTTAGTCAGAGACTAGGGAATGAAGACCGCAAAAGCAGTCCTCTATCATAGACCACTTTTCAATAAACTGCATATGTGCTCAGCGTGACAGGTGGTGGTGAAGAATAAAATAGAATTAAATAATTTAATGTCTGCGGAGTCAGTGTTGTTAGGAAGGTCTCTGATAGTGATCTTGAGGTAGCGCTGCGCTTGTATGGAATAACAAAACTAGGACAGCCAGGTTTGCTTGGTCAAGTTAGTGTTGTATCTTTGTATGGTTCGGAATTCGTCCACGTGCTTCGGCAGGTATAGAATGTTTCTGCCGTACAGTCTGGTGTTTGGCGGGCGGCCCAGTAATCGGCGGGTGGCCCAGTAAACAGCGGAGCTCCTTCAAGGGAAGCGGCCAGTCGGGTATGGTTTCCACGATAATGCCGCCAGTCAGGAAGCAGAGGTCCTCTGCTTCCTGACTGGCGCTGTGGTCAGTTAGGGCGAGGTTTGAGGCGCTTGCGTCGTGTCCATTGGCGACTGACTCGGTATTAGACGCCGTGGTGCTGGGGACGTGGGCGTGGGCTTCGGGTGGCGACTTCAGTAGTGATACGAGTGTCTCGTCTTTCTGTAGAAGTCTTTCCGAAGAACCTTATAATTTTTCAGGAAGCAATCCACGGGCGTCAGTGTGCGGCGGAAGATCTTCGACCTATCCTGCTTCGCGATGATTGTGCGGTATTATCGGACAGTGTTTGCCTCCTGTGCGGATTGCTCCGCACTAAAAACAAAAAATTCCGAGGATGGGCGAAAAATTAATTTTCCAATGTTATCACGGTGGCTTAGCCAGCAACCTTTGACTTATATTTAATATAATATCTTATGATGTTATCACATCTAATTTAATATGACTTATTAATTTAATGTGATTATTGTGTAGTTCTCTTTTTCGACAGTTTTCGAAGTGTTATGTTTATTGGCGTAAATACGCTCCTTATTATTATTGACAAATTTGTATTTTAGTTTTTAGTATTTTAGATTCAATCAATCAATCAGCCCGCAACCACCCACTGCTGGGTATAGGCCTCCCTTAATGTATGCCAGTCCCTTCTGTCCCGTGCCGATCTCATCCAGGTGCTGCCAGTGCCCCTGACGATGTCATCAACCCAGCGTTCTCTCGAAGTACTCGATTTCTTTGGCCAGATTTTGTATTTTAGATTAGTTTCTGACATTCCTTCTGTAATTGACCTCAATGTACTATTAATGCTAAAGGTATACTAAAATTTAATAAATTTAGTACAACAGTTTTAGCACTAACATAATTGTTAAAAGTTTTAGCATTATGACATAACAAGCCCACCAACCAAACCGAGTACAAACGTGTACAGTCGAGGAAGCATCCGGTGGACAAATTTCCGGCGATATTAAAATTTGTAAATTTTTTTAACTCTTAATACCATGGAATAAGCGACAAAATGTATACATATTGGTGCTCTTGACTGTACGTACGCGCGTTCGGAATGGAGCGCAAGCGAATATTGCCGGAAAACGGGGAGTTAAAGTTACTCGCGTCCGTGGGTTTACCTTTGAGACCCTACACGTGACCCCTGGGTGGTGCTAAATGAGTGACACTGACTGAGTGGTAGAGCCACACGCATTGGGCCGGCTGGCCCGGCGTAATACCCTCTTACGAATATTCGGCGTGAAATAATTGCACTTGGTGCTGTTGTGTTTCGTCCGGCCAGTGAGAGTTCTAGAGGCCCTTCCCCCCCTCCCTCATAATTCATATTCTTTCCTTAAAGGCCGGCAACGGGTCTGAGATTCCTCTGGTTTTGCTTTGGTCCATGGGCGGCGGTGATTGCTCTCCATCAGGTGACCCGCCTGCCCGTTTGCCTCCTTTTTATAAAATAAAAAGTGGTATACCGTGATCAACGAAAATTGTAATTTTGTAAGAACCTTTTTTCCTACTATGCCTCTCGAAGCTATATAGCCGTATCAAGGTGATCACAATGAGCGCGTTATAGCGCCCCCGGTCCAATGCCCCCGCCCCCAGCCGTCATCGTGACGACGGTCGGCGGGGGCCCATTGTCGGCGACAGACGGTACAGCCGTTGCCGCTTCAACTTAGAATATGTCGGACGAGATGGAGGATGAGAAAAAGTGCATTTTTCTTAACGGCACATTGATTACGTACGGAAGGCATTAGAAGTAATAATAAAAAAAATTGCTTAATTATTCAATGTAGCTTAACCCTAAACCACCTATTACCTCTTTCTGTCACACAACCACCTACCATACGTGCAGTGGACGCTGGAATAAAATTACTGTTGATCGTGTAATTTTGTTATGTAATAGTTTGTTATACTCGGCGTCAAAAAAATCGCACCTCTTAGAAAATCACTTTCAAATGTCATTTACTCTTGATATGCACATGCAGTCGCATTAATTATGATTTTATTTACAAGGTTACTTAATTAACTTAATAAAAAACATTACTTTTCATTATCAAATAAAACCTAATGCAACAAATAAAGTGTCACAAAAATTCGATGCAAATTTTGCTACCCGTGAGAGTTGCTAGTTGCGCTTCCTTTGTGGGTATAAAACGGTCAACACGGGTTCAATGTGGGTCATTCGCTATTCAACCGTTGAAGAGGACACACGCACAGATTTTGATGGATACCACAGCTGATAAAGCCGCTCAAGTGGTTGCACTACTGCAATCAGGGGTGCGGCAGTGTGATGTCGCCCGGCAACTGAACCTGAGCCGTTATTCCGTTCGAAGAGTGTACCAGCGCTTCATAGAGACCGGTGGCTATATCCGCAGACACGGTTCGGGTAGACGTCGCTGCACTTCGGAAAGAGACGACCGGTTCGTTGTGTCGAACTCTTTGAGAAATCGTTTCTCCAACGCTGTTGAGTTGCAACAGCAGCTCCAGGCAGTTCGCAGACGCACCGTAAGCGTATCTACGGTTAGAAGAAGATTGAAGGAGAAGAAGATAGCGGCCCACAGAGCTGCTACGGGTCCAAAATTGACTGCAGCGCATCGGCGAGCCCGCTTGCAGTTTGCTCGTGACCACGTCGATTGGACCCTTGAGCAGTGGAGAGCTGTTCTCTTCTCAGACGAGACGCGAGTGTGTCTTTTCTGCAACGACCGACGGAGAAGAGTATACCGGAGGCAGGGTGAACGTTTCGCCCAAGCCTGCATCCAGGAGACGGTGGAATATGGTGGCGGATCCTGCATGTTCTGGGGCGGTATGTCTGCTGCCGGCAAAACCGACCTTGTCTGCGTCTCCCGGACTGGAGGTGCTCGCGGACAAGGGTCGCTGACTGCTCGCCGCTATGTCACTGAGGTCCTGGAAGTGCATGTGGTCCCCTTTGCCGAATCTTTTGGCGAGGGGTTCACATTAATGCACGACAACGCTCGCGCTCACACTGCAGGCATCGTGAGCGACTTCTTGCAGAGGTCCCAAATCTCTGTGATGCAGTGGCCAGCGCGAAGTCCGGATCTGAATCCTATAGAGCACCTCTGGGACCATCTTAAACGTAAGGTTCGATCTTGGGATCCAGCTCCTTCGACTCTACAGGAGCTCCAAGACGCGGTGATTGAAGAATGGGGGCTTATCCCTCAAGAAGAGCTCCTGAAGTTGGTGAGGTCCATGAGGGACCGTATGGAAGCCGTGATCAGGGCAAGGGGGGGTAACACTAGATTTTAAGTTAATTTTAAGACACTTTTTGTACATTTTTCTTTGTAAATTATCTGTTGTTAATTAGGACTTAATTAAGGATTTTTATTAATTTTAATGTTGTTTGTATAATTATAATAAAACAGAAAGTTAAATTTAATTGTTTTTTGATACTCCTTTTTGTTACCTTTCTAATGATACCCAACACTATCCTCTACATAAGGTTTAAGAATTTTTAAAGATGATTTTTAAAAGGTGCGATTTTTTTGACGCCGAGTGTATTCTATTGATTTACAATTTAAATATACAAACATCACAAAACGAGTAATTTTATCATTAATAAGTCAAGTGTTTGACCCCATGGGTCTTATAAGTCCATGCATATTGGAGATTAAAATAATGATACAAAGGCTTTGGATCCAGAAATTATCTTGGGATGATCAAGTGCCCAATGAGATAAAATTAGATTTTATGCAGTTTTTAAAAGCTTAACCGGCTCTAAACTCACTTCGCATCCAGCGGTGGGTCTCGTCTTATTCAGATTCAGTTTTAGAACTTCATACTTTCACTGACGCTTCAGAGCGTGCATATGGTGCATGCGTCTATGTCAAAAGTATATCAAAAGAAGGAAAGGTAAGCGTTCATTTATTGGTGTCTAAAACAAAGGTTGCGCCGATAAAACCTACCACGATTCCGCGACTCGAACTCTGTGGCGCATTGTTGGGTGCAAGACTCTGCACTAAAGTACTGCAGTCACTCAGGGCCAATTCCAAACACTGTGTGTTTTGGACTGACTCAACAATTGTTTTGGGTTGGCTCACCACCTCTGTTAACAATTTACGACATTTTGTTCGAAACCGAGTGAATGAGATTCAGGATATTACTGCCGGTGGCAAGTGGAGCTACGTGCCAACGAATGAAAATCCCGCTGACCTAGCCTCTCGGGGGGTCAGGGCTGATCGTACCAGCGCGTCCGCCTTATGGTGGTCTGGTCCTCAATTTTTGCATGAAAAAAAGTGTATTTTCCCTAAAATACCTAATTCTAAAACAGATAAACTACCAGAAATTTTACTACATACAACAACACAAAAAACAAGTTTACAAAACAATTATGCAAATAATAAAATCTTACAAATTATACATAATACATCCAATTTTACTCGATTAATAAGGAAAATTGCCTTTTTAAAAAGATTTATTTATAATTATTTACACCCTAATACTAAAACTTATAATTATTTATCAACGACAGAGCTAAAAGATGCAAGATATACAATTATTAGATTATGTCAGCAGGACATGTTTCCTGACGAGTATCACACCTTGCACTCAAAAGGAAACCTTAATTCTAATAACAGGTTGCTATCTTTATCTCCATTTGTTGATTGTGATAACCTTACTCGTGTGGGAGGACGTCTCGATCATTCATATTATCCGTATGACATGAAACACCCAATCTTACTATGTAGCAAACATCACATCATAAAATTAATATTTCAGATGTATCACATCAACTTGTTACACGCTGGACCACAACTAATGTTGGCTAATATAAGACATTGTTATTGGCCTCTAGGAGGCACAAATTTGGCAAAGTTTACTGTTAAAAAATGTGTTAAATGTGCTAGGCATAATTCACAAACTACTCAGCCAACAATGGGCCAGCTTCCTGCACCTAGAGTTCATTTAGAATTTCCTTTTCAAAATACAGGATTAGACTACGCATGACCAGTGCTGCTTGTCTATAGAAAGGGGAGAGGTGCTAAACTCATAAAATCCTATATATGTGTGTTTGTGTGCTTTGCAGTAAAGGCCATACATTTGGAGCTGGTTACCGATCTCACCAAAGAGACATTTATAGCTGCTCTGCAGCGCTTTGTAGCGCGACGCGGTCTTCCGGAATCTATTTTTGCTGATAACGGTACAACCTTTGTAGGGGCGCACAACCAACTCAAACTTATGCTTAAACATTCTTTAAATGATATTACACAAAAAGGGATCAAATTTAAATTTATTCCTCCGTATACACCCCACTTTGGGGGTCTTTGGGAATCCGCCGTAAAATCCGTAAAGTACCTTTTGCGACGTACCCTTTCTCTTACACATTTAACATATGAAGAGATGTCCACATGCCTGGTACACATTGAATCTATTTTAAATTCGCGACCTCTTACTCCGTTATCCACTGATCCTAGCGACAATTATGCATGGCGCTGCAGCGGCGGGCCACGAGACCGGCGGGGCGCATCAGAACTTGAAGAATGCGGGTGACTGCGCTACCGCCATCGACCTTATCATTACCCAACACCAGGTGTGATGAAGGTCTAGTGCTAAATACTCGTACTCGTAGCGGTGAAACAATACTACCACCCCTTCTCTTCCCTCGGGTGTCGTAAAAGGCGACTAACGGACTAAACACTGCACATACATCCAACAGCATAGAATAGCGATGGGCTCACCTTTGATTATATAATGTCTAGATAGAGTCTCGACCGCGAGAAAGCGTCCAAAAAAATATCAGCCAACTGTTGGCCGCTAAGCTCAAACCTATCGCTCAGTGCCATTTGTGTCGCCGCAGATGATGCACATCTTTTGCACGCCTTTTAATTTTACTAAAAATGACGGTTTGCGCTATCAAAGTGTACAGAAATTATAAAGATCGACATAAAACAATTAAAACAATCACCTACCATCGGTAAGTAAACATTGAATTATCTTAATGTAGTTTTATCGTCAATTTTGAGCGAAGCGTATTTTGCCGTAATTCGTAGCCCGCCATTTTTCTGTGTTGCCTGCCCTAGGACACGCAAAATTCCCGAGTTAGTATTAAATTAGAATAAATATTTCTTGAGTAGATGACATTTGAAATGTGCGTATGGTGTATACTGATGATGACTATAAAAGTATGAAATGGTCAACGCTGTATAAATATAATAATGTTGAATGTATGTGCAGTCTTTAGTCCGTTAGTCGCCTTTTACAACACCGAAGAGAAGAAAGGGGTTGGTAGTATTATTTTGATGAGCGCATTGCCGCTCTATGCTGTTGGTTGTATGTGCAGTGTTTAGTCCGTTAGTCGCCTTTTACGACACGTAAGGGAAGAGAGGGATTGGTAGTATTATTTTCATGTGCCCTTCGCCGCTCTATTCTGTTGAATGTATGTGCAGTCTTTAGTCCGTTAGTCGCCTTTTACGACACTGAAGAGAGGGGTTGGTAGTATGATTTTGATGAGCGCATCGCCGCTCTATGCTGTTGGTTGTATGTGTAGAGTTTAGTCCGATAGTCGCCTTTTACGACACCGGAGGGAAGAGAGAGATTGGTAGTATTATTTTGATGAGCCCTTCGCCGCTCTATGTTGTTGAATGTATGTGCAGTCTTTAGTCTGTTAGTCGCCTTTTACTACACTGAAGAGAAGGGAGGGGTTGGTAGTATTATTTTGATTAGCCCATCGCCGCTCTTTGCTTATGTTGTAGAATGTATGTGCAGTCTTTAGTCCGTTAGTCGCCTTTTACACACCGAAGATAAAAGAGGGGTTGGTAGTATTATTTCGATAAGCCTATCGCCACTCTTTGCTTCTGGTTGTATATGCAGTCTTTAGTCCGTTAGTCGCCTTTTACGACACCGAAGAGAAGAGAGGGGTTGGTAATATTATTTTGATGAGCCCATCGCCGCTCTATGCTGTAGGTGTATGTGCAGTCTTTAGTCCGTTAGTCGCCTTTTACTACACCGAAGAGAAGAGAGGGGTTGGTAGTAACATTTTGATGAGCCCATCGCCGCTCTATGCTGTAGGATGTATGTGCAGTCTTTAGTCAGTTAGTCGCCCTTTACTACACCAAACAGAAGAGAGGGGTTGGTAGTATTATTTTGATGAGCCCATCGCCGCTCTATGCTGTAGGATGTATGTGCAGTCTTTAGTCCGTTAGTCGCCTTTTACTACACCCAAGGGAAGAGATGGGTTGTTAGTATTAGTTAAATTAAATTATGTAGTTATTAAAAAAGATGAAGGTGGGTTGATTTATGCCTAATCTGACGTCTATTCTGTTTGCAAAACCACTGAAACAGTTTTTCGTCAGTTTATTAAACAGGACTATGTAATGACAAGCACTAATTATACAAAATTAGTATCCACTGTGATGAAAAAAATTATTGGAGATGTGAATCTTTTTTCAGTAGACACCGATCATATCTGCGGCATGCTTCACCAAGTTAATTTAATAAGATTGATTGTAGAAAAGTACTAGTCAGTGAGGTATTATTATAAATTAAAATTGGACAATGTGAATAGCAACGCAAAATCTAAAAGAAAATTATTCAAAAAACAAATACAGAGGGATGGTCATTGATTTTTTTTAACGTGATACGAATAAATCAAAATACATTATCATTATTTTTTTTTTCATTGAAGATACAGGTATTCACTGGAGATCGTATAATCGGATGCATATTTACCTAAACTTGATTATTCGCTAACATATTAATTTCATTTAAATTTTTTATTGGAAAGGAGAATGAGCAAAATGGTCTATGAGCGGCCAACAACGAAATAGGTATTAAATGAAAGTACTATTACTAAGTACTAACTTTTACTATGAACGTAACATTGCAGCTCATTTAGAAAAAAAATACATATAGGTTAAAATACTTAAATAATAAATGTAAGAAAATGTGCAAACAAATTTTTATAAAATACATTAAAAAGTATTTCTAAACGTCAGCATACCGGTTACAAGACTCAACCCAAAAACGAGTTTACTACCTGAGTTCGAACGGACCAATCAGTGTTGAGTGGAAACAAAAGAGCCGAGGCGTGGGGTGCGCTTGCGCTACTCCGTGCAGTCCTTCGCTTACCCTTGTGACGTTGTGTACTGTGCGATCATCTACGGATTCTTTTTCAAACATTTTGACCTTGGCTACCTTATGGACACTGTTTCTTCTTAACCTGATAACCTGGCTATTAACTCTGAACTTCTGTTCATTTGTGCTTGTGTACTTGGACTTTGGACTGGTGTACGCCAACGGAACATTGATTGAAAAATGGCAGAAAATCGACCTATATGTGTTTTGTGCAATCGATCAGTGGTTAACAGAAGAAGATTAGAAATAACCCATGCTCTTTTTGAGGAAAATGCTGCCAATGCTCAATATATTATTGAAGCTATAGCTCCACAGCAAGTAAGTATTTTTAGACTTTATTTTTTGGTTGTTTTTACCCATGTGTGCCCACCTTATAGGGGTGATGGCCTAATCATCTGTCACGATGAGCACATGGGTTCTTTTCTAAGAATAGTTAAGTCATAATCAAAACAGATCTTCTCTCTCTTTCTCACACATGGCGCTTATGAAAACAAAGCCAGCGTTATCTAGCTTCGAGACATAATAGAGGCCAAACTCACTAACAATGCGTATGAGCATGACTCATGACTTGACGACCGCTTGGTTCAGTGGTTCGCAACGCGCTTCTGAACCAAAAGGTCGCGGGCTCGATCCCCGCACGGTACAAATATTTGTGTGCATGAACATGTCTATTCGTACTGGTCTGGGTGTTTTCTATGTATAATAAGTATTTATTTACAAAAAAAAAGTATATAAGTATGTTTATCGGTAGTCTAGTACCCATAGTACAAGCTTCGAGCTTAGTTTGGGACTAGATAACTCTGTGTGGCCCAGAGTGACATGTCTGAAATATTATTATTATTATTACTCATTTGTCACGTGGAAAAAGAGCTCGGCATGTTCTTCACTATACAAAACATGATTAGACCGAAACTACTATGTTATAAACTATTTTCCTTTTCAGGTTGAATACAACGGCCGAGAATACATTTGTCGACCATGTTGGCAACGAGCTCAACGGGCTGTGCAGCCAAACAATTACCCTGCCCCGCACGACTGTGTTCTTCAAGTGGAAGAATATTCACGAGTGCCTAGCACCTCAGCGAATTGTGTGTTTGACAGATGCCGTAGTGTGTTACGTCGTCGAATGCCTGAGAATGTAAGGATTACTCTTCTGTTACATTCTAACTTATTCATACCAGACAGTGCCAGAATATGCGATGCACATTTAACATCGAATGATTGGGAGGAGCTCATTGATAGTCCAAATCTCAGACATGATTTTAACAGCACTCATTTTGTGCAAATACTAGAGCTTTTGAAAACAGCTGTTTTAAAAAAAAATATTCTGGACTTTGAAGATATCGAAAATATGGATACTAATGAGATTCATATTCGATTGGGCGTTAGCAGAGATCAATTCCATTCAATCTTGGAACAAACGCCTTCTTTGTCTGAGTCAAACGCCAAAACGAAACTAGCCATTTATTTAATGAAGTTGCGAACTGGTGATAGCAACGAGAGATTAGCCACGCTCTTTAACATAAGTAGAAGGACTCTAGAAAGGCATTTAAAAACCGCACGTGATGCTATATCTCTGGATTTTAAGCCAAGACACCTTGGACTTGACCATTTAAATAGAAGAACGGTCGCTGACCGCAATCTTATTGTACCAAACGCGTTATTTGGAAATCCCGAGTCGTCTCCAGAAGATAGGAAGGCAATAACAATCATGGATGGAACATATATTTACATTCAGAAGAGCTCCAACTTTTCGTTCCAGCGAGAGACCTACAGTCTACACAAATACGAGAATCTATTGAAACCGTTTTTAATGGTGTGTTCCGATGGGCACATAATTGATGTTTGTGGGCCCTATGCTGCTACCGACTCAGATGCCAGTATTTTGGAAAGAATAATAAATGACGAAGAAGGCACATTTCACTGGTTTTACCGGGCTGGCGATATATTCATTTTAGATCGTGGGTTCAGAGACGTCTGTGGCGATTTGCAGCGATTCAACTACAGTGCCTATATGCCCGAAACCAAAGACCGCGGTGCAGACCAGCTTACTACTGAACAGGCCAATAGAACTAGGCTGGTCACTCTATGCCGCTGGGTAGTGGAAGTTATAAATGGCAAGTTCAAGCGAGACTTTAAACTGTTTAGGCAAGAATATTTTAATCGCGCCTTAAGTCACATGTTCCAGGACTTCCAAAACGCAGCGGCACTCATCAATGCATTTCAGACACCAATACAAGATAGTATTTATGCATCGTCGTTCGTGAATATAATTAATGAACGCATTGAAATACCAAACCTTTTAGCGGATTATGTTATCCGTCATAACATAAATAGACAGAGGGCATCATTTGAAAGACTCAGCAGTGATCAACCTATTTTTGAAGACTTCCCGGTTTTTTCTGAAGAAGACCTAATTCTGTTTGCACTTGGCACATACCAAATCAAGTTGGCTCGCAGCTACTACGCTGAACACTTAGTTGAAGGCTTGTACAATATTGAAGTATACCGAGAGCGTCAAATAAGTCAGCTCAGAGATTTTATTGAAGAAGAAGACATTTGGTTATAACGTGTTCGAATACAATCTAGACATGTGAGGTCCAGAATATATTATTCTTATATTGTAATTAACCGAGAAAGACAAAATAGAGAAGCAATTGCTCATTATTATTGCAGTTGTATGAGTGGAAGGCGCACAATCGGTTGCTGTGCACACGTTATGTGTATAGTGTGGTATCTGGCATGGGCTAGACATCAAGACGAGTATATTTTATTACCGGCATCAGAACTCAGTGCTATTATTGTACATTAAATGTATTAATGTACAGTGTGTCCTGATAACGGCATCCTTGTCTTGATGTCTAGCCCATGTACATGAAATGTGTTAATGTTTAATAATAGCACTGAGTTCTGATGACGTTATCATTATTATTATTATTGGCGATGTTTTATCATAGTAGTAAATGTATTTTTAATGAAGTCTACAAGCCATTTTATTTTATTTCCTTATTTTTAAGGCTAAACCTTAGTTATAATACGCTAAATCACAGACTGACATATCTAAAATAAAAATGTATTTAATTCTATTAATAATTACACCACAGATACAAAACATCTTGAGGGTGATAATACACCAAAAAAAATTAAAATTGTTCCTGGCCGCTGATAGACCAAGCGCCATACGATTTTGCCCATTCTCCTTTGGGTACGTTGATAATGTTGGTTCATCACGGGAAAGTACATTAATTTCTTCAGATTATAAAGGTCAAACCTATTCCGGAATTATTATCTGCATATACCTAGGTAAGTATGCATCCCGTTCCTTTCTTGCCACTGTAATACTGATACTTATACATTGCGACTTTTTGCAGCGATACAAACGCGCGTTTGACAGTCGTGCGACTGCATCGCGATTGTGTCGCTACTTTTATTAAGGCGGTACAAGGATTTGCGACTGTATCGATGCTGCACCGCGATTGTATCGATGCTGAATCGCGACTGAATCGCATTTGTAGCCCGTCTTTTCTCTTTTCTTAAATTTTTTATCTTTTCACGGTTCTACCAAATGAATTTGGCAACTTTCTAGGTTATTATAATGTCGGTCGCCTTAGTAAATTCTGTAGATCTCCCGTTCCTGATTCAAACCAGCAAGGAAAGAGGTTGCGACTTCGAATCATAAATTATAAATCATTTATTTGCGGAATATCATGTACAAAACATTGAGATTTAAGACAATGATTTAAGGTATGAGCAATATTATGTAGGCATGCAAATGAATCTCGCACAGTACAAACATTTATGAGCATGAACATTCTTGTTTGTACTAGTCTGGTTGTTTTCTATGTATAATAAGTATGTATTTACAAAAAAAAGATTACATATAGAAACAGAAAATAAAGTAGACAGAAAGCATGCGCAGGCTAGGCTATGAAATGAATCATGTGAGTTCTTTGACCCCGGCGCTAGTGCTGTGTCCGCCTGTGTACGTAAATTGGAGGAAGAATATTTGTAAAAAATTCGCCCTTAAAATGAGGTACCTTATCATTTAAGAGATTCTTTAGTAATAATAATAATATCGATTTTGAACCTAATAGGAGCACGAACCAAGAAATTCAAAATGGTGGCCACTTTTGCCGATTCTATCTTCAGAATCGTGTTTAGATTAGAGACCTTTTAGGCCCCCTTAGATATGTATTTTGAACTTAATCAAAGCACAAACCAAGAAATTCAAAATGGCAGCCACTTTTTTCAATTCTATCTTTAGAATCGTGTTTAGAGACCTTTTAGATCCCCAGATATCGATTTTGAACCTAATCGGAGCACAAACTAATAAATTAAAAATGGCAGCCACTTTTTCCAATTCTTTATTCAGAATCGTGTTTAGAGACCTCTTAGACCCCCAGATATCGATTTCGATCATAATCGGAGCATAAACATAGAAATTCAAAACGGCAGCCACTTTTTTCAATTCTATCTTCAGAATCGTGTTTAGAGACCTTTTAGATCCTCAGATATCGATTTTGAATCTAATCGGACCACAAACCAATAAATTCAAAATGGCAGCCACTTTTTCCAATTCTTTATTCAGAATCGTGTTTAGAGACCTCTTAGACCCCCAGATATCGATTTCGATCTTAATCGGAGCATAAATACAGAAATTCAAAATGGCGGCCAGTTTTTCCAATTCTGGCCTCGAAATCATGTTTAGAGACAGACCCCCAGATAATGGTTTTGAACGCAATCGGAGCACAAACCAAGAAATTCAAAATGGCGGCAAAGACAATAATCCCTACACTCTCATGGACTTACATACTCGTACACTCTACACCAATCGTTTTTATTTCCTCACACACAATATTTTATAATAATAAATACCTACAGTGATTTCAAGGCTTCAAATACCTTACTCATTAATTTAAACTAGCCTGCACTAGCCCGACCTTAAAAATACTCCTATTTCAAGGAGTATTTCTAAGAAACTGGCATCCCCTTCTCACGCACACTACGATAGCAGCGCGTCTATTAGATAGAAACGGTACGCACACTAGCTTATAAAACCCGGCACGTTGACAATCGTGTAAATGCAGCGGAAGGCTCCATCTAGACATTATATAATCAAAGGGGCTCACCATCTTTCACGCTTAGCACATGTGCAGTCACTATTCGGTGAAAAGTGTAGGGAGTGCAGTCGCTATTTAGTGAAAATTTAAGAGAAGTAGAGGACTGCTTTTGCTGTCCTCATTGCCTAGTCTCTAACTCACCCTGCGGGGATAATAGTCGTGAATATTATATGATTAAACGAACTTGATGAGTGAAGTTCGATCAATATTATATGAGTCGCTTCATTCGAAGATATAACATTTACAACGTAGTCCCTTTTCCTACCAGGCAACACTCGCTCGCTTTAGAGGGTATACTTTTTTTTTTTTTGTTTCTCCCTCCTTACACTACACGGTCCGGCCCCGCCATTCGAAGTCTCATTCTTTTTAGAGATATAGAAAATTTCAAAGCAAAACTTGAATTCATCGTCAGGGATGGGTGGGCGGGAACTTTATATCTTCGAATGAAGCGACTCATATAATATTGATCGAACTTCACTCATCAAGTTCGTTTAATCAAATATTATATTTCGTCGCTTCATTATTCAGATATAACATTTACAACGTAGATGTTTAGAGATAAGTTTTGATTTGTTTATAAATAATAAATATGCATTCTTTACAAATCATGTTTATTGCAGTACATATTTTTACATTATTAAATTATACAAAAAGTCTTATGTAAACTAAGTACCCACATAGTTAAAGAAAATCAAGAAAACTTCTTCTTTTGATTTTTTTTATCTACCTATTAAATAACAAATAATAATTATTTATTCACGGAAAAAGACTGATCGTGCAAAATTATCCTCAACAGCGATTGGGCGATTATAAAATTTCGCAAATGTTTGTGAGTTATTTGTCCAGCCCGCCCGCTTTCTTATGTTATCTATCGAGATTCCCGCCAAACTGGCCGTAGAAGTTGCGGCGTGCCGCGTGCTATGTGCGTACTCCGCTGACGGCAAGCACGTCCTTGATCCAACGACTGATTGACTGCGAACTGGCACATTTGTATGGTCGTCGACAGGTCAAGAATAATTTTGACATAGATTCTGATCTATATAAATTAGTTACAAAAAGGTAATCGTCTAAGGTCTTGGTTGGACAGATACTGATTTGATTTTTAAAATAAGGAAGAATCAATATTGGCAGATTCCGACCCGGAGCGGATGTTTTAATAATGTCGGTAATCACTATTTCAGCGTCATTATTACCTATAGATATATTAGATGTCCTAATAAGCGAGAGGGTTTGCACCCTATGTGCTGTACACAGAGCAAGTAAAATTGCTAACTTTTTGGTAATTTTTTCGATAGATTGTTCTCTATTTGGAAACCATTCTGAAACAGTATTAAGAACTATCTGGGGGTCCCAAGTGCTCGTATATTTGGGAACACTGGGTCTAACTTTAAATGCCCCTTTAAGTAATCTTTTTATGCTATCGTCTGATCCTATGTTATTTCCGAGAAGTAACGAGAGGGCAGATCGATGAGAATTAAGAGAACCGTAGGATGCTCCCTTATAAAACTGTTCGGTAAGAAATGATATTATAGGCGGAATGAAGGTGCTAAACATTTGAACGTTATTATTTTTGCAAAATGACCACCAAAGTTTTAATGTTACATCATACTGCTTGATGGTATTTTGTGCTAGTGAAGCTAACATAAGGTCAAGGGCGCTGGAAGGTATACCACGTTGGCTGAACGCGAGCCGGAGAGCACCGCGGCACCCAGGGTAAGCTTCTTGTGAAGAGGGTGAAACGCTCTGAAATAGGAGTGCAAAAGGTATTTGTTAGGATTCAGAATTAATATTTCTGATGTTATCATGCTTTGTAATTCTGGGTACCAGGGCTGTGAAGGCCAAACGGGAAAAACTACAATTCCTACAGCCTTGTCATTTCTAATCTTTTGTAAGCATTTTAAAATTAATGAGAATGGGGGGAATGCGTAAAAAAACATCCCAGACCACTCCATAGTAAATGCGTCTATCGTCATGGCATCAGGATCTCGTTGCCATGATACGTACCGTACACATTTGACGTTAGTTCGAGAAGCGAACAGATCGACCTCTGGATGTCCAAATTTATGAGTTATCAATTTGAAGGCGTAATCACTTAACTCCCATTCTATGTCAGGATTTATTTTCCTTGACTCTTGATCTGCCTCAACATTCTCATTTGTATTAATGTAGGATGCAAAAAGCCAGATCTTCCGCTTCTCACACCACTGCCAATTGTGCCTTGACAAGGTATTTAGGTGTGGAAATTGGATTCCACCCATCCTATTAATGTAACTTATTGCGGTTGTATTATCGACACGCAATAAGATTGCACAGTTGTAAGAATCACGAGCAAAGCATTTTAGTGCGAAGAATACTGCTAGCAGTTCTAGATAATTGATGTGAAAATCTAGTTCATCTTTTGTCCAATATCCGCTTGCCCTTGCCTCATTACAATAAGCGCCCCAACCAGTTTTTGAGGCGTCTGTAAAAATTTCTAAAGAAAATTCCGGAATTGTTAAGTAAGTAAATGTTGTGTGAATGTCTTGGCTCCACCAATGAAGGTCGCTTAAAATTACTTCGAGTAATTTAATTTTTTGGCTATAATTGTTATGCTCTCTAAGGGCTAAGAATGTTTGCCTTTCCAAGATTTTTGTATATAGCCATCCGTATTTTACGGCAGGGCATGCGGCAATGAGAACTCCAATCAATTGAGCAAAATCTCTGACTGAGCATGAGGGAAGCGAAGAGTATTTTTGAACTAATTGTGCAATATTATTCCGTTTTTCAGATGGTAATGATAACGTAAGGTTTACTGAATCATAAATAAATCCTAAAAATTTACATGTTTGTCTTGGTTCTAAAGAGCTTTTTTCGTAGTTTACGACAAAACCTAAACATTTAAGAGTTTTAAGGGTTTCGTTTACATTTTCCTCACACATTTGGTAAGTATCGCCGAGACACAAAATGTCATCAAGATATTGAACTGATTTAAGGCCTTGGCATCTGAGGTATGAAATAACTTCTTTCATAACCTTAGTGAATGTTCTAGGTGCAATTGATAAACCATAAGGAAGGGCGGAAAATTCATAAGTTGTAATTTGTGAATTTTCATTTTTGTATTGAAAACGTAAGTATTTACGGTCTCTGGGGGCAATGGGAATGACTAAATACGATTCTTTTAAAACGATTGTGGCCATGTACCCATTAGAAGGAACCAATTTAGACGCCGTTCTAAAGTCTTCCATTTTAAAATGACTTTTTTGTACAAATTTGTTAAGTGGTTTAAGGTTTAGGATAAAGCGATGTCCCCCGTTTGATTTTGGTGTAAGAAAAATACTAGATAAAAATTGACCAGTTTTTGGGGAACGAGGTTTTATTGCCCCCAAGTCTAAAAGATTATTTATGGCTATTGACATGTTCCTTTCTTCAACTTGAGACATTCTGTTTAAAGTTTGATCATTTTGTCTAGGTTTTGTCGTAAATGGTATTGGGAAACTATATGGGATCCAATCCAGAACAGTTTTATTGTTTATGACTTTAAGCCAACAACCATAAAAATGCTGTAATCGTCCAGCATGAAGTTTTACCTCGTTTACTGTTGCGTTGGGGCACGCGGCTTGCTCGGGTTCGCAGCCCTGTGTTGAGGTGGTGGTGGAGCTCGCCGAACTGCATAGTTCGGCTTCCTGGACCCCCCGCGCCCCCCCCTGTTCGACGGGTAGCGTGAGGGGCCTGCCCAGTTTTCCTGGTAGCGGGATCTCGTTACCGTCGGTTGAACTGTAGGCGTTTCAGTCTTCGGGGCCTTTTTTATCTGAAGCCCTTGTCGTTCAATTACTCTAGAAGCCTTTATTTTTTCACAAAGCTTAGATCCGAACAAGGTCTCGTCTCTCTCAGTATCTTTTATAATATTTAGAAAAGACTTATCTAATACTGGCGTAAGTAATTTTGAGCGAGCCTGAGAATTCATATGATGGGGTCCGTTAATATACGACAGCCATCGCTGAGTAATTTTATGGCTTTGATTTTATCATCACTCGTAAGGAGAAGAGATAAAGCTCTGTTCATGGCTGTAATCCCGCAGCCAAGTTGCTGTTGGCTTTTTTCCATTTATTTATCTCGGTTCCTCGCCATTTCATTAATTGCCGCAGAAATCTCTGCATTTAGTTTAGGCGCGTGAAGCAAAGGGCAATTTTCAGGGATAAGGTAAGATTTAAATAAAGCTTCCTTTGATTCCTTTGTAACGCCCTTTTTTAATATAGGTCCCCATCTTTGGGCCAAATTTTCATGTATTGGTGGCCCAAATGATGGGATGTCATACGTGGGCTCGCCTAGCGCCGACAATATTTCGGGGTCCAATTCCGGGGCTTGAGGCTCCGTTATCACTTCCACGGCAGACAGCGGTGCCTCTAGTGTTTCAATATTTGAAATCGATTCCTCAGCTACTACTGGTACTTCCGTGTAATCTCGATCTACGGACAATAGACGAAAAATTTAAAAAAAATAACTAATTATTTATTAAAATTTTGATCTTTAAAAACGATCATAAGGTTTTCTCCGTAACGATATAAATCTTTATATATTTGTATTTGTCGGGTAGATTCACGGGCAGTTCATGTATAATTTGTAAAATACAAAAAAAAAATATTTTCGTTGAAAAAATACTTTTTTGTTTTGCACCATCGTGTTGACTCACGGCCAACCCCCAGGTTTATGTATGATTTGCAGAATACACAAGTAATTCCCGTTGTAGGGATATTAATTTTTCTGCTGTAATACCATCGTGTTGACTCACGGCCAACCCCCCGGCTCGAAAAAATATTCAAGTTAACACTTTTATGATTAACATAAATTTAGGTACTTACCAGAATCGTGGTTTTCAACATCGGATTCCGATGAACTAATTACAAGCCTAGCTCGATTACGGATTTGCCGTTGTTCGAGTTTTTGAAGCTTTTTGCGATAGCGTTCCATTTTTTTTCTGCACTTCGTTTAGGCATAACTAAATACTTTACTTACTGAAAATAAATTAACACAAATTTTAATCAAAACTATTTAAGCGTGATGCGCGTGCGATCGCTGCCTCGCACAGAAAAAGAATGAGACTTCGAATGGCGGGGCCGGGCCGTGTAGTGTAAGGAGGGAGAAACAAAAAAAAAAAAAAAGTATACCCTCTAAAGCGTGCGAGTGTTGCCTGGTAGGAAAAGGGACTACGTTGTAAATGTTATATCTGAAGAATGAAGCGACGAAATATAAATGTATTTATATTGGTTGTTATTTATTTAATACTCACAGATCATTATTACTGTTGGGCCGAGTGTACACTTAAGCAGTGCCCTGCCTTACCTTACTAGTAAAAAAAATAACTTAAACTGTTCCGGACGGCCAAGACTAAGTAAATAGTTCGTTGAAAATTAGCACTTTTTAGCATAAGTTTTGTATTTAAATAGGAATAACTTTAAAATTATTGATAGTAACTAAATGATTAAACTTTTGTAGCAAAATATTTGTTAAGATTGAATAAATATTAGTATGTCTCGGCCTTTTAATTACCTTATCAATTAAGAAAATTGTAATTAAACTTAGATTCATAGAACAAATTTCATCAATAAAGCGCTTGCTAAACGTTGATAAGGGGTTCTCTGTATGGTATTGCCTCATTAGGTATACCGAAAAGGTCTTCCTTCTCGCATTTTGTCTCGCTCGCACCGCGCCCGTATAAATACAGAGCGTTCCAAAATCGGACCGCCGCCGCATTAATCAAGACTCATTCATTCACGCGCTTAAAAGACGCGACTCATAAGCCCGCCTGGCTTCCCTCGCTTTCCGAGCTCTCCGAGACGACGCGATATAACCCCGCTTGGCTCACCACGGACCGCCTTATCCTCGTCATAGCAGCTCCAGTCTTTACAAGAAACGAAGTTATTTTATTTCTTCCTCAATCCAGTAAACCGTCTTATACATAAACTAATTAACTTATATAAATAGTCAAAGTCAAAATATATTTATTCAATAAACTCAATTAATAAGTACTTTGAATCGTTCAAATCTTTTTAACCTACCACCCATTCAGGACGTCATTTTTTAACTGTGGCAAAGAACGGGCGCAAGAAACCACAGCGCACAGAAGCAACGACATTTACAAAAAAAAAAAGAATATGTCGTTACCAGGTCATAAAATACAAAATATGAATTTAAAAAATAATAAATTATGCAATACAAAACTACAATACAATGTAAGTATCAATTAATTATAGACAATTAGAAATAGCTGTTGGAGTAATTGGATAATATAATATAATAAAAATTAATTGCCTCGAATGTTTGTACGCGCATCACTTTAGAACGGCTGTACATATTTGGCTAATTCTTCTTTTGTTGTGTTTGTAATTATCAGGACAAGGTTCTATGAAAGGAAACATGGGAATTTGTCACATAATACGGGATGTTTGTTACGATGATGAAGTCGCGGGCGTGAAGCTAGTGTTTTAATAAGTATCTGATCAAACCTTTCACTCCTTTTCTACTCGTAATAGTAATGCAAATCATTAGGAAGTGAAGTGAAAGAATCTGCATAAAAATTCTCACTATGAACTTATTGTGTGTGATGTCCATGTCGCGTTGTTGTTGTAAATATCGATATTGAAGTGCTAATCTAAAAGCAAATTGTGATCGCGCAGTGTAAACCGCCCTTAAAACAGGAAACTGATTGTGTGCTTGATGACAGTCATAGTCATTAATGCTTTATTCAATGAAGTGTTTTAAAATCGAAATGAAACACTTTTTTACGGATTAACTCGCGTTTAATTTTCTATTTACATAGTTTTTTATATTATCCTTGTGACCACGGACCCTGTAAAGGGTTCGAAACGTCAGGATAATATAAAAACTATGTAAATAGTAAATTAAACGCGAGTTAATCCGTAAAAAAGTGTTTCATTTCAATGTGTATTGCTCGCTTAAACCTCAGAAAACAATATGTTTTAGAACCGTCCAAAAAACCACCCATAACGGAGTAAGAAGAAGAAGAAGATTAGCTAAGTACTACATATGCAGACTCGAATAACATAAACTGTGTCTACTAGAAAGAATCTTATAGATATAAGGAAGTCTTACAAACTGGAATGTCTAATTCTTAAAATGGCAATTGAGTCTTTAATTGCACATTTCCCCTGATGACAATTCTGCTAACGGCTTTTAGGGTACTTGACTGGTAGTCAATAGAGGTTTCGGCATTTGACAAAACGATGTTATTTCAATTAAATATGAAAATAGTATTTAGAATACAGTGGTAGGTTCACAATATTTGGACGGTTCAATAGTTGGTACTTATCTACTTAAAAAAAACTATTGAATATAGATTTTTGCCCTTGAGCACCGTAAAACCAGACACAATCGAAAATCAATTGTTTCGCGACCGCCGGCGGTCTTATGATACTGGACCTATCATTTATTCAATTATTTTAATGGCTGATTCACAGTTAAATTAAAACGACAAAAGGCTCATACTCACAAGGTACTTAGTTGACTGGTAAGTCAATAGAGAAACCTTTTAGAGAAAAATGCTTTGTATTTAGTTCAATTGTAAGAAAAATAATTTTATTTTTTAGATCTTATTCTATTTCTTATTCATTTTTATTGCCACAAGATGAGGTGGAATAAAAGCCAAGCACTCCCCGTGTCGTATAAATGAAATAAACTTTCCAAATTGACGTCAACAAAGTAGAAAAATGTGCCAGAACTATGATCTAAAAAAATTAACAACAAAAATAAAATACCTTAGATATAAAAAAAACGAGAAAGTATATTCCATGCTGAAGATTAAATTTATTCCGCAGACACCCAAGCCGTGAGAATTATCATAAATGTGTAACCAAGTGAAATCACTTACTGCCTGCATTATGTATCGTGTTTGTGTTAGCTTACTTACTAGTAGCAGAAATAAATGTCTCATGTCAGTCTTTAAAAATATTGTTCACGTGTTATTTCTAAAGACAAAAACAAAGCAAAAACAAAAGTTCATATTATACAGAGAGGATAGACAGAAGGCCTGTTTTAGCATTGGGAAAAGTGAAGAGACAACTTTTATGTTTTTTTTAAATAACATAGATGTGTCCTACCCAAGCAGCACACAAGCGTTTACAACATTAATTTACCAGCTCATTTAGAACTTAAGTTCCCTTAAATGACGTACAAGTGTGTCAAAAGATTCTTTTATATTTATGAGAGATATATTTGAGTTATTATATAGCTCAAGCTGTATAAAATTAGTATTAAGAGATCCGCCGAAGCTTAAGGTTTTAAAACAGAAAATCAAAACTCTGCTATAGAACTTTAAGAGTGTTGTGACACTTTAAGCTAGCTTTATCGTTAAAGCTGTATAGAGGCTGGTTTTTGTATGTGATCACTTACTTACTACTGAACTAAGCGTTATTATGGTATCACTCGATACTTGTTTCTGTACAATGATGCATGCAACCTCCATTATAAAACTTAATCTTATAGCGTAATTATGCACTCTTGTGAATACAGTGGTTTTATAACAACTGCCTACAAGAGTGCTTTAAAACTTAAAAAATAAACTACATCAATAGTACAGCTTTAGCCCACTTTACTGTCAGAGTCGTCACGATTGCATCATAGTGTTTGCTGAAGCTCGCATTTATAATGTGGAAAAAGAGAAAAAGATAGACGACAGACGACTTCAGAACCTCCTCCTTTTTTTACGTCGGTTAATAACGAAATAAAAATAAACCAAATGACAGTAATTATTAATTGGGGAAGAAAAGAATATTTTAAATTTGACAACCCACATGCGGTTAAGCGCCAAAGGTTCTGTAGGAAAAACAATAAATGGTGTCGAATGTTTGAAGTTAGTTTAAACTTTGGAACCTGATTAACGACGTAATAATGATGATGACGAATATTCAAAAAATATATTGTTTCGCCAGTGAATAAAAGAATGGGCTACAGAAAGAAATATATATATCTCAAATAGCTCTAAACGATTTAGCGCAACATGACGCTAGAACTATTTTAGGTACTATCAAACAAATTCGTATCAAAACGATTGAACAAAGTGAATACTGACATAAAAAAATCTTTAAAAAAATCGTTAGAGACTTGGATCGATGTTCCAACTAAAATTACTTTAAATTTCAATTTTGATGGTCTCCCAATATTTAGAAGCTCAAATAAAGAGTTTTGGCCAATTTTGTCCACTATA
The DNA here is from genome assembly GCA_963921215.1 of Scoparia ambigualis. Classification (NCBI taxonomy): domain Eukaryota; kingdom Metazoa; phylum Arthropoda; class Insecta; order Lepidoptera; family Crambidae; genus Scoparia; species Scoparia ambigualis. Next base: position 752,770 of record OY992528.1, read on the forward strand.
TTTGAAAGACTAGATATTGAGCCGTTTATAATTTAATTTATTTTGGTGTTGGAAAACCAAAACAAATTGACCAATATTTAGATGATTTTGTGTACGAAATGGAACACTTAATTAAAAACGGGATATATATAGAAAATGAGAAAAAGAAAGTATCTGTTGCAATAAGATGTTTTATTTGATTAAATGTTATTTTGATTGTCTGCAAGAACATTTATTGTTTGTCTAATATATTATTTTGATTATCTAAAATTAATTTTAGATAAATTTCAATCTGATTTACTTCAGTGATCTTCTAGGTTTGAAAAGGTGTTTGAGCTTTAAACTCATTACCATGGGGGTCGACAGAAATCGTTGCCAGCTTGCACTCGTCTATATATTGAACAACATATTTTTCAGCAGTTGTCACTTCCTGTGTGGATATTGTAGCAGTAGGTGAAATTAATGATTTCTCTTGTTGATTAACAATCTGGAACCAATCGTAGAATAAATTAGGTATTTTATTTTAATTTTTAATTACCTACTTTAAATTAATTACATTTCATGGTTCAATTTTTAAAATAAAACTCAGGAATAATCAATTCTTACACGGATCTCTAAACAGAATTATAATTTATCTACCCAGATCTCATATACAGCCTAAATAATAAAAAAAACACTGGTTGCTGGTTAAAAACTAAGAGGTGTAATATGCAATCCATATCCGCCGTAGTACAGCTAGTAAGACTTTAGTACCCTCTAAATATTGTCTAAGCTGTATAACAAAATGTCACCATTTTAGAACGAATGAAAAAAGATATTTAAATATAATTAAACCAATGTTTGTTAATAGTTTGAACCGTTTCATGATTATCAGCTACAAACACTTACTCACCCGTGTTTAATAACTTTCTTTATGTTTATTTTATAGTTTTACTGGCGCGTTAAAATATTGCCAAATAACCATCCACACATTGACAATAAAATTGTATTTGCACTTTGTTTTACCAATTAACACCATCAGATTTCTAAAATTTATCATTACTTGGGATTGCACTTTGAAATATGAACATTATGTGTCATAACTATTGTATTATTCTTGTACGACATGTTTCTCTTTTATTTTCATAGTTTCCTAATTCACTTATAACTCATATTATAAACTTTTATCTTTATAAAATATTATTTGGAGTGTAGTTGCTTTTCCTTACACTGAATAACATCTCTTAAACAGCTACTAAACAGCTTCTGCTTTGCTTCTACAGCTACTATACAACTATACTAACGCGAAAAGTTTTATAATATGGGCTCTTTATGACCTAATAAGGTCTGTATAATCGCTTATACAGGCTTTTTACAGCCTCAATATGCAGCTGTAAGTATAAAATAAGTTCAAATACAGCTTTTAAACAGCTTACAATATTTTTATTTTGTGTCTTACTTTGTTACACTTAATAGGCCAAACAATTTATTTTTTTTAAATTTCATTTGCATGTTGTGCATAGTTGTTAGAGAGATGCAAATTAATCTATTTTAGTTTTTAATTTATTTGTTTAACAAATGTCGTGATTTGTATCTTGTAACTGTGCCAAATAATTAAATAAATAAATATAAAATCTGAGTAATGACTCATTTCCATTGGATGTTAAGTGGAAGTCGAGTCCAGGCGCGAGAACAAAGTATGGTGCATCTTAAGGAGGCAAGGGAAGGGAAGGCAAAATGTTGGCAAGGGAAGGCTCAATCTAATCCTGCTTCATTAACTATGGTGCGGACACCAACTAACTTAGTACTCCTGGGATCAGACATTGAAATCTTTAAGCTCACAGTTGTCTTCGGTGTTAAGCTTATAATAAAAAGCGTTTGGAACCAAAAAGTTCCAAAACGTAGAGGAACTAGCTGAGCTAAGTGACGCCCTCAGCTTTTTATGTAACTGCATATTTTTACTATGGTATAATATTAACTTTTCCATTTAAACCTGTTTTTTCTTACATGTTTGTCTGAAGGTCAATGTGAACTTATATGTTTCAATTAATATAATGTTTCTTTAAAAAAGCCGAGACTATGATCCAAAAAATAATAGTGTCTTATGTACTTATGTAGCGAGCCTGACCGAGGTGCAGGTGTTTTGCTTTGATCTCCATATAAAATTAGGTGTCTGGAGAATTTCATTATAATTGGAAATCAGGTTTAACGTCCACGTAGTGTTGATAGTGCATACAAAGTGTTGAAACTTGAATTCTGGCAACACCGGCCAGAGGGCCTACTCTCTTTCTCCGAAACGAAATTGCGGCCGATTTTTTTTCGGCTGAATTTACTGCTGTTTCCATTTCTTCCGAAAGGAGATTGACCATTTTGGACCAAATGCTACCCAAGTATAGGAATACTTTTATTTCTGTCCTTACATGAAGAGATATTTAAAAAAATATAAAAAAAAGAAACATCCTCGGGGTCATATTGTACCTAAAAACTTATCTTATGGCTTTTTGGTACATTAACATTTGATATATTTTTTTAACGTTATCTTTTACGTTATACATATAATATTATTATGTTACTTAGTGCCTTCGCACACGGCGTAATAAGACGTTCGTTATTATTTTTCGTTAATGTAAAACCTATAAGTTAAGTACAACAGATTTTTTTCTCAATACTCCTTGGATAGATTCTGAAGCGCTTTGGGTCACATACTAGTATTAGTCTAAGAAACATTATGCACTATGATTCAATGTTGGGCAGCACTCTTGGTCCAACGACCATACAAAAATGGGCAATCTCCTTTCTTTTACACAAAATAGGTTTGGCATTTAGATTAAATTATAAATAAATAAATTTTCCTACACTCACACCAATTATCTAGCCCAAGAGAAGCTTCGTTATGAAACTCGTTAAATGGTTACTAGACAACGGATAAACATACTTAAAATACTTGAACACCCAGATCCGAGACAATTTTAGAAAAACAATAATTTCTAAATTGACCCGACCGGGGATCGAACCCGGGACCTCAGAGATGGCGACACCATGAAAACCGGTGTACAAACCACTCGAACAAGGAGGTCGTCGGTGTTTTACCATTAGGCTATTGTGAAATAATCCGATCGTGTTTAATTATTAATGCTTAATACGTATTTTGTGATTGATTTTGTGATTTTGTGATTTTGAGGGGCTTGATGACGCAGCGGCTAGAGCGTTCGGCTTGCGATCTTGCTTGCTAAGCCACTTCCGCAATGCTGGGTCGCTGGATGGGTGACCAAATTTAAAAAACATCTCGCGCTCTTCCGTGCTTCGGAAGGCACGTTAAGCCGTTGGTCCCGGTTGCTGTCGTAAGATGGCAGTCGTTAAACCCACCAACCCGCATTGGGCCAGCGTGGTGGGTTATGGCCCAACGTGCTATTGTCCACGTGGGAGGCCTGTGCCCAGCAGTGGGACGGTTATAGGCTGATGATGATGATGATGATGACGTATTTTGTAAGCTAAACTGAATCTGATCCATTGCCAACAACCCGGGGCCATACTGTTACCTCTTAGAGCAGTATAACTTTAATCTTACTATGTCGACGACATAGTATGATTATAAGTATTACTGCTCTAAGATTGTTGATGGTCAAACTCACCCACCAACCCGCATTGGGCCAGCGTGGTGGGTTATGGCCCAATATCCCCACGTGCTATTGTTCACGTGGGAGGCCTGTGCCCTGCAGTGGGACGTTTATAGGCTGATGGTGATGATGATTGTTGATGGTAAGAATTAGGTACTTTGTCGACCTCAACATTTTTACAAAATGAAATACACATAACAGCTTGTTATAAAAATGACTATCAATTTCGACGAGTACGACCCGAATGGAATAACTCAAGATATTTTAATTCGGTCACCAATCCAATGACACGGCATCACGAAAGTTGCTTAACTTATGAGATCAACTCGATCGCGTTGCCCGCTGCGCCATCCAACTACATAACTAATTCGGCAAAAGACGTCACCTTTAAAATACAACGTTAACGTCAAACGAAAGCTTCGTCGCCCACTACTTACTTATCAGAGGCACAGAGGCATACCTCAAAACCGAACAAAGGCTACAGTCCGCACTATCCTACATACTAATTATCTGCGGGGCATCTCCAGTGACAATGGTCGGAGTCCACAATACCACTCTCCGGCAGTGTCCGGCCGTCCGGAGCGTCCGGCCCGCCTGACACCGGACGCGCTGGTGAGATAACGCGCATTTGTTATTGTCTACGGAGAAACTATTTCGCCGTTCCATTCTCAAATATTTTGAAGGAGCTTTAATAATGTGGTGCGACCGCCATTTTTACCTTTTCGCCATTGTTGTTCAGTCAGGCATGTGCTTGTATAGTTGAAAGCAACAAAGCTAACACATACAAATGAACATTTGAAATCTGTTTTAAACAAGAATTAAAACTTTTACGTTATAAATACACACATATAATTACGACTATCATCCCCGAAGGGTTATTCAGAGACTGGGCAATGAGGATCTGCACATGTGCTAAGCGTGTCAGCGTTTTTGTGAGCCCATCGCAGTTCTATGCTGTTAGATGTATGTGCAGCCTTTAGTCTATTAGTCGCCTTTTACGACACCCAAGGGAAGAGTAGTAGGGGGTGGTAGTATTCGTTCACCGTTACGCGACACGGTTAATTTATATGACAATTATAAAAAATAGGATATCGTAACAAGCAGACAACTGTGGCCTTTGCATACCTGCCAAAGATACGGTGTGATTGTATATAAGGTGACTGCTGGAAACCGCAAGAAACTCCAAGGGCTGGTCAGGTCAAGTGTTTTATACAAGACAAAAATGACAAAAAAGGAAATCGTGTTTTTCGTAGGTACTTATCGCCCAGCCGACGTGGGCAACGGCCAGCCGACCATCGGTTGACCCGTCAACGTAGGTACTTATCGCCCAGCGGACGCGGGCGGATCAACAGAAGGCCGTATGCTTTAAAATAAATTAGATAGGTACTCAAAGACTATCCAATTAAAATTCACAAACTGAATTATTTCATTAAAAATGAAAAAAAACACGAATTCCTTTTTGTCATTTTCATCATGTTTAAAACACTTGACCTGACCAGCCCTTGAAGTTTCTTGCGGTTTCTAGCAGTCACCTTATATATACGATGTTAGACTTATTCATAAATAAAAAAACAAGACATGACTTTGCTAAGGACCAATTACTTCTTGTTCTTTATTTTACATTGAAATAAAGCAATATGACAAACTTATTGCAAGTCACCTTTTCAAACAAAATCTCGACGGGTGGCGCGGCGCACCCACCGGAATCTGAACCCGCTAACATCTCGAGTATTAACCAAAGTGACCCCCGACTGAGTTATCACTGCCAACATTCGAAACTACAAGTAGTCAACTTACGGCGCCACACACAAAAACGTGCTGCAACTTTACAGCATAAGGTTTATTTTCATTCGAACATAACGGTGCCAAAAAACGTTCGAATGCCACAGCGAAATAAACTTTAACACTGAAAACATAAGGGTCGTTATCGCTTGAGGTATGTTAACCCGTTAAATGCGCGCGGTCACTCCGTCGCTCGTAAATCAGCGAGGGGGTCGCAGCGACACCTATTACGTGACGCGCTCGCCACTTTGTCCTCATAATGTCGCGCAATATGGCGCAACACTCAGAAAACATTGTCGCCAGCTTAGCTGTGTAACTATTGCTCTATTAATGTGTGGATTAAGCTGAGAACTGTTGCTGGGAAACCACGTGCTGTAAATGTTAGTATACGATTTATCTACAAAATCTTGTTTCAAAATGGAAGTCAATAACTCTTAAATATTTCGATATAGCCTCCTTAATTTGTCTCTTTCTCAAGCAAATTTTTGACTTCTTGATAAGACTCGAAATTCACCTCCTCTTTATTAAAATGTCTCGAGCTCATCCATGCTTTGGAAGGCATGTTAGGTCATTGGTTCCTGTAGGTATTTATCGTAAGAATGCAGTCATTCCGGTGGATAAGAAGCCAAATCAAAATATCTCGCTCGAGCTACGCCGTGCTATGGAAGGCTGTTATTAACCTAGTAGGGTTAGAAATTTGACTTAGGCAATATTCTAATCATTTCAAATATATAATTCTAATAAGTAAAACAACAGACAGATTTTTACTTATTTCGGCAGTAAGTTGTTAGTTCCGGCTGTACTCGTAAGATTGTACTCGTTACATTTTACTAACCATTAGGTCAGCGTTGGGGATTATGGCACCATCTATCCAATAATTCATAAAATCATCATAAAATCATAATTTATTTATCCAGTAAACTTAAAATAAGCATAGGCACCCAAGCACCCACCCACTCCACCCATTCAGGACTTCTTTTAGCTGTGAAGAAGAACGGGCGCAAGAAATTCCACAGCTTTATAATAATATAGAAGTAACGACATTTACAAAACAATATGTCGTTACCAAATTATACAATCAATAATCATGAAAAAATTATATAATAAAAGAAAAGATAAAAACAAAAGTGAATCTAAAAGTTTTACTCTGGCACTATGAACGCATTAGAACAAATATGTGTGCGAAATTAGAGGAATGTTACTCGTAATTCCATGCATTTTTGTTATTGATGCAATCGCTTACAGTGTAAGAGCCTTTTTCTAAAAGTCTGTCCTTAACATGTGTCTTAAATTTGTCAAAGGGCAAAATTATAACATCGTTCGGGATTTTATTGTAATTTGCGACACCTCGTCCCATGAATCATCCATAAACTTTATGAATTCAAAATTTAGGTATTACAAGTTTATAATTATTTCTAGTTATTCATGTGGAAGGCTTGAGCTTAACATAAAGCTGATGATGATGAGTTATATATAAAAGGGTTAGCAATAGTGGAATGGTAGTTTGGTAAATTCAAAGTCCCACTTGACACTTTCTCGGATGTGATGCCAGTTATATCTCCTTGTTTAGAAGTATCTAGTGGGGGGGATGAAAGTCACTCGCGTCTTTAGGTTTACCCTTCAGACCGTACACGTGAACCCTGGATGTTGCTAAATGAGTGGAACTGTATGCGTGGTAGAGTGACGCTGCGTTGCAACAGGCATTGGGCCGTGTCGCCAGGCGTAATACCACAATACTGGCGTGAAACAATAGCACTCATTGCTGTTGTGCTTCGTCCAGTGAGTGAAAGTACCGGAGGGCCATCTCTACCCCATTCCGCCCTCCCAAGTTCTATTCCCTCCTCAAAACTGGCAACGCTTTTGCGACGCGACTCCTCAGGTTTTGCATCATGTACATCCACATGGTGGGCGGTTATTTCTTTCTGGTGACTCGCCTGCTCGTTTGCTTCCTTTTCACAAAATAAGCAAAGTTTCAAAGTATGCTGTAACCACCCTCAAACAATGTTTTCATACAACACATATTCCAATAAATAAATCCTTCTCAATTGTGATCTGTACAGTTTTAAACCTTATTTATCTCATGTAACATTACGGTCCTAAAAGCAAATATACAATCAAATTGAAACAAACACGGGGCCGGTTTCATTACAATTGAAAATTGAAAACATATTGGGAACAACATAAATAAACCGTTCGACCTAAAACACGGTAACAGCGAACTCTTAATTAATTACCATCGGCCCGAACCGCCAACTTTTAATTTAGAGTAGCACCGAGTGTTCGGCATCGAGTATTCGGCTTCGCTGCGAATATTCGGCGTCCGGCTAGAAGGACCGATTCGCCATTTTTGTTGAAAATCCAATTTGGGACGCGCTAGCCGCGGGCTAACCCTTTGCTGCTCAAAAGTGGCCGTACGTAACGTTTTATCTGCACGCTGTCATCGGGGCCGCGGAGACCCGCCTGCGTTGCGATTGACAGTGTAATCGCTTTTTGGTACCGGTTAGTTTTTGTAACGAAACACGTTTTTACATTATAGTAATAATTATGCGAACATGTTAGCATAGCTATTGTTATTGTACCAGGTAGGTACGCCGAAAAATATAACAATAGAAAAGCAATTGTTATTAATCACATAATAATAATAAAACAGTCGGTGAAGGAACGCTTCTTTGGTCGCCTGACAAAGGTACTTAACAGTCTTTTGTCAGGAGGCAACAGGGTGCGCGCTTTCAACGGCTGGGTTATACCCTTACTGGTATACACCTTTGGCATACTAAGGTGGACTCAGACCGAGTTAGACGCCCTGGACAGAAAGGTTCGACAGCAACTGACACATCACGTCGCATGCTCCACCCACGCTCGTCTGTTATGAGAATGCCAAGACCCTCCACAACCGTGAGGTGTGCAGTCTTTGAGAATATTTCCTCAGCAACGAGTGTGGCATGCATCGCGATGTGGACAGGACCTTTACGTCTCTCTCCTTAGGCCAACAGAACTGGCGCAAGCCTCAGGTACTGAGCACCGAGAACCGCAAGGACGTATGGAAGAGCAAGGAGCTGCACGGCCGGTTCTATTGGGCTTTAACAGGGCCCGATGTGGACCTGCTCGCGTCGGTGAATTGGCTACGATTTGGGGACCTCCTTGGGGAAACCGAAGGTTTTGTCTGTGTAATTGCGGACAAAGTTATCAAGACGAACAACTACCGGAAATATATCATAAAGGACGGTACGGTCGACATACTACTCTGTGTAAAAAGTATCGGGAATATGTCAATAAAAAGACCCGCGTAAAAGAGTTCGTTTTAATTTTTTTACTGCATGTTGGTAGCACTGTACTGATTTACCGCGCGAAATTTGAGTGGGATCTGTCATTTACTTTGTTTAAAACTGCACTTTTTGTTGGTCATAGTTTTGAGTCCTCGGCGATTTTTACAATGGAAAATATTGTTGAACAAAGAGTGTGCCTTAAATTTTCTGTGTTCGAATGATATTTCATGTGGAGAATCGCTCAAAATGTTGCAAAAAACCTACGGCGAATCTTGTATATCAAAAACAAGGGCATATGAATGGTACAAGGCTTTTAAAGAAGGCCGAGACGTAGTAGTAGACTTGCCTCGTTCTGGTAGACCTTTAACAGCGACGACCAAAGAAAACATCGACAGAATCAAGAAGCTAGTGCTCGAAAATCGACGTATGAGTTTGAGAGAGTTGGCTAGTGAGGTGAACATATCTTTTAAGTCCGTCCACAACATTCTCATTGACATTTTAGGCATGAAACGCGTCGCCGCTCGATTAGTTCCAAAGGAGCTCAATTTTGTTCAAAAAGCGCAGCGAATACATGTTGCTGAAGACATGGTTTCCCGAGCTTCTTCGGATTCTACCTTTATGAAACGTATAATAACTGGCGACGAGACATGGGTTTATGAGTACGACATGCAAACAAGCCAACAATCTTTAGAATGGCGTCTCGAAAACGAGCCGAAACCCAAAAAACCGCGGCAAAGTCGCTCCAAAATCAAGGTGATGCTGTCAGTTTTTTTTTACTACCGTGGTGTGGTTCACTCCGAATTCCTTCCAGAGGGAGAAACAGTGAATAAAGAATATTATTTAGGCGTCATGAACCGTTTGCGTGAGAGTATCCGCCGAAAACGTCCAGATTTGTGGCAACACAACTCATGGATGCTGCACCATGATAATGCACCATCACACACAGCCATTATTGTGAGAGAGTTTTTAGCGAAAAATTCAACAAAAGTTCTCGACCAAGCACCGTATTCACCTGATATGGCTCCGTCTGACTTTTTTCTATTTAACAAGTTAAAATAACCACTTCGAGGAAAACGTTTTGAGTCGATAGAAGCCATAAAAGAAAATTCGCTGAATGAGCTGAAGGCCATACCGCAAGTAGCTTACGAAAAATGTATGGAGGACTGGGTGAAGCGGTGGAGATGTTGTATTGCAAGCAATGGTGCTTACTTTGAAGGCGATAAATTAAATTTAGATGAATAATTTGTATTTTTTGTTTTATTGAACAATTCCCGATACTTAGTACACAGAAGTATGTCGAGCATGCCGCCGTCCCGTAGAGTCAATCAGGCATATTATTTCCGGTTGTTCTCATCTTGCTAACGGCGCGTACTTGCACAGACTCAATCTTGTAGCCAGGATTATTCACCAGCAACTTGCTCTTCAATACGGTCTTGTTGAGTCTGAGGTGCCGTACTATAAGCACACACCTGAGCCAGTCCTCGAAAATGGTTGTGCTTTGCTCTATGGGACCGATCGGTTATCACGGACAGGACTATTTTTGCCAATAAGCCTGACATCGTGATAGTCGATCGGTCCCAGCGGCGGGCAGTGCTAGTCGACATCACCGTCCCACATGATGAGAACCTCGTGAAGGCTGAGAAGGACAAGCTGAGCAAGTACCTTGACTTGGCTTACGAGGTTACTGCCATGTGAAATGTTGACTCGACTATCATTGTCCCGATAGTCGTTTCTGCAAACGGCCTAATAGCGAAGAGTCTCGACCAATATCTCAAGAGAGTCTCACTAGACGGCTGGATCAAGGGCCAGATACAGAAGGCGGTACTTCTTGACACGGCACGCATCGTCAGGAGGTTCCTCTCTCTGCAGCCCTAACCACCGGTAGCTTGGGCCCTGCCCCGCTGCCGGCGGCACCCTAGGTTTAGGTTTTTTATAATGTTTTATGTATTATAGTAGTTTTGTTTATTATTTTTATATGGAATATTGTAAAAAACCTAGACTTAAGAAAATAAATAAATGTGAGAATAATAATAACACGGATAAGACTATTGTCGCCAGTAAGCCTGATATCGTGGTCATCGACCGATCTCAGCGCCGGGCAATATTAGTTGATATCACCGTACCTCATGATGAGAACCTCGTGAAAGCCGAGAAGGACACGAGGTTACCGCCATGTGGGATGTCGATTCAACCATTATTGTACCGATAGTCCATTTGGCAAACGGTCTTATAGCTAAGAGCCTCGATCAACACCTAGAGAGGCTCTCGCTAAAAGGTTAGGTAAATGGTCAGATACAGAAGGCAGTACTCCTTGACACGGCACGTATTGTGAGGAGGTTCCTCACTCTGCAGCCCTAACCACTGATAGCTTGGGTCTATCCCCGCTGCCGGTGGCAACCTAGGTTAGGTTTTTTATAATATTTTATATTGTAAATATATTTTTCTTTTATATAAAATATTGTAAAAATTTTTACTTATGATAGAATGTTGAATAAAGAGAATAATAATAATAATATGATACATGGAACAGGGTAGGCTACAATAATTTTGTACTGGTTGGGTGTCCCATTCGCCTATTAGTGGGTTAATCTAATATTCTATTCGGATTGGGGATATTCGAATGATGTAGGTAATAGTATTGGAGCTTCATTGTTATCCCGTTTTGAAGAAACTCACGTCTATAAAACTTGAAAGGCATTGTAGTCCCCTCGTTAAAATATAACCATAGTCCGCTAACATAAAAGTTTTTAGTAAACAGATAGAAAGCTAGCCAGAGACATAGCCAGTCAATCGCAAAGCCTCAATAGTTGAGAAATCCGGGAGAAGTGCGCTCCCACCATAGACCTAATCATCAGGCGATATGAAGGGCAATTGCTCAAATGTTGTACATACATATACACATAATATATAATCACGACTATTATCCCCTAAGGGTTAGTCAGAGACTAGGCAAGGAGAACCGCAAAAGCAGTCCTCTACCATAGTCAACTTATCTCGAAATAGCGACTACACATGTGCACAGCGTGACAGGTGGTGAGCCCATCGCCGCTCTATGCTGTTGAATGTATGTGCAGCCTTTAGTCCGTTAGTCGCCTTTTACAATACCCATGGGAAGAAAGGGGGTGGTAGTATTCTTTCACCGCTGCGCGACACGGTTCAACGGCAAATCATTATAGTCCGCAGTTATAATACAATATTGCTGGCATTCTTAAATAATAATTTACAAAAGGTGTAATAAAAGTGATCATAATTACGCTGTGCTCTATGTCTGTGACATTATTAAATGTTTCTCTCATTAAAATGAAGACTTTACCCAAATCTAATACTAAATTATTGAATAAAAATGATTTCTGTGATCTCAAATTCAAATATTGACCTACACGAAAAATAAATGTCAAATCACATTCCTGTTAATGTTACGATGATTTTTATTACGAAATATAAATTTAATTTTCTCGCTAAACGGGCGAAGTATAAACGAGCAATATTAAGTATAAATATAAAAGCGGGCCGCATAAATATATAAAAATGGAATTTACGAATACTAAAAAACTTGAGCAATAACATTTAAATCATTCAATACTTCGTCTAATCACAGCGACGGAGTACTGTGGCGCACACATAAATCGTTACATTTGCTACTGTAATTTGAGCCCTTTTGTTTTGGCACTAAAGGTTATTTGTCCTGACCTGCTAAAGGTTAAATTGGAGTTGTCAATTTCGCTCGAAAAGGAAATGAATCGCGACGAATGAACCAGAACATATACCGGCACCTTAACTAAGTAATGCAGCGACCGGTTGTTGTTGAATGCGAAATTTCTCGGTTTAAATTTAAATTATTCTAAAATAATAACCCGCCACCTTTTGGCCAGCGTTGTGGTTTACAGCTGCAATACAGACCGCAATAGCAGTTCACTGCCAAAGTCCACGTCAACATAACAACTGCACATGTGCTTAGCACAGCGTGCTTGAGCGGATGTTTGAGCAAAATCTAAAGTCTGTTTTTCACGACACCCAAGGGAAGAGATGAACTTCACCGGAGAAATGAAATGAAAACAGTTGAACGTTTTAAACGCGTAGGCAGGTACCTATCTTCGACATTTGGTTGGTTTCTCTATTGTTAAAGCCGTGCGCGCGCGCTCTGACACAAGTGTAACCAAATATGGGTTTTATTTTCTACGGCACTAGACTAAAATTATAATATGAACTGAACAGTAAGGTTAGCAGTATTATTTTATTAATGAGCCACCACCACAACCATTGAGGTACAAATGTTACAATAAACTAGAGAAGACACCGCGAAGCAAGTTTGTGCGCAACTAAGGTGCAGCCGCAAGGTCCACAATCGCTTGAATCACGCGCAATCACTGAGGCATTTCGCAGCCCATGGGCTGCACTTTAGTGCGCACAAACTTGCTTCGCGGTGTCTTCTCTTGGCGAACTCTGTGGTTAGCATGCCGTTTTTGGTATCTCTGAGGTCCCGGCTTCAATTCCGGGTCGGGTCAATTTAGTTTAAATTTCAATTATTATCTATGGACAGGGTACTTTCTATGTACTTATAAAAAAAAGTTTTTAAGTATTTTAGTTCTTTATCTAGGTAACCATTAAAACAAGTGTCAAAAGAAGCTTTTCTTGGTCTTGTATTAGTGATCATGGAACTATTACGCGACCGGTAACTTTTTACATGATAAGGTTTCCGGTTTTGGACCGCTTTGCTTTGAGCTTCTATAAATCACCCCGCCTCGCCTCACCTCCCCTCACCTCACTTTCCTTACAAAGGTTACAATTGTAAATACGGCAATGAATATTACATTACAGCCTCCATTTGATTTTGAACAAATCTTAACTTGTTCGTAAAATATGAAACTAAGCTCGACTGAATGGATAGATCTTTCAAACATACATATACATACATACATATGATCTATGCCCGAAGATTAGTCAGAGACTATATAGGAAATGAGGACCGCAAATAAGAGTCCTCTGCCATAGTCCACTTTTCACCAAATAGTGACTGCACATGTGCTCAGCGTGACAGGTGGTGAGCCCATCGCCGTTTTATGCTGTTGGATGTATGTGCAGTCTTTACTTCGTAAGTCGCCTTTTACGCCACTCAAGGGAAGGGAGGGGGTGGTAGTATTCTTTCACCGCTGCGCGACACGGTTATTATAGAAGTTCCATAATTACATTATTATAAAGTAAAGTCGCCGTTTTTCTCTGTCTGTGGCAACGCACTATTCTCGTAAACCACGCAATGGATTTTGATGCGGTTTTCACTAAAAGTTAGAGCGTTAACTGAGGATGGTTTTTGTTTTTATTTTGTAGATATAATTTTTAAATGACGGTCTTTCTAAGTTAGCGTGGACGGAGGCGCGGGCGGGCCGCTAGTTAATTAATAAAATAAGCAAATTCAACCACTGAATGAGTCCCACGTGGGGTTAAACGGCAGCGATTCCGACCAGTCGGAGGTGGAGGGACGAGCTTAATGCATATGTTAAAGATTGGTCAACAAAAAGCCGTGTGGCTTAGCGGCACAATATAAATAATACTAACCACCCCCTCTCTTCCCGTAAAAAGCCTTTAACAGACTAAGCACTGCACATACATACATCCCCTCTCCTTACTTCACTTAGTTTATTTGTACTGGCACCTCGAGACCAACCGTTAGGTTATGCAAGAAGTGCCAGACGTCCCTGCGCCAGTAGAACACTCGCGCAGGAGACCACCAACGTTAGGTCTTGACGCCAAACTAGTGCCCGCCGCAGCGCGCTCTTCATTCGGTACTCATAAGACTAGTGTCTCAGGAGAGTATCCCCGTGAACACGTGTAGTTCACTGCCTATTGTCCAGATAGGTAACCGGAGCTGTCAAGCTCGCTCACTTCTCGTTGCACGAAGGGCACAACTCGCAGTTGCCACTGCTAGGGTCGTCGACTCTAAAGTCGACTCCCAAGTGTCCACCTTGGTAGCGGAGTAGTAAGCACACTCACTTCTCGGAACCCATCCGGGCGCCTAGCCAGTTCCCACGTCCTACGCGGCTGGATGGACCGGAGACTACGGCATCTAGGAGGCCGCCTCTACTAGTTATCCAGACTAGACCGGAGATGTCAACACCAATGTCCAATGAAAATCACCGGACAAAGCTGCCAACTATAAGGGAAACTCACGTTCCCCGCAGGACTTTTCGCTTCTGGCCCCTCAGAGACCGCTACTAGGCCCCGCTCGCTGTGCACGAGTTTGGAAGTCCTGGCAAACAATACCAGGACAAACGAACATTCCCAAGCTCTACAGCTAACCACACGCCACTACGAGTCCAACCCATGTCCGGATCCCGCCGGAGGCGCCTGGTTAAAGGCACGAACAGCGGGGGGCTTGAACCGGAACCCCGTAGTACCTCTGAAAACACAACCGGACCCGTAGTTCCAGTTGCGATACCCTATCTATTGAGGTCGGTAGATAGGGATTTTGAGTTCGGTAGATAGGGATAATGCACATACATACAGCAGCATAGAGCGGCGAATGTGGGTGCATACCGGTCGGGGGCAAACCGGACTGGGACCATAACGGCCGGACCCTCACCTCACCACGCTGAGCATATGTGTGTCAGCTGTCATCTGGTAAAACGTGGAGTGTGGTAGTGGACTGCTTTCGCGGCCCTCATTGCCTGGTCGCTGACTAACCCTTTGGGGATAATAGTCGTAGATATATGTATGCAGGGTAAGCGGTACAATTATTGGCCATCAAAGGAGAACATTGACTTTGAACATTTCTCCTTTTGAATTAAGGTCCAGAATCGTTACACGTGGGCTGTCATTTTGATCAGTAAGAAACTGAGAATTTTAATACATTAAAATTTATATCATATTCCAAGTCATTCTCCACTTTAATGCAATAAATATAAAAAATATGCCTAGAACACAATCATTGGCCATCGAAGTATAGCAATTGGCATATCAAAAGTATATTGATTGGTAGGTCAATCACTATACTTTGAGTTTATTGTCACTGCCAATATTTATACCGTATTAGGGCCAATCAGAATACAAATTTATTGTATTATTCGTTAGTGACGTGCAGGGCTTTGTCGAGCTTTTGTAAATATTATGTAGTTAAAAAAGTACCTATCTCATACATAGTATAGGCAACAGCGTATCAAGTCATCAAAAATGTAAGTAGGTAGATTTTTTAATTGATATTGAACTCTGAACGTTTGCATTTATATAGATTACTAGGTGACCCATGCCTACTTCGCTGGGCGTCAAACACTTTAAAATATTATTTATCACAATCAAATATAGCCTATGTCACTCAGAATTAATGTAGCTTTCTATTCGTGAACGAATTTTTAAAATCGGTTCTAAAGTTTCCGAGATTACTTCATACAAACAAAGTCACAAACTTACAAACCTCTTTATAATATTAGTAGGTATAGATTTAACATCGACCTCGGTACATCACTAAGAAATTTAAGATCTCTTTGTATTATTATTGGCATAGGTATACATATAATAATTGGCATGGCCATTAACATAAAATGTACAATGATTGGCCTGCCAAAATCTAGTTATTGCGAACCTATGACATTCTGAATAAAACTATTTTAAAAAGGAATTGACAATAACGTTAATTATAACTTTTAAACAGAGTGGTTCATTTAAAGCACTGATTACAATCATTGGCACCGATGCTATTCAATAATCTTCCATACAAACCAGTGGTACTAACTTTGGCCTACCTATTTTAACGTTATGTTGAGTCTTTTTACACGAATCAACGTGTATAAACCATAATTTAATGGTAAATGACGTATAGAAACACATATAACGCTATTTAAATAACAAGAAAACAGGTAAATATCAATTTAAAAGTACATACTTTTTGTGATTTTTTTAGCAAAACACACACTTTGCTGTTGCCGCCACAAAAGTATTTTTTTCAATGTGTTTCCAGCAGTTAAATTTAAGAACTACCAATAACATTTTAGAGCGTTGTCAGCAAAGAAATTTTATGTATTTATTTATCCTTAAATCAAGGGCCACTCTCATTAATAAATTGATTTTTCAATCGAGTGGCCAATGATTATAGGGGGGCCAAGATTACTACTGCTTACCCTATTAGCGGCCGCTCGCGGTTTCACCCGCGTGGTTCCCGTTCCCGTGCGAATATCGGGATAAAAAGTACCCAATGTGTTAATCCAGGTTATAAACTATCTGTATGCCGAATTTCATCAGAATCCATTCAGTAGTTTTTACGTGAAAGAGTAACAAACATCCATACATACTTACAAACTTTCGCGTTTATAATATTAGTAGGATGTAATCATTTACGAGTCGGTGTTAAACCTAGCTTTTTATCTTTATAATGTAATAATGTTTAAAATGTTTACGTTCAAATAACGTGTTTTCTATCAACCTGAAAATCTGCTAAAACAAAAGCTTAACACCGTGACCGTTTTAAAATTACTGAGCATTTTATCTATCCTGTAATCTGCCCGTTTCCATTAGCGTGCGCGTTTAATTTTTACACGATCCGCTGCCTTTAAACGGTGGCTTAGCGCGGAGATACGAAACGTTTTCAGGACGACTCTTGTGTGATTTTAGGTGGATTTCGCGTGAAATCTTTGACGCCTTCTCTTTTTAAATGAGCTATGTTACTCGATGGACTGCTGTCATGTATTTCGGCGAAAGTTAAATTCTATACCGAGAACTAATAGATAGCTACAGCTGAATAAAGTGTGAATTAATAAGTAATTATAATGGCCTGTATGCTCGAATAATTATAGTTCCATTTGAAATCAAGCATAATAAAATATGCATTCTGTCATTTGTTGTCGTAAGATGGCAGTCGTTAAAACCTACTGTTCGCGCGGTTCCGCGCTCCAATCCTATACGCACGGGTGGAGTGGCGAGAGGAGAAATACCTCACCCGCCGCCAGCCGCTGCGACGCCACGCAGCAGCCTTAAAAACAGACGCCAAACCCCGGCCCGGACACTGGCCGATCGACCGCGATCCGCTACGCACACAGTCACATAAGCATCTACTCTTATTTGGAACTTTTAAATGTACTCACTGTAAAATTTATTGATTATTTACCTTACCTTTTTATTTATGTTCCTCACGAACAGCTACCAACCCGCTTTGGGGCAATCCCTTTCTTTCAATTTGGCAATCGCCCCATGTGCTGTTGTACATAAGGGAAAGCCTGAGCCCAGCTGTGGGATGTTTAAAGGCGTGTTAAAATAAATGAAAAAATGGCCATCATTTTAATATTTATTGTTCCTTTATTGAAATTCACTTTTCCACCTGGCGTTTGTTGTCGCCGGGATTTTTTTAATCAACACCGTGCGCTAATGGCGACGCATTTCTGTATTGTTCCGGGATTCGGGAGCCGAGAGCCGGGACCCGGGGCCCTCGCCGGTCGATGGCAGATCGCGAGCCTGACAGTAATTATTTTTAATTTGAAAAAGAGCGACATGAGAGACACAGAGATACTACAAGGGTAGGAGTTGTGTCATGGTTAAAGACAACATTTCGTCAATTTAAATATCAAAGTCAAAGTCAAATTATTTATACAATAATTATCTGCAATACTCGTATATGCCAAGACGAGCAAAAAAGCGGCACGACCGTACTATCTTTTTCTCAAAGCAGTTCAGGCCATTTTGGACCCCCATATAACTTCGTTGTGGATAAAACTAGAAGAATGAATTTTCAGTAACCAAGCAGGCATTGTATAAACACGGTATATTTCAAATTTCATTCAATATGAACCAGTAGTAAAAGAATTAAAACTAGTCAAATTTCGTAATTTTGTCACTTACTGACTGACCTATCATCAAAACTCTAAGGCACTTCAAGCAAATATAAAATCTTCAAATTTATAATACAATTTAGTGCTTAGTGTACAAATCGAGGTAAAACTAAAATATTTTGCAATTTAGAAGAACTGAGTTGCGAGACTTGATTTTTTACAAGTATGTTTTTGATGGTAAACCTACAGGCACTTATTGACGTCAATACTAATAACAAAAACAGTTAACTAACTTTTAGTTAAGACTTAACAACTAACTAACTAATCTACTCTATGTAATTTTTTTTTTTTCTCGGAGGTGAAAACTTCTAAGATTTGATGAAGCAATGTTGACTTAAAACATAAGCATCAAGCACTGACAAATTTCGACGGTTGAAAGCCAGACCTCAGTAGCCAAGTGGTTAAGGCAGCCGCCCAGAATGCGGAAGGTGCGTGGTTCGATTCCCGCCTGAGGTTGTTGTCTTTTTTCAGTGTTTAAATTTTACTTAAGTATATTTAAGCGTTAATAAAACGCTAAAATATAAAACATTAATCTATAAACGCAGCTTTATCTTAACCGAATGTTCAAATATTTGTAAAAATATTTCTTTCGGATCTCAGAGGTGAAAACTTCTAAGATTTGATGAAGCAATGTTGACTAAAAACATAAGCATCAAGCACTGACAAATTTCGACGGTTGAAAGCCAGACCTCGGTAGCCAAGTGGTTAAGGCAGCCGCCCGGAATGCCGAAGGTGCGTGGTTCGATTCCCGCCTGAGGTTGTTGTCTTTTTTCAGTGTTTTAAATTTTACTTAAGTATATTTAAGCGTTAATAAAACGCTAAAATATAAAACATTAATCTATAAACGCAGCTTTATCTTAACCGAATGTTCAAATATTTGTAAAAATATTTCTTTCGGATCTCAGAGGTGAAAACTTCTAAGATTTGATGAAGCAATGTTGACTAAAAACATAAGCATCAAGCACTGACTAATTTCGACGGTTGAAAGCCAGACCTCGGTAGCCAAGTGGTTAAGGCAGCCGCCCGGAATGCCGAAGGTGCGTGATTCGATTCCCGCCTGAGGTTGTTGTCTTTTTTCAGTGTTTAAATTTTACTTAAGTATATTTAAGCGTTAATAAAACGCTAAAATATAAAACATTAATCTATAAACGCAGCTTTATCATAACCGAATGTTCAAATATTTGTAAAAATATTTCTTTCGGATCTCAGAGGTGAAAACTTCTAAGATTTGATGAAACAATGTTGACTAAAAACATAAGCATCAAGCACTGACAAATTTCGACGGTTGAAAGCCAGACCTCGGTAGCCAAGTGGTAAAGGCAGCCGCCGGGAATGCGGAAGGTGCGTGGTTCGATTCCTGCCTGAGGTTGTCGTCTTTTTTCAGTGTTTAAATTTTACTTAAGTATATTTAAGCGTTAATAAAACGCTAAAATATAAAACATTAATCTATAAACGCAGCTTCATCTTAACCGAATGTTCAAATATTTGTAAAAATATTTCTTTCGGATCTCAGAGGTGAAAACTTCTAAGATTTGATGAAGCAATGTTGACTAAAAACATAAGCATCAAGCACTGACTAATTTCGACGGTTGAAAGCCAGACCTCGGTAGCCAAGTGGTTAAGGCAGCCGCCCGGAATGCCGAAGGTGCGTGGTTCGATTCCCGCCTGAGGTTGTCGTCTTTTTTCAGTGTTTAAAATTTTACTTAAGTATATTTAAGCGTTAATAAAACGCTAAAATATAAAACATTAATCTACTCTACCTACCTAACTAATCTACCACAGTTCGGATTTTGGGAGAGCCTTCGACTGAGAAGAAGTTGGCAAGAAACTCACGATGTCTTTTTTCCCTTTAAGTAACAAAATTTACTTACAGTGTAATAGATCTACGATAATTAAGTACAATTTGTATGCATCAATAAATATAAATACATAATTAAAATTTAACACATAGTTAATTTCGTTTTTGTGCAACATTGTCTTTTAGAGCAGATTTTCTCTGTGATATAAGTTTAGGTGTTAGGAATATTTTTATCAAAACTATGACACGTAACTAAAACATTGAGATCTAAAATAGTTTTTAAAGCAAAGCGATAAAGTATTTTGTTGCCTGTTTCTCAGAGAGGCACACAGACACTTTTTATTTGCTACTATCTAAATTTCTGACACATTGAACATCATCTTCATCAGCCTATCACCACCCCACTGCTGTACCCAGGCCTTTCCACGTGGACAACAGCGTATGGACAGAGGTCCTAACCCTCCACGCTGTCCCAATACGGGTTGATCGGTGCTATATTCAACATAGTACTTCCCTAAACATTGTGTTTCAGTGACAAACAAGACTGTAACGAGTTAAACGCACGATATCTCGCTCGCTCCAATAAGGCGACCAACTTTGCCCATAAGGACCAAGTTCGATTCCCGGGGCTGCGTTATCTAGCGTTACGTTATAGCTCTGACTTGTCGCTGAAGTTTCGATATTAGGAGCGGAGTGTGCGGGTTCGATGTTTTAGAACATATCATAATATTCATAATTCGGTGGACTAAAGACTGCACATACATCCAACAGCATAGAGCGGCGATGGGCTCGATCACCACCTGTCACACTGAGCACATGTGCAGTCGCTATTTGGTGGAAAGTGGACTATGGCAGAAGACTGCTTTTGCGGTCCTCATTACCTAATCTCTGACTGAACCTTCAGGTATAATAGTCGTTATTTTGTTTTTATAATTTGGCGGCTGAGTTTAAACCAGGATATTCATATTGATTGACATCATTTTTGCGTCTGCGGCCAAAGATACATTTCATACGAGAATTATGATAAAACGTGCGTGTATCCGTCAAAGCGAACGTCAATTTGTCTCTCGTCTGAAAGGCATTAATAAATATATCGAAGCCTTCAAAGATAATTGATTTGATGTCAATTTTTCATGTTTAGAGTATCGATAAATTAAATAAAATTGATTATGACAAATTGAATATCTGTTTATGATGTAAATAACAAGAATCGAATTCTAAACATCTTATTTAAAGGTGGAAAACTTTATATCCAGTCCAACATAGTGGCAAGAAAGTAATTGCAAGGCCGCCAATTGTGTGTAATTTGTGTATGTTCTATTGATGTTTCTGCGGTGTACAATAAAAAGTATTATTATCTTTCTTTTTGTTTTAAAGTAGTTTAGAATTAAATTGCCAATTAAATAACTATCAATTAAAGAGTTCCACATTAACTTCGAAAACTGAAGAGCTCAATTAAAGCAATTGGGCAACAGTTGAAAAAATCTTAAAACTTTACAAATATTGAATATTGAAACTTTTGTAGGTATCTGGTTTTTTTTAATTGATTTCTTATTCTGGACATTTCCTAAATTAAATCTTAACAATTATACAATATTTAAAGAAAAAAAATACAGTTAAGTACCAAAGTTTTATTGCTTTTTCTTCTGTACCCAACGATTCCGTGTTCATATCTCGCTACGGGCTAGCTGTGCCAACTCCCTGAGGAGCCCGCCATGCATTTGCCGTGACGAGAAACCCGTCCATCCAGGCACAGGGTATGAGCACAACGCATGACTGGGTTTCCCCTTGCTATCTTTAAGGCTGCATAATCTAAACAAGTACTTTCCGTGATATCATTTTGGTATTAGTAATATTTTAATTGACACATAGGTTCCTAAATCATTGTTTTCTAAAATGGTTTTCAAAGCAAATCGATAAAGTATTTCGTTGCTTGTACCGTTAAAGTATTTCGTTAATTGTATCGATAAAGGATTTCGTTGCTTGTACCGTTAAAGTATTTCGTTAATTTTATCGATAAAGTATTTCGTTGCTTGTACCCTTAAAGTATTTCGTTAATTGTATCGATAAAGTATTTCGTTGCTTGTACCGTTAAAGTATTTCGTTAATTGTATCGATAAAGTATTTCGTTGCTTGTACCGTTAAAGTATTTCGTTAATTGTATCGATAAAGTATTTCGTTGCTTGTATCGATAAAGTGTTTCGTTGCTTGTACCATTAAAGTATTTCGTTGCTTGTATCGATAAAGTATGTCGTTGCTTGTTTCTCGAAGAGGTAGGCACACTATACCTGACACATTCAAGATCATCATCATCAACCTATAACTGGGCACAGGCCTTGTCACATGGACAACAGCACGTGGGCAGCTTGGGCCATACAAAATATTTACACAAGCTTTAAAAACGTCAGTAGTCTTATAAGAATGTACTTATATGTATAACAAACATACATACATATAATCACGACTATTATCCCCGAAGGGTTAGTCAGAGACTTGGCAATGGGGACATCAAAAGCAGTCTAAATAGTTCACTTTTCACAAAATAGCAACTGCACATATGCTCAGCATGATAGGTGGTGAGCCTAACCGCTCTATACTGATGGAAGTATGTGCAGTCTTTAGTTCGTTAGTCGCCTATTATAAACACCCAAGGGAAGATAGGGGGTGGTAGGTAATCAATAAATTACTAATCTATATGCACCCATCTATGTAACTACAGCTATTTATTAATGTACAGTAAAGAGAGGGTCTCTTTGGGTGAAGGTTTTATTTTCAATTAACAATAAAGATATTTTGACTTTAATTTTTTGTTTGATGATATAATAAGTATTTTCGTTTCGAAGTATTTTCGTTTAAACTTTGGTAAAGCGTTTAAAGATAAGCTGATATTCATTTCCCCGGATATTTCCTAACTGCGCTTGTATCTCTCGTGTATCTTAATCTCGAAGCAAGCGTCCAACACGCCAGGGTCGCATCCAGGCGGTTTTTGCACGGCCCTGTGTATCAGCCGGGAGATATTAGGCGACATAAATAAGCCTCGCCTCTGCTACAAACACTTAATAATAAAATCCCTACCGAGCGACTTCGCAAGTTATGAGAGCGCGGCGTCGTTATGAATTTTGTTTTGTAAACTTTTATAAAAGTTGCCACTTTTTTATGGCACAACTTGGTTGTTGTGTTATTTGTTTTTTTTTTAAATTGGTGTTTAATATTAAGACGAATTAAAAGCTAATTTTTTTTTATAGCAACTTACATAAACGATATAATTGTTAAAAGAGTTTTTATGGATTTGCTCATTTTAATTACAGCGATCAAAGAGTTTGCTCACCTTTTTTAACTAGACAAAGTAATCTTATGAATAAATACAAGCAAAGACCAAAAAACTTGACGAAGGGATGAGAACCGCCTCAATTGTCTAGTGGCTAAGCCGCTGTCTTAC
Organism: Scoparia ambigualis; assembly: GCA_963921215.1. Taxonomy (NCBI): domain Eukaryota; kingdom Metazoa; phylum Arthropoda; class Insecta; order Lepidoptera; family Crambidae; genus Scoparia; species Scoparia ambigualis. The sequence continues at coordinate 776,439 of OY992528.1, forward strand.
ATCAAGAAAACCTGGGTTCAATTCTCAGCGGGGGGGTACATCTTTGTGTACAGTCACGAGCACCAATTTGTATTCACTTTGACTTTTATTCCATTGTATTAAGAGTTACAATTGTTTACATATTTTTGCTCGTGACGTACTTGGTTTGGTTTATGTAAGGCTTGTTAAGTCCGCCTGGTTAGTTACCGCCGTCTTATATATTAAGTCCAGTGCCATGACAACAATGTTAGCATTATTGTGTTCTGACAGTTTAGAGATAAGATAGTTAGTTTCGCAGTGGTTGAGGATTTCGGGCGAAACGCACTTCCACATTCGGCCTTATCGTCACTTACCATCAGGTGAGATGAAGGCCATGTGCTTGCCCGTACTGTATAAAGCAGGGCTTACTCACTTAAACATCCTAGTATGCCCTTGGGATGGCTCGGGACCACAAACGGTGAGCACTATTTTTATTATTATTATTTTTAGCCTCAATTGTCCCAAAGCAGGGCAAATGCCTCCCTTACCTTCTTCTCTTCTTTCTCGTGAGCACTAAGTAATTAAAAGGATTGCGCAGTTCAACAAGAATATCTTAGTTGTTTTTGTAGGATTTGAAGAAGAAAGCAGGCTTTATATTAGTATATATATGTACCAATAATTGCAATGCCTAAATAAACACTTACTTCAATATACACACTTTTTAAGTGGTCTATTCAATGAGTAGAGAATGAAAAGTCTACCTTGTTCCTAATAAAGTTAAAATAAACTACAATCAAACTTAGAACCATAACACAGGAATGTCTCTAGTCAAGGCTTCAAAGCATTTTTACTTTAAACAGAATAATCGCTTATCCCTTGCTGCATAGACCCTTCATATAATTATAACGAATATACATACGCATTTGGCAGCTCGCAGTAGCAGCTTGGCACTAACCAACTTAAGTTCAGCATCCGTGCTGACAAGTGTGAATAAAAAGATTTCGTTATGATAGGCGTTTCAAAAATTATCTGAGTAATTAACCAATAATAGACATTACTTGACATTTCAAGTAATGAATAAAAGAACTTTATACTTTCTTTAATATCTATTTTTTTTTTTTTTTTTTTTTTTTATAGCAGAAGGAGGCAAACGAGCAAGCGGGTCACCTGATGGAAAGTAATCACCGCCGCCCATGGACACCCGCAAAACCAGAGGAATCGCAGGCGCGTTGCCGGCCTTTAAGGAAGGAATAGGCTCGTTTCTTGAAGATCCCTAAGTCGTAACGGTCCGGAAATACCGCCGCCGAGAGCTGGTTCCACAACACTGTAGTTCGAGGCAAGAAATTTCTTGAAAAACGCACAGTAGTAGACCGCCATCCATCAAGGTGATGTGGATGGAATGACAGTCGATTGCGTGTAGTGCGGTGAAGGAAATTAGCGGCAGGGATCAAGCCGAACAATTCCTCAGAACACTCCCCATGATATATACGGTACAATATACAGAGAGACGCAACGTCTCTCCGAAGAGCCAGTGGATCGAGCCGACCTGAAATAACCACGTCGCCGACAACTCGAGCAGCTCTGCGTTGAATGCGGTCAAATGGAAGGAGTTGGTATTGGGGTGCTCCAGCCCAGAGATGGGAGCAGTATTCCATATGCGGCCTGACCTGTGCTTTATACAGTTGTAAACGGTGGGCCGGCGTGAAATACTGACCCGCTCTATTAAGCACACCCAGCTTTTTCGAAGCTAATTTAGCTTTACCTTCCAAATGACCACGAAACTGAACGTCACTCGAAATATCGACGCCAAGGATTCCAATAATCGGATTAGTATCAAGGGGAGCTCCCTCAAAGTTCAGAGGTACGACGAAGGGATGTTTTTTCGCGGTAAATGCGCAAACTTGTGTTTTGGAGGGGTTAAAGCGGACTAGGTTATGTCGGCCCCAATCCGAGACATGACTTAACATGTTCTCGGTGTCAGTCACAAGTTTATTCCGGCTCTCGATGACGCTTTCCAGAGAAATATTAGCTCGCCCGGTGTAGAGCGTATCCCCAGTACTGTCATCCGCATAGCAATGAATGCTGTTGTTATGCAGCATGTCATTGATATGCAGAAGAAACAAAGTAGGGGACAACACACACCCCTGCGGGACTCCAGCATTCACGGGCTTCATGTCGGAGCACGAACCGTCGACTGCGACTCTGATGCTACGCCCAGTAAGAAAGCTGGCAACCCATGAACACAATTTCTCAGGAAGCCCGTATGATGGAAGTTTAGAGAAAAGAGCCCTGTGCCATACCCTGTCAAAAGCTTTCGCTACGTCCAAGCTAACTGCCAGTGCCTCCCCTTTACTCTCGACTGCCTCCGCCCATCGGTGAGTAAGGTACACTAAAAGATCACCAGCCGATCGACAGCGACGAAAACCATACTGGCGATCACTTAGTAGCTGGTTCTCTTCTAGGTACCTTAAGAGCTGGCGGTTTATAATGGACTCCATTACTTTGGAGAGTAAAGAGGTAATAGCTATTGGCCTGTAGTTAGACGGATCTGAGCGATCGCCTTTTTTTGGAATCGGGTGCACAAGGGCTGTCTTCCAAGAGCTCGGGACGACGCCAGTGGTGTAAGAGAGCTGGAAAAGGCGCGTTAGAACTGGTGCCAATTCAGGAGCACACGTCCGAAGCACAATGGGTGGAACTGCATCTGGCCCACTCGCCTTATGGATATCAAGGGAAAAAAGAGCCTTACGAACTGACCTTTGCAGGAACTGAACGTTTGGCATTGTACAAGCGCAATGCGGTATGGTTGGTGGAGAGTTTTCCCCATCGTCCAAGGTCGAGTTTGATGCGAAAAGAGAGCCCAAGAGATCGGCTTTCTCCTTTGCAGTATAGGCCAGGCAGTCATCGGTCTTGTGCAATGGTGGTAGGGACGGCTGACAAAAATTCCCTAAGATAGCTTTGGCGAGAGACCAGAACGCACGCGTCCCCGAAGGAAGACGCACTAGCCTCTCGCCAATTCTACCTATGAATGATGACTTCGCCTTGGCAATGTCCTTCTTAAAGGATCTGGCGGCAAAGTTGTACTTCTTTCTGAGCGCACTGGTGTTTGGATCCTTTGATGACACCGCATTAGCCCAGGCTTGGTAATGCTGTCGCTTTTGGCGAGACGCCATTTTGCAGCAACGACCAAACCATGGTTGGGACTTGCCGCCAATGGGAACCACAGAGTTTGGAATGAAAAGTTCCATTCCCTGCAGTATCACATCAACGACAGAGTCAGCGGCGACATCAGGATCATCCAGCGAGAAGCAAACTCTAATCTAATTACCTATATGTTTAATGTGTATCGTGTATTAAATAAACCAAACTTTTTTTTGCATTTATAAAAAATATATAAGTACGTAAATAATTACGTTTCCATACTTTTTTTTATAATTTCTAATATTATGTGACATTTCACATCGACCTTTTCACTTTTAGGGTTCAATTTTAAACAATTAACAAAGCAGTCATTGTAGTCTATGTTCAATTGTAACACCGACGGCAGACCTTACTCTTCAGTAAGGCATAAGTTTTAACGTTTAAATGTATTTAAATTTTATTTAGTAATAAAAATAAAATAATAGATATAATATAACTAAAAAATAATTATCAATAATTGTCAATGCTTGTCTGAAAATATATAAATGTAATAAGCAAGTTTTATAAAGAGTAACTAATACATTTTTAAATAACTTTAGTAAAAATATAAATAATGTATAAACATAAACGCTACAGCTTATTAATTGCGCTGCATTGAAGTAGTTGGTTGGTCTCCTGCCAATCGTCGCGCTGATCAAATGCGTCTGTTTCCGGTGTAAACTCGATTTGCGTCGCACTGAGCTCGCACGCTCCCCGGTTGCGAGATGACTTATGACGTCTTATAACTTGACATTAAATGGCGGCAAATGGGCGATATATGTTCTAGCATATAGGTACCTACCATTCAAGTTCAAAATGCCTAAATTTCCTAAGATGAGGAGGTTACTGGCTAGGTTTTATTGAATATAGTAAATTACTAGTTTTTGCCCGAGGCTGATGCTGTATATATTATCAATCATATCTGTTTGTCGATCAATACAGCCCTCTCCCCCTCCCCCTTTAAAGAAATTTGAAAATATTTACATGCAGACCTTGAGTATTTGTTGTAAACAATATTTCTGCAAACTCAGAAAAAATCGGATAACGTGATGGTCGATTGGACAATAAAAAGATTCATACAAAGTTCACACTAAACGGACGGAATTTGAACTCTAGTAAGCAAACAACAGATTGATTGATAATTCATTTCGATCAATAGATATTTTAGTTGATTATCTCATGTACACAAGTAGCATTACAGCTGTCAGTCTGTCAAGTAAGAGCGACGAGATTGGACGAGCATCTGCGCTTTAATGCTTGATGTAACGATGAGCCAGTAATTTAGAAATCTTACAATTAGAAACGTTTATCTTCTAAACAGCTTAAGAGGCCTATTACATCTCAAATGAGATTTTTGCGTTAAATGCCCATTTTTGCAATTTGGGTTAATTTTGCAGTTGTATTTATCGTTTTTATCACAATAGGAAAATAAATTCATGCTTAATATTACAAATCTCCACTCTGTGAGAATAGGTTGAGTTCGGACGGCCGGCGCATCGCCTTTTGTAGTAATTTTGTAGTTGTACTTATCGGTTTTATCGAAAAAGGATAATAAATTTATTATAAAATCTATATTCCTCATGAGGTAACAATTATTCTGGTATAAATTTTTCCCAATAATATTGTCGTATATAGGAGAAATTCACAGTTAACTTAAAGCGATTTTCGAAGTTTTTTGGTTTAGAATAAGATTTTGTTTCTATTTAAAATCAATGATATCTAAAAATTCCGAGGCCACTACGCACTACACGACTATATAAGAGATAACATTAAATTTTTTATATCATGTTTAGAACAGCAGTTCAATCGATGAGCTCAAAAAAGTGCCTTCGCGCATTTTATGAAAATCTTTCTCTGCAATTTTGGGTTAAATTAAAAAATTAAGAAAACTTTACAAAAAGCGAGGCCGCTACGAACTATTCCAATAGCTATTCTACATTATTCAGTAAGTCAAAACTGTTAATGTAGTTTTGTTTCTGAGATCGAGAACGCAAAAAATTGGCCATTTTACGCAAAAATCACAGTCGAAATGTAATAGGGCCCTTAAACCAGCTAGTCGCGCGACTAAGAAGCACGAGAGGCGAATGTTTATATGGCAAACGCGACTTAGCCGCTCTGCAACCGCTGTAGTATGAAAGGGTCCGCACAGCCGCGTGACTGTCGCGCGCTTCGATAATTTTGTTTTCGAATAATCACAACTAATTTGGATGACCGGCCCTATCATCACTATAATAGGTCTTAAATTTGGATGGCAATGTCAAATGACATCAGAGAGCAATCCAATGATCACTTGATTGGAGCATTATTTCGAGGCGTCAATATGAGCGTGCTAATGCTGTATCTAATGTATAGATGATCGAAGGTCGCGCGTCTAAAAGCCTATACATGAAACTGCTCTTATAGCTGCCCGCTGCCGCTTATCGCTCGCGCTGCTAGTAAACAAGCCACTTGGTCGGCTGCCAGGCGGCGCGCGAGCCGGCCCTGCCCTATCCGGCGAAAAACTAGATTTGCGTCGCGCATAATGACCGAACAGAATGTTATGCCCGCTCCTTTGGCGGCGGCACTGCGATAAATCCTGTTTCGTATTCGGCTACATGTTTGGTTGCGGAGATATGCGTTTAGGAGTCAATCTATAAAAATGTGAGTCACTCATCTTGTCAAGTTTTATTAGTATTGGTATGAAACGTCTGAAGGAAAGTATGTGACTTTCGTATAGAGCAGCGCTGTTTTTCGCGTCCATTCTTCTTCACAGCTATAAAAAGACGCTGTATAGGTAGGCACGGACAAGTAATAAAAGAAGGACTCCGCCTCTCTTAGTTAAAGGGGTACTGCGCGATAGCAAAAATGACAATAGTCTCTTAAGTCTCTCAACCTTGTGCAATGATCAGGCTAACTTATATACGTAAGTTCTTTTAATGTATTTAACTAATTCAGCGCGTAGTACAAGTGACTTAAAAATACGTAAATTTTCACAATTTCGTGTAGGACCCTTTAAAAAGTGAAGCGTATAAAGTAAGCCAGTATAATTGTATTTATACGGCACACCCTCACACAAAGGTAAGTCGAGCGGCCGTCATTGTGATGTCAACCGTCCCCGTGACAGCACACACACCAGCTTAAAGGTTGCTTCACTTGTTAGTATCGCGGCCAGGAGTGCTTTTTACTTGTCCGTTTAAGTAGGTTATAAAATAATTTTGTATTATTTAAAGGAGCTTTTTATTCAGCTTATAAACGTCCCACTGCTGGACACAGGCCATAACATATCAAATAGGGAGATTGGGCCATAACCCACCACGCTGGCCCAATGCGGGTTGGTGGGTTTGTAAGTGCTTATTAAATAAGTTTTCTTAGATAAAAGTATTTTGGTTTGTGCTTTGACTATGGTAACGACATCACACATTGTCAATCAATCGATGTCAATTGTAGTGCATATAGGATACTAGAGACTAGAGAGTTTTATCCCGACGTCTTTTGGTAAATTCATCTCAAAGGTAAGTAATGTATTTTCTCGTATCTATCTTTCTCATTTTACTGCACTTCAGTTTACTTGTATTGATTATTATTAATAAAAAAGATTATTTAACTATATGAAAAATCTACAATCACGGTATAATAATAATATAGGTAGAATAATTAAAATGTTAAAAGAGTAAATAAAACTGTTGTAAGACTAAATAAAAATAAAGTTATCCATTCCTATTTACAACACACACATTAATATAACATACACACCAAAGCCAACCTTATCGTGGGTAGTAGTAATTTGCCCGGTGTCCGATGGAGGCTTTGAAGGTGGTTGCGGAAGTACAGACGTTGGGGACCGACCGAGGCTTAATAGAAGTCTGAGGTTTCCTGGCGGCATTGCCTCGCGTTTCTGAGGCGAATTGGATTTCATCAAAACAAAAATACAGAGAGCGGTACATAATGCTGTTAGTAATAAGTTATGAGACTAAGTGAAGGGGTTTGTTGTATACAGCTATGTATGTATGTATGTATGAATGTATGTACGAAGACCACAGTTTTTCATTTTCAGATACTTGATTTTTAATATAATTAAATTTTTAGGAAAACTTAGGAAGAGCACATGGAGCATGGAGCACATTGGCTAGTCTTTGACTAACCCTTTTGTATAATATATCGTGATTATATGTATGTATGTAGGAAAATTCCTTCACCAATTTAATTTATCACAACTTAGTTCCTGCGTCTTTTGTTCCAAAGTTTTTTTAATTTCGATTCCTGTTTTATTTTTATTTTTGTGTCTATGTATCAGTTGCATGATTTAAACATAACATTGTAACTAAATCTAAAAACTGAAAACTCCTACAAATATCAAATATCTTTAATTAAGATTTAGCAAAAATCCTGCGCCTATTTTTAATTAGGTCTTAAGCTAGATTAAGCGTTCAACCTGGATAAGGAGGTGGATAATAGTTTATCCCCGAAAAACCGAAGGGTTAGTCAGAGACTGGGCAATGAGGACAGCAAAAGCAGTCCTCTACTTCTCTTAAATTTTCACTAAATAGCGACTGCACTCCCTACACTTTTCACCGAATAGTGACTGCACATGTGCTAAGCGTGAAAGATGGTGAGCTCATCACCGCTCTATGCTGTTGGTTGTATGTGTAGTCTTTAGTCCGTTAGTCGCCTTTTACGACACCAAAAGGAATGACAGGGGGTAGTACTCTTTCACCGCTACGCGCCACGGGTAACCCGGTCTTCTGGCCAACAGAAATCCGTTTTGCGGCTGGTGGCAGGGCTTACTTTGAGTCCGTCCGGCTACCTATCTAGTCTACCACTATCTAAATATGTAGCCCTAACATTAATGCAAGTAGCATTAGTGGCTATGCTTTGACTTTCTGGAGTACCGACAGGTAAAATATATAATTTCTCTATTAATGTATGACCCTCAATGGGTAGTAGGAAAAAATGTTTGGACGATTTAAAAGCACTTTTAAAAAAGTTTACCTAAATGAATAAAATATATTTTTGGTTTGATTGATGGATTAAATGTAAAAGGGTGTAACGTCTAATCAAGATCTTTGATTTGACATTTAGAAGCACTTATGAATGTATACCTTCGTTATCATAATTTAACATTATGTGAAATGTTGACTTTTACGAGTAGGATCTTTTTTTATAAGCTTTGCTCCCCGCTTTTTTGCAGGACTTTTGGTTCTGTTTGATTTTTTTTGGAGAGGGGTTTATAAGCTTGAGCTTCAAGAGCTCGACTCTAATTCCTTTTCTTTCTTTTGTTTTATCTTTTATATCTCTTTTTTGTGTCTTTTTCTTTTGTACAATATTCTTTATTTTCTTTTTCTAATGTATTCTTTTCTTATGTTTACAATTTCTTATTACAATATATATTATTCTAGTATTTATTAACTCTATACATTTATTTCTCTTCTACTTGATATTGCTTTTCTTATTACTATACATATTATCCTTTATTTAATTTAACATTCCATTTCTTATATACTATTCCATTCTCTTTCATATTACTATACATTTCCTTTTTCTATTTACATTTATTTTCCTTATTACTATATGTATATTTCCCTTTTTATTTAACATTCCTTTTCTTATATACTATTACATTTAATTTAATTTACTTTATTTATTACTTATATTATTTAATGCATTTATATATTTCTTACTATACGTTCTCCCTTCTTTTTATTCTATTTTGTTCTCCTTCATATTTATTTATATATTACGAGTAGGATTAAAAACACACTATAAAAAACGGTTTTTCATAAAATGCTGAGAAGCTTAATGACCTAGTGACACCAGGGTCAGGAAGTCGATCCTGCTGTTACTGCTGATAAACTTTTGGTTGGTGGTATAGGGCTGTTAAGTCCGCCTGGCTAGCCACCATCTTATCTAAGTCTGTCGCCATAACAACGATTTTTATTGCATTGTTGTGTTCCAACAGTTAGAGATAAGATAGCCAGTTCCTCAGTGGTTAAGGATTCAAAGTGAAGCGCGCTTCCACCTTCGGCCTTATCGTCACTTAACATCAGGCGAGATGAAGGCCAAGCGCTTACCCGTTGTAGAATTAATAAAACGCCGATTTTTTTCGCTTTTTGCTTGCTACCATACAAATAGTTGTTCTTTGCACTTAGTAGAATGGCCCAGTTGTGGGATTACATAATAATTACCATACACCTTGTATATTTTGGACAATCCATTTAATAACCGTGTCGCGCAGCGGTGAAAGAATACTACCACCCCCTCTCTTCCCCTGGTCTTCCCCTGGGTGTCGTAAAAGGCTACTAACGGACTAAACACTGCACATACATCCAACAGCTTAGGGCGGCGATGGGCTCACCACCTGTCACGATAAGCACAGTTATGTGCAGTCGCTATTTGGTGAAAAGTGGACTATGGTAGAGGACTGCTATTGCTGTCCTCATTTGATCCGGTATTAGGTATTAGGTCATAATACAGGTATCCGGTATTATTATTTAATGCATTGTCATGCATCACGTACGCCTGTTTCCCGGGAAAGGCATACATTTATTTTACTTTAACATTTTATTATTTTTCGCATTATTTAACGCATTGTGATGAATCATGTATTTGTCATTATTAAATATACATTTAATTAGTAATTGTCAAATCATTATCAATGCGTATTAATGGGACGATTTATCACAATTTGTATTCCGCAAAACGTCACCAATTAGTCGCCCATACGCGCGTTCATTAATGCTCACTCTCATTAATTAATGATTGATCGCATCGGCATAAAACAAATTCATGGACAGTCACTGACGGAAACGTTTGCATTTAATTTTTACATTTTGGTGGATGTTTGTAGTAAATTCGTAGATAGACAGACGGTTTATTCATAGTTATTTATTCCATAAAACAATTTACATTGTTTTGGAAAAGACATAAAAAATAAAATAATACAGATAAGAAAATTAATTACATTGACAAATTATTATAAATAAATTAGCAAAAATCAAGAATTCATAAATAACTTAATAACTGATGTAAAAATGGTAGGTATGTCAAATAATTTACATTGTAATGGAAATTTAAAAACATACAATAAGGAAATTAATTACATTGACAAATTATTGTAAATAAAGTAGCAAATAAACAAGAATTCATAATTATATTGTTAAAGGGAATGTTACTATGTTAATTTGTTTTGTCTTCGCGTATCATGAAAGTAGGTAACAGCTAAAGTCACTGAAAGTATATGATATATTTTATGTATTATTTAATCACAACTTGTGAGTAAAAAAAAAACGTATAAGTAACGAAAAACGATGTAAACATGTATATTATAACAATTACTTAAAATCATTCATAAATCTTCACTAGTAAATGATTAACATTAATCACAACGAACGACTTATATGTAATACTACTACTAATTTTGAACTTTATTTCTGAAAGTATAGCTCAGCAAACAGCAGTCATATAGATTTCATTTTTAAAAACAAAAAACAACGCTTTCGTTAAGCTAAGAATATTATTTTTTAACATGAAATATGCTTGCACACTATCTCACTCTATGACTACTAACCTACTACTATCTCACTTGAAAACAAGTGACGATGTAGCCTTCAGTGAAAAAAAAAGATAAAATACTTTATAAACCATTTTATTTAACTTGAGGACATGATCCCTCTTTATTTGCATTCCATAATGACCGCAGGAAGCGTCGCTTAACTCGCGACTGCTGCAATCCACAGCCAATGGAGTTTTCCCAAATTGAATCGCAGTGGTACCGGACATCCGGTGAGGGTAGATTCTATTCGGCGCCGGGACGCATCGCAAATCCATATGACCTATTTAGCCACGAGGATTCCCCGAGATGCCTTTGCTGCATTTTCATATTGGAGTTTCGGTTAAAAGACTGTTAAGTTTCAACATTGGTAGAGACAGATTAAATAGTTATTATAATGTTTATTTAATTGTGTAATATTCATTACAATTACATATAATTTATTTCTCAGAACTTTGTCACATAACCACTAAATAAAAATAAAGAATTTTCACTTTCTATTCTCACATTATGCAACAATACAGGAGATGTAACCTGTAGGTCCCACACGAGGAAGCCCTGTGGAACCCACTTAGTTACAGCCGCTCATTATACATTATCATCAGCAAACGGCAAAAGGTCTTTTAGCCAAGAGCCTCGACCAACACCTAGAGAGGCTCCCGCTGAAAGGCTGGGTCAAAGGACAGATGCACTCCTTGACACGGCACGTATTGTAAGGAGGTTCCTCACTCTGCAGCCCTAACCACCCATAGCTTGGGTCTATCCCCGCTACCGGTGGCAATCTAGGTTAGGTTTTTTATAATATTTTAAATTGTAAATAACATATAAAAAATAAGTAAAAAAATATATTAAGATTTATATTTAATAAAGAGAATAATAATAATAATCTGATGCTGCTTTCATCATCTTTTATAGATATGTGATGACCATTGTGGTCGAGTGGTTAGCACGCCGGGTGTGGTGTCGCGCTATCTCTGAGGTCTCAAATTCAATTCCCCGTCAGTTCAATTAAAAAAAACTGTTTTGAAAATTTATTTCGGGTCTCTGTGCCCAAAACATAGCAAACATTAGATGTTTTCTATGTTTATGTGTATTTATCCGTTATCTAGATAACAATTTAAAGAAAGATAAAATGTTTATTAGAAAAAAATCAACCAGTCTCAGGAAGCTCGAATGGGATTCGGTCCCATGACCTTTGGATTGCCGGGCCACTGCTCTAACCGCTAAGCTACCGAGACCCCAGAAGACTCTCTGAAATCTTTCTAGTAGTTTGATTTACGCTGCAAGCCAGCCTGTTTGATTTTTTCTAGTAAACATTTTATCCTATATCTATTATTAGCATTGTAAATGCAAAATTTCAATAATACAAACATTTAAAGAAGTTTCAAAAAAAGCTTAACTTAGGATAGATAAATGATGTGCGCGTAGTTTAAAAAAAGTCTTATGATGATTGGTGATGAATAATATGAACGTCCCGCCGCTGGGCAACATGCGGAGGTGGGGCCTCGTTTAGTTAAAACAATGTAGAATAATGTCCTAAGTACCTAAGTTAATCATGTGACTAATGAAATACTTTTCGTTTTTACAGGTAAGAACATAAAAAGCTTTTCAACACAAACAACATTCATCAAAAGAATATTTACTGTAACCTTGAAAGGTTGGTAAGTCAATTTTTATCACTACTCATTTGAATCCACGTGGACTAAGTTAAGCTTATAAAGTGTTAGGTTTTATTTTTCGGCAAGCTACTGATTTTAAGAACGCTAGCACTTTTATTTTGTTGTACAATGCATTTGTCAGATCTATTTTAGAGTATGCGTCCACTGTTTGAAATCCTCTTTACTTGTGCTACATTGAATCTGTTAAAAAAGTACAAAACAAATTTATTAACCGTTTAAAATATAGATTCCCGAAAGTTGTTACAGATAAAATTACACCCTAGTCATAGCGAAGACAGCACAGAGATCAAATTTTCTTGTATAAGACTGGCCTGCAAAAATAAGTATCACACTTTTAAAATTTCATATTTTTTTAAACTACAGAAGTTAGAGATTTAAAATAAAACCGTTTTATAGCAATTTTATCAGCTTTTTTTTAAACTATAGTAAATTATACAATAGTACCATTTTTAAGTCTTGTGTGTCTTGTTTATCTTGTGTACTTTAAAAGTTATTACAATTTTAAAAGTGTGATACTTATTTTTGCAGGCCAGTATAGTTAAATCGCCTTATTTAACGAGCAAAATTTTGTACGGTGCCCAAGACCTTGTCTAAGATCCACTAAAACTTTTGCCCCTCCATTATGTCGCACCAATTATGCTAAAAATATCTTCATTATTAGAGCGTGTGAACAGTACAATAAAAATTACCAAGAAATTGACATATTCGAGCTCAGTTTTCCTATGTTCAAAAAATGTGTTTGTAATGCATAGTATTATTACTTGTAATATTTGGTTTTTACTGGTTAGCCTTTTTTAAGAATGTTTAAATTAAATTTACCTTGTGTGAGTACACTGTCCATTTATGAAGCCTAAATACATTATGTAACAAGTAGATACTGTCAATTCATTACATATTATAATATTATTAGTCCATTCGTACAATTATTTACTCAATACCTAGTTATAGTTGTTAATTAACCCTGGAAACTGTTTTGGCGTATGTGTTACCCACTACCTTTTATCTTTAAGAATTATTATAACGCTGTTTGTTTCCCTTAATTCAATTATATAAAACAATTATTCAAAACGATTACTTACTAGTTCAAAATCGAAATAACCACTCGGCACTAAAACTACTTTCACGAGCTAAACGTTGAACTGAGCAACTCTATCCCAAGAACAATGCTGAGCGTCGCGGCCGCTGCAGAAACACTCAGAAATATTGCAATCCACCTAAAACGCAGGATCTCTTCAGCAGCTACACCGACCCTAGCTCCACGGAATAATCTAGATTGTTCCGGATATCTAGACTGAAATATGGCGGCCACTTGTTTTCGTTGGCGAGTCATTTTATCGCACAGTCTTCAGACAGTTTGTCGTACACACGAGCTAGTGTCCATTTGTTAAAAGTTTTTTGTTTTATTTTTTGCGCGATGGAGCTTAACACTAAGTTTGCTAAAATAAATAAATCTTCATTTTTCATCTTTTACGGTTGAAGGTAAAAAACCGGACAAGTGCGAGTCGGACTCGCCCACCGATTGTTCTGCACAGTAGGTGCGTATTATAAATTCATTATTCGTCATGAATCTAAAATTATGGGTATATCATAAAAATAATTAAAAATCTGTTTTAAGTTTGTGCCAATGAAGCCCTTTCATACGATGCCCCACATGATACGGTTAAGTCAATTCAAAATTTGGTCCGTTGTTCCTGGCATAAAGACCCTGTTTTTTAATGATTCAATTACAAATGTATAGTTTTCAGATTTTTCCTATACATGTAGTATAAGACGGTAATATTTGCCAAATTTCATAGTTCTAGGTCAACGGAAAATTCCCTATAAATTTCGATTCCCTTGAGAGTGTCGAGAGTGCCGTATCTTTTTTTCACGTTAACTTAGGAGTTTGATTTTTTTACAGTTTCAAGAGACTATAGATGGGGGGGGGGGGATGTAGCCCCATAAGTTAAAAAGTTTTATTGATTACCTACTATACCTACATAGCGGATTTTTGTAAGCCTACATCGTACCGCGGAGACAGGTCATCCTATATGGACAAAAGCAAATAGGGAAATTGGGCCATAATCCACAACGTTGACTTAATGCGGGTTGATAAAACGACAGCTAGAAGATAAACACTTAAACACATGCTGATGACTCAACCGAGAAGGACGTTAAATCGTGAATGAGGCTGGCGATTCTTTGACAAGTAATTTTTTTTTATTATACGGAACCGGCAAACGATCTCTCCTCCCGAATGATAAAAAACCAACGGACCAACCTACGGACACGATTTGCGAAACAAGATACATGCCTATACATACATATAATCACGACTATTATCCCCGAAGGGTTAGTCAAAAACCAGGCAATGAGGACAGCAAAAGCAGACCTCTACCTTAGTCCTTTCCACCAAATAGCGACTGCACACGGAAATAAATTATTAGTTGGTTTTACCATATTTCAACAAAATTTTAGGGTTAACATAGCACCTACTCTTGAGTTTTGTTGAATGAACAAAAACTGTATTGTTGATCAGTTACGGTAATTTGAACTTATTACATTATATCTTTTGTTGTTTTAACGTATTTATTTTGTAAATTTAACTTTAAAAATGGTTATTTCAACAACTTGAACAGTAAAATGAACAATTACCTATTGAATTATGCATGAATTGTTACGCCAACATGTACAACTAGGTAAAAACAACTGTTTTCATATCAACAAAAACTTTTCTGTGAAAACAACAATTTGTTCATGTTGCTTTAACCCATCAGTTTGTTAATTCAACTACTGTGTCGCCAACCCGTGCAAAATCAACCTTTTTGTTCGTTAAGTGCACGTGTGCTCAGTTTGACAGGTGGTGATCTCATCGCCGCTCTATGCCGTTGGATGTCCGTGCAGTATGTTACTCGCCTTTTACGACACCCAAGGGAAGAGAGGGGGTGGTAGTATTTATTCTGTGGTAGTATTTATTCTGTGGTAGTATTCTTTCACCGCAACGCGACACGGTTATTTCGAGACAAAATAATATGGTTTAATAAAAGCAAGTTACTATTTACTATATTAATATTGTTTTTGCTTTACTAACGTATCGTAATTTTGTGAATAACTTGGTTTGAGCTGGCTGAGGAAAGAAAGAACTGGAAGGAAAGGGGGAGACCTTTGCCTAGCACACTGACACTATAGAATAAGTTAAACAAGTGCGACCGGACTCGCGCACGAAGGGTTCCGTACCATTATCTATACTTACAACATTAGACACTAAAATAATATTCTGTGAATATAACAAACGTCTACATGTTGCCGTTATTAACCCTACACTACTACTCATGTTGCGACATACAAAGAAACTACTCATACGCCCGCGAGGCGCATCATATTTACTAATGATTTTTTCAAAAACTATAAGTATAATTGATATGTTTTGACTGTCTCTATAATTGTGTATATTACTTTTAAAAAAAGAACACAATTTTATATTATATTTATATATTTTTCATTATAAAATCTTTAATCTAATATGAATCTTAGGCAAAGACAAACAGTCTTCTCTTTAAAAAAAAACACTTCAGAAAAAGCTACTACTACTACTACTACACTCCAAAAACAGATCAATTATGAAGTAATTAACTAAAAAAAAGTAACAAAGCAACAAAAAAATATTTTAGATGCATTTGGTACACAATTGAACTTGATGTTCACCGCAGATAGATTTTTGACACTTGGCGCATGTTATTTTGGACATCCTCAGCTTTTTAGATGTACAATAAAAGCAATATCTTATTTTTTTTGGCGGTGGTGGATCCTCATTTCTTACAGAAGAGTCTACAAAAGGTTTTTTCAGGATAAGTTCGATAGTATCCCGGACATTGCGTTTCAACGTAGGTGCTTCTAGTCTGTTTTGCATCCATTCAGTATTCAACCGTTTATATTTCTACAACATCTAGTAGGGCCTCTAAAGTGTGCACAATGTTGGTAGCAGCGGTTCTACCATGACTTTCGCCTTTAGAAGTAGACCAACAGTGCTGGTTTTTGCCCTTCAATGTTCGACGTGCCGGAACAAGGATACGGCGATCAGAACTGGATGGCTTCAAATTCTCACTAATTCCTGGGACAGAAGATGGCACAGATTCTTTAGCCCTGTTTTCACTGGAGCCCTCTATATTTTCATCTTCTATGTATCCTTCTTCTACATCGTCCTGAGCATCATATTCGCTTACGTGATCTTCAATTTCAGAGTCACCTCCCGAAAAGTTATCATCACTGTTATGGTCGCTTTCTTCTAGCCAATCAGCTATTTTATATCATCTGTAACTCTTCTGTTACTAGTCATGATGCTGAAGTATCAAACAGTGTCTAAAAAAAAGATAAAACACACTGGTAGTAACTAATAATAAAAAAACACTAACAAAATAATTTTATTTAATAGCGCAAAACTTACATACAAGCTACTCATACGTCTTTGGAGCGCCAAGGGTAGTAATATCAAAAAAACTAGCAAACTTATCGTAACGCAACAAACGTCCTGCGACGCATGCTGCCGATGACTGAGATGTCCTTGAACGTCATTGCAATACGCGCGAAGGATCAAAAGAGAGAGCAATATATAAAAAACGCGGGCGCCTCTGCGACGTAGAGTAGTAATCTAGGGTTAATATCGAGAAAAAAACGGCTGAGAAATCATGTTAGTTGTATGAGAGCAGTGGCGGTACCTTCATACAAGCCGAAAAGCCCGGCTTGCCCTAAGAAAAACTCAATATCACTACTAGTAAAACGCAATTATTAAAATCACTTAATATTTTTACCATTGTTAATTTTCTTTCATCAGCATTCAAATTATCAATTTTATAAGTTTCTCATATTAAGAATCACCAAACAAATCGCATAAAGCTGCTTATAAATCGTGCGATGCTTTACATCTCTCTCGCACAAGTTGGCTTGCAACCGGGCTTCGGATTTAAAGTATATCCGCTCTCTTCTAACTTTAACAAAATTGCTACTCTATAAACATAATACTGCGTAAGTATGTATAGATTCTATGAGAAATTCATACTCTTCGTCAAAGCCAGCTTGCGTTATGAAGTTCGCAAGTAAGGCCTTCTCCAAATCAGGCTTTATTTCTACCGAATCGCGTGCAACTTCAACGCGGGCGAACTAATCAGAGGCGACCGACGACAGCTCGAGCTCGGGCGAACCAATCAGAGGCGAGCGTTAATACGCGATTGTGCTGTGCAGCAGCCACAGGCTGCAGCCAGCCATTTTTTAATCTTTGTTATTGTCACACTTCACTTTGTTTGAGCGATTGTTTTGTAACAAGTGTTTTCATAATTTGTGATAAAAAAATGTGTTCTGAGTTCATTTCGTCGCTTTATTGGTCTCTGTGACGAACTTAGATGTGTTGGGCATGTGATGTGTAGCAAACAAATGTGTACTTAAACGTGTTGATGATTGGCATACGAAAGGCAGAGGTAAGTAAATAAATTCTTTGAACATCACACATGATTTATGTATTTCGCAGACTATTAAAAGTCATCTAGGGCATTAATTAAAGACGTGAGTGGATGAAGGTGATAAGTCACAAAATTCAAATTTTGTGTAAATCGAGGTTAAAGTTTTACTTTTATTTTCTGAGATAAGTCAGTACATAACTGATTTTTGTACTAAACTATGATGCAAACTTGTGTAAATTACCTAAAATATTAAGAGTATGATACCAATTAAACACTTGTAATAATATTATTATATATTTTAAAGAAAAACTGAACATAACTCCTTCTTCCATGAACAAAAGTGAACTTTTCTGTACTTTTAGCTTTTTAAAAATAGGTGTTATGTACGATTGTGGCCAAACATTGTCTCATTTTTTATAAAACTAAACTATATCAATAAAAACGTAAGCTAAGAAGAGCCCCAAGTAACACATCAAAGCAGTATAACAGCCGACTTACAGCATTTCTATATCGTTTTCGCTTTTTGAGTTTGTTCTATGCTTAGTAGCATTATAAAAGTTTATACGGCTACTGTAATGCTTATTTGGACACAAATTATACGGCTTTAGATTTTAAATAGTTTCACAGTAGTTGTTTAATTGCATTACAGAGGCAGCATATTAGCATTATCGTTTTTTTATATTGCCACGTCATAGCGATCGCATCCTGCCTGATGGTAGCAGCCGATGCAGTCCAAAATAATGAGAGCGCTCCACACCGTAGAATAAGCACGGTAACAAGCGCACCCATTCATGACGGCCTGCATAAATGCCGTTTTACGCCCCGCTTATAAGACCCGGGACTATAGAAGCTGGAAAACACATGCGCCGGTAAAGAATTCCAAAGCCGAATGGTCTTAGAGACGAACGACTTGCCAAATGTTATGGTACGAGTACTGATAGTCTGTACAGTATGATGGTGGTTCTTAAGATCAGCACGTGTAGTCCGGGAGAGGTGAGGAAAGGGCGGGATTATATCAAAAAGTTCTTCAGAACACTCCGTAGTAATTCCGGTAGAAGACACTGAGAGAAGCAATGTCTCTACGCAGCTGGAGGCCCTCAGCATCTCCAATAACGCGTACCTCTCGCCTTTGCACTCTATCAAGTACATCGAGGAGGTATTAGCGGAGCCGTCTCATAGATGGGAACAATACTCCATACACGATAGCACCTGAGTGTTGTACAGCAAACAGTGCTGCTCCGGAGTGAAAACCGCCTCACCTTATTGAGAATACTCAACATACTCAACTTACGCGAGGCAGTTAAAATAACACTCACCATGTAGCATTTTGGATTCAGTTCCTGCACGATGTCCATGCCAAGAATGCTGAGGTACACCAAAATGGATAACGGAGAGTTCTGAAGAGAGGGAAGAGTAAGGAAGGGGTTACCTTGGACGAGGATGTACTAACCTGGGTTTTGCTGATCATTAAACTCGACCAGGTTTTCAGATCCCCACTGAGAGACACGATCGAGAGCCAGGTTCAGTTTGGCAACCAGTTCTTGCTTTTTCACAACGATATCGGCTTGCTTTGCAGCAGGATGTCCCAAGTACCGCTCATGCACCGTACTGTCATCCGCATAACAATGAATATTGCCCAAAGACAACATGTCATTAATATGCAAAAGAAATAAAGCAGGTGAGAGCACAGAAACCTGCGGCACTCCGGCATTGACTTTGTAGACCGCGGCGGAACTATTCTCACAAAGGACACGAATCCTCTGCTCTTCTAGAAAGTCTGCAAGTAGCTGTAGTCAAGAAAGGGAACAATAGCATTTTGTTATGGTCAATGAAGTTGCTAATCGCATTACAGAAGCAATAGCTAGCAATATTTTTGATAATGAAGGTGTTAATTGCATTACAAAAACATTAGACGAGCTATTTAAGTGTTCACAGTTAGAACTTAATAAACCCTTCATCATTGCAAAAAAACATCTCTAACACCACGCCACGGTACAAATGTTTATAATACATTGAAGTTGTTATTAAACTACTTTGTCGTGCAATATAATAAAGGACGAAAAAATGTCAAAACGCTTGATCGTGAAAACCAAATTTATAATGTTGGGTAATAAGTTTATGACTCTTTGTTATTTCATTTCATATTTTCACACGTGAACAATTATTAAGCCAAAGGCCAGAGAGAAGACTTGTGATGAATTACTGTAGTGCCATTTTCTATAAAGTAGTTCTATAAGAATTCACAGATATACCAATAGACGAAAGCCATTGTGGGGTTTCTTGAGCAAAACCATTAAACCCATTTCAGAATTTTTGTACTACTTGAATCCGTTTGCCAAGAGTTGATAGGCTAGAGATAAAGCTTTCTGAATGTATTATCTACATAACCAATGCGCGTTGCTTATTTAAATGATTATGGTGTTGTCAACAAAAAATGAAAGCACCACCTAGATATAGTTTCATTCGAGTATCTACTTCAATGTCACTCAATTAATAAGGCCATTTATTTTGATTCTATGGATTGGGCGTTATTAACTACAACAGTTTCAGTAACTGGTTTAAGTTATATACGTTCGTTTCTAAAATGGCCGATAAACAAATTGTTTTACTTTACGAATACATTAAAATGAATGTATATACAGCCATACGCATTACAATAAGTCACGTGCATTTGATCAAAGAGCTGTTAGCTGTACAACAGAACTCGGTTGATCATTAAAAATGCAACAATTACATTGATTTACGTTTATGCTGTTCAGCAGTACTGCACTACAACTAAAGGCTTTACAAAAGCATTTTGATATGCCATTATCCAACCGTTATATGTGTAAAACATTATTACGGTTTTGAGATGCCAATATGAGGCGTCAAGATGCTCGATAAACTTATATAAGAGTTTATACGGACCTTAAGTTCTACATAAGTTTAAAATGCTTTATGTGTTACTTGAGTTCGGTAGAGATCAATATATTGCAACATCGTTACTACACAAAATAGTACAGATTTTTGACAAAATGAAAATCAAAACACTTGAATGTTGAGAATGAATGAAGGTGTTAAGTATGTTACATAGAACCTTCATTCATTGAAAACTGACATCGCGTCATTCGAACATCAAAAGCTGAGTGGAAGAAGGTGTTATGTTCGTACATATCACCTTCTTCGAGGTTACAAAAACATTTTTATTGTTTATTTATTTTGGAAATTGGTGATATAGGCCCATACCTCTTACATCCAGAGCCATTTTTAAACGAAACTGTACATAACACCTTTTTCAACTTTCTATTTTCCAAAATATGCCATAAGTCGACAGTTTTAGGGTGTGTAGCCATTTGTATCGACATATAACCTTCATCTACGCAAAAAAACACCTAAATCCGAAAATGCGACATATCACCTTCATCCACTCACGTCTTCATTATTATTCTGGTATAAATTTTACTCAATAATATTATCGTAGATAAGAGAAATTCACAGCGACTTAACGCGATTTTCGAAGTTTTTTGGTTTTGAATAACTATTTTTTTCTATATAAAATCAATAATATTTAAAAAATCCGTGGCCGCTACGCATAGTACGACGAGATAAAATTCTCATTTTTTTATTTCATTTGTTTAGAACAGTAGTTCAATCCAGGAGCTCAAAAAAGTGCCCTCGCGCAATTTATGAAAATCTTTCTCTGCAATTTTGGGTTTAAATAAAAAGTTAAGCAAAATTTACAAAAAGCGAGGCCGCTACGTACTATGCCAATAGCTATTCTACACTATTCAATAAGTAAATACTGTTAATGTATTTTTGTTTCTGAGATAAAGAACGCCAAAATTGGCCGCAGTAATTTTTTTTTTTTTAAATTTCTCACAAAAATCACATTCAAGATGTAATAGATGGTAATAAATAGGCTGTTTTTTACAAACGACTAGAACGTTTGGAATGCCACGGCCTATGATACAAATGGGTACCAACATTGTACCTAGGTAGCAAGATTAGGAACTTCAGGTTTCGTGGCTTGCCCCAATCTGAAGCCCTAGGCACGCCACTGTATGAGAGCCCCATATATATTTATTTTATTCTGTTTTTAGTATTTGTTGTTATAGCGGCAACCGAAATACATAATATGTGAATATTTCAACTGTCTAGCTATCCCGATTCATGAGGTGACATACAGACGGACGGACGGACGGACGGACTGTGGAGTCTTAGTAATAGGGTCCCGTTTTAACCCCTAGGTTATGGAACCCTAAAAAATTGTCATAATATGCAATGAAAAAACTTAGCTAGAACGTAAGTAGATCTAGAAGCTTCAGCTTGTCAGATTTCAAGAAGCTGTTCTATTATAACAAGGGAGCACTTCAATATTAAACGTTGAAAACGAAACTATGTTTAGTTAAATAAATTAACAACTTTGATATGAAAGAATAACGAAATCCACAGCTGCATGGAACTTAAACGTGTTTTATCAAACAAATTAAATAATAATAACGGGGTTTAAATGAAAGGAATACAAAGGGTGTGCTGATTAAATGTTAATGGGATTTCAATTTTGTAAATAAACCTGACCTGAAACAGAAAAGAATGAAACAGAAAATCTAAATGTTTGAGGAGAAAAATGTCCATCAACTTAGGGAAATTGTTGAGTTTTATGGTTCCATTCCATGATGCAGTTGGAATACTGAAATTACGGAATCATATAGTTCTTTTATGGGTACTAAAAGTGTTATGAAGGATCTGCAATTACTTGCTTTGTACTGGATTGAGGTCAACACTTAAACTGCTTTACGGAAGATCGTGGCAAAAATCGTAATTATACTTCACGTTTATCAGCTATAATGTAAAGCATTGCTTGTATCCTGCCCCACTGCTAGATAAAAGCCATCATTGAAATATAGTCTTTCCTAAATTAGATGGGTTACTATAACTTAACATTGTTAATGATCACAAACTGGCATGCATCGAGAAATCCGAAATATACTTATTTGGTCCGACCTGGAAATTGAACTATAGGCCTCTAGTTACCTGCTACTGCAGTGGTATGCGTAATAACTTTTCTCCTTAATAAAAAAAACTGGCCAAGTGCGAGTCGGACTCGCGCACGAAGGGTTCCGTACCATTATCTATACAATATTAAACACTCTATTATTAATATCGAGCAAAAAACGGAAAAAAGTCACATTAGTTGCATGGGAGCCCCCCTTAAATATATACAGAAATACATCATGTGTGAAAATTTCAAGTGTCTAGCTATCACAGTTCATGAAATACAGCCTGGTGACAGACGGACGGACGGACGGACGGACGGACAGTGGAGTCTTAATAAAGGGTCCCATTTTTACCCTTATACCCCTTGTCTTTCTATACCTCTTGAACCCTGCTAAATATTAACTTACATACTTGTGTAGAGCAGGTTATAAACAAGCGAATCCAAATAACGTTGCTGAATTCCCGTCAGCAGTAGCGCGACACGTATTTGCGTTCGCATCGACAGCTGAAGCAGCCGACAGCAATATTGCCGTACGACATCTGCGCCATTCCAGTCTATTCCGCTATGGAGTGCGACATCGCTAACTTACACGACAGCTTATGAGCGAGCGCTGTCCGTAATTGCTCTATAACTATAATAGTTGGTTCAACATGCCTGTTATTGCGTAGTCCGTTTCGAAGGTTCAGTAAGTCTGTTATTTCGTGATGTGGATTGAATCTGGTTCCACTCACTCGTGGAAATTTTCTGACACAAAAATTGGCGCAACTGTCAACGTCGAATTTGACAGATCGAGCATAAACTAGGCGATATTTTGCGATCACGATGCATAAAATGTACCACAGAACCGAAATAATCAAACTTGTTCATACTAAAGTAAGTCTATGAAAACACGGTACAAAGTCAAGAGTGTTTTTTTAGGTGCGGTCTCATGCGACCGCTTTGGGTTTGAGGGGTTAAAATTGCTATCTGCCATTTTAACTATCATGAGTCCTTACAATATTCGTAATTAATAAAAAACCTTTAACTTTTCAACTGGTAGTCAAAGTTCTTAGCTTAATCACCCCACCACATTTGCCACATTTATTTATTTATAAAATGAGGCACACTGACAGATGGCAGTCGTTACATGATTAATAGAACATACAATGATTACACAAACTTAGTCTAGATCGTAACTCTTCCTGATTCTTGCGGGTTTCTGATCACAAACCCTCGAAGCATCTGAAACACACTTTTGTGCCTTGAGAAGTGAACTCGGGACCGCTGGATATTAGCGAAGCCACTTGGGGAGCGAAGCATTTGCAACAGAATTTTTAACCAGATAAACTTCAAACCGCTATTAGAATAAGAAGGAAGTGTGATAACGTATATATCTTGGTTTTCTTTCTCCACACAAGGGCATAGCCAATATTATTGAGTTTATGTGGAGCGGCCCACGTTTTGCGCTACTATAACCGCTTATACGTCACGAAGACTCCTGGAGGTTGCTAATAATTGAGTTTCTAGTACGAGTATTGTGCCTAGTACAGTCAGTATCAAAAGTAACTTAGCATATGAAATTTTCAAATGATTGTTACGGTTGAAATGACCAGAATTGTCTGACATAGCTGTTGAGTCAAAAGTACATGACCGTCACTATAGGTAATTACCAAAAAGTTATAATTATGAACACAAAAAATGTCATATAATTCTGAAATGTTGAATGATGAGTATGTAAAGGCACTTAGGTACACGTGACTGACTATTACTTTTGCCACCTTGTTTTTGTTTAGTTACTTTTAATGCTGACACACAGGTGAGCTCATAAGTTAAATCTATTAAAATGTACTTCACTAACCCTCGCATAATTATTATTGTTTCAAAGACTCTTTTTTCGGCCCAGTCTAAAATAAATTAAATAGAATTGAATTGAATTTACCCGTCGTTGGCAGTTAACTGTACATCCACTGATAAAATCGACAGAGTTCAGAACATTCAGCTTTATTCTGCAAAAAGGTGTGAAACAGCACGGACGCTGCCATTGTACGTGCCTGCCCTCGGTCCGGTCCAGCGGCGAAGAGAATTTTGCTATGGAATATTTTATTAATACACTGTCGACGTAAGCTGGGTCATTTATGGAAGAAGTTCTTGCAAAATCATCCCGAAGGGGTAGGCGGGGACTACAGATTTCCAATTGCTACGATCCGTAAACTTATTCTGTTCCATTTACTCTCGTTAAATTCTTTATTCTCGTCGGTTTACCTGCATGACCTTTTATGAGAACATTTCCAATCTGGTTGGAGTACGTTCACCAAGGTTTTCTACTTTTAACTGTCAATTCACTCTCGCCCCATATACTGTAAAGTGTTTTGTTTTTACACACTTTTAAACGTTCATCAGCCGAAAAACGACCACTGTTGTACAAAGGCCAGATTTATTGAGCCTGTGCTTTGTGCTGTTGGACTTATGAGAATTCTTCAGTCCGTTAGTCGCCTTTTACGAAACCCAATAGAAGAGATGGGTTGGTAGTATTATTTTAATAATGGGACGCAACCAAACAGCTCCAATTATTCCAACTGTTTTATACCTATCATCGGAAGTATCCACAAAATGCCAGGCTCCACATTAACGGGCGCACCTCCGCTGGACCGTAACCATATAAAAGTGGGGGGAGTGCACCCTAAAACGGAATTTTATGGAACTCTAAAAAGTCGGCGGTTATCGGCGAAAATTTGAAAACCAGATTTTGTGGCCCGTGAGTATCCGCGCCCGAAAAGTTTCGCCCTATCGAATTTAAACTTTATGCTAAATCCGCAAGTTTGCTTTTAGTTTTGTAAAACTGCGTCGCGGCAATACGTGGGTAGATTCTATCGAGAATTTCGAACTGGATGTTTTGAATTAATTTTCAGTTGTCACAGTTTACTGAACTATGCGGTTAAACCTGCACGGGGTGTACAATACATCAAAAGCCCTTGTGAGCTTTTGTTTGTAACATCATTATTACGATTAATTTATACTTAAAGCAGCAGACCCTATTGTGACTGCAACATTGAACAGACGTTGTTACACATACATCTACAACCCTCAACATAAATGAGACCAAAAAAAACTATTTTAACGGCACCTAACACGATTAATTTTGTAAGTAAGTACCCCGAGACCATTTTAATTAATTAGAGAGCTTGCTGCTAACTCGGACTAAAATGCGATACAAGAAAATTTACGTTAGCTCTTACTTTAGATAAGATTATTAAAAAAAATTCTTTTTTAGATTTAGGTGTATAAAACATATAAAAGCCGGTATATAACATATATCTGAAGAACCAACACGATACAGGAAATTAATACTTACTGTTATAGCTAAAATACATAAGCGATAAACAGGACAAAGATTTATTGCGATTCTACCGATGAATGGGAAGGTTGTTTCTGCTTAGGAGCCCCCAGCAGCAATAAACTTAGTAACTAATCTTGTCTAACCTTGTAGTGATTTATTAATGTTTACTGCTCACTTCTCGTTGTTTCAAATTACACATACCATCACCCCTCAAGCCCCAAGCGGCTAAATATGGTCGCACCTAAAAAACTCGCTATTCCGTCAGACCCCAAGCGGCCTTATATGCCCGCGCTCTCCACCTTTGTACCGTGTTTTGATACACTTAGAGACTACTTTAGTATGGACAAGGTCGATTATTTCAGTTCTGTATTACATTTTTTGCACCGTGAACGCAAAATTTGACATGAACTGTGTTCGATTTTTTTTTCTATTTCCGCAAATTAAATTTTTTTCCATTCCCGCCAAATCGCATCTACTGTCAAAATTTTTAGACATTTCGATTTCAAGACTGCAGTGCGAGCACGGATCTTTTATCGACCGATAAAGTGACATTACACGTCAACAAATTGACATCGGGCGTACTTGAACTGTCAAATTTTATCGTCTAATGTCACTTTATCGGTCGATAAAAGATCCGTGCTCAAGGGGCTAAAAAGTTAAAATTTACAAATTTTAACATTTGCATTAAGATTTTAGTTTGAAAGAACTTTTATAATGATCATCATAATCTCAAGCCTTCTTCGACCAATTTGGTGTAGGCCTCTTTCAACTCCCTCAAAACGGATTTCTCCTCATTATAAAATTTTGGCCCGCTACCTTTCTGATGTCATTTTTCCATTTCATCTGCAGTATGTCAACTTGTATTTTATAGTCCCACGGCCTCCCTGCTAATGTAGTCCACAGATTATGCTATGGTTATTATATTATGGTTTTAATATTAATATTTATTTTTATTTTCCATTGATCTACTGTGCTCCTGTACACTGTAGCGTGTAATTGTGAGATAAGGGAATGGTTGGCCATACTAATCTATTATAGCCAGCATCAGGGAGACCGGGATCTAAGTTTGCGTTTCAAATGAGCCGAATAAAATTCAACTTTATACGAATAAAGATAAAGTAAATGGTAGTTTGAGTTTCTGTATTGTT
This sequence comes from Scoparia ambigualis, assembly GCA_963921215.1. Classification (NCBI taxonomy): domain Eukaryota; kingdom Metazoa; phylum Arthropoda; class Insecta; order Lepidoptera; family Crambidae; genus Scoparia; species Scoparia ambigualis. Next base: position 803,652 of record OY992528.1, read on the forward strand.
TCGATAATATCTGAATGTTCATGAAACTTGTTGTACTGAACCTTTTTAACCTGTTTTTGATCTTTTTGGAGACTATTGTTTTGTTTCAATTTTATGGTACTGTTTGTAAATTGTATATTTATCTATATGTATTTATCTTCTTGTTTGGCGAAAAAAAATATTATCTTTCTATGATTTGTTCTTCATCTTCTCTATTTTATTGGCAAGTGATAATAAACATCTTCTTTACACAGAATCCCCAGCCAAAAATAATGGCAACCATAACTCCAACGTATGGTATATCAATCATTATTAGCAAAATAGGAAGTTGCTACGAACTCTTTCGTCTTCAATTGAGACTTCATTTTTTCTCTAGTTAACAAGTTTCATTTTAACTTAATTCGGGTAAGATAATTAGAAACTGTGCGTTCTGTATTGTATTGCTGTTTCCTTTTCTGCTTTAATTTATTCTGTTTACCTTTGGTTTCGATGTTTATCGGCTTCTTTTAATATTAGCTAAACAATTCCTAACACCAACATTCTGGTTACAAATATTTACTTAACAAATCCATGCAAAATAAAATAACCCAAACCTAATTAGTATCGCATATGGACACCGGGCTTTGCCACCAGCAATTTTCCTATTTCTCTTATGGAACAGCACGGTCCACCAATTTTTTCACCAAAAGATTGCTCTCACGAAAACTTGCGATAACCTTATCCCAGGATCTCGTAAACCCCCCGGATGTGTTGCCCCGATCGGCGCCTGCCCATCGGTGCGGAAACTTCGAGTGCGGACGCGAACTGGGACTTGGAAATATTTCCACAGTATCCGCCATTTTGCAGCCAAAGGTATGCTGAAGGACTAAGGGTGTAGGCCGGTGCTTTGAGAGGACCGTTTTCGGGACAAACTTTGCACGCGAACTGGATATTCTTAAACATATGAAATGAAACGTCCATAGGCTACAGTAGGTAACAGCTTAAAATCAGGCGAACAGTCTACGCCGTATATAAAAGAAAACATTTCACAAAAAACAAAATGTTATCCAGCTCTTGTCAGTAGTAAAATCTACCTGATTAGCTACCAGCATAATATTATTTAAGCTTGTCATCCAAAAGCTGTCGTCCTGCCAAAACAATCCCATTTACTTCACCTTCAATGTTGCCCATAATGTCATAAATACATTTGTGCCAAATAACATGCGTTGCGATAACTCACAGAACTCACTAATACAAGCGAACAGTAAATATGGCCACAAATAATTGAAGCAAAATATTGCAGTATTGGGAACACATCGAGACGCAAATAACGCGCGTCTGTTAATAAAACAAATCCATTCGCGCCGTGCCAGCCCCATGTGCCATTACTGCCAGGGTTGGCGCTCCCATTATGGTCAACAAGTGGCAAATTGTTTTCGTGGAACGTACCTGCACCAACATTACCATCGTCATCATCAGCAGCGACCTATAATGTTTTCAACTCATGGCTCAGACATGATCTCGGAAGGTAAACAATTATTACAGTTCGCTTGATGGATAACCACCGCTAACAAAGGACGCATGCGTATGCTTTAACGCCATTAAATTTCACTGGACTCTCCTAGACTTCAAAACTTCGAACCGAAATATAGCAATGCAAAACAATACTGCTTAGAGGCAGAAATCAGTTTAAGGGTGCTCACAACCTATTTGGATTCTGGGTCGAATCCAGGGTAGAAACTTGGCGTAGCCTAGCCAGGGCACCAATGTGACGATTACAGACCAATGATGATTATCTAATCGTAATGTAAGAATCTTTAAAATAACTAAGTTATAAGCAAACCAATACCCACATCAATTGTGACGATGATGACTTGTCCTAAGACCTAAGTCTCATACATCCTTACCGGTTGACTGGTAGAGAATGCCTTGTGGCGTTACGTCCGCCTTTTGCAGTTTTTTTATGTGCAAAAAAGGTTAAATAAATAAAAATTTGGAAGATGGACGCCTTTGCCCTGCAGTGGAACAGCTATGCGATTCTCCAAGCGACACATAGACGCTGCGCGCATGGCTGTGATCTGCTGTCTCTTTCCAATTCTATGAATATGAAAGAGACAGAGTCAATTCTCAACGCTGCGGCAGTCGCTGCTACCAAGGCTTTAACTTAGAGAATCGCACGGCTGTGCACAAGCTGTACTTTTTTATGACGTTGACAACCCTATCCCCCCAAATTACAAGAGACCAAGTCTGATTCCCAGCGGTAACGCAGTCCAATAATTTGTTAGCAATTAATATACATCGGTACTTTCGCATTACAAGACGGAGCCCACATTTGTCATTTGCGGTAATGGTAAATTAATTAAAGGTTGTTTGGAAACGGTTATTACAATAAGGTACACAGATGTAAGAGGAAGCAGTTAAATGCCAATAAGTGTTATCAAATTGACATTCACATAGATAAAATTCCCATAATTTTTTAATATGAAATAAACTGGAACTTTATTCGTCTTCTTCCTGCCTTGGTCTCATCTTACTTGAGGCGGCGCAAATACATACATACATTTTTATAATAACGACTTTTATCCAAAAAAGGGTTAGTCAGAGACTAGGCAATGAGAATAGCTAAAGCAGTCCTCTGCTATAGTTCACTTTTCACCAAATAGCGACTGCACATGTACTCAGCGTGACAGGTGGTGAGCCCATCGCCGCTCTATGCTGTTGGATGCGTAAGTTGCCCCTTACGACACCCAAGGGAAGAGAGGGGGTGGTAGTATTCTTTCACCGCTATGCGACACGGTTATAGCGCAAATCGTTGTTTCCTTCCATTCTTCTCAATCAGCCGGCACCAGAGCAGCCATTCATACAGCTAGCTCACCAGCTCCCACACAGCTCTATGTAATGTAGCACATGGGGGCTATTCGCGATTTAACCTGACCTTTCACGAAAACGCTTCCAGTCTTTTGTATGTTTCATTGTAAATGTTGTGCAAGTCAATAAATGTTTCTTATTCTTATTCAGTCTGATAAGAGTACAAAGTTACATCATCTATAATGCTAGTTATTACTGCTTTAAATGAAAAAGAACAGTTATCTACCTTTACCGGATATGCTACTATTAGCTAGACAATGGAAATCTGATGCTTCAAAGCTGTACATTTTAAAAGAGTAACATTACATATATTTTACAATCACGACTGTTATCCCCGAAGGGTTAGGGCAATAGGACGGCAAAAGCAGTCCTCTGCCATAGTTCACTTTTCTGCTCAGCGTGACAGGTGGTGAGCCCATCCCTCTGTTCCTGATTGCCACCACCTCGATCGCCACCACTCGTGGCAATACGGATTTTTTTTCACCGATTGCCACTCAGTGGTGGTAATGAGGAATATTCTATGAGGATGCTACCAAGTAGGTATTATTTTATTAAGGGGAAATTACATAAATAAAATTTTTCATCTTTTATATTTATAAATTCTTTTCATGCAATTTATAATAATAACACAGATGACATGACTTTAAATATTTATTGACAAAGCATTGTCATACAGGTGATCAATAAGAATAATAATTTAAGAATAATATGCTCAGTTATTATTCTATGAATTTAATCGGGTAACAAGTACATACGCGCAGATAACAAGTCAAGACTTGCCAAACAAACTGACAATGGAGTTTTTATTCCACTCGCGGCCATTGCGACTGGCACGGAGCGAAACAAAAAGATCGTGCCGCAACACTGCTTTATGGGGTGTGTGCACGATAAAAATTTAATTTACGAACCGGCCGATGCACGCGCTAGGGCTGCCACGTACGCGGAATCTTTTTACACCCCGTATACAGGGTAGGAACAAACCGTACCTTGAAAGTATGTACTTTAAATGGATAGCATTTACGCTGAACTTACCCGTGGTCCTCCTGGTAGTACCACAGGAATTTTTTTTTGCCCGTAGTACTACTATCCTGTCTGATAGTACCACGGGAGATTTTACATTACCCCTGGTACTACTTATCAATTTAATATTCTTTCCAAAAACGTATTTCGAGGTATGCCTAAGTTTGAAAAATCGAGTGTTGTAGAACCTTTTTCAAAGATGTAGGTACTGGTTAGCTGTGAAAGTATAAAACAAAAAAAAACAGAAACAAAACAAAAAAAAACGAAAATAAACGACAGAAAAATAAAAAAGAAGGTTTAACAACACTCGATTTTTAACCCTTATGCATGAATTAACCAAAAAAATTTCATTGGTTTTAACGCTTATATCAAGGGGTTAAGGTTTAAAGTATGATTGTAAACTTTTGGCAACATTATGCATTTAAGGGTTAAAGCTTATGCATACCTCCGGTAGTACCACGGGTAAGTACACCATTTACGTTAGGGGAAACAAGGACAGCCTGTTGCACAACAAAAGAAAATTAAGTCATCGCCACAATAAAATTGATCAATATTATAAGCAATCTACTTCTCGGCCATCGAGGTGATTGCAATGAAACATTCCTTTATTTTTGGAATTAGAGTAACTGCTTTCATATAGGTATTTGAATCTTAGCCCGATATCCGTTGTTCCTGGGTTTAATTCGCAGGCCAAGCAAAGTGCGTGTTAGGATTTAGCAAGTATCGTAAATACCCATTAATTCAAGCGATGACGTCATCATTAATGCCTTATGTCGAGTAGTGTTTATAATCTAACTTGGTTTAATTGGTTTATTTCGAATAATTAGCCCGAGATGATTTTCAAAGCACTCTCTACAACAAATCGCGTTTCATCGCAGTTATCTTGTTTTACGAATGTTTTTTCCCACATAATATCCTGCTGCGTTCAGCACTATGGCCATTGTGCAGCACAATGGGACTTCGTTCGTAGAGCACGTCCGCTCTGTTTGACCACTTACGTTTTTCGGCGGTATGTAAAAAAATCAATGTTGCACAGTTAGTGCTACAATAACGAGGACGAGGACTGAATAAAATCTAGTCTTTAAACAAACAAAGTAAATCAGATCTACATAATAATTTAAGTGTTACCGGCTTGGTAGATAAATAGATAAAAATATATCATAACATCTCTAACAATTTGAGGTTTTCATATCGGCGTATTGGTATTTTGTATTTGGTAGTCATGTTAAAAACTAAGTATTTTGAAATATCATGACACATCATCATCATCATCATCATTAGCCTATAAACGTCCCACTGCTGGGCACAGGCCTCCCACGTGAAAAATAGCACGTGGGGAGATCATGACACGTCATAGTATTATGCATTCAAAACATAAATATTAAGAAGTACCTACAAAGTATTTCTACAAAATATCTAATAAGATCTACATACAAACATACATACAACACTCACACTGATATCCCAGAAGGGTTTGTCAGACACCATCTGCAAATTGTACCATTTTTATTTTTTGTGCCTTATTGTTTTATAATAATATGTATTATGTTGATTGTGGTGTGCTAAAGCAGTCCACTGCCCCAGTGCACGTTTCGCCAAACAATAGCATGTGCTCAGCGTGACAGGTGGTGAGCCCATCGCCGCTCTATGCTGCTGGATGTATGTGCAGTCTTTAGTCCGTTAATCGATTTTACGACACCCAATGGACGAGATGGGATTGGTAATATTTTATTAAAGAGCGGCACCACACAGCTCAATAACATGTGTAATTGTCTAATATAATCTCTTAGCTAAATTTAAGTTAACTTTAATCTCATATAATATTAAATTATAGAAAATAAAATCTTTTGTTTAAGTATTTTTTTTACCAAAAATTTTTTTGCCAACCCTAGAAAATGGAGGATGACGAAAAACCGTTGGGACAGCAACCACTCCCGTGTTAATTTCCAACTATTAAAGCGCCGTCCGAGGGCTCCGGCCAGCACATAAACCTGCCACAGTGCCCCCAGAATAAACAGCACTCAAAATCTACTTACATACATACATACAGAAAGGCTATTCCCGGTCGACCTATTCGGCGTTATTCGCATGAGCTCTATTCCTTGCGCACGTAACGTACAACTATGCGGTTCTACACATAGCCGCTGCGCGCATGGCTATGATCATTTGTAGATGTTACAGCCGTCACATCTTAAGGTGGGTACTGACCGGTGTTACGGGGTGTAATGTAACATGTTACAAAACGAGCGTTCATGTAGTGAGTATATACGGGAAAACAAGGCGCTTGCAGTGAACAACGAGCAGCCGTGGCTGCGGCCGCCGCAGCGTGGGGCAAACACCACAGCTTTCCACTTGCTACGATCCTGACATATGGAATGGCTTATAGTATCTATAACAAAATTCCTAATACTTTTAAGACCTTACCTGTAAAATGTTTTGAAAAAAGGTTGATGGAATTTCTTACTAACAAGGCTTATTACTCAATAGAGGAATTTCTAAATGATAAAATTAATTCGTTACTTCTTAATTCTGACATTATGTTAATTGATCACAACTTCTGACATTTTATATTGTAATAACTACTAATTGTAATTGTAACGACAATATTGTAACTGACGACCTCCTTGGTCGAGTGGTTTGTACACCGGTTTTCATGGGGTCGCTATCTCTGAGGTCCCGGGTTCGAAACCCGGTCGGGTCAATTTAGAAATTATTGTTTTCTAAATTGTCTCGGGTCTGGGTGTTTTCTATGTATAATAAGTATGTATTTAAGTATTTTAAGTATGTTTATCCGTTGTCTAGTAACCATTTAACGAGTTTCTTCGAAGCTTCTCTTGGGCTAGATAATTGGTGTGATTGTAGGAAAGATTTATTTATTTATTTATTTATTTTAATTAATTCTTCTGATTGGGCACGGTCCCTCAAATGTATTTGTATACCTTAAATAAGGTCGAAGTGTGATACCTAGTAATAAACTATTGTCATCTAGTATTGTAATACCTACATTTCACAAATAAAGATATTACTATTATTATTTACTATTTACCATACATCCTTTGCTGTTACAACCTTTTATAGTATTGATGAATTTATTCGATACTTGTAATATCAATTGACGTAAAGCACAAAACTCGACTTTACTGGAAAGCCAAAATAAGTTTTTTTTTAGATTTAAATTCATTACGCTTGTGTTTTTAAAGTTATAGAAAAGTGATGTAGACAAAATATACCTAAAATCTTGAGATGCAGGCGATGAAATTTATGTAGTTTGTTATTTTAGAAAATAGATGTGCCTTACATCTCAGAAAATTCATTAAAATGTTCTTTACGTCCATTTTTATATAGAGTTAATGGTTGCGCTGTTAAAACGAAATAAGATTTTGACGTTCTTTACACCAAAAAAAATATAATTTGACAGTGAAAACGTTCTTTACGTTACATTTTCCATGTGTCTAAAATCGTTATTAATGGTCGTATTGCTACATGGATTAGACAGAAAAAAAGAGAAAAAAAAACAAAGTAAGATGGCATTCATAGCTCGTTTTGGCCAAAATGTGCTTTACGTCAATTGAAATTACAGGTATCAATATAACAATATCACAAATGTATTGCCTGATATACAATCTTGTGACAATGTATACTTAATTAATTCTAATTTAATTTAATTTCATATTTATATGCTAACATGTTAGCTAAATGTGCGATTCTCTATCTCACACTATTATCACTGATAATGTACCGCATTTAAGAAATGTTATTAACGTCATTGCATTGCATTTAAGAAATGCGGTACATTAATTAATTATTTGATTTAATTTGATTTGATTTGCTTCACTAACTCTCAACGTTTTTGATACTCGTGCTTTTCGGTTTAGGGTAATCCATGGGTACCTTTCTGGGCCTATTTAGTATTACCTAAATTTTACTATGCAAATTCATATCCGATTTTTTAATTATTAAAGAAAACTAAAGTAATACTCTAAGGTTAAGCCCTGAATAATACACATAAATGCACCTATCCGTATTTCAGACTACCGTACCTAAAGACTCTGACAGTTATCAGGGAGCAGTGAAACAAGTTATAATAAACAACCCAACTACCGTTATACAACAGTAAAATGTCTTGTTCGCTCGACTGGCCACCGCCAAGAAAGTATTGTGCCAACAACAAAGAAACAGTTGCCGGCCACGGCCCAACAAACTCCAGTTGTTTGTTGTTCGATCCCACTGTTGTTGTTGCGTCACTACTTTGTTTACGCTCGTGATGCAGTTAATTTGTTGCTCGGACGGTTTGATTAATTGTTAGGCGGTGGGCGTTAACGTTGAAACGTTTGTGTCAGTGTTATTTATGATTGTTAATTAAGTTTTGACGTTAATAACAATTTGAGGAGTGGAGTTGTCTTGTTTTTCTTTTAACTTTGAAAAGTTTTTGGCCACACTTGAAACAATATAAATGATAGATCCCTAGTTTATCGCACATATTCGGTTCAGTTTGTGACTTTATTAGTATAAATTTACAGTATGGATTTGATCAAATTACGTATTAAACATATTTTTATTTACTATGTTAGTTTTCTATGTCCTAAAAGCAAGAACATAGCAATATGTAAGAGTTTGGCTTGGTGGCTTAGAGTGCCTGTTTGGTACTTTGTCAAGCTCTACCAGTCTCTACCAGTAGTCGTATTACGAAAATAGCGGTCACCGCAGTTCAAAGACTATTTTTAGAGCATAGTAGGCTTCGGCGTTCATTGTTTTGTATTGCTGTTGCTGAGATATAGGGTAAATACTGTTTTGAATAGTGGTAGGATTAATAACAGAATATGTTTAGATGGGGACTACCGTAATACCCATATCTGCCGCAAAGCAGTATTGCTTTTGCATAGCTACGTTCCGGTATGAAGGGTACTAGATTTAGAGAAATTACATGTCATAGAAGCATAAAAACTGTATAGCTTCAGGATGCGTTGCGCGCGTGATGCAGTGCCGCGCGTCCATGGGCGGCGTGAATGTCAATATCAGAGCCATGGCTACGTAAATTCCACAATGGAAACCTTGTACCGGAATGCTGTTAAATACTATTCTTAGGGCTAATTTTTCAATCAGAAAGATAAAACTTATCCAACTAATAAAGTATGACACTATCTACCTAAAACATCACTTGTAAAAAAAGAAAAGACGTCATTGATTTGACAATACTTTTCCAACTGGTTGTGTAATACTCATAAAGTTACTATACTAGGAATAGTAACTTTATGGTAATACTTTAACAAACGAATAAGCTCTTCAATCGCCTCTGTGGTCTAGTGGCTAAACCACCGGTCTCAGACCCAGAGGTCCCGGGTTCGATTCCCAGCGGGGGGCACATCTTTGTGTGCTCGGTTTGGTTGGTGGTAGGGCTGTTAAGTCCGCCTGGATAGCTACCACCATCTTATCTAAGTCTATCGCTATAACAACGATGTTTATAGCATAGTTGTGTTCCGACAGTTAGAGATAAGATAGCCAGTTCCTCAGTGGTTGAGGATTCCGGGTGAAGCGCGCTTCCACCTTCGCGGCCTTATTGTCACTAACCATCACGTAAGATGAAGGCCAAGCGCTTAAACCCGTTGTAGAATAATAAAAAAAATGTTTTATCTGACATTTGAAAAAAAATTGTAAAATAAAGTACAGCCCTATAATACTCCATCATTGGAATCAAGTCATCGCTACAATAGAGGGGTGTTGGCATAATCACCACGCTTGCCTAATGCGGGGTGGTGATCACAATCCCGGGCTACGCATCGAACAATCCGAAACACCTTGCACGACCTGGGAATTGAACCCTGGACCTCCCATTATGGCCGAGCGCTTAGCCACTTCGCCACCGACGCTACTCTTAGGAATCATTGCCAACCCTAAATCACGGAGTTCTCTATACATATTCGTTAGTCTACAGACACAGCTACTCTGAACACTTACAACTTTGTCTGACCTACTTCAGCCGTCGGTAAACAATACTGTCTTATTTAGCAAGGGAATAAGGGTTGGCGATACGGCAACTGGAGGGGTTGAACGTCCCAGCTCGGGGATACGTGAGGCAGGGTAGAGCAGACTCCTTCGGGAGTTTTATTTAAGGCTGACAACAGCTAATGACCTTGTGCATGCGATTTTTGACTACGCCCACTACACTGGACAACTACACAAGTTGACAACAAAATTCGAATAACGGACTAAAGACTGCACAATTCAACAGCAAAGAGTGACGATGGGCTCACCTCCCATCACACTGAGCACATGTGCAGTGGTTATTGTGTATATAGTGGTTGTAGCCTATTAAATTCAAATCAATATCATTTATTCAATTTAGGCTACAAGAATTCTAGAACCTAGTCTCTGACATTTTGAGATAAATAGTCGTGAGGGTTTTATTGCAAAAAAAAAACATATTAGAAGCACTAGCCAGTGTGGTGTACGGTGAAGGCTGGCAACATTAAAACAAAATGATAAAACTTACAATCAAACTTAACCGTAACCCAAACTGCAAGTAAACAACAAAAGAGAGAAATATACATATACAAAGCCAATTGAATCGGCAAGCCGACACGCATCTTAAAACAAACCGGAACTCAACACAAGTGGGACGGAACTTAGCCGTATCACGCACTTTATCAATACAATTTTTCTTGTGCCTAATCAAGTTACCCAACTCGAATACATAGTACATAAGGAGAATCCCCCGGTCACGCGGCACCGCTAAATAAATGTGCTTTAGTCAATAATTGGCTTGCCAAATTCGCTTGGCTTGGAGTTTTGTGAATTAGGATAAAATGTTTACTAGAAAAAAAACAACAAGTCATTGGTTCGATTCCCATTCGAGCCTTCCTGAGACTGGTTGTTTTTTTTCTAGTAAAAATTTTATCCTATGTGTAATTATAGCATTGGAAACGTAAAAAATTCAATATTAAGTAAAGATGTTTTGTGAATTATTATTCAATATCAGGAGGTTGTGGTTGGTCAAGTGTGAGATTCTAGTATGTTTAGTGTTTTAATAAATAAATAAAATTTTCCACTTTCGCACCAATTATCTAACCCAAGCTATAAGCTTATTTTAAAACTTTTTTTATTATTTGGGTAACGGATAAACATATTTATTATACATAGAAAAAGCCAGACCCGAAATCAATTTTAAAAAACAGTTATTTCTAATATTACCCAACCGGATATCAGACCTGGGACCTCATATATGGTGCCCGACGCCAGAAGAAGATTAAAATACACAATGCAATGAAAACGACACAAGATGTAATACAAACTGAGAAATGGTACTTTGACTTAATGATAATCATAGGATTAACCCCAAATCTAATAAAAATGAACTGTAGCTGTTAAAACTTTAACGCCCGTCTCAATAAATGCATAATACACGGATTTATTTATACTCCAAGTTTGTTATCGACAACTCAATCATTAGTAATGTACTTTATTGTACAAAATAGAGATTGTTCTATTTCTATTTAGCCCGTATTTGGCAAGCGTGGTTAATTTGCCAATACTTATTAGCATTGACTTGAATTTAATGTTCTTTGCCCAGCAATTTGATACATAATACAGCTTTCATAAATCCAAGACCAAAGCTGTAACCATGTCGCGTAGCGGTGAAAGAATACTACCACCCCTCTCACCCCTCTCTTCCCTTGGGTGCCGTAAAAGGCGACTAACGGACAAAAGACATCCAAAGAGCGGACATGGGGTCACCACCTGTCACGCTGAGTCTGCTGAGTCGCTATTTCGTGAAAAGTGGCCTATGTTTTTTTTTATTCTCGCTGCTCCAACATAATTAGAGCATAATTTTAGTTAATTGTCATTCATACTAGTTCTCGCATTTATTCCTCTCGCACTTTCATACCTCATACTTCACAGCCATTCACCATCTTTTGCTCTTTATCTGGTGGGACTCCCGTTTCCTACTTTATTTGCCTATTTCTACTACTAACTTTACCATCATTAAGAATCTTTAACTATGGGGAAAATAAGTTTTTCAGCTTGAGCTATATGCTCAGGACTTCTTTTACATTTCTCTCTTTCTTAATTAATACAATTTTCTTATGGGCTATTTTACAATTTACTTACTGTCTATATATTACATGTGCTAAGTTTCATAAGACTACTTATGCTAAGTTTCAAGGGAGTGGCCTATGTTAGAGGATTGCTTTTACTGTCTTCATTGCCTAGTCTTTGACTAACCCTTCAGGGATAATTGTCATGATTATATCTTAGAGCATTAAACCAACGATTATATGCATGTAAGATTAATTAACATAGTATATCCATAACATACAATAGATAAACCAACATATCTCCGAACAATCTCAATTCGATTGCCGCTTAAACTCCATAACACTCAGCAAAGATAACTGCGAAACTCCCCAACTCTTAACGAGATATCTCACTTTTTGTACATTGATCTATACAGATATCACGAGAAAAGCCAACTATCAACCGGAAACAAAGAGAAAGTCGCACAAAAGAAACAATAAGGCCTTTTGTTCCGTAAACAATCCAATTAGTGTAGCGACTCGACGGCTGGGCGGCAATTAAAAAGGCCATCTTTGATGCGAAAAAGGTCTGAAGACGCCAATACTTCCTGTGAGCATTGAGCCGAGGCCGATGTGCCGGATCAGTAAGGTATTTGAAGGAAACGTCTATTTTATATGACAACGAGCATACGGTGTGATAGAAAGCTTCCATCACTATAGTTCATGGTCTTGCAACGTCAAGGTACTTTTTTATGTTATCAAGCAGACAATATTAGATCCATCTGAGGGAAAGTCACCAAAAATGATGAAAAGTAACCAAGAGTAAAGTACGTTGCCAACTCTGCCCTGGATTTTTTTATGTAAAACACCGGTATAATAGGTTGCAACCACAACCTGTAAGAAATCCTAACAACAAAATATGAAAACAATAAAAATAAAAACTAAATAAAATTATTCTATCACAAGGAGACAAAGGTTGCCAACGTTGGTGTGAAATTGTGAATTGCTTGCAAATTCCGAAATAAGACCAAACAAGCTTCCCAATAAGTCACAATCACAAATACCAACGGCCAACAAAATTATCACCGACAAATATCTGATAAGAAATGGCGGACATCCATCAGCTATGCCGTGTTGTCAACCCGGTGCTCTGACAGCTGAGATATTAGCATCTTCAGTTGCGAACGACCCTAATGTGTCCCTCAGGAGCCGCACAAAGGGCCGGCCGCTACACTTTTTGATGACACTTTGAAAAATTAAAAAGTCCGCGTTATCCCCTTATGCCCCGGGGGCTGTTTACGCAGTTTGCACTCCTCTCTTATTTTGGAGTTTTGTTGGTGGCACAACAACAGAAAAGCGTTTGGCCTTCATCTCACGTGATGGTAAAGTGTCTAAGGTTTAAGGTCCGAGCGTACTTTATCCGAAATCTTCAATTATTCAGAAACTAACTATTTTTAAACAATTACAAAAAGCGTTTACATAGCGGCTTCTATTATACTGTGAGTGACGATAAAAAATAATAATTCTGTTAAACATTTTACAAAATAATATCGTTATACCTAGCTCCTATAATCCCAGCAAAAACGCTAATCCCAGACTAGGCTAAGCTTGACCTAGGGGACAGTAAATAAGATAAGGTCTAAGATATAATCGTACTCCACTCGGAATGCTGAACTACTGAAGACCTTAGCTATAGTTATATATTTTAAACTACTACCTACTCTTTATCTTACCTTAGGGTACATTTAAAAAAATTGTTTACGCTCACACCAATTACGAGAACCTGGGTTCCGAACCTGGGGGTAATTACCCCCCCTGTGGGGGTAAAATAGTTATTTTGCGGAGTAATAAGGAGTAGGAAAAATTTATTAAATTAGAATTTATCTGCAGTAATAGATTCACTTGAGTAATGTTTTCTGAACTTGGATAATCGTCAGCCCAACTCTTGTATATTAAGATCATTTTCTGCAAGATTTTAAAAAAAATTCTGAAGTAAATCAGTTTCCCTAATAGGTCATAGAGGTACCAAGATTAAAAAGGTTAGGAACTATTGATCTAGACCAAGATGAGTATTCTTTTGAAACTCGTTTATATGGTAAGATAACGGATTAATATACACAAACAGAAAAAACACCCAGATCCGAAATCAATTTAGTAAAACCAGTTTGTCTCTAAATTGACCCGACCGGGAATTGAGCCCGGGACCTCAGAGATGGCGCGACGTCATCCCCGGCGCGCTAACCACTCGGCCACGGAGGTCGTCGTAAATGTTAATAAGGTTTACTTCACTCGGAATCCCCAACTACTGCAGAACTAGCTACCTTATCTCTAACTGTCGGAACACAATAACTAGTATTTTGCTAGCCAGTACACTCACAACAAGCGGTAATTCTTTTTAACATAGAGCACCTCTCGCTTCAATATACATTTCAGCATCCCTGAAATTATATTACCGCCAGACGATGGTTAGCGAAAAATAAAATGTAACTTCCGTTTCATATAACAATTTGTTGTAGATTTTATGTATGTTATTATCCTTATTCTATTTGCAGTGGGACCTGTACTTTACTTTTACTTTTATTATCCTTATATTATAAAGATAAAGATAAAGATATATTTATTTTCAAATAGGGGTACATGATTGGTGGTACAAAAAAAATAAATGCATGCCTAGTGGTAAAATATGACTGAATCACAGTCATATTTTACCACTAGGCATGCAAAAATATGTTAAACCTAATTAAATTATTATAAATTCTAACTTATTATATTAATAAGATAACTAATCAATTATTAATTGTTTCTCATTCAGGAATTCACTTACACTATAATATGCTCTAACTGCTAATAAAATTCGAAGTTTATGCTTAAATTTCAATAGAGGTAATTCTTTCCAGCACTTGGGTATTTTATTATAAATATCTGGAGCCATGCAATAGACAGTTTTGCGCGTAAGTGCTGTCTTAGCTAGAGGTCGACATAGTAGACTATTGTCGCGCCTATTCTGTGGGACTACGTCGGCTAGGCGTTCAAAACGACTTGGGTTAGACATTACAAAGACTTCTAGTATGTAAAGACTTGCGAATGCGGAAGTGTGTTTGTCTGTTTCACTTTAACGTTTAAACCGCTAAACCGATATTGATGATTTTATTGATGATTTTTTTATATAAAGTTAGAAGATATAGCCCTGATGTAGGCTAAATTTTTTCCGAAAAAAAAACATCCTCACGCCGCAAAGCCGCGGACAAAAGCTAGTAATATATAAAAATATACTTATCACCGTAGGTACGGTGTTAGAAATAATTACATTTCTATATTTCATTAGGTTTTGCTTGTTCAGTTTTTTTTCGATTAGTTTATCTCTCGCTTGACACTAGTCGATCATAAAATACAGCAAGCAATCTTTTTGCTGTAATTATGCAATAAAAAATAATTGGTGATAGCAAAATAAGCGTGTCACCATCGTAGCTGATGGAAATGTGGGATCTACGAGTACTTACCCCTTAGGGAACCCAGCGTTATGTATTACGTAATAGGTACGTATGAATATAATAGATAAAACTCTCAATCTTATAACAACTCCCCAAGATTATCCTTTCCAACATCCCTAACCAACTTTAAAGGTGTACTTTGATATAGAAAAAACAATAACGTGTCATATGACTTTGGGTCCAAGAAACCCCACAGCAATCCAATTTGGTCACAAAGGCGCAAAACCGCCAGACACGTGTACCTCTTGACCGTACGCGCATTAACTATTCATCGTGTGATGGGGCCATCCCTCCGGGCGAATGTACGGCCTCCCAGACCTTACATTACTGAGAAAACAGAATATATAGGTGAATAAAGCGGTACATGTACATAGCGGTATGTATAGATGTGCCGGTGGCTCTTTAATAGAATACAACTGCCCCCTCTCTTCCCTTGGGTGTCATAAAAGGCGACTAACGGATCAAATACTGCACATACATCCAACAGCATAAAGCAGCGATAGGCTCTCCGCTTGTCTCGCTGAGCACATGTGCAGTTATCATTTAGTGAAAGTGGACTGCTTTTGCGGTCCTCATCGCGCTCTCTGACCAACCCTTAGGGGATAATAGTCGTAATTATATGTATGTACGTAGAGGTAAATAAAGCGGTATTGCACATAAGAGTCATAAATATAGAGAAGGAAGAAAAAGTTTGTTCAGCAGTAGCTCACAGCTTACTTCACTCGCAGAGAGAGAAATGAAAGAACACAACAATGGTTTAAGTCTAACGAATCTTACAAAAGTTCTAACTCTAGTAGGCACAACAACAGATTGATAAGAGGATACATCATTTATATATATTATTACTAGCGGCCCGCCCGCGCCTTCGTCCACGCTAACTTAGAAATACCGTCATACTTCAGCCATTTAAAAAAATATATCTACAAAATATAAACTAAGGCCATCCTCAGTTAACGCTCTATCTTTTAGTGAAAACCGCATCAGAATCCATTGCGTGGTTTAGGAGTATAGTGCGGTGCTACAGACAGAGGAAAAAGGCGACTTTACTTTATAATATGTAATGTTGTTCTATTTATTTTAAAACAATGCCTTTCCTTAGTTGTTGGGCTTCTCTGATTTTAGCTAACACTTCTTTGGTGACAGCAAAGTCACTAACAGCATAAAAACTATTTCTCTAGTGATCATCAGCCTTCACCACGCTGGCCCATTGCAGGTTGATGGTTTACAGGTTCGTCGTAATGCAAGTACTTACTTTAATTACAACTGAATTGTCGACACAATATAAATGAGTATACAACAAAACAAAACTCGTTAGTTACTCTCAAAGTTAAGGAAGATCCTTCACTTAATTAAACTGCACAGTTTAAAACATACAGCAAGCCAGAGATCTGAGACTCAGTAAAAGTACTAGGCGTTGTGGCGTAATAACGGAGGTATTTATTCGACAGGTCGCCATTAAATTTGTGTACTCAATAAGTATTGTGATTGTTACACTGTGTAAGTGAATTTATTAAATACATACACACCTACAAATACTACACCTCCGCATGGTTGTCAGAGGCTGGCAAAGAGGACAGCTAAAGCAATCCACTGACACAGTTTAGTGTTTGATGGAAATAACAACTCCACATGTGCTCAGATCAGCGTGTTAATCGCCATTCAATACACCCCGGGAAGAGATGGGTTGGTAGTATTCAAACATTGAGCCGCAACCACAACACTCTTTTATGATATACTAGCGGCCGCTCGCGGTTTCACCCGCGTGGTTCCCGTTCCCGTGAGAATATCGGGATAAAAAGTATCCTATGTGTTAATCCAGGTTATAAGTTTTCCTTAATAAATAAAATAAATAAACTATTTGTTTGCCAAATTTCATCCAAATCCATTCAGTAGTTTTTACGTGAAAGAGTAACAAACATCCATCCATACTTACAAACTTTCGCGTTTATAATATTAGTAGGATAGTATTTTTTTATATGTTTGAACTAGAGGTGGAAAATATATAAGTCTAACACTTGAAACTTTTGTTTACATAAGCAACTTCAGTTAAATTTTTTAGGTTTAAAATAATAATGAGTAAGAAACAGAGACACGAAACAGGCAGGAAGTTTCACCGGCTTAAGGTGATCTACTGCGTAGTCGTTGATTTAGTTATTTTGGCCCGCGCTCGCCGTATCAACTTCGCTGAAACTTAAATTACCTCAGAGTTGGCAAGCATCGAGCGCTCCCGCTGATTAATGAGATCCGATGCAACGCTTTTAATCAGCACACGGTATTAGCTTTTAAATGTAGGTAATAAATTAACCGCGTCGCGTAGCGGTGAAAGAATACTACCACCCCCTCTCTTCCCTTGGGTGTCGTAAAAGGCGACTATAACGGGTTAAAGACTGCGCATACATCCAACAGCACTGTGCAGTCGCTATTTGGTGAAATGTGAACTATGGTAGAGGACTGCTTTTGCTGTCCTCCTTGCCTAGTCTCTGACTAACCCCTTCGGGGATAATAGTCGTGATTATAATAATATGTATGTAATAAATACATCCATACATTCAAGGCTATCGTCACCAAAGAGTTATTCAGAGACTAGGCAACGAGCACCGCAGAAGCAGTCCACTGCCATAGTCCACTTTTCACCAAATAACAACATGTGATAGGTGGCGAGCCCATCGCCGTTTTATGCTGCTATGGGTGTATGTTCGTTAGTTGCCTTTTACGACATCCAAAGGTGGGTACTGACAGGTGTAACGTGGTGTAATGTACCATTCGCAGCGATGATGTTACGTTACGCCGTGTGCTAAAATCCGTGTAACATGCTCGTTTCGAATTCTTTGCTCGTCCGTGCTCCACATTCACAAGCCACTCCCGGTCAAGATGTCGGACGACGAAGTTGTGTTGGGATCTTCGATTTTACTCAATTATTGTTTAGTTCAAATTAAGAAGGAAAAAAATAAACGTTATTGGACATCACATTATCAACACTAAAGTTCCGAAGTATTATAAATCGACGCTTGTGATACGTGTGCTCGTGACGATTCGCTGCGACGGCGACGTACTGACTGAGGCGCGTAACGCTCAAAGGATTCGCTAAAAAACCGTACTGACTGCATGAACGCTCGCTTTGTAACATGTAACATGTAACATTACACCCCGTAACACCGGGGTTTGTAGTACCTATTCTTTTATTGAGCCACTATTCCACAGTCATCTATACTTACAAAAGTAATTTTAATTATAAAAATGGAGCTATAATTAACTCCTATATATCGAAAATCACAATTTTCTCGCAGCATTCCTACAAACACGACATTTAAATTATTTATAAACATTGAAGAGATAGATAGGTACATACGTACATTTAGGGTTACAAATTAAAGTTAAAACACCAGAAAATGGCGAAACACGATCGCGGGCTCTTTGATGACGATACGTCGCCCTCCGGTAATGAGGGCTTTGTATAATGGCTCCGTATCGATGGCGACGACCTCTGCTATCGGGTTGTTAATTGCGGGCCTGGCAGGCGAAGCTGCGGGGAAAATGTGTCTTTCGATTCTCGAGTCATTAGCACTAATAAATAGGTAGGGCGACATTACGGAAAAACATTACACTTTTATTTCTAAAGGGTTAGTCAGAGACTAGGCAATGAGGAAACAATCTACTGTCATAAGCCACGTTTCACCAAATTATAACTGCACATGTAGTCAGCGTGACAAGTGGTGAGCCCATCGTCGCTTTATACTGTTAGATGTATGTGCAGTTTGGGGTTGATGGTATTTTTAATGAGCTACTATACCATACGTTTCTAAATAAATTGAAAACAAATAAAAAACCAAACATCGCAATGTTGAAAGACAAACATCACTGCAATAAGCCCATCGCTGCAAACACGGACCCGAACAGCCTCACATGCACCACCTGCCGTAATTGAGTTCGCCAGATTTGTTCCGATTAACATTCCGGAACGGAACGCTAATCAAATGTTTGTCCGGAACCCGCCGGCTGAGTTGGCGCGATTAGGTTTGCTCCGAATGACAGTTCTACCGGACAGTACCCGTTTGTACAACTCCCAATAACGAGTAAGAGAGTAAGCTTTAACACTATCTGTACCACATTGCAACCTATACTTGGGTGGATCTCACAAAAATATTTTTTTAATGCATTTTTTATCTTCCACGGGAATTTCTCTATAAAAACAATATTTTGGGATACATTCTATAATCTACCTTACTGGCAGCTTTTTACAAGTATTTGGAGCATGTTATCTCTTGTAGATTTTGAATAATCAAGAAAATTTTATTTATTGCCGTGAATGTAATGACATAGGAGTGTAATGACATTTTCATATTGCAGTATACGAATGAAGGTATTTAGTGGCAATAGCCTACCTATTGCCACTATTATGAATACATGTAAGTGTTAATTCTTGTAATTATCTTATAATAAGGATTATACAAACTTAATAAAAAAAATTGGTTGCCTGTAAAGTCGGTATACGGGCGAAAGTTTTACGTGACAACGACTTTGAGTGGTAAAATAATTTTAATGTGAATATTCATTCGTATAGTAGGAAGAAGGATGAAATCTCTCTCGCTCTTAGGCGGGCTAACTGTGCTCGAGTGGAAGGGACGCGTGCCTTTCACTTTTTATGTCTGTCTCTCTCGCTCTTAGGCGGGCTAACCATGCCCGAGTGGAAGGGACGCGTGCCTCTCACTCGCTCTCATTGCGAGCGCATAACGTGAGCGGAGCGTAACGCAGTTTCTTGAAGTGTCACCCGGCAAACCAATTTATAAGACGTTGTCACGTCAAAAGTAAATATCCATAAGTCAAAAAAAATCAAAAAAAATCAAAAATATTTATTTCAGTAACATTTTCATTTTAACATTATTCAAGGTAGACTCTTTCTTTTAAGAGCATGTAGCCCCTGTTTCAGAAAGGGTCCCTCTTCCATAGCTTATACATACATTATTTAGCAATGAGATATCAGAACATAATTATTAATCATAATTAAAACATAATTTAAATGGCATTACGTGTGAGTGAGTGGTGTGTGTGTGTGTGTGTGTGTGTGTGTGTGTGTGTGTGTGTGTGTGTGTGTATGTGTGTGTATGTGTGTGTGTGTGTGGGGGGGGGGTGTGTGTGTGTGTGTGTGGGTGTGTGCGAGGTTAACCACCCTATTAGACATCATGTTTGAGAAGCTTTTCAGTTTCATTGTAGTCTAAAGTTTTAAGCCAAGCTGTGTCTTTTCTGCATTGTTGGTAATTCAAGTGGTAGATTTCCAGGGTTTTATTTGTACTATTGTATAAAAGCGATGACAAGTATTGAAACTGGTTTTGAGCAAAGCTTGTGTATGTACGTTTTGCTAAAGCGACCTTATCCTTTCTCCTTCTCCCCTCAATAGCAGGATTATACTCTATTGCAACATGTTTCCTCAAAACTGGTAGAATATATAACTTTCTAATAGAAAGTAAGTCTGCGATTAAGTAGAGAGATAGTGTAGAAAATCTTCTGGATTTAAAATACATCACCTTTAACAGAGCTCTTTGAGCTCGTTCAATGTTTAAAAAAATTGTTTTTAAAGCCCCGCCCCATATAGTGACACAGTATGTTATGACTGATTGGGCCAATGACACATAAATCTGATCTAGCAATTTTTTGGTGGCTACATGTCTCAGGGTTTTGAATATCCACATCATTTTCCTCAGCCTACTTCCAACCAGTTCCAAGTGCGATTGCCATGACAACTGCTGGTCTATCATTACGCCAAGATATTTTGTGGAGATAACTTTAGTTAGAGAGGGGCAAGTACAGATCGAGGGAGCGGATTGTATTTGACTGCAAGTGTGTAATTTAATATCATAGGAGCTGTCTGGTTGAGTTCTACTGTTGATTGAGAAACACATATAATTTGTTTTAGAAGTGTTCAAAGTTAGTAGATTGGCCCTCAGCCAGCCAGCAATAGTGGACAATCCACTCTCTGCTTCTTTCTTTAAGGTGTTCCAAGAGTTGCCAGTAAATACTATGGCAGTATCGTCCGCGTAAGAAAAGATCTTAGCATTTCTGATCTTCATATCACAAAAATCGTTAATATAGATCAGGAATAACGTCGGACCTAAAACGCTGCCCTGGGGGACGCCATAAGTAACATCATCACAGTCGCTTACATAATGGCCTACCTTTACCCTTTGTGTCCTATCAATTAGGTAATTTTTAAAGAGCTTGAGAGATGTACCTCTAGTTCCAATATTTTCCAATTTACTAATCAGGATGGGGATGGAAACGGTGTCAAATGCTTTTTTCAGATCCAAAAACACAGTCATGCACTTACCCTTATTATCCAGTTTGTCTATAATAAGAGACGTCAAAGCCTCTACTGCATCCTCGGTTGATTTTCCAGTTTGGAAACCGTATTGCGAATCAGATAAGGTTTTAAACTTATCAAGGTAGCTTTGTAGTCTTTTGTTGATGATCTTTTCTACTATTTTAGATATTGAGGGCAAGACTGAGATTGGTCTATAGTTGTTGACATCATCCCCCACCCTTGTATACTGGTGTTATCATCGACCTTTTTAGAGAAGATGGAAATGTGCCGGTCTGGAAGCATAGGTTAATAATATGAGTGATAACCGGTACCAAATCACTTTTTGCAATCTTGAGGAATCTAGTTGGAATGTTATCCCAGCCTGGAGCACTATTGGATTTCAAATCCATCAACACTGTAAGGACCTCATCAAAGTCCGTATCAAGAAGGGCAAAGGACGAGAGTTGCGATCGTCCTGAGGGATAGGTTTGCGATTGCGAGTCATAAGGCCGTTTAATGGCAGTGGCTAGATCCTTTCCAACGCCACTAAAGAAATGGTTAGCAAAATTTATAGAATTATGAGATGTTGATTTAATATTTAAAAGTTTATTATTGTCTCCTTTCAACCGTTTCAAATGTGTAATGTTTGAAATATTTTTCCAGAGTTTCTTTGAGTCACCAGACGAGTCTCTCAACAATGTTCTCTCATAGTTTCTTTTTAATTTTTTTACCAGGTTGTTGCAGAAGTTGCGGTACCTTCTATAAGTTACTTTACGTATCTGTTCATGAGGATTAAGGCGAAGTTTATATTGCATCTTGTTTCTATTATTTATGCATCTCAGCACTCCTGAAGTTATCCAGGGTTTATTAATGCGTTTACTTTTGGCAATTTTAATCTCCTTAGTATTATCTTTAAGCGACACACTGATTTTAGTGATCAATTTTTGTGTAACTATTTCAGGATCGTCGCACAACAACAATTCATTTAGTTTGTTTTCTTTTAAATCATTTAGCGCTTTCTCGTAATTTGTATGTAGTTTGGTTTTATTAGTTTTACTTTGATTTTCCGTCCCAGCCAAATGCAACAAGACCATGGCATGATCAGTAATAGTCGAATTGAGAACTGCCACCTGCGCAGTGATTTTTTTATTTTTCATCCTAAGCATAATGTGATCCAAAGTGCTACTCCCCCTGGTAGGCAATTTATGTCCTAACATAATGCCATGGATTACCAACGTATCAAGGTAGTTTGACCTGTTTTTAATTTTATAACCTTGCTCAGTGTCCCTTGAAATTGTATTAATATTTATATCTCCTGCTAGTACAATACAATTTTGCCTTTGTAAAGTTTCCAAATGGGTGTTTAAAGAATTGATAAATCCGTCCGCATTTGCGTATGAAGGTGATCGATATATTGCCAAGATAGTAATATCTTTTATTATTATTTGGAGACATGATGAGTATTGTAAGTATATTTTATTGACATTGGCTTGGATCTTGTTCTTAATGTAAGCTATTACACCATCACTTTTATTTAAGTAACGGGTCCAGAAAAAGATGCTATAGTTAGCTAAATTTGGAATAGTTTTGCAGTCACTGAGCCAACATTTAGATAAAACAATAACATCAGGGTCATGTTTAAGTTGTGTAAGTAAAACAATTAGGTCATCAAAATTACGGTAAATACTCCAAATATTTTGGGTCACCAATAAAAAATCTTTTTCCTTTATCTGAAAATAGTTAACTACATCTTTTATATCACAATGCGCTGAGCTAGCGACTTCAATTTGGTCTATTTCTGTAATGGTGCTTAGAGAATTTATCATTTTGTATAATATTGTAATACTAGAAGTGGTTGTAATAAGTACTTCGTATTCAATAAAAAATAAAAAATAACAATAGTAAGTACCTAAGTAAATACATAATATTAAAAGTCAGTTTAAATAACCATAACAATATATTTTTAGGCATTATTATAATAATACGTACGATTTCGTCGGATAGGCCGATCAGTTTCAGTCTTATCAGGGTTAATGCTAGATAACAACGCCGCCGTAAGGTTCTAGGTCCTCTAAAATCTACTCAAAGATAAACTCAAACACAAATACTACTCAAAACATAATATACTGAAAGATAAATTGAAAACAAAAAAAAATCGGAGCAAAAATACAACTCGAATCAAAAATACAACTCGAAACAAAAATACAACTCGAAACAAAAATACAACTCAAAACAAAAATACAATACGAAACAAAACTAAACAACAGTATACTTCGTAGAATGAACAAGGCTTTGATTTTTTATAGTAACAGAACAGTAACAATACTTTATATCTTAGATATATAATAGGTAACAATTATGTATAAACTGCAATATAAAAAAGCAAGGCATAATTAGGTGCTAATTAGGAACATAAATTACAACTTTGATTTACATTTACCCAATAATAAAATATTCCAAAATCCGTAGCATCTTCGAGGTCAAGACGTAAGAGTACTTACGAGAAGAGTACTTAGTTTCAAAAACACCTAAGTACTTTAAGTTCGTAATCTGATTATAAAATAAAAAAATAATCTTAAACTTAATAGTAGGCTTTTTATTTCTTGGGCTTTTGAACTTAATGACTAAGAGCGTAATGACAAGACGAGCAATATTAAATTATAATTTTTGCTTAAATAAGAAGTTAATAGGTAAAACGCCACACATTTATCGTTGGGCACCAGGGTCTAATAAATGCATAAATTAGGATTTACTTATGGTTAATCCTTTTACAGTTATACGTTCAAACGGAATGATGACATAAAGTAGTGACAAAATGCTGCGAACGAAAGAAAAATATTAATATCAAACGTCTTCCTCCCAGTGATCACGGTCGACGAATGAAGGCAGGCCGGTGGGCGGGTGTTTAGTGGGGTATCGGCAGGTCACGCCACGATCAAACATGAATTTAAAAAATTTTCAAAAGTCGAATTGTCATCGTGAATTGAATGACGGATTTACGATGACAAAACTTTGAATTGAATTATTTTCCAAAATATTAATTATTTTTAATTAATAGATCTATTAACTTAATGGGACATTCATCAAGTCACAGTGATTTTTTTTATTTTTTGGTCCTAGTAGGTTTGGTAGTTTTTTTTTATAATTATGTTATTCTAAGGAGCCCAGTTGGCTTCAAGCGTCTGAATGACATTTTGCATAGTTTTATAAGCTTATTTTTTTAAAGAGTGATAAAACACATGCAATTGTTTCTTACCTAGTTAGTTTAATCGTGTACTCATTATTTGCAGCTAAAATTAATTTAGAAAAACTGAAATTCTATAATAATCAACGGTAGATTGTTGATATCGAATGTTGTAGGATCCACCCACTTACTGATACTGACTGTAACTTAAACGCAAGGTATTAAACACAAAATAAATTACATACATGCTGTTGTGTTATTGTTTATTTAATTATAACGCAAATTTTGTTGCAAACAAAAATTACAAACTGAAAAGTTGGTGGAGATTCCTATCCTGCTCGTGGAATATTTTTACATACCTAATCTTGCTATAAATTCTGTCCCTCATGTCTAATATAAAGAAAAAAAAGAAGTGAAATTTTAAAAGCATGATTTTATACGTTTAGCTGTGTAGATTCTGACGACCTCCTTGGTCGAGTGGTTTATACACTGGTTTTCATGGTGTCGCCATCTCTGTGGTCCCGGGTTCGATCCCCGGTCGGGTCAATTTAGAAATTATGTTTTTCTAAATTGTCTCGGGTCTGGGTGTTTTTTTTATGTTTAATACTCGTAAGTATGTATTTAAGTATTTTAAGTATGTTTATCCGTTGTCTAGTAACCATTTAAAGAGTTTCTTCGAAGCTCTTGGGCTAGATAATTGGTGTGAGTGTAGGAAAGTTTATTTATTAATTTATTTATTTATTAATTTATTTATTTATTATTACCACACATATTTAAATTATTAAAAACTACCACCTTTAGCTTTTACACATTAATTGTCCAAACGTCCTGGCCATTCCTCTATGGCCGCACGTACCACATCCAATGGTATCGAGGCGGCTATCTTCACTAAGTCTGCTTTTAACGACTCAATATTTCGATGAGGTTTAGAGAAGGCTTTCTCCTCTAAAAAAATCTAAAAGCAATAATCCAAAGAATTAAGATCAGGACTTGCAAGGGGCCAATCTTCAGAGGCAACGAAATCCGTTAAATTCATTCTAACCAAGCGCTGGGTTGATTTCGCTTTGTGTGCTGGTGCTGAGTCTTGTTGAAATATCACTTGTTTACCAGCGAACACAGTGTTGCTTATTGGCTTCCTTCCTTCCTTCTCTAAAATATCGCTTTGGTAGTTAGTTGCTCTTGTTTTTTCCCCTTGTTCACAAAAATGGAGCTTTGTCATGCCTTCGTAGGACACGCCCCACCAAACCATCACAGATGCTGAGTGGTGGCCTCTTTCGACCTTCGGAATTTTTTCAGTAGGTAGCTCCTTATGTGCATACACCCTATCGTTTTGACGGTTAAACTTGGCGTCGATATTTCGAGTGACGTTCAGTTTCGAGGTCACTTGGAAGGTAAAGCTAAATTAGCTTCGTAAAAGCTTAGGTGTGCTAAGGTGTGCTTAATAGAGAGGGTCAGTATTTCACACCGGCCCACCGCTTATACCTGTACAAAGCACAGGCCAGGCCGCATGCATATAAAATACTGCTCCCATCTTTGGGCTGGAGCACCCCAGTACCAACTCCTTCCATTTAACCGCATTCAACGCGGAGCTGCTCAAATTGTCAGCGACGTGGTTATTTCAGGTCGGCTCGATCCACTGACTTTTCGGAGAGAAGTTGCGTTTCTTTGTATATTGTACCGCATATATCATGGGGAGTGTTCTGAGGAATTATTCGTCTTGATCTCTGCCGCTGATTTCCTTCACCGCACTACTCGCAATCGACTGTCATTCCATCCACATCACCTTGATGGATGGCGGTCTACTACTGTGCGTTTTACACGAAATTCTTGCCTCGAACTACATTGTTGTGGAACCAGCTCTTGGCAGCGGTATTTCCGGACCATTACTACTTAGGGATCGTTAAGAAATGCGCCTATTCCTTCCTTAAAGGCCGGCAACGCGTCTGCGATTCCTATGGTTTTGCGGGAGTCCATGAGCGGCGGTGATTACTCTCCATCGGGTGTCCCGCCTGCAAGTTTACCTCCTTCTTTTATAAAAAAAAAAGTTTTCTACCACACAAGTTTATTATTATTTTTAATGGCTTTAGCAAGATGAAAATCTCGAATGGTGTTTTCTTACATTTGTGTAATGCAATCACTGCGATTCGTTTCTCTGTGGTACCCCACTCCATGTTTACACAGCTATGTGTTAGATCGAAATGAATAGTATAAATAAAACCTACTTTGTATAATGATATCTAGTAATAGTACAACCGTCATATTATTTATTTTAAAATACCCTAATTTAAGTCGGTACAGAACTTATAGCAAGACTAGTGAAGTCAAATTAAATTTAAATAAATTGACAAATAAAAAAATACATAAAATCATTGATGTTGATGATGATTATAAAATACTATGAAAAAATGTTTATATTGAATAACGATTTTTGCACTCAATCTATTCGATTGTCTACCGACACGCTCTATAATCACGACTATTATCCTCGAAGGTTTATTCAGAGAATAGGCAATGAGGGCCACAAAAGCAGTCCTCTGCCAAACTCCACTTCTCACCAAATAGCGACTGCACATGTGCTAAGCGTGACAGGTGGTGAGCCCATCGCCGCTCTATACTGTTGGATGTATGTGCAGTCTTTAGCCCGTTAGTCGTCTTTTACGAGTGGTAGTTTCATTTGAATGAGCCGCTACGCGAGACGGCTCGGGAATTTTTTCGACACTTTTTAAAATTTTTTTATTAAGTAAGTACATGCTTTCACGATTATTATTCCCCAAAGGTTATGTAAGACACTTTAGACACTCGACAATAAGTGCCGATAAAGAAGTGTACGCCCACACTCGACACACCAAAGTAAAATTGCACATAACTTAACGTGATAGGCGGTGAGCCTTTTATGCTGTTGGATGTAGTGATGTGCAGTCCGTTAGTCGCGTTTTACGACACCCAAGAGAGGAGATGGGTTGGTAGTTTCTTTGAATAACGAGCCGCCACCTCGCAGATTAATTAAATAAAAAACAAATAACCTTACTGTTTCTGTGATTCCTAATCCCAAGTTAGAAAAGTAAAAAACAAATTGGAATGCAATGTGTACAATTCTCAATGCTAATAATTTTATTTGAAAAATCAAACGTTTACTTTACTTACTACTTTACTTATACATTTAAAACAATGATTCGCATAGGTACCTACCAATATAATTTAATGATAATGAAACATAATTGAGTATACAGACAGCATGAAAAACGACAATACCTGAGACTCTAGTACTTAAGATTTTTACATTTTTATTTTATGTATGACATGTCGGTGTTTTGGACGCATAATCTGTAAATCAGCATGTAAAATGAAATAAATAAATAAATAAATAAATACAAGATCAGGAAGGAAGAAGTAGTAAAGTAAAAAACAAAATTGCCTAAACACTGTCTGTTTACTTTCTAGTCGCGACTAAGTGAAGTTAAAAGTCTCATTACTGTTACGATGATAGTCAAAGGCCTTTTATTTTTTATATTACCTACAACATGATTGGACTTCTTTTGAATACTATGCTTCTCTTTCATTTCAGTTTTATCAATTATTATTCCTCTCGTACGTTCATTCCGCATTCTATGAACACTTTCGTACATCAAATCGAAAAAGAAAGTATTGAAGGCATTCAGAAAAAGTGTTTAAGATTTCTATCTTACCGCTTTCATTTAGGCAGGTCTCTTCATTCTTACTCGAATGAGTAAGTTCGGTGTGATTTCGCTTGCGGTCCGTCGACAAAAGTATGATTTATTTGACTTGTTTAAAATATTGCACTCAATAATCGATTCCCCAAAAATACTTTCTTTCATTCAAATAAATACTTTGTATCGAACCCGGGCTCCAAAGACTATAAAAATAATACATCATTATAATCCCATTGTCAGAATGTGCCGTCTATACAGTGAACTAGTTGCACTTAATAACAACATCGACATATTTTCCATGAAAATACAGGAGTTTCAAAAAAATGTCCGGGAATTCTTGGCTCGGCATCGTCATTTTGAGAAAACTTCGTAAAGTTGTCAACATTAACCTAGAATAAGTTTTCAATTTGTTATATTTTTATTATTTACCATTCTGTTTATAATTATTTTTTAATTGATTTTAGTTTTAGATTAGGTAAACTTTACCATGGACGCTTATTATCAATTGTGTTGTGTACACATTTTTTGAAAGGAAATTAGCACTTATAAAATTTATCATGCTTTTTTGTTATTTCTTAATTACTATCTGTTTTGTGTACCTAATAAACAAAAAAAAAAATCTCAATTAGCGGTTGGGACTTCCGCTTACCCCGATGCTAGCCAGTCTAATCTTGAATATTTCTTTATTCAGACACAAAAGTCCTCTTCAAATGTTCAATCAAGTCAACTGTACTGCCCAATCGCCATGCTTGCCAAATGCGGTTTGGGGATTGGGTTTTGTGGGTCTTCGATATGCATGGAAGTACCTAAAACGCCCGACCTAGGAATTAAATCCAGGATCTGTTGCTATTGCGGTAAGATAACAGTCGTTAAATCCACTAAGCCGCATTATATCAGACTGGTCTCCATATGTGGGAAACCTGCGTCCAACAATAGGAAGTCTAATACGCAGATAATGATGTCAAATCAGCTTATAAAACACAAAAAATGCCTTTCCATTTATAATGACAATGAAAATAATGTTTGCTGAATACCATTTTTGTAGCAGCACAGAACAAGGAACGAGAATAAATCCCAAAAATATGTAAGTAAGCTCGGAACACACAAAAAGCTCCTAATTTCGCTAAAACGACACAACGAAAGTGTCACGTAAGCAAAAACAGAAATTTCCTACGAGTAAAAAAAAAGTAATTGCTCCAAAAAAAAATTATCGTCGCTCCCTTAGATGTTTGCAACACTTGTACTTTACCTTATATTTTATGTAAATTACGTATTTTTTCAAGGCGAAAAGGGCGAGCGCTTATAAATTATTGCCCGTGTTGGGATAACGAAGTGATTCGGGTCAGTCGGGATACACGAAATATAGAGTCGAAGTTCGTTCGTTATGACTTATGATAGATGATTTGTGGGCATCATGTTCTTTTGTTAGAGCCGTGTGGCGCTCATTATTAAAGAACACTTCTCTTGGGTGTCGTAAAAGGTGATTTACGAACTGACTGAAAAAGACTGCACACAGAATATGATCGTGAAACGATGGCACTTGTGGCTGTTGCGTTTTGTCCTGTGAGTGACAGTTCTGGAGGCCAACTCTCCCCCTTCCTTACAATTCCTCCTTATTCAAAGATCTTCTCTCTATGTCAGTCCTTCATGTCTGAGGATCGTGGTCAGCATCAGGGTTGCATCTGGAGCGGATGATCTGCCTCCACTGGCTCCTGTCCAGCGCGTCTCTTACGACCGTACAAAATTTAGAGGAGGACAAGTCCTTTACTTGATCTATCCGTCTTGTTGGTGAGCGACCACGCGATCTTCTGCCCTCAAAGATCTTACTCCTTCCTTAAACGATCTTACTTCTTCCTTCAGATTCGTTGTTGACGCATCTGCGACTCCTCTGGTTTGGTGGGGGTCCAAGGGCGGCGGTGATTTACTACTTTCTAATCACTGAATCACTAATCACTGCTTTTGCAGTCCTCATTGCCTAATCTCTCTACCTTGGGGATAATACACGTGAGTCAAGTCATATCACCCAACCGTTAGTGTTCGGCGGCTGAAAGTAAGATTAAGTACCATTCAACAGGAATCCGCCACTTCTCTTAAAACTTAATCTACGGGTAACCACTTGGACATTACCTCACTTGATGATTAACGTGTGTGATGATAATGCCAAAGATTCAAGCGCATATCCCCTTGAATCTCGACTACCGATTGATTGGCTATCTTATCTCTAACTGCCGGAACACAACAAAGCTACAAACATTGATGTGATGGTGCCATATTTCGGTTAAGACGGTGGTAGGTAGCCAGGCGGACTTGAAAAGCGCTACCAGCAACGAAACTGGGTACAAACATGTACCCCCGATGGGAAACGAACCCGGGACCGGATGGGAAACCAAACTAAAACATGAAGGTGGCCTGTATTAATGTATTAATTTTGAATCGACCGATACATCAGTCTGCCTGTAACAACGTACCCTGCAAAGGGTTAGCTACGTCAGGACAAAATAATTTGAAAATATTATAGTAAGTACAAGTTCCGTATGGTAACAATTCAATTAAAATGACCGCTACCTTTTTTCTCGAAGATTGATCGACCATTGAGACACTCAAACGGAGCGGTCACAATTATCTGTTCCGTCCATTAATTGAGCTCCAAGAGATCATCAAATGAAGACTTCAATTTATTGAGTCGGCACAGAAGTCAAACAGCGTCCATCAGGCGGCATGACAACAAAGAGCCTTTAATTGTTGCGATTAATTTCCGCTTTCAGCTTTTCCGCCAACTCTTCAGAGCTGAACACCTATTGTTCGTCAGATCGGCGCGCGACATCGGCAAATGTGTTGCTTCCTCTCATTTATAACAGTTAGGGCGTTCCGTTTGTTGGATCGTTCATGTTTACTTCAATTGTTTTATTGTTGTTTGAATTTCGAATGTTACTTACTTTATAAGGAAGCAGGTTTTGCTCGCTTCAATTAATTGTTATGGTTTATTTAGGCACTAATTGGACCTATCAAAATTTAATTTAATACAATAAAGTATATATTTTTCAACACTTCCTGTCATGTCCTAATGTGAAATGTGACTTAAGAGCCATATTTTAAAAAACTGCGTGTCATGCTATTTTGAAGGCATAATCACTTGATTATTACTTGTTTGTTTGCATAAATAGGTGTTAGGATGGTAGCCATCTAGGCAAAGATCGTGGTAAGATTGGGCAGGAATCTAGGCAAAATCTTACCATGAGAAAGTATAAGTGTTATAAGATTTTAAAAATCTTTAAATACTAACAGTTAGCCTAACGATCACAATTGAAAGCGCAAAGCAGATTAAGACCGACCGTCTGTAGCGTATTCAGCGGCGGCCGCGCGGAACCGAGAAATAAGAACAAAGAGATAAGAATCAAAAGAGAGAAACAGAATATAAATGTGAGACGGATGAACCGCGAATCTTCAGTAATTGTTGCATAGAGCGGGCGTGCTAACGAGCGGGGGGAAGTGAGGCCACGAAACTTGTGGCGAATGAGCAATGAGCCAATTTGTTCCACTTTAAAATGGTTCTTGCTCCATTTTTCTGCACAGGAGGAAAAGCACTAAGCATACTATTGTGAGCAGCATACCTTATAAGCAGAAGATTATTTGGGACTATCCTCGTAATCCTTGTTAGGGCCATTCCCACTAAAATTTTTGTACTTCCCCACAAGTGCCGCCCGAGTGATCCGGTACCTTCATATGCAATCACCGGAGTACTGCTTATAGACTTCTTCCCAACATGTGCCACCGAGCCTGTTCTTCAGCTATTCTCATCCAATTAGTGCCAGATTGATCCCTCTCGTTGGGATGCATTGGCAGAAAACCGGCCGGAGTGAATGGGACTGGTGCAGAGAAACGTTCATACACCGTTGAAGACGAACAAAAGCGTGATGTAGATCAAATATGTGACCAGCTCAAAAGTAAACCGTCTGCAAATTTATAGTATAATTAAATTAACAGCACTTTAATTGCACTAATATATGCGAGGTATTTTAAAGCCAAAATCTGTTATAACAGTTTATTAGTTCACCAGAAATGAAGGCAAAAATATGGTCGTCGTAGCTGAAATCGACATGGATGACATCGTCATACCTTATAAAGGACATGGCCGGATCTTGGCCTTGACGATATTTTACATAATATATACTTACACACATCACGCCCGCTTCCGCCGATAATTATTTATGGTAATTATTAATATGTGAATATGACACCGTGTCGCGTAGCGGCTATAGAATGCTACTAACTCTTCTCTTCCCTTGGGTATCATAATAGGCGACTAACGGACTAAATACTGCACATACTTCCAACGGCATAGAGCGGCGATGGGCTCACCACCTGTCACGCTGAGCATATGAGCAGTCGCTTTTTCTTTGATCGTAATATCGGTCGCAACGCATTGCCTCTGATCTGACCTCTGTTGGGCTTGGTGTAGTGGCTCGGGCGGATTGGTGTGCATGTGTATGCTTGTTGTATTGTTGCTTGTTTTTTTTTATCTTTCTGTTTAATTCAATTTGGTTTTAATGTTAATTATGATATTTTTGGTTTTCATTTTGTTTGCTACTGTTAAATGTTATTTTAGGGAACTGTAGGTTTATTTTGTTATTAATTTAAGTATACAATTATAAATTGTAAGTAACTGATTGTTCCTGAATAAAGAGAAAAAACGTAACGTACGGTAGGTATCAATTTACTTGAATAGTTTTAGTTAGGGCACGACTTACAGACCTTTACATGCATCCTGCTCCGCTCGTGATTTGTTGATTTTAGCAGGCGGGCGACCTTCTTGATTGCTAAAATACCAAAAATACATGATTGTACTTCAAAGGTCATGTTTGACCACAAATGTTTCGTCGAGGGAGATCCTGTTTATTTTGTGTACACGTTACCTAAAATTGTTAGTACATAATTTTATTTATAAATGAAAAAACTTACACGCGTTTCCTATTTTCAGATTATTTTTTATTTTATTTTATTTATTTAGAAACCAAACAGCGTTTTATATAGTTTTTTTTAAAGTAATGCATAGGTAGTAAGTCCAATTAGCAGGTTTCCTTAAACAAACCACAAGTAGGTAGCAATCATTATGATGTTACAAATACAAAACAAAATAATCAAAAAATAACTACTAAAGATGAGAATTGTCTCTGTTCTGAGATAGCGAACTCAATTTGTTATACATAAACATACATACCTACATTATAATATTATTAATATTAATTAATTATATAAAAATGTTTCCTATTTCCCACGTTATACTTTTTTAAAGATTTATACGGTTTTACTTTTTTCGCCTTTTAAATACCACTTTCACTATCGTTAAAAGTCAGGAAAAAACAATGGAAAACACTCAAACAAGAGTAGATTTGTATTTAAAGTGTTTTAATTCAATTTTAATTATTATTTTTAGTCGCACGCTGTGGCATCTAAATACAGTGCTTTTAGATTGTTTGTATTGTGTTCTTTTAAATCTGCATGTATTATTGTAACTGTTACTGATTGTCCTTAAACAATAAATAAATAAATCTGTGTATTTATTACTTATGGTAATTAAAGCATTTTAAGTCACGTATCACTATCACTTGACCCAAAATGAAAGTAGTTTCAGTCAAAGACTGTCGTAACTCCTATTTATTTACATTTTCATGCAATCTGGTATTGTTTCAATGCTTTCTCATAACAGACATTGTCTCCTTCGCCCACTGCGCGGCCCCTACCGAAGAAAGAAACTGGAACAAATAATAAAAGAAGGTTGCCTTTGATGGAAATAAAACGGCCTCATTCATTACGGCCGACTTGCATCGCTGATTTATCGAGCTTTGAGTGCGACCTCCTTGGTCCTCAATCTAGCCTCTGAGTGGCGTGCCGGTGTAATAACCTCCAATTCCAATCATATTTTACGTAGCTGTGCAAGATAACTTTAGAAAAAAATAAAGATTATAAAAAAATAATCATTTACAAACCGTAGACGGTCAGGAATCAGGATAGATTTGTAATTAAAAATAGTGCAGTTAACTAATACAAAAACAAATAGCATGATACGAACCGTGGATGGACAGGATACATTAATTTGAAATAAAGAATCGTAAAGTTGCTGGCAGAAGTAATCAATTATAGCTATTAGACTACAGAGGTATTTAAAACTAGAAGTGCCTGAGAAAATAAGAAAAGTATAGTGCACTTAACTTCTATTAATTATGTATCATGTGAAATTCGTAGAACCTACCTAAACAATATCGAAGTGTATTTGAAATAATAATTCTATTTTGTCATTAACATAATAAATTTAGTCTCTAGTAATTATAATTTATGAACAGTTATTTGATCAGGAATTGATCCAAAATTCACTAACTAAGCTGGTTAATAAACTAGAGTCAGCCTTTTTCTAGTGAGTACAAAGATTTCCTTTGTCTTGTTTAAAAATCCTACATATATTACGCCAATAAGAACTAAGTTAACAGAGTGTTCAGTTTAAATTGTCTTATTAGAGCTCGCGGGAGTTTCAAAAACTAAGCTAATAACGAACTGAAATCGGAGCGAGAGAATTGAGGTACTCTGTTAGGTATTTAAGAAAATCTAGATATTTCACGGATTATAATGAAGTCGTTTGAAATATTCTTTTCAATTCTCGCGTTTTATTGTTATATTATAAATTACTAAGCAACCTACAAGCATTTGAGAGAACCTGAATGACCCGCCAAAAAAAAAAGCTGAAAGCGGTGGTCTCTGCCTACCCCTTCGAGAAGTGGACGTGAATTATCTATTTTAATGTATGAAGTGTGTATGTACAGGAACGACTAATATAGCTTTATGGATTTAGTACTGCGAGTCCCATCATTAAAGTTCGATACATTCGATATAATTACGACTTATATCCCCCGAAGGGTTAGTCAGAGACTAGGTAATGAGGACAGCAAAAGCAGTCCTCTACCATAGTCCACTTTTTACCAAATACCGACTGCACATGTGTTCAGCTGGATGTATGTGCAGTCCTTAGTACGTTAGTCGCATTTTACGACACCCAAGGGAAGAGAGGGGGTGGTAGCATGCTTACACCGCTGCGCGACACAGTTCGAACATGTTGCGTATAAAGTGTTCAATTACTTAGTTACTGACGTAATAATATTATTAATATTAAATAGCTTCAAAGTTCCAGTTAGAAATAATAAAATATACATATTTGTATGGTATTAATCGGGGTATTAGTCACTTTATCGAGTCGCTTAGTTGAATGTTGACCCTATTAACTGTTAATCCGTAAAATGTGTCGGTGATTCGTGATGGTTTCAATTTACTCTCCGCTCAAGAAGGGTTTCAGAACCTTTTTGAGCGTTCGCGAAGGTTGTGTCAAGTGGTAATTTATTTAAATGGGACATGAAGCTTTGTTCTTACTTCTTTAAAAATACTACTTGGCTTGTTTTTTTATTTTTAAACACAACTCTTTACTTGAAATATTTTATTTTACATGTATTGTAGTTATTTGCATATATTAACTATGTAAGATACTAATGTTAACATCAATTGAAATTGTATATGCGCATCTAATATACAAACGTTTAATTTTATTTTTTCTATATTTAACATCATCAAGATAAATATGAAGGGTATCCCCATTGAGCATTTAAAATAATATCTCTAAAATGACAAAAGCCAGATGTCGCGCGAGTATACCAGCTCAAAGGTCGGAAGCAGAGGGCAGTATTGCCCCAGGAGATAAATACCCGGCACATAATTGAGGAAACAGGCAAGTGTGCCAACGGTAAACACGCGCGAGGAAGGTCGAGACAGCTCAAATACGAGCGTCTTTGGGATCTCGGGGACAACTTTGCGATTGATTCGGGTCAAACTGTGAAGATAAATCGGATAATAACATTGATTTATTATACATGTAACATGTTAGTAAAATAAAGCAAAGTGAATAGTTTATTTCATTTTAAATAAGCTCACAGAAGCTTTTTCAAGCAGATGTAATTGTACCACGGGTATGGAATACAGACGTCTATCGAGTCGGTAGCGGCCGGCAGATTTGTTAAAAAACACTAATTATGCTTACATCTACGTTAACCAACATTTTACAATGTCAAATACAAATTTATAATCATCCATTCAAGTACCGAACGACTCACTTACCGAGCCCCAAAAATACTAATTTATGCGATCGTTGAAAAATACTAATGATTGGCCTTGCCACTAACTTCCTTAATTTTAATTTGTTTATTATCTTTCATTTATCATTACAGACGCAATGAGAAACAACTTAATGGTTAGGGACTACAAATTATCCAAATCAAAACATTTCTTTAAAACGCCAATTGAACGTGCTGAAAAATAATTAAAGTAAAACAACAACTGTTTTTGCATAAAACTTGAACTCGAATCTTCATCGCGTAAAAAAAAGTAATAACAAATTCGTTTCGTTTCACACCATTGAGCGTTTGATAACTTCAATAGTTAAAAAGTGCAAATTCAGACATTAAGCTAAACGAGCTCCCTTTGTTCCCCCAAGTGAAACAACTTTAAAATCTTGCTTTGTTAATTAAACACACTTAGTGAAATTGAATATGTTTGAACTCTAACTTTGTTGTTGCGAAGTTATCACCGCTGCAAATTAATTTTCTACGATGAGTTCAATTCATTAGTTACTTTGTACAGTTAAAGCGTTAGTAATTGTTTTAGATTTTACTCGCTTCGATTCGTCTTTATCAAAAAAGCTTCTGTAATATCTGGTTTAACTATGACTGGCGTGAAACCAGATCTGGTTACTTGCAACGTCATGGTTTAGTAAATAGTGGAAATCAAACGAGGTTGAAACATGGTTGAAGACACAAACGTTGTCAGTGGAAAACAGTAGTTTTTTCTAAGTAACATATTAGCTGGGTCATATTTTTATTTGAATTCTTATGCCTCGCACTGAAACAGAATTTGATTTTTTTTCTTTACATGTTCTAATTATGATTTTAATTTTTTTTTGTTTTATAATATTTTAACAATTACAAATCTTCTAAGTAATTATGTTTTTCTTTTTCAGGTAAGGAGTTACTTAATAGTTCTACGGACAATACGAGTCTAACAACCCGTAATACAGCATACAAACAAAGTCAGTAAAAATAGCTTTATTACTATTAACTAAGTCTGTAAAGTTGTTATTGCAATTGATGATGGCAGCCCTACTGACCAGAAAAACCATTCAGGTCTGAAGGCGCGAAGTAATCTATCTATCTATAATAATAATAAAAATCAATTTCCGAAATGTTTGTATGCGCATCACTTTAGAACGGCTGCGCCTATTTGGCTAATTCTTTTTTTGTTGTGTTCTTAATTGTTGGGACTAGGTTTGTGTAAAATATTTTTTTGGAAATTTGTCAATTGAGGGGGCGGGCAGCTGGTTTAAGATACAATATGTATTATTTTAATCAATACATAAAAAAAATAAAAAAGTTGGTCCTGAGCTTAAGATTATTATTTTTTTACAAAATAAAAACAAAGATTGTAACCATTAGTATTAATTGACACACTCCACTTTGCCACCCTTCCCACAACATTCATTATAACACTTAATTGAAAACTGTTACCCAGAATTTAAATTCCCAAAATCGATTTGGCCACACAATTAATCACTAATTCACTCTATAATCACTTCACAAGTTTGGACCCGAACATTCCTACTTAACTCGGGAGATGTTATCCAAAGAATTTGTACATAAATTAAATTGCTTCTAGGAGGTGAGGTGAGAGTGGTTTAATTGCATTAAGCTCCAAACTCCCCTTGTCTGGAACAATTTGGGAGGCTTTTAAGGCACACGAGTTAAATTGGTGCTGCCTTGCGGTAATCGCCGAGTGACGGTAATGGGCCAGCCACAGGTCGCCGTAAACATCGTCATAACGCGCCCGCGGCGATGTGTCGGCTAAGTGCTGGCTTACACAAAGTGGCATAAGAACCTTCCTATCATAGTTGTCTGTGACTTTGGGACTGTTTACAACTAAATTCAATAAACGTTGATGGCATATCGTCGAATATGAAAACAAGTGTACCGTGTGTGGCCGTCTTTACACTTTTAAGGGTTATTCTGGTTTGCGGTTAGCGTTTAGTTTGGCTTGGAAGTCAGGATATTATTAATACGCAATTTTCGTAAGTAAGCTTTTAACTTTCATAATTATTTAGACAAAGCTCTTATGAACATTGAAATATTTTTATGTTACGCAACTTAGAGGTGAATTAAAAACGGTATACCCTTCATAACTGTAAACCCAACTCTCAACGTTAGCCCAAAATCGTCCCGGAAGGAATAAATTTCGAATTTTCATTAACGCACGTCCAAGAATCATCCCTCTCAGTCTCGGCTCGTTTGGGCTTAAAACTTGCCTCGTTATACATAAGTGTTTCACCCGAACCCCTCAATCTGGGAATGATTCGTGTCTATATCACTTCCCCAGTTTATTAAACCTGAACTTTAAGATTGTTTTCATCATTGCTCTTTTTACGGTATCAGGGTTTGAACCTCTACAAGAAGTAAGGAAGTTAAAGTACTCATAAAACGTGTAACGTTTGATTGGATAAGTTGGCAAGTTATTTGTATATTTTAGAATATAATTATGGGGCACAAATAAATAAAACATATAGAACAGAAGGCGAGGTGCAGAGGGGAAGTCAATTCAACAAATACTATATTTTTATTGTATGAAATTAATCGGAAATAGTCAGGTTTCTCACCTTCTAATACGTAAATGATAATAGAGGTATTCTTCATTAGTTTTCGGTTAAGGGGGTGTACGCATTTCGGTTTCACATACAAATTTCCAAGTTGAAATTTGTAAAAACCATTAAGCCAATTTCGATGATACTCGGCATGCTGAAGTAAAATATAGAGATCTTAATAGTTTGTTGAAAACATTTCTAAAAAACGTTTTTTTAACTGAGTTATGGCGATTTTAAACTTTCTGTAGTGGACTTTAACCACTCACTCGTGGAAATTTTCTGACACAAAAATTGGCGCAACTGTCAACTTCAAATTTGACAGAATCGAAATAAAAATAAAAATAAAAAATAAAATATACTTTATTCTCTGTAAAATTATAAAAATGATTTAAATTCGTCAAAAAAAAATTGTATGTCAAAAGCTTAGGTCAAAAGCTTAGATTAAAACAAAAAGGGAAGATATGGCATGCACTTACTTGTAGTCATTCAAAATATAGTCCTACTCAACTACATAAGCGAACACTCACACACGCGCACCTATAAAGTGTAAATCGAGCGAGCGAGACAAAGCG
The DNA here is from genome assembly GCA_963921215.1 of Scoparia ambigualis. NCBI lineage: Eukaryota > Metazoa > Arthropoda > Insecta > Lepidoptera > Crambidae > Scoparia > Scoparia ambigualis. The sequence goes on from OY992528.1 coordinate 843,443, forward strand.
GTAAGTTTCAACGTCAGCGCGAGGGAGTCAGCGAGTAGCGCGTTGACGTCTCGGTCGCTTCGCAACAGACGAGTACGTACGACCGATTCCGACGCCACTGCGGAGTAGCGTCTTTCTATTTTTCAGACAGTAGAATATCTGCAATAGTGCGATGTAGCCTGTTCGCTCGGCAAATTGTGACTGAAGTGAAATTATGCCTTTAGGCCTAATTTTCGCGGCTCACTCACGAGATGCTAATGCCTTATCTTCCCTTTTTGTTTTAATCTAAGGTCAAAAGTCAAACTAATTTATCAAAGGTATCAAAATCTAATACATTTTTAAAAATCTAGTTACCTAAGGAGCAATTCGTGTCACTGCCAAGCAGCCTTGTCATTAAAGAAATTGTCAAAACTATAATACGCCTTTTGGCACAATTTACATTTTATGTTTTTTTTTAATTTATTAACTGATAAATTTGTTAATTGGCAATGTATTATACATGCGAATACAATTCCCCGCAAATGAATTAGTTATTTTGTGGAGCCTATAATTGGGAATAGCCAGTTTATCCTTATTTCTTAAATTCAAATTATGTCTATCACTATTCTTCACAAACTTACTTTTATTCTTATGGGTATACAATAAATTTTCATAAATATACTGTGAGTACACTGTAAGAATACCGATTTCTTTAAATTTGTCTCTTAATGACTCCCGAGACTTCATACCATAGATAGTCCGGACAGCCCTTTTCGAGCATAGACTATGTGATATTTTGCGATCACGATGCATAAAATGTACCACAAAACCGAAATAATCAAAGTTGTTCATACTAAAGTAGTCTGTAAGTCTATGAAAACACGGTACAAAGTCAAGTGTGTTTTTGTAGGTGCGGTCTCATGCGACCGCTTGGGGTTTGAGGGGTTTGAGGGGTTAAATCGCAATAACTCAGCCAAATAAACCTTTTTTAAAAATGTTTTCAACAAACTATTGAGATCCCTGTATTTTAGTTTAGCATGCAAAGTTTCAATAAAATTGGCTTATTGGTCTTTAAAAATTTCGACTTGGAAAATTGTATGGAAAACCGAAATGCGTAAACCCTCTTAAGAATATAATTAGACTGATATTATGACGTTAAATATTAAACATTTAAAATACAAAAAGAAATAGGTACTATAAGTAAACAAAAAGAAGAGCTTAGAAATGTCTAACAAATACACTAAGATTGTAACTATATATTCTTTTTAACAACAGAACTTTATAACCCTCGCAAATTGGGCACGTTACCCTTCCCATTGAAAGTTAGCTTACAATGTGCACAAAATAGATGGTACCTTAGTCCTTCACTTTTATTTACGCCTCCAAGATTCAGATCAAAGTTGTCCCTGGGCAGTAAATACTTTATCACTCTCACAACTTTCAAAACGATTTGGGGAAGAATGCTTCAAAGTAGATAATACCAACTGCGCAATGTTTGTCTTGTAGTAAACTCGAAGTTGAAAGATAAATCAATTTATATTTGATATTTGAAGTTAACCGTGTCGTTTTCCCCCCTCTCCCCCCCCCCCCCCTCTCTTCACTTGGGTGTCGTAAAAGGCGATAAACGGAATAAATAGTGCACATACATCCAACAGCATAGAGCGGCGATGGGCTCACCACCTGTCACGCTGAACACATGTGCAGTCGCTATTTGGTGAAAAGTGGACTAAGGTAGAGAACTGCTTTTGCCGTACTCATTGCTTAGTCTCAGTCTAACCCTTCGGGGAAAATAGTCGTGATTATATGTATGTACTTGAAGTTGATTCTAAAAGGGCATTGAGTTCTGAATACACCATAAGTCTTCAGGGCGATGGTCTCAAAGACCAAGCGTTGTTTAATTGTTGTCTTCTTATCATAAGCTTCCCCAGTCACAAGTTCTTTCACAACTTCACAAGTCACGTAGTTAAAAAAAATAAAATTATTCACATACAGATTGTAACACAAATTTAAAATGTACTCGGTTGGTAAGGGTTGTTTTCATACAAATGTATTCACGACTATGATCCCCTAAAGGTTAGTCACCAGACCAGGCAATAAAGACAGCAAAATCAGTACCCTGCGAAATGGTCCACTTTTCACCAAATAACAACTACACATGTGCTAAGCGTGACGTGTACAGTCTTTAGTCCGCTAGTAGCCTTTTACGACACCCAAGGGAAGAGAGGGGGTGGTAGTACTCTTTTAATGAGCCAACACCCCCCACAGTTCAGGTTTGTTATCTCTGATGACAATGTTATTAGAATTGCTGTGTTTTAATTCTGACAGTTGAAATATAAAAAAAAAAATTAAATATAAAATTTGTTTAGGTACGCTCACACAAGAATTCTTTAGAAACTCGTTAATATGGTAAGATAACAGATAAATATACATAAACGTAGGAAAAAAACCCAGACCCGAAATTAATTTAGAAAAACAGTTTTTCTGTAAATTGACCCGACCGGGAATTGAACCCTGGACCTCAGAGATGGCGCGACGCCAGACCCGGCGTGCTAATTACTCGACCAGAGAGGTCGTCATTAAAAAGTCACTTTCTTAGTAATTGAGGAGTTCGAGTGAAGTGCGAATATACTTCCGACCTTATCGTCATAGCATCAGGTGGATTGAATTACACGAGCTACCCGCTCTCTCCTATAACCACATTTGTTTTTATTTTTGTAATAAGACATGATATGAAACTAACTGACATACAATAAAACTAATATCTTTGAAAGTTATTAGAGACTAAACAAAATATACAGCAAGCACTACACCCTAGGGAAATTATGGAATATCAGGTGCGGTTCAAAATGTGTTCGGAAGCGGTCACAGCGCATAGAAGTTGGTTGAATTATTTAGTTGATAATTGGAAAACGCGTGGATGTGTATCCACACACAACAGGAAAGAACACAATCAATACTAATAATAATATGAGCATTAAATTTAGATTGATATCTCACAAAGAACGAATCGGGACTGAGCGAGTGATTGATCGGCGCCGACTAATCGGTCCGTTCGTTCGTTCGCTGCCATCAATCGGTCATTATTATTAGTCGGTGATAAGGCCAGTCAATAGTGCGAGTGATTTATTGGCCTCTCATTTTATCTAGATTTAATGCGCTTGTGCTCTGTGAGTGCTACCCTCAGGAAGGGGTTTCTTTCTAACTTTTATGCTAGAACTAGCTTTGGCCTGCGGCTTCGCTTGTGTAATTATTTTGCGGGCTAAAATAGTCTTTACCTGTGTCTAGGTCCCCATCTATCTCTTTACACAAATCATTAAAATCGGCATAGCGGTCAAGCCGTGAAAGCGCCACAAGGAAATAAACTATTGCATTCATAATAATATAATTAGGATTAGGATGAATAGTATAAGAATTGAATAAAATATAATTTAAGGCCAAAACTAACACAAATTTTAATGTACAAATTGTGCAGATGTTAATGCAATACATAAAGTTGAAAACTACAGTACCTACACCCGTATCGGATATGCAATGTAACAAAATTAACGTTAATGTATTTAACTAAAACATAAATGAAAGGGTAACAATAATACTTAAATAATATTAAAATTAAATGGCTTTAGTAGAAATACTTTATTAAACATTTTTTGAATCTTAAATAAATATATTAAATATTCGGCTAGGCTTTTAAAGGGGCTTTTCAAAAACCATGCTTTATTTTTTTTTAATACAGGTAAGTTCATATCAGATGGCAGGTGATTAAATATTTTGATACCGAAACTAAAATCGGTTTTGTAGTAGATGTTGTTAATTCTAGGTATACTTAGACACGTTACTTGTTAGGGGTAACAGGGGGGTTTATCTTATTGTACACAAAATACGACATGACCTGTTATTATGCATAAGGTTTAAGAAGTTGTACAACAGACGGCCTTATGGCAGTATCATCTACGTAATTTAGGGATGGATGATGGATCAACTCAATCTACCTCCCAAGTCATTGCACAAACATTAATATCAAATACTGCAAGGTTCATTAGTTTAAATTGTCACATTAATGTCCGTTACTTGACCTATATTCTTGATAGGTCGGCATGCACTAATCAATCCCTGTGTTGGAATTGATTGTGATCCGGCAAAACTGTACTACTCGTATGACTGCTTAGTTAACTAGCACATAAACAATTATTTGGGTTTTTCAAAGTAGTACCGAATGAGGACCGCAAAAGCAGTCCTCGCCATTGTCTACTTTTCACCAAATAACGACTGCACATGTGTTCAGCGTGACCGGTGGTGAGCCCATCGCCGCTCTAAGCTGATGGTACATCCATCAGCTTAGAGCGGCGATGCAGTCTTTAGTTCGTTAGTCGCCTTTTACAACACCCAAGGGAAGAGAAGGGGTGGTAGTACTCTGTAACCGCTTTGCGATACGGCAGACAGGAGACAAATAAATAAATAAATATCTGATATTTTTTTCAAGCCAGAGCAACCAGAATATTTATTTTGCTTTGATGCACCGTTTTATTTGTAATATGTTTTATAAGTATTAATAAATAACATAGAACGGATACTTTATAGGTAGGTACTCATAATTCTGTAAGAAGACTTATTAGAATGCTAATAGGTAGGAATAAAAAAGGTCCCTGCTGACATCCTTCAGAAACGCTACAGTTTCATGGAATCCAACAAAATCCTGATATCAGATAACCAGTGCTACCAATGTTACAGTGTTGTTTGTAGTGATATTTATATCTATTGATGTATTACAAACTAAATTTCTCGCTATTAAACGAATAAATTGAAAAACGGAGTATAATCCTTCAAGCTCTTGTAATTGGCAGCGCAAGATCAATACTTCGGCCATTTCGATGCAATTACAGGGCCAACATAAATCTCAATTACGGGCGCACGGTGATGTCGATACGTTACTTAAGGCGCCTAAGCTTTTTGTATTGGGTATTAATGGGTGGACGCATTCTTACTCATCTACAACGTTTTTAAAAAAAATAAGTATAAACATATATTTTAAGTTCTTACTTATAATGAAACTAGCACATGAAAAGACGACTACTTTAGATAGCATTTTTTTCATCGCGATGCGGGTGAAAGCGTTTTAATTTGAGCCATCAACGCATTGGTTTTTCTAAAGGAACCACAAATAATGTCATAATCAAGTTAATAATTATTCTATGTAGAATAAACATTCCCTAAGTTGGTATTTTAAATACGTTTTCTTGTATGTAACTTGTGGCGAACTAGCGGCGGTGTCTTGGGAATTAGAATCTTGATCTAGTAAAGTAATTTTTTTATTTTAATTTATCTTTAGTTTCCGGAGGACGTAATGATTAAGAACGTAAGTACTTTAATTCTATATCCTGCTATTTGTCGTGCTAAAATAATCATATGAAAAGCTCTAGCACCTTTAACGTTTCAAAAATTTTTAGTTTTCGTACCCTAGAAGGCAAAATTTTAAATGCATAAAAACGTAAGTACTTTAATTTTATGTCCTGCTTTTGTGCATAGCTAATCATGTGAAAAGCTCTTAAATAACGTCTTTCACCTGATGAACGTGTTCCATAAACCCTAAGATGTCGCTACGGTCGATAAGCCCCGGCAATGACGTTAAAAGATACAGCCTCGCGTTAGAGCCTCTCGCGTTCCGTTTCACGCGCTGTTGGCCGTGGAGTGCTCATTATCAACAAGTATGAGCTCGTGGTAGGCTGCACGGAACGTTGCGACTTAGGAAGCGGAGTCGTTAATAAACAAGCCAGATTGTTTCACTACATATATATAGACAATTCATATTCTCTTGAGGAAAATCTCTTGGAGCATTCAAGATTTGCTTCAGGATGCCTACATTCTAAACCTACATACAGGTATGGATAGAGATCGCAACTTTCTAGCTACGACTCTGGCACACATCATCACCGTCACCCTATAAACTTCCCACGTAGATAACAGCTCACGGGAAGGTTGGACAAAACCCACCAGGCTGGCTTAATGCCCGTTGGTGGGTTTTAACGAATGCCATCTTACGACAATAACCAGCCCTAATGGCTTTACATGCTTCTAGAAGCACGGAAAAGCTAAAGATGTTTAAAATTATGCGAAATTGCAAAAGTTGCTTAAATGGCAAGATCGCAAGCGGCAAGACCGAACGCTTTAGCCGCTGCGCCATCGAGTGCTTGTTACTCTAGCTTTAAAACTTTTTATCCTTCCATGGGGTGTGTGAGAACCCTACTCGGCCAATTAAGGGTTGAGCCCGTATGTCTCCGCACGTCATGTGACACGCTTTGAGACGGTTTGTTTGATTCTCTTTATGCGTACTCCGTATAGGCCACTGTAAAGTGTCAACATCAACGTGGCACTTTTCAGATGGAATTACTTGGTCTTGTAGCAGTGGGTGATTGTTACTCCAAGTATACTTCAAAAGTAAAAGATAGGTACATCAGCTACATAACATTTTTGTGTAATAAATAACATAATTAATATAAGGTACAACACAAAAATGGCAAAGCACAAACCAAATAGGCATTCCGATAATGATATGGGCGAGTCCTAACGAGAATGGAGCGACTTCAACACGAAACTCCACCGTATCACTATGTACAATAACAGTTGAAATCGTTTGGCGTACGCTAGCTACACTGGAGGCAACGCAGCACAATTTAATACAACTGATTTCACAGGGGACCGCGTTAATTTGAACCTTGATACAATCAAACACGCCGCCTAATTTATGTTTATTTAGTTGGTGAAATATTATAATACCCGCAATGAGCTCGTTTAAGTGGAGTTAGTACACGTGGGAATGGGGGTTAAACACATTATTATATGCTGGGTAAGTGGTAAAATACAGCACAAGGCCGGTCGTGGTACAGATCCTTGGAGGAGGCTTTTGTCCAACAGTGGACGTCCTTCGGCTGATGATGATGATGGGGTAAAATAATATAGATTTAACTACATTACCTTATGAATAATAATAAAAACTAGGTGTTGCTTTTGAGAATCTTAGATTTTATAAAAAAAAAACGTTAGATGCCTGTGAAAGTTCCACTTTTTTTTAATATTAGAAAGAGGCAAACGAGCAGGGGCGCGGGCATCGCTGGCATCGCAGACAACAATACATCCAGGAATCCGGCAGGCCTGCACCATCGTCCACGTTAACATAGAAACACCGTCATATTTCAGCTATTTTGTAAAAAATATCTACAAATTATAGGTCACCTGATGGAGAACAATCACCGCCGCCCATGGACCCCCGCAAAACCATAGGAGTCGCAGGTGCATTGCCGAATATTAAAAAAGGAATAGGGTTAAGGAAGGAACCAATAGGAATTGTGGTTGGGGGGGGGGGGGGGGGCTCTGGAACTGCTGCTGGGCACAGGCCTACCACATGAACAACAGCACTGAGAAGTTGGTGGGTCTTAACGACTGCAAGGATCAACGGCTTTACTTGCTTTGTGAATCACGAAGGAACCCAAGACGTTTGTTATTTGGTCACTGAACCAGTGACGAGATGGAGATGGCGAGATTGCACACTTCCATGCCGTTATGTGGGGTACTACCGTATGCAATATAATATTATCATCATAGTAATTCCAGGGTAAATAATGCGCTGACAATAGAAACTAACGGCTAACTAAATGCTAAAATAACAATTTTGTTGAACTAAAACGATTTTTTTTCCTAACACCTAGTACATTATAACACGTTTAAAAACGAGAAATTGTTGAAGCACAACTTTTATCCGCATCGAGTCAAAGACTATAAAACAAAATACATGTTTAAAAAAAAATTGATCGCATACATTACGGTGTACATGAAACCAGCTTATAAAACAGTGTATCTGCACCAAGCAATGTATGCGTGCTAAAGCTCTAATTGTATTCTACGAGCCGGTTTCACGGTGCAGGCCAGTCAGCTATAAACTTTCATTGGCAAAGTTGAAGGACATGCGCTGCACTCGCGCCGTAATCGCATTACCTTCTATAACTCGCGTCGGGGTTGTTTTGTCAAAATAATAGGGCTGTTTACTACGATGCTGATAGTAAGTAATTAAATAAGGCACCGCAGGAAACAGAAATCCTTATTCGTAATATTTGATTATTTACGTTGAAAACATACATATTATTAAATAATCACGACTATGATCCCCGATGGGTTAGTCAGAGACTAGGCATTGGGGACCGCAAAAGCAGTTCTCTGCCATAGTTTTCACCAAATAGCGACTGCATATGTGCTCAACGTGGTGGTGAGCCCATAGCCGCTCTATGCTGTTGTATGTGCAGTCATTAGTTTGTTAGGCGGCTTTTACGATACCCAAAGAAAGAGAGGGAGTGGTAGTATTGTTTCACCACTGCGCGATACGGTTAGCATTAAACACCGCTCAAACAAAGCCATAGATAACGAAACGTTGAAATAATATGTTCCCGCCTGAGGTACACATCTTTTTTCAACGTTTCCTTTGAGAAATCCTTATAATAGGAAAAATATCCTTCCTACTATCCTACTAATATTATAAACGCGAAAGTTTGTAAGTATGGATGGATGTTTGTTACTCTTTCACGTAAAAACTACTGAATGGATTTAGATGAAATTCGGCAAACAGATAGTTTATAACCTGGAATAACACATAGGATACTTTTTATCGCGATATTCCAACGGGAACGGGAACCACGCGGGTAAAACCGGGAGACGCCGCTAGTAATAACATAATTATAATCACGACTAGACCCCTAGATCTATTTCTGTGATTATCCCCGAAGGGTTGGTTAGTCAGAGACCAGGCAATGAGGACCGCAAAAGCAGTCCACTGCCTCAGACCGGCACACCAAAGTAAGGGTAACTGCACATGTGCATGTGCAGTTATCATTCAGCATTGTAAGCACTCAGCGTGATAGGTGGTGAGTCTTCGGTCCGTTAGTCGCCTTTAACGACACCCAAGAGAAGAGATGGGGTGGTTGTATTATATTAAAGAGCCGCCACCAGCGCAGCACAACAGGAAACAGAAATCCTTTTAATAGAAAAAATATTACGTGCTACTATTAAAATGACGTACTCGTATATAGAGCGACTGCTAGAAACCGCAAGAAACTTTAAGGGATGGTCAGGTCAAGTGTTTTAGATATGACAAAAATGACAAAAAAGAAATTCGTGCTGTTTTATTTTTCATTAAATAATTCATATTATGAATTTTAATTTTGTAGTCTTTGAGTATCTAATTTATTTAAAGCAATAACATAAAAAAATAAAATGAAAGAATTAACTATTAAATAACGATTATTTAGAACGCACGGGCAGCGGCCGGCCGTTGACCCGTCCGCGTCAGCTGGACGATAAGTACCTACATTAGTCTGCAATCTTTTTTGTCATTTTTGTCATGTTTAAAACACTTGACCTGACTAGCCCTTGAAGTTTCTTGCAGTTTCTAGCAGTCGCCTTAAATAAAACAACAGCCGCGCGAACCAGCCGCGATCGTTTTCCTTCGTTGTGTTTGCCGCTGCGTCGTCGTCCTTAATTCTTAAAAGCCTTAAAACTACCAATTTAGCATTTGATAAATGATCAGCGTTGACATAGGTCAAGTCACATATATTAATAGCAATCTATTTTATATGTCATTATGCCATTTGTCTAAGAGGGCTAGTCACCAAGCGCAGTAGCGTCGCTTGCATGTACCCGGCTACTCGCGTTCTGCGCGACAATTATTGCGCCAATTACTGCGCTCCACATGACTATGTGGGACATTACACGAGCCACACTTTGCATAGCTTCCTGTGTTTCATTGTATGCCGTGCCATTTTACTTACAACGTGACATACAGATAAACTTTACAAAGGACGAAAACTCGAAAAATTGTAACCACCAAAGATATAACTTTGACGCTTTAAAACGCTAAGGGAGGAAGACTCATAGAAAAAGCACAGCTGTATAGATGACCAAACTCGTTCTCTCGTTTCGTTTTAACTCGTTCACTCTGAGTTTGTTAGAGCCTTTTTAACCCAAATAATCAAATATTACGAATTATGTGTATAGTAGTTATAAATAATATAACTAGCGGCCGCTCGCGGTTTCACCAGCATAGTTCCCATTCCCGTGAGAATATCTGGATAAAAGGTATCCTATGTGTTAATCCAGGTTATAAACTATCTGTATGCCGAATTTCATCCAAATCCAAATAGTAGTTTTTACGTAAAGAATTAACAAACATACACACTTACAAACTTTCGTCTTTATAATATAAGTGTTATGTATATTTGTGCTATTTAAGTTAAGAGTGTCTATTTTTCATTTTAAATGTAAATGTAAGTGTGTAAGTTTTTATGTTACCGCCTTAGATTAAAACAAAAAGGGAAGATACGGCATGCTCCTACTTGTAGTCATTCAAAATATAGTCCTACTCAACTACTTAAGCAAACACTCACACACGCACACCTATAAAGTGTAAATCGAGCGAGCGAGACAAAGCGGTAAGTTTCAACGTCAGCGCGAGGGAGTCAGCGAGTAGCGCGTTGACGTCTCGGTCGCTTTGCAACAGACGAGTACGTACGACCGATTCCGACGCCACTGCGGAGTAGCGTCTTTCTCTTTTTCACACAGTAGAATATCCGCAATAGTGCGAAGTAGCCTGTTCGCTCGGCAAATTGTGACTGAAGTGAAATTGTGCCTTTTTTTGGCCTAAGGCCTAATTTTGGCGGCTCACTCACGAGACGCTAATGCCGTATCTTCCCTTTTTGTTTTAATCTAAGATTACCGCCTATAAAGAAATCTGTACATCCACACTGGTTGACTGTTTGAGAATGCCTTATGGCAATAAGTCCGCCATTTGCTGTAAAGGCAAAGGCTTTCCCATCCCAAAATCCCTCAACGCAACGTGAAACCAGACACAATTGAAAACCTATTGTTTTGCGACCGCCGACGGTCTAATAATCTTTGAAGGGTTAAAGGTAAAGCTAATCAATAAATAACTATGCTTTTTCTACAAGACTTTCTACTCTCAGAACGATCACGCTTGTGCAACCATTGTATGAACTCAGTATTTATAATATAGCTCTTAGCTCTACTTTTACTAAGAACGAAAGTACCCGACGGATCGATTGCTATCAATTAAACAGATAAACGCAAACGATACTGCTACCGGCAAGGTTCACAACGGCCTAAACGCTCAATAGGCTCTGTCTGGATTACAATGGCGCAGATCCGGATAGGCTGTCGTGTTAATCAAATCGTCGCCATTGTTGTTATGGGACAGTTGTATCTCCTGTGACACTGCTGGATAGAAGGTGTTTGTGCAACGTGTAGAATTCTCTTATGCCGTGTCGCATATCGGCTATAGAATACTACCTACCCCTCTCTTCCCTTGGGTGTCGTAAAAAGCGACTAACGGACTAAAGACTGCACATATATCCAACAGTATAGATCGGTAATGGGCTTACTACCTGTCACGCTGAGCACAGTGCAGTCGCTATTTGGTGAAAAGTGGGCTATGGTAGAGGACTGCTTTTGCGGACGTCATTGCCTAGTCTCTGACTAACCCTTCGGGGATAATTAGTCGTGATTATATGTATGTATGCGTAGAATTCAACTCAGAGTTACCAGTGGCCTTACCGACAACTCTTAAGCTGTATTTTAGAATCCTGGTTGAAAATTGCTTTTACGACACTGATGAATTCATAAGATTCTGCCGTGATGGACATATTAGGTAAATGGCAAATAAATTGTGACCCTTTGTGCTTGTTTCTGTGTTTCAAGCGAATAAATGGTAATTAATAATTATATTTATGCTAATTGAAATGTTTGATTGTGTATTTTGTATTGCTAAAGGTATTTTAAATTAATTATTGATATAAATAATTGTAGGTATATAGAAATTCTATTGTTATGATATATTATACTAATTCTAATTTATTTTTTATGTTAATGTTTCAACTAATATATTATAATTAAGATTAAACATGACGATAAAAAAATAATTTTTGCTTATCGATAATTCGGTAAAAACTGCAAGTGCTGTAAATATTACATTAAGAACCAAAAATGTACCATGTTTTCTGCAAATAAAAAAACTTTTACCTTTTTTTTTATCTTTACTACACATGTGCTCAGCGTGACAGGTGGTGAATCCATTGCCGCTCTATGCAGTTGGATCTCTGTGCAGTCTTTAGTCCGTTAGTCGCCTCTTACGACACCCAAGGGGAGACGGTTACACTAATACGTTCATCTTAATAAGTATACGAATTATTCTAATTCTTAAATTAAGTTTGTGTAAATTTAAATCAAATTAGATTTCAGAGGCGTATAATTTAGTTAAGTATATTTAACTAGGTTAGGGTGGCTGGTACAGTAGACTATTATTATAGAGTCAATGACGCATTTATACAAAAAGAAGATAGCATCAGCTTGCTGGTAGCTCTAATGACTCGAGTTCAGGTATTTGTGAAATCGGAGAAATAAAGAGTCTTCGAAACAGTTCAAGTAATTTTAGATTTTACTGAAGTTGGAGTGTTTTGCTCATTATTTTGTTGTTTGCATAAAACGTAACGCTTTAATGTTACTCGGTTGTTTCATCGTTCGTTTTCTAAAGGTGGTCATTAAAATCTTTATTTAGACCGTGTTGCTACATAATTTCGGTTCGCCATTTTGTTACTTAATATCTTGATACAAATAATAAGAAAACGCATAGAAAATTATAAAACTTCATAATTTATTATTAGACAGACACTTATTTGATATCAATTAGCGTCGTATGGTTCTAGAAAAGATATTAACAAAACGTAATATTTTAATTATTCTAAATTTATTGCAGGGAAAAAGTCTGTCTAAGGGCTAATGAACATTTTTAAGTTCGCAATATTTGATGAAGAAATGCATTTTTTTTTAAATTTTTATGAACAAATCTTGTTTATGACAAAGACTCTTAAAGGTTGCTCACAATTGAAATTCTATTTTGTCTGAGTTGAGCTGAGCTAATATCAAATTTATTTTGATAAAAAAATTTCGACAGATCTATCTAAATTACCGTCGCCCATGGACACCCGCAATTACGCCATACCAAAGAAGTCGCAGATTAAGATTTTTTTTGAGTTTTGAAGGAGTTGGAATTGTGGGGAGGGGGGGAGGGAGGCACTCCTTTTTCAAAGCGGAGAATGATGAGCCTCCGGTGGTTTCACTCACCGGACGAAACACAACAGCAACGAGTGCCATTGTTTCAGGCCGATATGCCGTGACAGGGTGGTATTACGCCGGGCGAGCCGGCACAATTCGTGCTGCAACGCAGCGTGGCTCTACCACTCAGACAGGGATAGGCTAATTCTGAGGCCGTACGGCAACATTGTACTGGCGGTTGCAAGTGACAGCTATCAGCGCGTTAATCAAACGAGGCGCTGCTGCTGACACGACACACGCAACCATTGCGGTATTACAACTGGAGATGTACCACGAAGTAATATTTTGCTCATTGATTTGCGCCCCATAGGCTGCAAATACCTGCGTACATACGAGTAGTACCGACATTATTGTATTTTGTGTACTTAACTTTTGTCATTAAGATGGCGAAAAAAGGACGTTTGAGTTTTTTGTCAGTTCTTCTCAGTTAGTTCATTTAGTAGAGTAGTTAAGAATTAACTAAATAAATGTTATTTAACTGTAATTTTATTAGATTTTGACGTCAATAAATGCCTGTGAAGGTATATATTACATAAACTATTTGGCTGATTGACTTTTGAGTAATTTCTAAGCGATTGCGGTGCGATGGCAGCCCGTGGGCCGCATCGCAACTAAGAACGCAAATAATTGCTTCACAGTATCGTTTCTAGTTGTAATACATCAGTACCCGTAACGCATCGACATTTGCATGTTCATTGGCTGTCCAGTTTAGGGGCCCGTCGCCCAATCGTATTAGCATTCCCAATTTGTTGTGACATAACGCAACGGTTTGACCTATTAGAGTTACAGTTTTAAATTTCGTAGCTTGGCACTTACTTTAAGTGAAAAACTACGAATACGGTAGAATAGAATATAATAGAATAATTGGGTCATAACCTACCACGCTGGCCCATTACGTTTTGGTGGGTGGGTTTTAAGCGACCAACGGCTCTAGGTGCCTTTCAAAGTGCGGAAAATCATTTTATATTAGTGTGCGAGATCAGTAATGTTCTCATCAAAGGCCAGGCGAAAAATCTACCCTTAGTCCTACTTTACTTTACTCAACCGTGTCACGTAGCGGTGAAAGAATACTACCAACCCCTCTCTTCCATTGGGTGTCGTAAAAGACGACTAACTGACTGAAAATTGCACAAACATCAAACAGCATAGAGCGGCGATGGGCTTACCACCTGCCACGCTGAGCACAAGTGCAGTCGCTATTTAGTGAAAAGTAGACTATGTGGCAGAGGGCTGCTTTTGCGGTCCTCATTGCCTGGTCTCGACTATCCCTTATGGGATAATATTCGTGATTATATGTATGAATGTATGTACTTTACTCAACCGATTGGTAGTAAAACAATACTACCAACCCCTCCCTTCCACTGGGTGTCGTAAAAGGCGACTAACGGACTAAAGATTGCACAAACATCTTAGAGCATAGAGCGGCGATGGGCTCACCGCCTGTCACGCTGCGCTCATGTGCAGTCGCTATTTGGTGAAAGGTGGATTATTAAATTATATATTTATCCATCATTCAAAATTTTAACACACGGAATATTAATGTGAGTCCGGAAGTTAACTCCTCATCTGCGAGTGATTTGCGAGAAGGCGTCCGGATTAATGTGTCGCCGTGTTTCAGCCGAGCCTTGCATAAGCAATCGCTGAGAGGCTGACAACGGACGAGCCTTTGCCCTGAAAACATCATACTGAAGACGTGGTCGTTCATACTCCCTGTTAGCCTAAAACATAAATACTTACTAGCCTTAAACAATCATGGCACTCAAGAGCATAACCTGTCGTTAATTAAGCATAACCATGGCACTCGATCGGTGTCCACGGGCAGACTTGTAGTATCTACCTAAAGTTAATAACTACTTTGGTGATAGAACTTTAAAGAAACGTTTACCGTACCTACTTAATAGTTTGCCCGAGAACATCCGTCGGGAGTGTAACAAAAATAAAGTTAAGATTTTGTTAAAAATGTATTTATTGAATACATTAATTTAATAATTAGGTAGCTAAGCTGTAAGTATATATTGTGATATATAGATTTGAGACTTAAACTCAACCGATCCTGCAGACAAACTGTGTAAACAGTTTTGCGGGACTATGTATAGCAGTAAGGCATTCATGTATTTGTAATAAGAAACAATAAAAAAAAAAAAAATGAGCGGGGGTTTATAATGAAACTCGCAACACAACTAACAACTGGCTGTGACTATAGCTGTGTGGTAGAGGTTCAATATTAAAAAGAATATAACTAACCCATCTCTTTTTTTTAATTAAACTGGGTATGCATTGGATCACCAACCTGCTTTGATGAACAGGATGTGGTCTAATGCTACATGCTTAACCAGGAGATGCCCATTCATGGGATTGCCTTGAAAATGCCAAGGTTATCATTATTCATCATTATCAGCCAGAGGACGTCCACTGCTGGACAAAGGCCTCTTCCAAGGATCTCCACAACGACCGGTCTTGTGCTGTTTGCATATAGCGGCCACCCGCGACCTTCACCAGATCGTCGGACCACCTTGTTAGAGGCCTGCCCACACCACGTCTTCCGGTGTGCGGTCGCCACTCGAGAACCGTTCTACCCCAACGGCCATCGGTTCTACGGGCGATGTGCCCTGCCCGTTGCCATTTTCGACTATGCCAGCTCTTCTGCTCAACAGATCTTCTTATAGTAATCAGGAAACACATGAGAGCTTCTTTTGAGTGTCATAAAAGGCTCACCTAAACACCACTTATCAAGTTGAGCACCAATTAAATGCGAACCCGGTGGTTGGTAAGGTGGCAGGCAATGCAACCGCAAGTAACTTGGTAAGTTATACCCCAAACTTTCCCTCCATCATTAGATAGATAGATAGATAGACAATACTTTTATTGTTACATAAGACAAACATTTACATTAGACATAAAAGAGCAAAAAATACAAAGTTACAATGTGGCGGTCTTATCGCTTAAAAGCGATTTCTGCCAGACAACCAGTCGGATGAGTTGAAAGATGTGCTCTTTTAGACAAATGTCTCCCCCAAGGTTCTCAACAACGACCAATCCTGTGATGCTCGAATCCAGTGGCAACACGATTACTTGCAGTGCCAATAGAGGAGCAAGTCATGTACCTACATACATAGATTTAAACTATTATGTATACTATTATCCCCTAAGGGTTAGTCAGAGACTATGCAATGAGGCCCGCAAATTCAGTCATCTGCCATAACCTAGCTCTTTGAGTGAATCCGCTATACTGCACGGCAAGTCATGTTATCGAGGTTAAAAGATGAAAAAGTGGTTGATCATAAAAGTGCCCGCTGCCACCAAAGCCGCGTCCTGCCCGCGACTAATCTAGCCTGAAGTTATGCGTAATTAGTGTAGACAAGCGAAGTTGGCCACACGTGCGGGCCGACGCATTGTAATTACGACGTGCTCCAGGTGGGGCGGAGTTGGGACTTGTTGGATGCGAGCGATTTTTTTTAATGGTTTAGTTTAGCCGTTGAACTACAAACATGAATGACTAGTTGAAAAAGTGTTGAAAAAAATTCCACAAGCAGGATTCGAACCCGCACCATTTAAATATACACAACATCCGGGTCAGGTCAGCTACTGTGGACTTATCCAGCCCGCCGAAACTCATCAACACCATTCACTTTTTACTTTGAATTGGGTTCGAATCCAGCTCGTGGACATTGTTATTGTTGTTGACATTAAAAATGGGCGCCTTTGGATTCCAATCGAAGTTTCCAAAGTAAAATGTAAATAAGGTTGATAAGTTTTAGTGCGCTGAATAAGTGCACGACAGCTTAATTCGAAGAACAAATGTGTTCAAATTTAGATTGTCAAATTAGCACTTTAGATTGTCAGAAGGGTGCGGGTTCGAACCCTGCTCGTGGAAACTTTTTTAACATTTTTAATTTGTGTTTTTTTCGCAACAGAATTGCGTTAAAATTATATTAAAAATATTTAGTGACCAGCTACATTATTTAGTAGGTTCAACCAGTGCTACAGTGTTTACTAGAAATTGACAAGCTTATTATATATTGTATTCTGAGCGATATTTAAGCGAGCACTACACATTGAAATGAAACACTTTTTTACGGATTAACTCGCGTTTAATTTACTATTTACAGTCTCCCTGTGACCACGGACCCTGTAAAGGGTTCGAAACGTCAGGGTAATATAAAAAACTATGTAAATAGTAAATTAAACGCGAGTTAATCCATAAAAAAGTGTTTCATTTCAAAGCTTATTATAGTTGGTTCAACAATGTCAACAACGTGCTGAAGTGTTTAGTTGCGGCCTGCACCCAACCCCAGCCGCCTGTATAGCGACACGAATCGAGGTGTACCATTATTTGTGCATATGCAAATGCGCGATCGCATAGTATTACACGCGACCCGGTTTTGTAGCGAAACAGATGGCCGTTACTGACGAGGCTCGCTAGTTATTGTACTGTATAATACAGGATGATAGGTATATAATTTGGGTGTGTAATTTATGATATAACAATACATGTCATAACTTCTACAACATATAATTTCAGAAAAAATAATTTTGTTTATTATAATAATCACAAAGTATAATTAACGAAAGATCTAATTTTAAAAGTTATAATTTTAGAATGTATAACAAACTGTTCATATAAAAAGTTCTCCATAAATATTAAAAAGTATATTATTCTAAACATATAATACTCATTTAATCGTATATTCGATATGTATAATAACCTTTAATATAGCAATTAATTTAAATAACATTCTTAAAAACTAATAATCAATTCCTATAAACATGTTTCAAATTGAACACAAAAAATAACCCTTTCAAATAAATTTCTGTAGGTATGTCATATTTAAGCAAGGATGTAAGCATTTTCTAACTTATTACGTGACCTACAGGAGTAGGGCAACTAGTATTTTTGTTGTCTAATAAAAAAAATAACCTCGAAATTTAAGACAATCGCTACGCTGCGCTTCGCGTTTGTCTTAAATTGCTAATCTATCACGTGACCTACAGGAGTAAGGCAGCTAATATTTCTGTTGTCTAATAACAAAAAATAACCTCGCAATTCAAGACAATCGCTACGCCGCGCTTCCCGATTGCCTTTAATTTCTAACCTTTCACGTGACCTACAGGAGTAGGGCAGCTAGTATTTCTGTTGTCTAATAAAAAAACAACCTCGAAATTTAAGACAATCGCGAAGCGCAGTGCAGCGTAGCGATTGTCTTAGGCCCCGCGACCCCTTGAAGTAGGTACGATAGATTACCACTATTACCAGGGCAATGATATAATATCAAATGATGTAATACCAATTATAACTTATATTAAGCAAAAGTTATTTCAATTGATAAGTTGGTTAAAAAAAACTTATTTGAATTGACCTTTATTATAAAAAAATGTATCTGATGATAAATATAATAAATGATTCATATGTAAAATAAATGAATCAAAGAAATATTATATTAAATTATTTTATATTAAGTAACCATTATAATAAACTATTATTATATTAAATAGAATTATGATATTAGTTGTTATATATATTGTTCATTATGTAAAATGAACGTTATTAAATAGAAAATATATCAAACGTAGTTCTATTAAATGTAACGCACCCATATAATTTTACTTGCGGCTTCGCTCGCGTCCATTTTTTGTGGAGCAAATTAGCCTATAACCGTTTTCAGGGTCCCATCTATATATATATATTATCTATATATATATATCTCTATACCAAAATTCATCAAAATCCGTTCAGCGTGAAAGCTTTACAAGCAACAAAAATAAATTGGGAAATGTTGAAACAAAAGTTAATATTTTTTCAACTTTTTCCAATTTTTGTAATTTGTTCGTAACAAAATTAGCGTTTGAATTATATAAAAATATTAAAACACATTTTGCATTCATAATATTTTTATCTTATGGTTATCTTATGTTTATATGTATATACATAAACACATTCAACGCCATCTAAGAGCGTTCACTTTTGCTATTATGCTGGAATGACACTCTACTCATTACAACCAACCGGCAAACCAGCAAAACTCCAACCGAGTTAACCGCATCCCGTACGCAGAACACCATAAATAGTTCCATAACACATTCCGCCAAAGCATAACAGCTTAATCCCCCAAATAAGAGACATTCCAGGCGACGCGTTATGATGTTAATGCCTGCCTCCCAAATTGCCTTGTAACAGCGTTTGCGGGCCATTGTTGCGGCGTAAAGATCATTGTTGGCCGCCACAGCTGCGAAATGGGTTATGCATGCACGCTGTATTCACAACGACATTCTATACGAATTCGTTGATGCTGGGCTGGTAGGGGCTCATTAATAGAACACTACCAACCCATCCCTTCCCTTGGGATGTCATGAAGGGCGACTAACGGATCAAATAGTGCACATAACCCCAACACTGCAACCAGCGCTGCAACGGCTTGCACGTCGTTGCAGCACAAGCTGAGGCTGGGACCTAATTGACCACATGCCACTTTTCAATTCTTTTATCTGTTGTCGCTTTTTATTTATTTTTCTTATTATTCTGTTTTTTACATTATTGTTGTCAATGTGTCCGTGGTCAATAAATGTTTCTTTATCTTTATCAACAGCATAGAGCGGCGATGGGCTCACCACCTGTCACGTTGAGTACATGTGCAGTTATCATTTGGTGAAACAAGGCAGTGGACTGCTTTTAAAGTTCTCAATGCCTGGTCTCTGACTAACTCTAGAATTGCATACCTAGCTAATTTCCTGACGGAACGGTCAATCAGAGTAGTCATCGATGGCTGCTCCTCTGACTCAGTGGCTATTGATGCCGGAGTTTCTCAGGGATCTATTCTCTCTGCGACGCATTTCCTGTTGCACATCAATGACCTGTTGATACCGGAAATTGTTGGGTATGCAGATGACAGTACTGTCGTAGAGAGATACCTTTCGGATGCAAAAGCCAGCGGTGATGACGTGATGTTGATGAGAGAGGCCCTAGTTGAGCGAACGAACTAGACCGTCTGCCAGTGGGGTGACAGTCATCATCAGCCAAAAGACGTCCACTGCTGGACAAAGGCCTCCCCCAAGGATCTCCACCACGACCGGTCCTGTGCTGCTTGCATCCAGCGGCTACCCGCGACCTTCACCAGATCGTCGGACCACCTTGTTGGAGGCCTGCCCACACTGCGTCTTCCGGTGCGCGGTCGCCACTCGAGAATCGTTTTGCCCCAACGGCCATCGGTTCTACGGGCGATGTGCCCTGCCCATTGCCACTTGAGCTTGGCGACTCTTTGGGCTATGTCGGTTACTTTAGTTCTCCTACGATACGTTCCTCTCCTCATTTATGATTCGATCACGTAGAGAAACCTCGAGCATAGCCCTCTCCATTGCTCTTTGCGTGACTTTGAGCCTGCTAATAAGGCCCATAGTGAGCGACCACGTTTCGGTACCGTATGTCATCACTGGCAACACACACTGGTCGAAGACTTTCGTCTTGAGACACTGCGGTATTTTGGACGAGAAGATATTACGTACGAGTAGCTTACCGAACGCTGCCCAGCCGAGTTGGATTCGACGATTGACCTCTTTCTTAAAGTTGGACCTACCTAGTTGGACTGCTTGTCCCAGGTATACATATTCGTCAACAACTTCAAGAGCAGAGTCTCCAACCTTCAGAGGAGTGGGTACGACACGTGAGTTAGACATGATTTTCGTCTTCTCCATGTTCATTTTAAGGCCCACTTGTTGAGAGACTCTTTTGAGATCACCGAGCATTGTGCCGAGTTCCTCCAGGATCTCAGCCATGACTACTATATCGTCGGCAAATCGAAGGTGACTGATGTACACGCCGTTAATATTGATGCCGAGTCCTCTCCAGTCCAGAAGCTTAAACACGTCCTCCAGCGCAGCAGTTAAGAGTTCCGGAGAAATGACATCTCCTTGTCTCACTCCACGCTGCAGCTGGACTGGCTTCGAGCTCCGGTCCTGAAGACGAATTGTCATAGTGGCGTTTTCGTAAAAACACTTCAACACTTCGATGTACCGGTAGTCAATTTGGCACCGCTGGAGAGACTGTAGCACGGCCCATGTTTCGATCGAATCAAAGGCTTTCTCATAGTCCACAAACGGTAAGCAAAAAGGCCGGTTATACTCTTCGGTCTTCTGTATAAATAAAATAAAAATAAAAAAAATAACCTGCCGCAGCGTATGTATGTGGTCTATGGTGCTAAAGCCTTTTCGGAATCCGGCTTGTTCGATTAGCTGGAAGTCATCAAACCTGCGTGCGAGACGATTAGTTATAACTCTAGAGAACAGCTTATAAACGTGACTTAGAAGTGATATGGGTCTGTAGTTCCTTAGTAGGGCCTTGTTGCCCTTCTTAAAGAACAACACAACCACACTTTCATGCCACGCTTCTGGCGTTCTACCTCCGAGTACGACGGAATTAAATAGTCTCTGAAGAGCTGCGAGTACCGGTCTTCCGCCTGCTTTCAGAAGCTCAGCCGTAATTCCGTCAGCACCCGATGCCTTGCTGTTCTTAAGCTGTTTGAGAGCCATACCAATCTCGTACAGGCGGATGTCCGGGATATCTTCGGTGTAGTGTCGGGTTAGCTTAGCTCTAGGGTCTGTAGCTAAGCTTTGTACAGGTGGCCCCGTGGATGTGTATAGCTGTCCATAGAACTTGTCGACCTCTCCCATAACTTCGGACCGGCAGAACTGTCACGTCCACGTGACAGTTCTGCCGTCATCGGTTTTCAGCGTCGTCAGTTGGCTCTGCCCAATACCCAAATCTCTTGCAAACACTTTCGAACCTTTGTTTCGCTCGATAGCCTCTTTAATACGGTCGGTATTAAATCGGCGAGTGTCGCGAGTCAAAGACTTCGAGATCTGCCTATTGAGTCGCCGAAGCTGAGACGAATCGTCCGAAGAACGCAGAACCATCACGCGCCGCTCTTCCATCAGTTTGAGAGTATGGTCCGAGAGCTTTTTAGGTCCTCTTATACGGTGGGTTTGGAGAACTTAGACCCAACCGCATGGACAGTTTTTACAAACCTGTTGTTGTAATCGTCCACATCTACGCAATCCTTAAGGCATTCGAAGCGATTTTTCAGTTCGAGCTGGAAGCTTTCGGGGTTTTGGATTTGGATGGGTGCAGGGCGGAGCGTAGATTTCATCAATCGACGTCTTTCAAGCTTGATATTAATGTTCAATGTGCCTCTTACCAACCGGTGATCACTGCCAGTTTTGAACGCGTTGATCACAGAGACATCATTGAATATTTGCTTTTTCGTCGACATGATAAAGTCAATCTCATTTTTTGTTGCACCATCGGGACTTAGCCAGGTCCATTTGCGGTGTTCAGATTTCCTAAAAAAGGAGTTCATCATGAAGAGTCCCACCTTTTCCAGAAACTCCGCCAGCAGTTGACCCCGGTGGTTCCGAATTCCAACTCCAAATCGTCCCACTTTCAGCTCATCGCCGCTTCGTTTGCCCAGTTTTGCGTTAAAGTCTCCCATGACAACGGTGTAATGAGTTTTGGAGACTTGTATGGCTCTAGAGATGTCCTCATACGTAGCCTCCACCTCATCGTCGGGGTGTGCCGTAGTCGGAGCGTATACCTGTATAACCTTCAACGAATACCATTTGGTTATTCTGAGTATAAGGTACGCTACCCTCGACGACACACTTCCGGTCTTAACAACGTTGTTCATGAGAGAGCTGTGGACGATAAACCCGACACCACCCTGGGACAGTTGTTCGCCCCCCCGGAAATAAAGCAAAATACCAGACTTCAAGATTATCGAGTCCTCCCCCTCTCTTCGGACCTCAGATAATCCTACAATGCCCCACCGTATCTTGCTCAATTCTTCCTCCAGTTCGTAAACCTTCTCGTCGGTTCGCAGTGTACGCGTGTTGTAGGTTGCCAGGGCCAAAGTTCGTTGCTGGCGGTAGCCAGGTCTCTGCCGGAGATTCTTAGCACCCCCTGCCCCGTCGCTGCCTTGGCCGCTACCGTAGCTAGGGCGAGCGGGGCCGCCGGGGACTAGGGGCCGGAGTTTAGTGCTGTCGTTCATGTTGGGGGGAATGTTGCCATAATCGCCACGCTTGGCAGGCGGGTTGGCGATCGCAGTATGACGGTGTTAATCTCAGAGGATGCTGCTGCCCATCCTCTGGGTTGATCCCTCAGTCGCCTTCTACGACTCCCACGGGAAGATAGGGGGTGGTAGTATTCTTTCACCGCTACCGACACGGTTACAATGTGGTGACAGTAACCTGGTCAATTTCAATGCCACCAAAACGCAAGCGTGTTTATTCACCGCTAAAAGGAGTCCCTTTAAGCTGATTCCTACTTTCCGAAGTGTTATTACAGTCTCGCCCATCTGGACATGGAGTTGTCTTCAGACCTCAACTTCGCCACCAGCGTCGAGTCCAAGGCTCAAACTGTAGCCAAAACGCTGGGCGTCCTAAATAAGGTCAAACGATATTTCACGCCGGGACAGCTTTTCACTCTCTATAAAGCTCAAGTCCGATCTTGCATGGAATATTGCAGTCACCTATGGGACGGCTCAGCGAAATACTAACTAGCTGCACTAGACACAATTCAACGCCGAGCTGAGAGGCTAATTGGCGACAAAGAACTGATGAAAAGCAAGTTTCACACCCTAGCTCACCGCAGTAAAGTTGCCTGTCTGTCGGTCTTTTACGGACTGTACTTCGGAGAGTGTGCTCTAGAGCTGCATGACTCATGAGCATATACCGCCATCCCCCTTCTTCCAACGGACATCCAGACGCACTGCGGGCTACCACCCTTTCTTAGTGGATATTCCTAAATGTCGCACAAAGCGCTACTCAACCTGCTGAACTGCGCACAGGAAAGGAGTGGCACTCCCTCCCTGCGTCTGTGTTTCCGAGTACTTATAACCCGTCCACCTTCAAAACAAGAGTGAATAGGCACCTTCTGGGTTAGCTCGCTCCATCGTAGATCCTGTCTTACCCCCCGCCCCCCGCGGTGCAGGCGGCCAGCCGGGAAAGTTCATAGGGGTCACGGTGTACTAGTCGATAAGGAGAACGTTACTACGTGTTTTCGACAAAAAGTTTTTTGTATTCTAACGCTTTCGGCTCCAAAACCAATGAAAAATCTCGGTATATAGTCGTATATATAGTAGTCGTAGAAGTATTACTTATTAGTGTTAGTTTACATCTCTATCTTTAATACCAGACGGCTCCAATACTGGTACGTGTATTAAAAGCTTACTGTAAAGACTACTTCCGTTTATTGACCACATACATTCCCTCTTCGTACGGCGAATAAAAGATAAGAGCCAGAAGTCACTAGCTCCCCCATAAGTACATTCTTAAGTTGTCACAGATGCAAGCCTACGCGCCACTGGTTTCAGTTAAGATAGCAACTCTTCACACTGCAAGTACTAGACAGTTGACCACACAGGGTTGGAAACTTAGGTAAAAGTTTTGGTATTTAGAAACAAACTTTTTAATTCTTAGAAAATACAAGAAGTTGAACAGATGCCTTTTTATTATTTGATCATGTTTTTACTTATTTCTATTTTTAATATTAGGTGTTATAGCAGTTTACTTTTGTTTTTTCTTGTAAATACATAGATCTGTAAGTTTGATTGGAAGTTATCAATCCAAATGGGTCAGTAGGGAGAAATCAAAAACTATAAGAGAAATGCAAATCTGTTCTTAGGAACTTTAATGAAAAGGGCATTTTCCTTAATTTTTTTAACTCCCATTCATAACCGGCAGTCGACCCCGGTTAATATCTTTGTAAACAATGTTTTAAAAGTCTGCAAGTATATTTGTTGTTATTGTTGATGGTGTCACATGAAACACATTTTTAATAGAATGTTATTTTAATAATTGAAAGAAATACCCAAAACTAATATACCCTATTATTTACAAAATGGCAGGCATTTTTCCGGAAGCAAAGATTAATTCTCTTGGGTAACGAATACAATAATAATATTCCGTTTCGTATTTTTTTATTTTTGTTTCGTACGTTAAATCTACTACAGTGGCGTAATTTGAATTTAAAAATAAATAATCTTTAACACAACCCCGTGCGAAATAATCGAGTGACGTGATATCGTTCGATGTCGCGGGCCGTTTGATGGGGCCGTCTGTACTAATCCAGTTATGTTATGGCTTCTGACAATTCGACTTTATGTGCCTACACAGGATTCCTTAAGAAAAAATGCTCACAGGATCAACGAATACGACATGCGATTACTTACTATATACTCAGCTGCACGGAAAGTGACCCTAACCCATTTAGGCGCATAATTAATTTGAAATTAAAATGCATAAAATTTTTGTTTGAATTAATAACATTGTTATTTTTTCATACTTTTAAGATAAAAAAATAACAGAAAAATGTGATTTTAATTATTTTTAATCAATTTACAAATAAGGGCAATTTTCGCTACAAACAATGTTTAATTTCAAACTTAAGCCCTAAAAAAATCAAACGTTACATTTCAAATTAATAACGAGTATTACTACCCCTAGCCCTGATGACCGCCTGCATGGAATCAGGCATGCTTTGGATGATGTTTTTTTATATCTACTTGAAGAATTTCTTCCCAGGCGGCCACCAGCGCGGTTTTCAAATTATGGAGCATTTGTGGAGGGTTAGGATTACTTTTAAATTTTTATCATATTCCAAACATGTTCTACAGGGTTCATGTCTGGGCTTCTTGATGGCCACTGATTTTTTTTTAAATTCCGACATCTAAAAGATAATCGTTTACGCAACGAGCTGTGTGAGGTCGAGCATTATCCTGCATTAGAAAAAATTTTTCATGACCAATGACAAACAAACAACTGACAAACCCTACGTATGGCAAAACATGTTCTTGAAGGATGTCTTCGATGTACTTAATCGCACTAAATTTAGACGACCCTCCACCACCACTAACTCTGTACGTGTCTCGGAACTGATCCTGCCACAAACTTTAACCACAGTATAAATATCAGCTAAAGGAGTACGGAAACTAGGCTTTTTTGTTGTTTTATGTACCTACGCGCCAATTGAGCGTTAGGGTTGTCCTCTTATTTCTGTAAAATTGAAAAAGTTTTTGTTTAGTTAGCGCTGTTTATCAGCTAGTTAGCGCCTTTTTTGAGATAACTAGCAAAGCATTAGGGTTGTCACTTTTAATTTTTATAACGCCTTTTTTGAGATAACTAGCAAAGCATTAGGGTTGTCACTTTTAATTTTTATAAAATTAAAAGGTAGGCATTCTTTTCTTATTTATCAAAACGTTTATTTGGGTTCTATAATGATCAAATAATCGAATAAATTGACTAGTTTACAAACAAAACAGTGTAATTAAAAATCTTCAACATTTTAAGAAGTCTTAATTTTTCGTTAGTTATTATAAATTACTCACTGAAAAATACTTTCGCCTGCTACGACACGTTCGAAAAGCTTTATTATTAAATTTTATATACTTAGTGTAAAAACTTCTCATTCTAATAATAGCTTTTTAAATAAATTATCGGAACACATGGACACAGCACTATAAAATTGATTATGTCTACTTCTTTGTAAATTAATACAGCTACTTATTTAATTAATTATACAGCCGAGTTCAAGCAGCCGTAAACTACGCAATACACTCGCGGCATTTTTAAAAATCGCGCGGACAGCGCACGCAATTCAATAGTATCCACTGTGACTGACCACTCGTCTCGACGCGGCACGCGTTACTTAGAGCACTGCGATGTCCGCTTGACGGCCTTGTAAAAACGTACGTCTGTGAGCGTGCGTCGTTTCGTGCGTTTGTACGTAGCTTCCTTACTGCTTTAGCTTATATTTATACTGTGCCTAAGCGGACATCGCAGTGCTTTCAGTGGTGCGTGCTGTGTCGAGACGAGTGGTCACTGTTGTGTATATTGTATTGCGAGCGCTGTCCGCGCTGAGGTTCTCTCTCTTGTCATCATGGCCGTCCGCCAGCCGCCGTCGTTGTAATTGTGTGTATGTGTAATCGATTTATAGTAACTTTTCTATGATTATAAGCTAATAAAGTCGTGTCTGATTAGATCTGGGATTCTTTATTTATTATACAATATACCTCAGGCGGGAACAGAACCCGCGTCCTCTGCGTGCCGGGCGGCTGCGTTGACCACTCCGCCCCCCCGGTATTGGTTCGACCTGACAAATTTTCATCGCTTTTGACTTTTATTATTTTATAGCGTTTTTAGGTCAATGTAGCCGCCCGGATTGCATAAGATTCGGGGTCGATTCCCGACTGAGGAAGACATTTTTTTTCAACGTTTCAGTATCTTATTGACTTATACGTCAAATGTATATAATTATGTCAAAGTCACTATTCCGCTACGATTTAGTATGGGATTGTGTATAGCTAGTTTTTTATTTGATCGAAGACTTCTCAGTAAATAAATACTCGTAGATTGGAAACCCCGCCCGCACCCCCAACAGCAATGTAGTTATTAACTTCTGTATGAGCATGAAATAAAAGCAAACACGTCTCGCGTCGCTTGCAAGAGTTGCGAGAGTGTCCGCTCGCGGGTGTCAGATGTAGCGAGGAGTGTCCCGCCGCTCGCGACAGTACGTGTCGGCTGTAGGGTTGGCAACCTGTCGATAATATATTTATTTTTTATTTAGCCTTTAATATATTTAATATATATTTGTGTTCCACTGCTGGGCAAAGCCTTCTCCTTTACATGAAAAATAAATATGTTTTTATTTATTTAATCTCCTTAATTTTGAAGTCGGCCAAAAAACAAGTAGGTCTTATAAAGGAAGAGTTTTAGCATGATTTAAAAAAAATACTAGTAACCAGTAATTGGTGACGGGCGTCTTGCTAGGTAAGTAAGTGTCACAATTACTCTGGATTTTGTCTGGTGTTAGGAGCCTACCCAATATCCGCGGTGCCTACTCAATATCCGTATGGTGCCCGACCATGGTCGAGCACCATCTAGACCCTCTTAACTTTTCTTTCGCCAAGCAACACTGTTTTGCATTGCTATGTCTAAGTTAAAATGGTTCCCGATCATAAAAAATACAGAAAATTACATCATCGAATTATTCAATCATGATTTAATTTAACATATAAAAGTGGTTCAACTCTTAACTTGTCCTACGAATCAAATGTGACACATGACAATTGATATTTAAATATTATTATTTTTGACTCAGCATAATTTTTCTAATTACAATAAGATTGCTGAAATTATACTTTAGTCAGCAGCAACCCTACCTACGTCGGGGTCCTTTTAAAATTGCAACAGACGCGTTACCAATGCGGGTAAAGCCGTTTCCACAGCTGTCTCGTGTGCACTCTGCCTTTAGGTGGCTGTCACGTGGTAAATATTGTTTTTTGTGACGTCACTACTCGGTTGCGTCTTTTGTAAAAGTGTGTACTTGTTGCCAGTTATGGCTTGGAGGATATATTTTTAATTTGTTTTGGTAGACATAAAGTCTGCCTAAAGAGAGATAGTGGAGTAATTGAAAATAAGTAACATGAAAATAAAAACTTAAATAAAAATGTTTATGTCGAAAAAGGTCACGATAAGATCCTGACACACATCCTTTGATTCATTTATTTTATAAGGTCAAAAATGTTATAATTGATTGGTCATTTCGGTTATTGGATATTAATATTATTTCACATGTTAGTTAATACGAGTAAATAATTCAAGTTCAACCCTCATAAATATACTATAGTACATAGTAATGTACTTTATGTACTGTATTGTACATATAAAAACGCGAAGGCCCAATACCCTACTAGTAATTGGTAGGAAGTGAAAACAAAATCTTCACACTGGAGCACTAGGCGCAGCAAGGTAAATCCCAGTTAAACCTTTTTAATATTAGACGACGTCGCTTCAGCCACTTAGGTAAAAAGCGTATTATTTTATTCAGCAAGTTACAACTGTCTTGGGTCACGGAGCCTCTATTTCGGTTGGCAGCCTTAGAAGACGGTTGAATTAGTAATTGGGTTTTTTTAGTTCATAATAATAATTCGGTAAAATCAGGGGTCCTGCCGTTTTACCCAAAATTACGTTAGAAATTTTCACTTTACAACCAACAATTGTCAATAACATGATTTGTCATTTCATCACTATACCTACTTACAACGAAAAGTTTATAAACAATTCGTTATTGTAAAATTACCTGACAATCTTTCATTTAACTTATAACTTATAACTTACTAACTTTCATTAAAACTGTTTTAACGGGACTAAACACGATTAATTTTGTAAATAAGTACATATCTACTTACTGCTTGACGTTTCGGCCGCGATGCTGCGGCCGTGGTCACAAGCGAACTGGCGGTGCGCGGCGTCGTCGGCTCGGGCGGGTATTTGTTTCTTCATCCACCCTCACACGTTCACTTAAATTGTTCGCTTGTAACCCCGGCCGCAGCATCGCGGCCGAAACGTCAAGCAGTAAGTAGATATGTACTTACTTACAAAATTAATCGTGTTTAGTCCCGTTAAAACAGTTTAAATGCAATGCAACGCAATAGTTTAAAGTGTTATCTTACTAACTTTCATTTTATTTCGTATTATTTGACAAACATGCAGCCTCCGAGCACCCCCCTTTCATCAGCACCCTCTGGCATGCACATGTGTTCAATAAAGGAATGAAAGCTAGCCGAACTATACAAATGCAACAAAATAAAACATAGGTGTGCTTTATGCATGTGAATTTGCGAAAAGAATCGAAATGTTAAATGAAAATGTATAATATACAAGGGTCTTGTCAAATTCAGTATTTATTTTGTTTGGACGAATTAAAATATAACTTTAGTATAAATGTTGTTGATAATATTTTACCAAATTAACCTAATCGAACTATTATTACATAAATCCAATCTTAGTCTCGGAAAGCGCTCTTTGGTGGTCTGTTCTCGGCTTTGTTTTAAGCTTATAAAAAATATATAAAACACTTAAATAACTAGTCTTGTCGCCATACAAACATTTATGCCCGTAATTTACCATTACCGAGCCTACCCTACAATTAATATTTATAATTATTCCATTATAATAGTCTCAATTTAGTTCTTAGGATTATGATATTTTCGGTTGTCCTAATTTATTACTAGAAAAATCAAAGCATTATTGAATTCTGAGCACATTCTGAATTGACTTGCGTAGTGACGTATTTGCGAACGCATCTGTCATGAACATGAGTGAGTGCGCTGCCGCAAAATAAATCGTGTCCAAAAGGAATCACATTAAAAATCTGTAAAAGTTCATTGATCTTTCCGGTTACAGCAATAAAAAGATAAATATTTTTTGTATTTTAATTTAGAATCGTTTGCTAGCTTGATAATGGAGACCTTTTCACTAATTTGTAAGCTTTTAACATAACCTTAAAGGAATGGTGTTAAGATTTTTTTGTGATAAATGTACATTCGGTGGTCCTCTTTCCGGTGGTCACAATTATATATATATAATACATACGAGAATATATACTCCTTTAATATAGGTTTGTCGATCTCAAATTTATGTAATTTAATTTGCTCATGGTTCTAACGAATTTAAATATACATTGATTTTCCTGAATTTCAGACTTTAATTTAAATTTCACTTTTTGTGTCTCGTTTTTGACAATTACCCACAATCAAATATAATACAAAACATTTGTAAATATATACATACCTACCTACATACTCTCGAAAAACATAACACTCCTTCTGGCGCAGTCGGGTAAAGAGAAAGATTTTTCAAATGCATGTTTGTCAAGTGATTGCTTATAAAATTAAAAATTAGCGAGATGTGTTGTTATTGAAATGAATAGTACAAATGAAACCTTGGTTGTAAAGTAAAAAATGGCAACATTGTTTTGGTGATTACTTAGTGATTAGTGATCCGTAGAGTCGTAATGCCTGGTGAAATTAGCAGTGAAAACTGCTAATAGAGAAGCTTTTTGTTCTTAATTTTTTATTTATTTTACTATGTTAACATTCTAATTGAATTATTCAACAGAGTAAGAAAAGTCTCGGCAGTTGTTGTTGTATTGTTGGAAGATGGTAAACTTAAACTATAACTTATAAGTGCCTTACAAATAAACAAAGATTAAGCTACGAATAGTTATTCCGTGTTTTGTTCCTTTCATGCAAACGTATTTTTAAATTAAAGTAAAAAAGACAAAACACGGAATAAGTATTTCGACTTTATTCTCTGTTTTGTAAGGCACTAACTGTGTGGTCTATGCAGACACGAGCAAAAATATGTAAACAATTGTAACTCTTAATACAATGGAATAAGAGTCAAAGTGTATACATATTGGTACTCGTGATTGTACTCGACGATTCCAACTCGACTCAAACGCCTTGGAGAATCTAGCGAGGACCGTGAAGCCTAGAAAACCCCCGAAGATTGCCCAGTACGTATTGAAGATCTACATGTTTCTGGCAGCCCTTAAAATAAATAAATAAAACCGGTTCACCATAAAAAAAATTAAAAGAACTAGTTACCTCCCACCCGTACCAAATCGGGGGCACAGCGTGTAAAATACATTTAAACTGCTTAGGAACGAATTAAACTAATTGCTAAAAAGAATTAAGCGCCGTCATTCCTTTCGGGTGCATTAACAAACTATTCAGGTCGCGTTCACTACAGAGTCGCCTGAATTTTTCAGTGTCCCGAAGTGTCCCGGAGTGTACCGGAGTGGGGGGAGGGGGAAAGGGGTCCTTCAGTATCTGTTTGTCGGTGACTGCATTTCGCTCTTTTTCTCTAAGTTTGGGCGCAGAAAATGTACGATATAAGAGTGGTTATTTATTTAATGGTGTGGTTTGGAATACTGCTGTGATACGTTTGTATGTCGCATGTGCAGATCGTATTACTGCATAGTAGAACTATGGTAAATTATACACTGCACACTTACTTGTGACGACCTCCGCGTGGTTAGCACGCCTGTTTTGGCGTCGCGCCATCCCTGAGGTCCCCGGTCCGATTTCCAGTCGGGTCAATTCAGAAATAACTGTTTTTCTGCTGTAGTTTTTATTTTTATGCCCAGTTAGTTACATCATTAGATCGAACATGGAATAAAGAAATGTGAAACAAAGCTGATTGGCGCAAATAGGTTACGCGCCATCACAGATAATTAAGTATGGGCACCATTCAGACATATATTGTATTCTGGGCAGAATTCTAATAACAGACAAATATTGTTAATGCTCTTAATTGGAGCGACATAGTTAACAGACCAAGTACAGTCCGACGCGAGTGTAGTTAATAATAATAGCAAAACAAACGTTTTGGTGGAACTAACTCGTGGCGCCATTTTATGATGCTTTTATAGGGTTGCCACTTCCTATAACCGTTATTGCTGTATTAGCTCGTAATAAATTCGCCGGAAATGTCAAATGAGTACCAACAAT
This sequence comes from Scoparia ambigualis, assembly GCA_963921215.1. Classification (NCBI taxonomy): domain Eukaryota; kingdom Metazoa; phylum Arthropoda; class Insecta; order Lepidoptera; family Crambidae; genus Scoparia; species Scoparia ambigualis. Next base: position 875,905 of record OY992528.1, read on the forward strand.
TAAGAGTTAAGACCACAGTTAATAGTAATTGTCCCCTTCTGCAGTTATGCTCATAAGTTTTTGTTTTCTTATCCTTTCGGCATGGTATTATGGTAATTCCATATCTTTGAAAGAGGAATTAATCTGAATAAATAAAACAATGAACAGCAGTTAGAAATGAGTTCCCTAAGTAGTTTTAAGTGGTGTGACTTTGAAAGATCGAATAAGGAATAGTGTGTTATGAGAGAAGTGTGGAATGAATAAAGACGTAAAAATGTACAAAACATTGAGAAAGGCATTCCAAGATGGTTTGGTTATGTAGAGAGAATGGATGAAAAATAATTACAAAAAAGGTGCATAGGACGAGAGTGAATGTAATAGTTGGAAGGGGAAAACCTCGGCGAACGTACTTAGATCAAATCGATGACGTTCTCGTTAAAGGCGAGAGTCAAGAGTACCCTAAGCGAGTCGAGCATGTATGAAAATCGTTACGAGGGTGAGAATACTACCACTCCATCTCTTGTGTCGTAAAAGGCGACAAACGGACTAAAGACTGCACATAGGTACTTCTAACAGCATACAGCGGCGAAGGGCACCTGTCACGCTAAGCACATGACGTGCAGTCGCTATTTGGCAAATATATATAATCACGACTATTATCCCCGAAGGGTTAGTCAGAGAATAGGCAATGAAGACAGCAAAAGCAGTCCTCTGCCATTGTCCACTTTTCACCACATATTGACTGCACATGTGCTTAGCGTGACAGGTGGTGAGCATATCGCCGATCTATGCTCTATGATGTCCTGTAGTTAGTCGCCTGTTACGACACCCAAGGGAAGAGATAGAGTGGTAGTATTCTTTCACCGCCACGCGACGCGGTTATAACTGCTTTAAAAATGATTCTAATTATTATGTAATTGTACTGTGTACCTTTTACATAAATAATTAAGGAGGGTAAAGATTGACCTATTTTGCTTGCGACGGACTGAGATTTCAACACGCCTATGAAACCATTGTATTCAGCTAATTAAAACCAAACGGGAGTGGCAAACAAAGTGGCTAATCGGCAGCCCTATTCGGAACTAATTAAGCGGCAACCTTCCGTCCGGCAATCGTTTCTAATTAAATAGCCCAAAACACCTGGAATAACACGCCGGCTAATTGCCACATGGTTCCAACGGTACAAGGTCCACTTTTATCGTCCAACCTTGTCGCGGCAAACGACTTTGAGGCCGCTCGCGCGCCGTTTAGGCCCGTTCCGCGATTAAGGGGTGAAATTAACAGGCCAATTAATAGACATCCGAGGGTTGATTCCCGGTTGGCTGTAAACAACGGCTGGTTTAGTGCGGCGCCTATGGTAGGCTACAGCTCAATGGGCATTGCTTGTTTTTGTGGAGCTGCGGTGTGTTCAGGTAATATCATTTTATTGAGGACGTAATGGTGCTGGCGCTTGTTTAAAGAGATTTGTGTAACTGAGGGTATCTTTTAGGAGTGTAGGTATAGGTTATGTGATAAAGATGTCTCTAAAGATATTAATAAAATGAAATCGCCGTACTCTAAGTGGTGTCCTGTTCTGTATCATATATCTCATTGGTTTTTATGTAACAACTAAAAGTTTCTACATGAAAACGAAATAATTACGCATAGGTACATTATGAACCATCATAACTCTATAAGTACTACCAAGTACTTATATGCACAACTATAATACACATCTTTTTTTATTTTTATTCGGCAACGGGTAAGCGCTTGGCCTTCATCTCACCTGCTGGTAAGTAACGATAAGGCCGAAGGTGGAAGCGCGCTTCACCCGGAATCCTCAACCACTGAGGAACTGGCTATCTTATCTCAAACTGTCGGAACACAACATTGCTATAAACATCGTTGTTATGGCGACAGACTTAGATAAGATGGTGGTAGCTAGCCAGGCGGACTTAACAGCCCTACCACCAACCAAACCGAGCATACAAAGATGTACCCCTCACTGGGAATCGAACCCGGGACCTCTGGGTCTGAAACCGGTGGTTTAGCCACTAGACCACAGAGGCGTTGTTGCTTTTTGTTTTTATAGTGAATTAACTAATAACACCATTTTAATTTTAATTCTCCTTTAAACTCGATACTCTACAATATTCGGTTTAATCACTACACCACACCAATAACTCCACCCGCCATTTTGTTTATTTCTCGAAGACTCGTGACGAAATTGCACGGCTTTGTCGCGCGGCGCCGCCCGCCCGGCACTGCGCACCGAAAGGCTATTTTGTAGCTAAACGCTGGAGTGGAGTTGTAGTGGCCGCGGACGTCCGAATTGCATTTAGACTGTTTTGCTACGCCGCGGCGCTTTGTCCGGTGACCCAGTATTGGTAAAGTCGCTTAACTTGTGGGAGCGTAAGCCCAACATGTCTTTAGAAACCAGTGTAGAAAGAGAAATGTGGAAGGAACTAGCAATAGCACGCGGTCAAATAAGATTTTTTTTGTGAAACTTATACGTTTTTAATTAGGTAGTACCTACTAATGATCATCTCTAATTTGAAAAAATGATACGTTTAAAGGATATAATAACAAAAAAATCACAGATTTCATACTTCCCTAAAATTACACAACTACATTACTTACAAGTCGAATTATAATAACATATGAATGTATAAGACTGCACAACACAGAGAATAGGTAACATTTTATTTTATTTTACAACCTAAGTGAAATTCATTGGATTTTCGAAATTCCAACTTAAATGCACTTCTCGCCTGCATCTGCATCTTTAAACACCATTACCATGACGATCGGTCAATAATCATAGAAGCTACATCACTTTTATATACGGAAATACCCGTATTTCTACAATTCCAAATCTGAAGGGACCACATACAGGTGACAATTATTATCCGATTTTCAAAATTTCTTCGCCATTTTGTATATATAAACTAATACCTACTCTAGAACCCTTTTTAAAATATTTCTTAAGTTTTTTTTTCGAAATCTTTACAATTTAGTAAACAAACACACGTCCCCCAAAAAACCCAAATTTTTCAAAGTTCCAAAAAAAGTTATCGGCCTATTTTCAAAATTCAAACGCTCACACGTGTTTCAATAAATTGCTCAACTCTTGGTACTATTTTCATCTAGATCCTCCCAAAATCCTTGGAGCTATGGCCAAAATACGTCTTAGGCGATTTGCATCGGATAACCATTTTCAATGGTAAAAATAACACAAGTAAATGCCTAAGGCATTAAGTCCGCCTTCATACAAATGTGCATAAAGTGTTAAATAAAATAAACAACAACATTACATCAAATGCTTTAAATGCTTGCATTTGAGAGCATTTTTCAATTTGTTTTTGACGCTGTAAAAGATAGAGAGTAAAGAAATGCCCTTTTGGCATGTTTTTCTCAGTCCATGCTCTCTCGCCCTAGAATAGACTTACGAACCGATGGCATAGCGACATTCATATGTGGCCAATTAATTAATGTAGCCTATACTGAATAAATTATATTAAATAGAAATTAATTAATTGCTACAACTTCCCGCGGAAAAAAGTCCAAAATACTCTACTTACCAATAAAGCAGACTGATATTTTGTTCATTTCTTGAAGACGAAATTGCATACTTTTCGGTCATTGGCGGCGGCATGGCGCTGGCCTCAAAATAGCATTTCGTATCCAAACGTTATGGTGCAGAGTGACTGCAGACATCTAAAATGCACTTAGACAGTTTATAGATCTAAAAGCCGACAAATTTATTTCAGAATAAAATTACTCCGATAAATTAGGTCCCACATTTTAGGAATAAAGAATCCTAAATTGCCACTGCGACTGTGTACCTACGGCAGGCGGTGGCTCCAAAAGCTATTTCGTAGCTGGCCGTTTCGTACTTGTGCCTATCAGCTTTTTAAAAATATATCTAAGAAACTGGTGGAAACCACCCGAGACCCCAAAGCCAGCAGCAATTTGGGTCAACGCCTTAACTTATGAAGCAATGCCGCTAGCCGCTGCTTGGTAATTTACCTGATGGGGGTGATGTAGTGCAAATCTTTTATTTTCAATTATTTAGATTTTTTTTTATTACCTCTTATAAATTTATTTTAAATTATTGTATTATGTGTTTAAGCAAGTATGTTTTTAAAAATAAAAGTAGGTTGTTTTATAACCCAAACAATACCATCCTTTCGCAAAAACTTAACGATAAACAAAAAAAAAACGTAATTGTACGACTCCGTCCGACTATGTACGGCTGACTACGGCGCTGCCTCCAAATGCCATTTCGTTGCTAAACGCCGCCGGAGTGGAGGCCGCCCAATGCATTTAGACGGTTTTTCCAGCTGCGACAGGCTTTGTGCCGTCGACTCGCCGGCCGCGATACTCAATTGTTTCGCCGATTCGATTGCCCGACAGAAACAATTCCGTTACACAAGCTATCTGTGCTCTGTGCGCGATGTGAAAGCCTTTTAATTTGACAATGAGAGCCATTGTTGTCGCGTCGCTGTGTCGTTTGTTTTGTGCCGCTGTTAAGCTTTTGAGAAATCCCTGTTATGTCACTTTTGTTTCTTAGTAGAATGGAGTATCTTCTTTATGTTATTGATTGCTTAACTTATATACATTTGAGGGCCTTCAGGTATGGACAAGAGCACTTGGGGTTTAATGCGGTTTTGTGGGTTCTTTAGTTTGACTTACATATAAGTAAGTAAGTCAAACTAAATATCACTTCATATTAGGTAGGTACTTAAATGGAGTGAATGTAAAAATGTACCTTGTAATTAGAAATGCGTGTGTTACCTCAAAGTTTAGAAAAATGTCATTTGATCAAATTTTGCTTATTCCGCCTATAGTTCTAAAACCATAACTTATCATGAATAAGAAGTTTCTTTTTGTTTGAAGGTCTCAAGAAAAGTGGGCTTTGTATACACAAAAAGTGACTAAACGATAAAAACTAACTAATGAACAGTATATCGTCAATAACAGGAAAGGGTCTCTCGGGCACTTGTTTGGGAACTTCGAGGAGTGAACTTGGAAAGTTCCTTTGGGACTCGCCTGTCGATAAGGCGGAGTCGAGTGCGATATTATGATTCTGGTGTTAGCGCAAAATAAAGTTAAGACAATAATTACCTATTTGCTTATCACTGTTTAAGTATTGACATACAAAACTAAGCAACGAGGACCGCAAAAGCAGTGTTATGCGGCATAACCTATGCCATAACCTATGCCATAATCTACGTCTTACCAAATAACGTATGCATTATGTATATTTAGGTGGTGAGCTTATCGCCACTTTACGCTGTTGGGCGTATGAGTCTTCAGTCCGTTTGTCTGTTGGGCGTATGAGTCTTCAGTCCGTTTGTCTGTCGGGCGTATGAGTCTTCAGTCCGTTTGTCTGTTGGGCGTATGAGTCTTCAGTCCGTTTGTCTGTTGGGCGTATGAGTCTTCAGTCCGTTTGTCTGTTGGGCGTATGAGTCTTCAGTCCGTTTGTCTGTTGGGCGTATGAGTCTTCAGTCCGTTTGTCTGTTGGGCGTATGAGTCTTCAGTCCGTTTGTCTGTTGGGCGTATGAGTCTTCAGTCCGTTTGTCGCTTTTTACGGCACACTAGTTTTATAGGAAAAAAGTAATTAAGAAAGCTAGAGGTCTGTTGACGAAGTAGACAAGTTCGATGATGTTAATATTAGAAATCGTGAAAGCTAAACAACTCTACGTGTGTATGTGTATGTTTAACTGTATGAATTTAGAACAAATTGTTACGAGTATCTCTAGCTCTTTAAATCTTGTCGCACGCGCCATTAAGGCCTTCACACACGGCAGCTATAATGTAAAGATGTATATTATAGCACGATACATTTCACTACATATTTCCGTATAAATCGCCAGGACACCACACATGACAGCTATAATGTATATTATAGCTGTCGTGTTATATCCCGAGATGTAATGTACATTAATAAACATTGTAGCTGCCGTATGTGAAGGCCTTAACTTTAGGATCTTATAAGAGTTCAATCAATAAAATACGTGACTTAGTTCAGAAAATTTAGCGCTATAGCTAATTTGGTCTTGGCATCATTTTTCAATGTGACAGATTTGTATACAAAAAAAATAACCCTTGCCGAGTTGTGTAACTATGTAATCAGTTGTCCCGACCGCGCCGGTACATTTTCTGAAAAGATATTTTCTGATAATATTACATACATAGATAATATAATCCCCAAAGGGTTAGTCAGAGACTAGGCAATGGGGGCAGCAAGCAGTCCTCTGCCATAGTCCACGGCACACCAAATTACGAGTTTGACTGCACATGTGCTCAGCGTGACAGGCGCTGAGCCCATCGCTGTTTACGCTGTTGGATGTATTTGAGTATTTAGTCCGTTTGTCGCCTTTTACGACAACCAAAAGAAGAGAGGGTTGTAATATTCTTTTAATCAACCCCCGCACTTTATATTGGGGAAACGAAGCGAATATCTATATCTATTACTGTATAGTAACTGAGAAACCTAATTCCCGATGCGTGCAATATTTATTTAGCAGCAGCGCTCCGACAATTTTAAAGTTGCCGTCCAATATTTGAACGAAGTAATAATAGACTTCTTTGAAAAGTCAAACTTTTCGCTGTTATAGTCTAGTTTAATTAGTCGAGTTAAGCAAATACTTGACTTTTCAGTTTTTTTACATTATAAAAGGCCTTCTATCGTAATTTCGTTTAACTCAGGCTGCATTTGTGTTCTGTGATTAAACAATCGGTCGCGAACCCGGGTTCTCTGCTGGAAATCGAACCCCTTTGGTTCATGGCAATGGTAAGGCTCGCTTATGCCTGGTTTTCAATACATACACGAATTTTGTCCCAAATGGTTATTTGACGCGAACAAAATCACGGGCAAACCACCCAGAAAACGTTAAAAACTTCGTATAAATTGTAGAGAAAAGCTTTTAGCTCTTGACTTTTTTGCCTCTTTCAATCTCGAAGAAATCAAGTGAAGCTTATTGTTATTATCATTATTATTATCATTATTTTCATCGCCGTATGTTTCCAGAGAGTCTGCGGCTTATTTATAATTAGCGTAAGTCTGTTATTCAGAAGCAACATTTAAAGAACCTACGTAAATTGGCTTCTTCAGTATTTACATGTAGAAATTATTGTTTTCCATCACTTTTTGTGATCCCCATATATATTTATAATTATGTGTAACAATACAGTCGTAAAACTTTTATTACTTTGCAAACGTAACTATCACCTTCTGCGATTTCCATAATATATTTTAGATAATCCCTAAATCGTATAGTTAAGACCATACGATAGTTTACTTTTAATGTGTACTTTCTATTTAAAATACAGTTTTAATACCAAATCACTGTTGGTTTGTATAGGCTTTCCCTGATCTCTTCATAATTTACCCGACGCCTGTACTCGACCGTTAACTACTTATTGTACGGTGAATATCTATATCGGCATTTGGAAAGCGTGCTGATTAAACCAATACTCATTTATTGTAGCAATGACTTGATTTCTTGATGGAACCCTTTGCCCTGCAATGGGCGGTATACCAGGTGTACTTTCCTATAAACCATTCTACGGTAACAGACGATTTCCTTTATAAAGTCGACTTGTCTCGAACCTATGACCTTTCGTTGTACATTTAAGCGCCCACTTAAATCGGCTATTTTCATCGTTTCTCTGCTTCTACAACTTTATTTAGAAATAAAACGAAAACGTGTTTTTACTTCTGGTGTTCTTATTACCACTTGGGTCTAGTCTGCAGATAGAGATAAGATAGCCAGTGTCTCATCCGATAAAACTACGCTTCTTTTGACTTATCATTAATAGCTATCAAGTGCGATAAGGACCACGCACTTCTCCGTTGTTAAACTAATGATGAAACAATCCTTAATAAATATATTTTTTTGTTTCAGGTAAGAACACACCAACCACTCTTCGTTGAAGTTTAATGGAGACCAAGACACCAGTTCAATATCACAGCGGAAATTTCATGACGAAGCCATGTTTACGTCTATATCCTCCCTGTTATTATTGAACGTGGATTAAAGTTCAAACTTTTTTTTCATCATTTTTATGGAATGTTTGTCTCTTGACATGTCAATCCTATTGAAACTACACTATAAAATTAAATCTATTAAAATTCATTCATTCTATTCTACAAGCGTGATGTCTAAGCTCTCTTCAGTAACTTTAATCCACTTATATAATATCAATGACAGGGTAAACGTTTCTTTCTATCCGACCAACCTAACAGCTGAAGAACTACAAGGAATATGAATACGCGTTTAGCTCAAGAAAAATACGGCGTATTACTGAAAGCTGCTTAACTTGCGAATTGTTCCGGGACAAAGGACGCGTATCGGTCTGCTGGCACAGTGCACGCAGGACCAGTGTCGCTACTTTTGAAATGGACAGACGGTAGTTTAAGTACAAGCAAAAATCACTTATTACTTAAATAAATATTTCTATGGTTTTCTACTCTCACTCACAACCATTATCTTGTTTTTTTTTAAACTGGTTAAAACTTAATGTTTTATTAGATAACGGATAAATATACATATACACCCAGACCCGAACCCAATTGAGGTAAACAGCTTTTTTTTCAAAATGGAATGATCGGGAATTGATCCCTCAGAGATGGGACCGTCAGAGATGTCAAAACTAGATCCGGTATGCAAACCACTCGACCACTCTGGCTGTGCTTTCTGTATGAATCGTGAAAAAGAATTTTCAAGATTTATACAAACATTTATAAAATAATAAGAAACAAAGACTGGTATGTACGTCGATCAGGTTCTTAGAAGACGTAGTTTAAACGCAATTATTTTGCAACATTGCAATGCCTAAATATAGAAATAAATTGGCAACGACATGTGATAACAACCCTAAGTCCGTGACGAAGAAACATAAAGTCGTTGTATTAGAAGCTAAATTACAAATGTTTTTAAAAATATTTCTGGTTAAACACTGCAAAGTAATCCTACTGGTGCCAAATTCATCCCGCGTCGTACTTTTAACGAACAAATAATGGAGTTCTGGGGAAGCTCTTTAAATTATGCATGCATTATACGTTTGCGTCTGGAGAAGTTCTCTGTAGTTGTCTCGTGTAGCTGTAACTCGTGATTTTCGGAATGTAGGTTCATGCCCACGTGGTCGCATAAATTGTGACAGCCACATTATTTATGTCAAAAATGTACACGGGAATAATATTAAGCTTGTTGGCAACACTAAAAATGTCATTTTTGTGTCAAATTATCTTTCTTTGTTTTGCCGCCAGCTAAGGTGGTTGCTTCTATAGAATTATAAAGTGAAGCGGTATGCTTCCTTTAGAAAGAAAATTATAATTTGGTTGCTGTCACTCGATATCCAGAGGTTCTTGGTGTAATTCTTAGGCTCCTAAGGTTCACATAGCCCGAGTTTGTGATGACCAACTAGCTTTTGGCAAGCGTGGGTGATAAAGCAAGTGCATGAAAGGTTTCAACGATGGAGGCCTTTGTCCAGTAGTGAAACAGTAAGTAGGTTGTGCTTCTCTATTTTGTATCTATAAATACATACTGAAACATACTAATCCCAGGCAAAGTGGGCGGATATTGCGGAATTTCGCCGCAGGACATGGCAACTTGAAAGTATTGTATACTAGCGGCCACTCGCGGTTTCACCCGCGTGGTTCCCGTTCCCCTGGTAATATCGGGATAAAAAGTATCCTATGTTTTATTCCAGGGTATAAACTATCTGTGTGCCGAATTTCATCCAAATCCATTTAGTAGTTTTTACGTTAAAGAGTAACAAACATCCATCCATACTTACAAACTTTCGCGTTTATAATATTAGTAGAAAGTAGGATTATATTTGTAAACTTCTACAGCATAGTGTTTATGTTCATTAGTTTAACTGTACCAAACGATAATGAAACTGTTTTCTAAATGGCACACCAAAGCCGGTGCAGCTGAGCTGGCCATCCATTCTCACTGCGATCAACGCGGTAATCTCAGATGAGAGTAACATCTGCAATTTAGTATTGGATAGAACTGCTACGAGAGAGAGGTGACCATAATTGGAGTGTTAAAAATTGATCTCTTTTCGCAACTATAATTATGTGGTTTTACTGTTAAGCAGGCATAACACTCGAATTGAAATAGATGGTATTTAGGAAAAGTGGCTTTTATTGTACCGGAAAAGTAACCAACACTAAACTTCTTGTTGTGTCTTAAGTAAACAAAATTGATGATTAAGTTAATACAGGGAATACTAAGTTTTTTCAACTATTAATATTTATTTCATAAAGTTTCAACCACTTCAGTACTAAACTTATTACAAGAAAGTAAATGAACTTCAACAAAACCCTGTTTGGAAGTAAAATAAATACAAGACATTCAAACTTGGCAGAAAACAATGAGTTACTTCCAAAGTAAAAGCTGATGAACCGAATAATTTAATTAATAGGTCATTTAATTAACATTCCGGACAAAAGACGCTCCGCGGAGCATTTTCCGTTTGATTTTATTACGCTGTTACGATATTGAATGATTTATTTACTTTTTTATCTGTGTTGTAAAGATACTAGAATTCCGAAATCAAAATCAAGATGAGGTAATAAAATGTTAAGAGCTAGGTACTAAGTTAGTAAGACTCAGAATGTGGTAATAGATATTCGATAGATGTATTTGAAATGTATGTTGGTAATACCGTTAAAAGCTACTCGGGAAGCACTAACTTACTTTTCTTTGACATTGTGACTATATTTCATAATAAACGCAGCATAAAAAAATGGTAGCATTATTTATTAAAGTTCAACATAATAATATCTGATTAACTGGACGCAAATCAATATAGAGTGGTTCAAAGTTCTAACTATGACGAACAACTTACGTACCAGTTATCTTGATGACATTTTAACTTTATTATTGAAATTTTGCATTCACAATGCTATATAGATAACCGATAAAATGTTTACTAGAAAAAAATCAACCAGTCTCAGGAAGCTCGAGTGGGATTCGAACCTACGACCTTTGGATTGCCGGTCCACTGCTCTAACCGCTGAGCTACCGAGACCCCAGAAGACTCGCTGAATTTTTCCTAGTAGTTTGATTCCGCTGCAAGCCAGCGGTATTACGTCACTGTGAAGTCTACCCTCACATTCGAAAGAAATACTATTGCAAGTATTTAACAATCGATAAAGACGTAATTGCAAAATATCTTTATTTTTGAAATTTTGCATTTACAATGCTATATAGATAACCGATAAAATGTTTAATAGAAAAAAATCAACCAGTCTCAGGAAGCTCGAGTGGGATACGAACCCACGACCTTTGGAATCCCACTCGAGCTTCCTGACACTGGTTAATATTTTTTTAGTAAACATTTTATCTGACATTTTAACTGTCGAGATTAAAAATATTCATAATGAATACACGGACGCTTTTAACGAGTCACTTAAATAGAGAAACGGCTTAATTAAATGATATTTCCGATTTCCTTTTCGCTGCTGCTTCTTAGTACAAAGCGAGTTTCACAATAAATCTCGGAATTCTCGCGCTGCAATTGTTGCAGCGGACATTGTTACATTTTCATAACAATTCCGCTGATGGGAACAGGCGAACTGCTTTAGTGCCGACGGAGTATTACGAACTATTTTATCTTTCGGATGCGATAGTATTGAGCATCCTTTGTTTACACACTGTTCCGGAATGTTGTGACTACTGACCGAAACAATATTTGCAGACATACAGGCGTTGTTTCATATCAACTTGTAATCAAGAAGCATTTAGTGTTACATTTATACATTCATGACTATTACCCCCTAAGGGTCAGTCAGAGACTATTCAATGAGGACCGCACAATCAGTTCTCTGCCATAGTCCACGTTTTACGAAATAGCAACTGCACATGTGCTCAGCGTGATAGGTGGTGAGCACATCGCCGCTTTATATTGTTGGATGTATCTGTCTTAGTCTTTAGTCCGTTAGTCACCTTTTACGACACCCAAAGAAAGAGAGGGGTTTATAGTAGGTATCCCTTTAACGAGCCGCTATACCACACGACTTACGGGCCATGTTGTCACAACATTTACGTAAATACGGTAATTACTTATTTATTTCTATCAAAACCAACGTTATTTTCCTCGTTTTCCGAGCCAGCTCCATAAATCTCTCGCGATGCGTTCCAGTTCACGCTTCTTGTGCGACGGCCATTTTCTCCGCTTCATTCTCACATTAATTTCAGCTTTGCAAGTTGCAAATTGTTTGTGTGTAAGTCACTCTAAAGTGCATTTAATTTGTTGGGAACAATTCTCGTGTTTCGGTACAGTCGTCTCATTTATATGTAAATGCGAGAAGGCTTCAAACAATTATGCTGCATGTGGACATTGTGTCGAAGATTTTCAAGTGTGTTAGTTTATTATTAGTTATGGATTTCAGTAAAAGTACAGACAGGATATAACGGCTCACTTATAGAATAGATAAAATAAGATAATTTTATTGCTGTATAAAAACTTAGCCTACATACAAAAGACTTATGTTAATAAATTAGGGTTAGTGTATGTTATAATAATATGTAATACCTAAGCTAAGCAAACAATATAGCCTGTGAAGCGAGGGCCACACCGAAATGATCGGGAATAGAAAAAACTACAAAGATAACACAATAATATTTACTTTCATTGTTTTTCGAAGTATTCTCCGTGACAATCAATGCACTTTTGCATTCGTTCAAACCAATTATTGTAACAGTAATTCCAGTCTGAAGTAGACATAGTCGAAACGGCTGATTTATAAGCTTGGACTGCCTCTTCTGGACCTGGAAACCGTTGACCACGTAGCAAATCTTTAGTTCTTGGGAATGTAAAGTAATCGTTGGGGCTCAGGTCAGGGCTGTATGGAGGATGGTCCATCAACTCCACGTTTTCCTGATTTAAAAACGCGATCGTTTGCCGAGCGGTGTGGGAACTCGCATTATCGTGGTGAAGGATTATGCGACGGTTCGGATTACTTTTACGAAGTTCTCTTATGACTTCCGGCAAACAAACTGTTGTGTACCATTTAGCAGTAACCGTTTTCCGTTCCTGTAAAGGAATTGTAGCCACATGTCCGGTTTTCGATACAAACGAAGCGACCATTTTTTTCGACACGCTACGAGAGCGCACAACTTTTGTTGGTTTGACCTCACCTTCGTAGACCCAAACAGCCGATTGGTGTTTTCTTTCGGGCTCATATGAATAAATCCACGATTCATCACCCGAGACGATATTGTAAACAGCATTTGAGCTCCCTCTATCGAACCGTTGCAGAGAAGACCGACACCAATTAACACGAGCCGACTTTTGTTCTTCGGTCAAGCGATGGGGCACCCAGCGGGAAACTAACTTCCTGACACCCAGTTCATCATGCAATATTATTTGAATGGCTGTCATACCAATGCTGAGGGAAGCCCGTATCTGCTTGTATGTCACATGTCTATCTTCTTGTATTAATTGGCGTACAGCATCGATGTTTTCTTGTGTTACCGCTGTTTTTGGCCGACCAGTAGAAGGAACTGTGGTAAGAGATAAACGTCCTCGACGGAACTCAGAATACCAGCGATATATAGTCGTTTTACTAGGTGCTTCAAGTTCATAAATAGAAACAAGCTCGGCAAGACATTGTTCTTGAGATAAACCTCGGCGAAAGTTGTGAAAAATTATCGCACGGAAATGTTCCCGCGTAAGCTCCATTTTCTCACTGACTTCTTAATTTGAAATAGCTACCACTCTTCTTTTATTGAAAATTTTTATTTTTCAAAAATGGAATTAAGTTCGTAAGAATACTAAATTTCAAATACCAAAAAGATTTTAAGTCTAATTTATTCAAAAGTATTCCATTCCCGATCTTTTCGGTGTGCGTATCTATGCATAACAGTAGGTTATCGCTTATTCGACAATAAAACATTTACACAATAACTAAACTGTAAAATATAGGGAAATAGAAAGTACAATTATAATATTATATTAATCAATATTTTTCTCACTCAGTGTTCACGATTACGTAATTACTAATAGTAAGTTCTCTGTGTCATCATATGTTTTCCCTTTTAACCACTCTTACGTTTTACTTCTACGGTTTTTTACATTTTACTTTGTTCATGGGGACAAGTTTATTCTGCACAAAAAATTACACAGGTGACAAAAGAATCTGTGAGAGTTTGATCTTCTAAATGGTTCAGTAGAACATACAATACATGCACGTCTTCTGCTGGTTTTGAGCGCAGGGTCATAGAGCATTAGTGAGTGCTTTTTAGTAATTGTTAGTAAAATAAACAGCTGGCGTACAGATAGGACATTGCATTTAGTAAGGAGCTCTGCCGTCGGAAAGAGTATTAGTCGGAAAGTGCTGACTTTTAGAACTGCTCTCTGTGCTCTTTCTAAGTTTATCACAATAGTTTTGTGTGCACCGCCCCAACCAATACTACCAACCCCTCTCTTCCCTCGGGTGCCGTAACAGACGACTAACCGACTAAAGGCTGCACATACATCCAACAGCATCTCTATGCTTGTTGTTGCCTGTCACGCTTGCACATGTAGTTGTAATTTGGTGAAACGTAAATTATGGCATTCGACTGATTCTGCGGTCCCCATTGCCTAGTCTCTTTCTAACCCTATGGGCATAATAGCTGGGGGGTGTCACTCCGCAGTTTAGGTAGGTTCGTTTGGCGCGCCTCCCAGGCAGGCCGCAGGCGTATGGCAGTAAAGGTTGCCGCGAGCGCAAGAGCACCCAACACCGAGCGGCGAGCCGCAACACGAGTAACCCCTGCGCGCGCGCGTAAATCCTACGCTCTGTGACGTCATGACGTCAAATCGATATCGAGACAGCGTTGCTTAGCGGAATATGAACGCTCGGGTCACAAGATAAGTTTCAATTTCGCGTGAAAGTCGTTAGAGAGTGAACCTTCTGTACGTAGTACTATTACTTATTCTGTGATAATAGTCGTGAATTTATGTACGTATGTATTTAGCGTTAAATAGGTACCTAGACTGTGAATAGCCTCCGTCACCATCGTGTAATTTAGTAGTCCCTAAACGTAGAAACTTGATGGCCAAACTTAAACATGAGCCCTAATAATATAAATAATTACGAGAGCATAAACTTGAACGCGCCCGTATAAATTTGCTCAGTACCTACAGCCGGGAATCGCGCGCGCTATTATAAATAATGAAAGTATGTATGTAACTATGTACGCCCTAGTAGGGTTGGCGACTTGCAGTTAACATGAATTCTCGTTTTCACTGAAAAATAAACATGGGTGGCTTTTTTTTTATTTGACTTGTCATAGCGTCTACATTCTGCCTGATGATAAGCTGCCGATGCAGTCCAAAATAATGAGAGCGCTCCTCACCTTGGAACAAGCTTTAAATAAGGTTGGCGATCCGTCATTATTCCAACCCCTGAAGGAGGTCTTAGTTTAGCGGTTTAGGTTCATCATCATTTGATGATAGTTTAGCAGTAGACATCAGCTGGGTAGACCACGTGGATGACAGCACATGGGGACATTGGAGAGTAACTCACCGCGCTGGCCCAATGCGGGTTGGTGGGTTTTAACGACTGCCATCTTACGACAGCAACCGGAACCAACGGTTCTACGTGCCTTTCGAAGCACGGAGGAGATCGAGATGTTTTTAACTTGATCACCCATCCAGTGGCCCAGCATTGTGAAAGTTGCAAAACTGGCAAGAACGCAAATTATACGCCTTAAAATTATGATAATGATTAAGTAGCTCATGATTGTAATTCTAGTGGAGCAAACATATCCCACCCTATTCTCTTGAACTGCCCCCTTACTCTTGAAATCGATCGCTATTGGATCGGATTGGTATTATGAATTTTCGTATTTTTAACTTACGACACCAGCGCTAATTTGGATTCATATTGGGTGAACTAAATGGCATTGAGTTTTGTATTTTTGTCACTCAATATTTACGCAATATGAATCCATATTAGCTCTGGTATCGTAACTTAGGAGTACGAAAATTCACAATACCAATCCGATCCAATAGCGATGGTTTCAAGAGTAAGGGGGCAGATCAGTCTTATTAACTTAGAAACATAAGTAATTTGAGTTTTAAAGGGCTGTGTTGCGAATACGGTCTACTAAACCCTTTGAAACCGGACCTATCTAGTCTAGTCGATTCTCTAAAGCTCGATCGTAAATTCGTCCCTCACTTCGACCTTAACGTTCCAATTAAAAGTGACCTATGTGACGTTTGTATAGAGTCGAATTTAGAGAATGTGGATTAGTTAACTCATTACGTATTCAGGATCGAGAATTGGCTACTTGACAGTTCTCGGAAAAGTCTTTAAAAAATTACAAACGCTTATTTTATACCTCTTACAAATTTTTATTTTGAAAAAGCTTTATTAGTTAAAAAAAGTTTTTTTCGTCAAGAATTTCAAATTTCGCGCGAAAACGGTTGGTCACGTGACATTTTGCCCCGTGACGTCACACTTCAATAAACAAACAAATTTTAACTTTAAATTGTTTAAACAGATAGTTTTCGTTTATTTTGTGAAATGTGACGTGAAACACGAGCTCAAATATGGCCCGTGTTTCGGGTCTTGTAATCCATAGATAAAAAACGCAAATTTTATATTTACAAATTATTTTAATGAAAAAAAATATTGGATAATTAGGTATTGTTAAATTATAACATGTTTCATATATTATTGTTACAACTGTCAAAATAGCCAATTGGTTCAAGTCTTTACAAATTCTCACAACCATGCAGTGGCAACCCTACGTGCAGGTACGTTAATTATTACTAGAGAGTTGAACTGACGCTCTTCTCGTTATTACAGAGTGGTGCTATTTAGACGATATTTTTATTATTTGGCTTAGAAAATTATTAAAAGTGAATAATACTACACCAACTTCCCGAAGACGTCCTTCCTTTTTAGTGGCGAAATATTGCTTTTAGAGGCTAGTAGTTTTTCTAGTGTTAATAGAATTTCATTTTCAGTAGGCTGAATCACTCAACCACTTGATGACATGAATAATAAAATTAATCGAGTGGTTGAGAAACCACCAGTTTAAGTGTAAAATCCACTAAGTTGGCAACACTGCAGGAACAAGACAGGAATGCCAACATAACGGAAAAAGAACAATTTTGATGAAACGCACTATACTGTTCGTCGATTCAGGGTGAATAACTCTTGACCCTCATTAGGCCAGCGTGGTGGGTATTGGCCAATCACTCCATGTGCTGCTGCCAATGTGGAAAGGCCTTTGCCTAGTTTTGGAATGATGATGATGACTGTTGACCTGCTCTTTTAAGACAACATCTCAGATCTGACGGGAGTATTTTTCGTCTCTGCCTTCCAAGTGTGCTTCTCTGTCCCTAAATGAAATAGGACAACTTTTGAAACTCTGATGGTAATAGTTACATACATATAAACACGCACTATTATTTCTTAAGGTTTAGCCAGAGACTAGGCAATAAGGACAGCAAAAGCAGTCCCCTGCCATGGTCCACTTTTCAAAAATAGGTAATAGTTTTAGCTTACATTAGCTTTCTAAACCATTGGTACCGAGCCGTGTGGTATAGCGGCTCACTAAAGAATACTGACAGGTGTCGTAAAAGGCGACTAATGGACTAAAAACTGCATATGCATCCAACAGCACAGAGCGATGGGCTATTACCAATCGCAAATGCTGAGCACAAGTGCAGTGGTGATTTGGTTAAACGTGGACTGTATATAGCAGTGGACTACTTCTGTGGTCCTCATTGCCTAGTCTCTGACTAACCCTTTGAGGATAGTAGCTCTGGATCTATGTATGTATGTATTTGGAACGTGCCACACGCGGCCACTGCTCCCTGTTACCTCTATAATATACCACTACCAACCATAATTAGATCCTGTTAATTATCGAATAATGTTTAATAACCGCGCCAGTGCCTTCACAATATTAAGTTACGGCTACACAGCTCAATAAACATGCTAATAGCGCCACAGCCTGCGCTACAGCCTGCGGAGGTTGTTAGCAACGAGCTCATTTGGCTATAGTTACCCAAAAACTAATTATTAATGAACGAACACGCCTATTGTTAGCGGCCATATTGGTGAGTAGATGAACCTTTAGCGCGGTGGGTAGGGAGATAAATTAAATTAAATTGTGATAATGTTTTTGATTTTAAAAGGTTGTAGTCCCACTGCTGGGCTCAGGACTTCCCACATGGACAATAGAAAAGATTAGCCCAAACCCACCTGCAATGTGCATAAAAAAATAATAAACTCGTTCGAATACAGCTATAGGGGAAAACCCAAATGTTGGTAAAAATAAGAAAAAGTCATAGAATTTTACTGACAACAACTTCGACGGTACGAATATTTTTCCAAAAAACATATTGGCCACACTCCTACCACACCGGACAGAAAGAAATGAAGTTCTGTGAGTATTTGTGAGGCATCCTTTGTGCATAAATCCAACCAACAGGATTTTCCCGTTTGTTATTAGACGCTTAATTTAAAAAGAAATAAATGCTGTACAGGAATTCCTTTGCCTCCGTAAGCCTTTGAACCTATTATAAGCGATGCACAAGCTAGGGTTGCACCCTCGAACGCCGCCCGTGCCACGCTCACTAAGCTAATAATTTATTAACCTAAGCACCTCCTCGTAAATAATTTATCTCTCGTATGAACAACATTGGCAATGGCAATGGAATCTCATCATAAATAGGTAAATATAATTTGTGCTAATATTAGCGTTAGGCCTCTTGTGATATTAAACATTCACATTGCATTAAGTACGTGATGTAAATTTACAAAATTTGGTAAGCTTAGATCTATTTTGTATGTTGTTTTACGTAAGTGATCTTGAGACAATATTCTGACGCAGGAAATGAGGGAAAATCCTGAGTTACTTGTCCATTCTTCTCAGTACAAGGTGTATGTTCTTACGAAACGAAAGCTTTGTGACCTTTATAGACTAAAATAAATAAAGTTTTTTAGTAAGTAATAGAATGTGACAAAAGATTTTGTATCTTGTTTTATCTTGTTTTAAGATAAGATGTTAAAACGTATTAAGACTTATATAGACTTATATGGCGCTTTGGGAAACTAAATAGTGGTAAAGTTTAATAGCCTTTAACATACTCTCCTATTACAGACAAAGGCCTTCATTATTACAAGTTCGATGGGCAGTGGCCGTCGTGCGCTACTCTTATAAGATATTTCCTTAATTTATTTAATTTAAATATACAAAAATAAATAGCTGTGCGTTTGTCTCGCTAAAACTTGAGAATGGCTGAACCGATTTGGCTAATTTCAATTTGGAAATATTTGTGGAAGCTCAGGGAAGCTATAAACGGTAAGAAACATAAATAATAATAAGTAACGGAAATTACTAAAAACGAGAATTTAATTTTCCAATACAAAATAGGCACATTTTGTATTGGAACATTTGATGTCTTTTATCTTTTAAAAATAAAAAATTGACACTTGGTTGTCAAATATTTATAGATGCCTCGGACCTCGGAGATAGATGCTTTCAGAAAGTCTGTTTCATAACAGCTGTAGTATGAGATTCGATCTCCTTGGTCTGTTTTGTTGGAATACAAATCAGTTATGTTTCAGAAATAAAAAAAGTCCAAAAGTGACAGTTGATTGTCGAAAAAAAAATATAAAGTTCAAGACGATTATTAAAATCTAATCATCAGTTTCTCAGTGCGCGAGTACCTACTTTATATTGTCACTTGGTAGTCAAATATTAATCGTCATGTCTGCAGTTTTATTTTATTTTCTTTAATTTATGTTTCGTCGAATATTAATGTGTACCTAATAATGGTGGATTAATAACTTTTAAGTGTTCGTGAATGTGCATGAGTTTTGGCAAATAGAACAAAACCGTGCAACATCACTTTTCAGATTCTTTCAAGAAGTCCGTGTGAGATGTCAAATAAGCTTTATTGAGTCCCAAGGAGTTTGGGGGAATATCATTTAGAATAGAATAGAATAGAAATAAAATAACACAACATAAAATGAACAAATAACAATATTATGTGACACTCTCAGTAATGCCACGACGCTGGTCTTCCGTAGATACCTAGACTAACTAAAAACCATTAATCGTTATGTTACATTATCACTCATTATCATCTAAATTAAGCAATTGCTTATTAACTTGACACTGGTTAAATGTGCTGACCGAAAAATTTTGAACCTAATTTTTAAGTTTTGACCCAAAGATGAATGATTGGTCTCGCTGCGCTCGTCTAGATACCGCGCTACCTATAAACCACAGCTCCGTAAATGCGGCAACTCATTATTGTAGTGTGTTTATGACAATATGCAAGGATGCTAGTGTGCGTGAAAAATTTGTTGCCAGCTGCTCAACTGTTACCCGAGTTAATGGGAAAAATATTTTTGCTGTGATGTATTAGTTACTGGTTATAAATGTAGCTCAGAAAATATTTAAAAATTAACAATTAAAAACGAATATGTATCAATATATTTGTATACATTATAATGTAGGTTAGACGTAGGTTTCTTCTGTAGAAAAATGGTAGGTATGTATACCAATGATTAGACCTCATTTTTTTAGTAGTTTTTTTTTATTACTTACCCCTTTCTTCCCTTGGGCGATACCCAAGGGAAGAAAGGGGTTGGTAGTAATAAATAATAGAGAGGGAATAAAAGGCGACTAACGGACTAAAGACTGCACATACATCCAACAGCATAGAGCGGCGATGGGCTCATCAAAAATATTACTACCAACCCCTCTCTTCCCTTCGGTGTCGTAAGAGGCGACTAACAGACTAAAGACTGCATATACATCCAACAGCATAGAGCAACTATGGACTCATCAATATAATACTACCAACCCCTTACTTTTCTTCGATGTCGTAAAAGGGGACTAACGGACTAAATACTGCACATACATCCAACAGCATAGAGCGACGATGGGCTCATTAAAATAATACTACCAACCCCTCTTTTCTCTTCAGTGTCGTAAAAGGCGACTAATGGACTAAAGACTGCACATACATCCAACAGCATAGAGCGGCGATGGGCTCATTAAAATAATACTACCAACCCCTCCCTTCCATTGGGTCTAGACTGCACATACATACAACAGCATAGAGCGGCGTTTTTTCTTTGGTGTCGTAAAAGCGACTAACGGGCTAAAGGCTCACCACCTAAGCACATGTGCAGACTGTGCACTGAGTTGTTTCTTGCTGAAGCGTGGACTGTGTGGGCGTGGTCTGTGTTGTCCATAGATTCATATGATTACTAATTTTACCATAAACTTTTAAAAAAACTATCTCAAAAAAGTTGTTGATCTAAGTAAACAGTAATAAGTCGAGTCTTTATTCATGATTATTCTACATATGATTAATCCTTTTTTGTTTTTGTAGGCTCATTGTCAGGTAACAGACAAAAATTTAAAAAAAATACTTTTTCCCCTAGGGCAAGAAAAGCTATTTTAGCCTCGCTTAACAACGCTACAATGACGGTCTTTTTGAGCAAGAGGAGTGAAAATATTATTTCAAACATTGTCTATGATTTTTTTCAAAACGAATACGTCCGTGATTTGCCGGTGGCGGCACTGACACTGAGAGCATTATCACTGACAAGTGGGGATGCGTTCATAGAGAATGTATGAAAAACACTGTGCCGGTAGGTACTGTGTCGGAACTGTGGCTTCACTGATATGTGTGAAGCAACCTTTAACCAATAATATTACCCGAATCATAAGCTATATACCTGTTCTCAGTTTCATTAAAATCCGTCCAGCGGTTTTTGTGTGATGCGCGTCAAACAAACAGACAGACAAAAATTCCAGAAATGATTCTAATGTTCACGTATCCTTCATCCCCTAGATTATGTTTTTCGCAAATATTTTCAATGTAAGTACAAAAACGAAAAGTTTACATTTCAGGAACATAGGTCAAAATGAAAAAAATAGCTTTTCCATACTTGAGTCAATCAGCTGATTGCGCATTTTGTATAGGGAAAAATAATGAATTGTCGACCCATGTTCCTTATGGAAAGTTGTTCAGTTTCATCTGTAGAATCCCCTTTATATATTTCCATACTTGAGTCAATCAGCTGATTGCGCATTTTGTATAGGAAAAATAATAAATTTTCGACCCATGTTCCTTATGGAAAGTTGTTCAGTTTCATCTGTAGAATCCTCTTTATATAGTGTCAGCTAACATTTTTACACCTTATTATAGATCACAAATATAAGTAGGTAAACATGAAAAAACATAGAACTAGGTTAAGTATATAGTAACTTTGTAAGACAAATGAAATAGGTTACCTTTAAAATAAAAGACAATAACAATAAATTCACATAACAAAAATCTCAACCACGAGGACTTTATTCTTGTTTAAGCGGTAACACTGAATGGCGTTTATTGATCATATTATTTTATGATGCAATTTCGAAATTATACGATACTTACTGATGGTATGTGATCCCAGTGTCCTTCTTATTTTTAGAAGTATTATTTTTACACAGTTTTACTACGCAAACTGGCATTTCAGTTTGAATTAAGCCCAAAATTGAATAAACATTCGGGACGTACACGTCACCCACAGCTGTCAGTGTGACTGGCTCGGGTACGCCGATTTCGGCGTAGTATTTGTTGCCGCATTTGACAAGTACGACGGAGGTATCTAGTCGAGCGCAGCGAGACCAATCATTAATCTAAGTTTTGACCATATTTTTCATTAAAATGAAACACTTTTTTACGGATTAACTCGCGTTTAATTTACTATTTACATAGTTTTTTTATATTATCTGTGCCCTGTAAAGGGTTCGAAACGTCAGGATAATATAAAAAACTATGTTAATAGTAAACTAAACGCGAGTTAATCCGTAAAAAAGTGTTTCATTTCAATGTGTAGTGCTCGCTTAAACCTCAGAAAACAACATATTTTTCATAATTAATAATTATAATGTAGGTAATACGAAGTTCACCGGGTCATCCAGTAAGTAATAAATATTTTATTAAAAAACTAAGGGTGTCGTGTCTTCTATTGACTTCCATAAATCCTTATTAATCAAAACGCTTGCTATATCCGTGATATGCACCTGGGCCCGATCTGGCAACAGAAGCCGGTAACTCCGGATATCGGGCCTATGCACCACTCAGCCACCGAGGCGTACTGTACACAGTTACAACCAATTTTAGTACATACATGATATAGATTCGTGATTCTATATCATGTATGTGCCGGTACCGACTTTTGGAATAGTCGTGACTATTATCTCCAAACTGACTAAGTGAGTTTCATAATTTAAGATCTTTTATGTTTTTTTTTATAATGACTCGTCATAGTGACTGCATCCTGCCTGATGATAAGCAAAAGTTTAAATAGCACTCTCGATGTAGCATTTTGGATTCAGTTCCTGGCCGATGTCCATGCCAAGAATGTACCGCATTCTAGCAATTAAAATTCTGGATTCTTGATTCTTAAAAGTCAGAGACTAGACAATAAGAACCGCAGCAGCAGCTCACTAACTTAGTCCACGTTGTACCAAATTAAACTGATTTAAGTAACTAAAAAAAACTGTATTTCCGAAATCGTTAACAAAACCTAATTTACAATAAAGCTAACCTGGATAAGCGGCCGGCTACCGGCCAGCTTGTAATTCCAAGTTAAATTAATTTTCTTTGCTCTGAAGCTGTTCCGGCAAGTTATTGGGGCTATAAGGGCGTAACGACCGTGTGTTAACAAAATACAAACAGTTATTATGCCGGCGAGCGGTGACGCGGCGCAAGTGTTAAGCTTTTATTAGTTGTAAAATATTTAATGTAGTTAAGTTTGTAATGAGAGCTCGGGCGGATGGCGCAGTCGGCCAACTCGTGACGACATCACAACTTTCGCCATTTCAAGTTCTTGAATTGGTGACTATAATTTTATCATTAGCCTATAATCGCCCCACTGCTGGGCATAGGGTTTTCTACGTGAAAAACAGTATATGGGGAGACTAATATAATTTAATTATTTGAATAAAAAAGTGCACACGAGCGCTTCGTTGTTTTGCCGTTTTCTTAGAAAACAAAGCGCATAGAAAAATCATTTCAATGTAAATACCAAGCGGTTTGCTTTTTTTTTTATAAATAGGTAGTGCCAATGCATTAATCGCACGTTGCCAGCGCGTATGTATTTCCGTAACCTTTTAACCTCTCGCTTTTTAAAAAAGGGTAAACAGGCATCTTCGGGTATCTGGCTATAATTTGTCCAGCTCAAATTAGGGACTAGACCATTTTATTTTAAAAATATCGGCACAATCAGTTGTAGGTCATAATTGTTATTATAATACGACCAGATTACAATATTTACTAACCGGCAGTAGACCAGCGTGATACATTAAGGCCCAAGCATCTTAGAAGCAGTGAGGATATAAACGGATGCTGACCGTTCATGATTTTGAAGTAAAAATCCGATACAGTAGTTTACATTTTCCGAAGGTTGAACTGTAATTCGTGGTTGGTACCGTGATGGCACATTGTTTATTATTGTAGAATATGTGAAATTTTCACAAAATTCTCTATTGAAAAAATACGATAACCTCAGGCGGGAATCGAACTACGCACCTTCCGCATTCCGGGCGGCTGCCTTAACCACTTGGCTACCGAGGTCTGGTTTTCAACCGCCCGTTATGTTTTTTAGTCAACATTGCTTCATCAAATCTTAGAAGTTTCCACCTCTGAGATCCGAAAGAAATATTTTTACAAATATTTGAACATTCGGTTAAGATGAAGCTGCGTTATAGATTAATGTTTTTTATACGTTTTAGCGTTTTATTAACACGCTTAAATATACTTAGTAAAATTTTAAACACTGAAAAAAGACGATAACCTCAGGCGGGAATCGAACCACGCACCTTCCGCATTCCATAAGTATATTTAAGTGTTAATAAAACGCTAAAATATATTTTAAAAAAACATAAAAAATCTCTATAAGTATTCATAATTATATGACATATATCCATGATATGTCGCGGTGCCACACAGGGCTCGTGGTACTGGAAGATTTTAAATCCACACCTAGATTTTACCACATGAACGCCTTTGACTTTTACTCAGTACTATAAAATACATAACTTTCGAAAAAAATGTACTTTTCCACGACGTATTAAAATTTGTTATCGAACATTATTGTAAATACCTTGATGGCATTATCGCCGTGGGCTCTTGACTTGGCTATCTGCGGCATTATCTTGTGACATTGCGGGGGCTAATATTTTCATGGCGTTTCCCACCACAATATCTCCCCATTCCGAAACGGAATTCGCATTAACAACAGTATTTTGTGATCTAAATCACGAAAAGAACAATGTCGTTACTGAACTTGTACCGAAAAGTTCATAAAATATTTTAGGGACTTTAATGGGGTATTATGAATTCATAATTTCTAGCGTAACCGATTTCGTTGTCGATATTGTTGTCTTTTGTTTCAATGTTACTAATCCTGCTTGAATGAAGGGGTCGAAGTTTATAAATTGTAAAATATAGTTATGTCTTCTTAACTCCATGAGCACCGTAAAACCAGACACAATTGAAATTCTATTGTCTCGTGACCGCCGGCGGTCGAATGATCCTTGACCGGTTAATACATGAAGCACGCTCATTTAAATGGCACTGCTCAACATTAATCACCACCCCTTGTACAGTTGTCAACATCTGCAACATGTAATCCCTGAATTGAAATTGTCACCTCATATTCTCGGCGAAAGGTGAACTCAAAAATGAAAGCACCGCACATACAAAGATGGCACTCGGCGCTGCCTACTTAATAGAGCGGGCTGTGTATGAATAATGCAGGATATTTGGAAAAACTTCCAGAGTCAAGGGTTTCCAATGAAGAGAGTTGCGCGAGCGTCAAGCTCAGGGCTGGCAAAATGCGCTATTCAATTCTTTAGTCGACGAGTATAACAAACTTTTTTGCAACCTACCAACCCGCATGAGGCTACCATTGTGGGTAGTGGCCCCATCTCCCCATGTGCAGTAGTTCATGTGGGAAGGCCTTTGCCCAGAACAGGGACAACCATTGACTGATGATGATGACGCGAATACTCCATTTTGAAGTTTAACTATAATAAAATCTACCTCGTGTTCGTTTATGTATTATTTTCTTGGTTTCATATAAGAAAAAAAATACCAAAATATGACTGCAGGTCACAATTCCAGCAACCAAGCAACATTGTTTTGCATTACTGTGTTCTGAATTGGAGGGTTCTTAAATCAGTGGCAAAGAAGCAAACGAACTGAAGCTTCAGGGTCGCAGGCCGCCTTCGATCGCGCAGAATAGGAGAGGCTAGCGGCCACAAAGACATTTCGTCAAATTCATTAGTATCGTATACCTTTGACTGATATTTTTTATGTTTTTATGTATCTAACTTACTTAGTCTCTGCCTAACTTTTCAGCGATATTGTTTTGAGTTTATATTTGTATCTTCCCACATAAGCACATAAGTCTATCCAACAGACCTCATGTGAGCTGTGGTGGGTTTTAATGAACAATTTCTTGGTTTTATTTTTAATGGACCCTGAACCATTTAAAACCCAACCAAACAAACAGGGGAAAGTAAAAGTAAGCAAAGAAACTATTTATTAATTATTTTTAAAATCTCAAATGTTGCAGCCCTACTGAGGTGGAACACAATGCCTCAACTCTGGGCATATGAAATATTCATAAGGATCGTTAGCGACTTTTCCGAAGCACTCCTGAGGAAGAATACGAAATAAAAAAAAACCAAAACAATATCCTCCGTGCCGTTAAGAAAATTATAACAATGTACGAAGTTCCATCTCAGTCGCGGGGGGAATTTAAAACTTAGGATTGGCCTCTTAGGATTTGCCTTTTTATCTTTTCGTTGTTTGTCACTGAAGAAACTTTTTTTAAATAGAAAAACATGATGACATCCATCCTACTGAATTCATGACAACCGCACTTTCTTTAGACTCGTTTTAAAGAAAGTGAAGTGTTTATAGCCTTAGCAATTTCTTTGAGTATCAGTTTAAATAACTAACCGTCAAATGAGATCGAGATCAAATGAAATGCTTAATCGTTGTGATTTGAATGATGTAAATAAAACAGTAATTCAGTCTTCACCAAGGTCTTAAAAGTATTATAGCAGTAGTAACTAGAAAACAAAATATTCCCGACGTATAAACGCATTTCTCTCCATAAAAACAGTAATTCAGTCTTCACCAAGGTATTATAAGTATTAAACCAGTAGTTACTAGAAAGCAGAATATTCCCGACGTATACAAGCATTTCTCTCCTTATAAAACAGTAATTCAGTCTTCACCAAGGTCTTATAAGTATTAAAGCAGTAGTAACTAGAAAACAGAATATTCCCGACAAGCATTTCTCTCCTTCCACATTTCAGGATCTGCTATCCTATCAATTTAATCCCAAACCTGAAGTGCGTAAACAAAGCGACGAGCGAATAAATTTTTCACTAATTAAAACCATTCAGCGGTGATAGAAATAACGTAATTGAACAAGTCCATGGTCTGAGGAAACCTCATTAATATCAGCTCGTCCGATGAGAGCCAGCGGGGCGGAACAACATCTGTCTAATTACTGAGGCGGAGAATCTCTCTGTTTGTCTGTAGCCTTCCGACACTCGTTGGATGGACAAGGCTGGGTGTACACTGAAAGGAATCGTTTGTTTGTTCGATGTTTCTCTGTATTCCGTAAGCTTGAGGAAGATTAAGCTTTTGCATTATTATTGTCATTTTTAGTGAATTGGTTGAAAGATCGTTGACTGGGCGGTCTTGCTTTATACCACGTCGGAAGCGGTAAGTCTTCATCGATTCATAGTCTAGCTAGATCCTCAGGTTGAATGTACACTGGAAAGAAACATTTGATCATGCTTCTGTATTTTGTGTAAACTTAAGGAAATAGAGAAGAAGGCTGCAAGGTTCTGCTGTACGCTTCAAGCTCTAATTATTGAATTAATAATAATTCACCAATGCACAGCTGTCGAGTTATTAAAAACGAGCTTGTAAGAATCAAAGTCAAACCTATGAACACTAACGCACGGCAAAGATCACAAACCAAGTCCAAAGTGGGGGGCCAGAACTTTGTATTTCAGGATATCCTGCGCAGGTGCTGCTCTATCACAATGTCCATATCCATAATATACTTACCACTTATATAAATAGTAAACTTTTTGTGTATTATGTATGACTATTTGTGAAAGAGAACAATAATGATTTTAATATTATTATGGTTTCACAGCAACCCATCGTATCACATTATTTTGTCTTATTGCTACACCCGTCCGAGACGTCGCAGTTGATCAAGACTCATTCTCCGCACTACACCGGCCGTCATCAATTTGTTTCCGCGTCGTCAGCGAACGAACAAAGCCACTAATCTTTGCGGATCCGATCTGACATCGGGATTTGTTAATGGCCTCCGTCTTAAAAATACTGTTATTTCCTTGTTTTTTATACTACAAGAGGAAACGCTTGGCGTCTATCTCGCCTGATGGTAAGTGACGATAAGGAGGAAGATCACCCGAAATTCTCAACCAATGAGGAATTTATTATCTTAGCTCTCACCGAACGAAATACCACAATCCTTATTTATGCTTTTTTCAAGTAAAGTTAAGCACTGCCTGTGTACTGTCCCACTGCTGGGCAAAGGCCTCCATCACCGAAATCAAGTCATCGCTACTATTTTCAAATACAAAACTAGTTAATTAACTAACATGGTTCCTAGTGCTAATAAAGTTTGTATGATTTAGCTACTTGAAAATTATTCTTCACTTCGTCCGGTATCCTCAATTAGGTACTAACTAGCTCTTTTATCTGTAAGAAAAACAAAATTACAACTTTTTTTGATATTTTGGTAGCCAGGCAGATTAAAATCAATCCATTAAAAAATGTATAGTCCTCCGCTACCGTTGGTGATCGAAAATTTGATAACGCTTTAATTTATAATATGATTGATAGTTTCTTTTTATTTTTTATAATCTTCATAACATTTTTACTTGGTGTCCTCATACTGTACTGTCACTTTGGAAATAAGACACGTCGGTCGGCGAGTTCTCTTCCAATATCAATTTTAACTTGAGATTGCAATTGCTTCGTAGGTATTTGAAAACTAGCATTTATTTCCGCTTCAATAAGTTTCCACGCGTTTACCGGGACTCAACAAAGTGACATAACGCAGCGAGACGTTTCAAACTGATCGAGAAGTTGCAGAAGTTGCAACTGCAAAGTAACCAAGAATCTTTTTTGCTGGAATTCTTTCTACTATTCCTAAGTAATGACCGAGTTATGGCGTTTGAAAGTTCTATCTTGTCGGACAAAGCTTTGGGTTTAGTAGCTTGGTACCAAATGGCATGCTGTAATATCTCGCTCATTAATCTTTTAAGAGTCAGTGTTAGTCAGCCGTTGTCTAAGGTTTCTCAATTTCCAGGTAGTAAAAATTGTGTTTGTATGCATAGTTTTTTTGATGCATAGTTCGGGTTTGCAAATTATATAACAATGACTCTAAGAGATCGGTTAGATTCCATACTAGAGAGTATAGGTGTCTTTTTATAATGCACCTCTGTCTATACCAGAACATCAGCGTTCGGCATCGCAATTTGTTGACTTTACAATGAGTACAAAATATTTTCTTGTTACTAAAACCATAAATTCGATATAATAATCAAATTGAATGATTGAAATTGAGGAGTATTATTTAATGTGACCCTTTAAGTCCACAATGTCTAACCCCCAAAATCCAATGATCCTTAGTATCAGTCGCGTCTTTTGAGTTTTGATTTAAATTTGCGCAATACCGATGTCGTTTCAGTGTAAAACTTCTAGAATTCTCCGCAAACAAAGCCGGGGAAGCGGCAGGACTCCGTAATTTATTACACTCGGACTTTTTAATAAAAGTCTGTGACGACAACTTGGCTGCATCGATCCTCATGGTGCTTTGAATAATGACGCAGAGGAATTGTGTCTGATTAAATAAGAGAAATATTAAAGTCAGTAATTACATGAAAGGGTTACAACAAAGATTCGATTATTTAGATTATTATTTGAAAGATTTGATAAATGTACTCGAAAATTCTGACTAATGACAATTTATAATAATAAGTTTTAGCGTGGCAGACCGATGCTGAAATTGCGGGACGACCTCATTTTTTATGGCAAGATAACCAGTGGACGTTTCGATTTAATGACATTGCCCAGCAGTGAAAAACAATATAGGCAACAAAAATACCACACTACCAAAGATGTTTATTTTGAATGGTTGTTCATCAATATGTTAAGTTTAAGACAAAGTTCGGTCTAGCGAGCCACATTAGAGATCACATGAGAAAATAAATTCTTCTTACATGTTATTTAGATATCAATTTAGGTTAATTAATATAATAATTGTTATAGTCAGGGTCGCCGTCGTCGAAATCGATGAGGAGGACTATATATTTGTGGTATAATGCACACATTTCTGTGACAATAATATCGTTACACTTTCCAAAGTTACCTTTTGATTTTGATTTTACTGATTTCGGAATCAGGGAACTCATCGGGGTCTGGCGGCTCTGCGGTAATGTGGTTACATTCAGCCGAATTTGGCACTGGCGACAGGTGACTTTTGGAAATTGGTTTGGTTGGTTGGAAAGTTAAATAACAACCTTTATAAATTTTGGTATCCAAAATTTTAAGTATAATCTCTTTTAAAGAAAAAGGCCAATATAAAACAGAATGTAATTTAACTTGGGCTATGTACTTGGTGTCAATGTGGGAAAGAATAATTCTAACGAAGCTTTGTATACATAAGGAAAAATGTTTTCTAACTTAGTACAAGTAGATCTCTGCATTTTCCTTAAGTATAAAAGTAGCTTATGAAAAAAAGAATTAGAGGCCTGCCCGTGTCTTCGTTCGCGTAAAAGCCCCTACCACTACCACGTGAAGACGTAAAAAAATAATGCGCGAACTTGTGGCAATTGATTTTTATTTAGATTGATTAAGGTATGAAGGCTTTCAATGGTGTCTTTTGTGCCACTTTAAACCTTATTTTCACTCATTATCAGCTAACATAAAGGTTTGCTGTGGAAGTTTTATAAATCAACTGTTTTTTTCGTATCACTCTAACTTTATTTCATAATAACCGTTTACCATCCATTGTACCTTTTTCTGATTTAGAAATAATTCTCAGACGAGAGCACACTGTATCCGGACGTCCCGTTGCCTCCGCAACTTGATCAAAGCATTTTCTTTCACCCTTTGAACAAGTTGCGAATTAGAAATATTCCCAATATTTCCATACAAATAGTTTTCCACAAAGATGAATAGGATAGAGGATGTTTAGTTACAAATGGAAATGACCAATATTTACTATCGACCCAATAAGAGCAGATTCCACGTCATAGAGAGAAATGTTTTATAAAGTACAATTTCCTCTCAACATGGATATTAATTTCGGGGTTGTTGATTGAAACGTTAATACAAATTCATTGCTCTAAAATGTATTTCACTGTGTATGCTTTCAAGGGTCATCGAATACAATCAGTTTGAAAATGGTAGTTTATTTCCAATATTTTTATGAATAACCGTGTTGGTGAAAGAATTCAACCACCCCCTCTCTTTCCTTGTGTGTCGTAAAAGGCAACTAACGGACTAAAGACTGCACATACATCCACCAGCTTAGAGCGGCGATGGGCTCACCACCTGTCACGCTGTAGTGTATGTGCAGTCGCTATATATTTGGTGAAAAGTGGACTATGACAGTGGACTGCTTTTGCGGTCCTCATTGATCCGACACAAGACACCAAAAGTATCCTAGTTTGTGCGGATCGGTTGGCAAAACTATTATTATTGTGTTAATAGCAATCATAGTCTTAAAGATTTTTATGTACTTATACATCGCATTGCAAAACAAAATGGAGATAAATATAACAGTCGTTATTATTAATATGGCAAGTTATGCGTATATGGCATAAGAATGGGGAGGGAAGCCTCATTGAGGGAAGATAATGTTCCCATGCCAATGTATTAATATTAAACGGAACTACCAAAGGAAGCCCGCCTCACACGGAATCCACAACTCCGTGAAACTAGCTGACCTTAAACTGTCAGCAGAGTTATGTGTAATATCTTATTTATGTTGTGAAACTATATCATTATGAATTAAGCGTCGTTATGTTAACGACATAATTTTTTTTGGTACTAAAATAAATGAAAAATTAACTTCAACAATTTTATTCATATACTTTCTTGTCCAATGCTATCATTCTGTATATTTTTTAGATTTTTAATTACCTCCGATATAGAATACTGTATTTTGATAAGTAACACAGTTATATTTTGTTGCACTTATAGTATTTAGCAACGATACACACAAATAACACAACCAAAGCGCGGCCGGGAATCGTCTGGCGGCTGACAGTCTGACATCTGTCTACGATGCGTATTGACATATAAAACGTCAGACAAGCGTCACTTTTTCGTTTTTAATAACCTAAAGTGTCACAATCCTACTAATAATGTTGCCATTTTCGAGTAGAAATCAATGTTGTTTTTTTAATTTATATAAAAAAACGGAGGTCTTTAAATTAATAATACGGTCATTAATATGTTGATAATAATGTATTCTTCAAACATTTATACATTGGCGTCAAGTTAAAAGACTTTGGAATTTAGTACCCCCCATAGTAAAAAAAATATGTCCTTTTGCATAAAAATGGCTGCATCATCATAGTGATAGGCTCGATTCCCGAAGAGGTGGCCGAGACCACAGCCATTTTTTACGATCTTGATACACATTTTTTGATCCATTTAGAGCCACCCCACACATGATACTTTTAGCATCGGCGTTCGGCGATTTTGCGACTAGCATCGCGTTTTGGCGACTCTCTGCGTTTGATTGCAGTATCGGAATTGCTCGTTTTAGCGGTTCAGTCGCTGCATTCAGCTTCTAAAAAGCGTCTAAGGGCCAGAGCACACACGATACTTTTAGCATCGGCTATCGGCGATTTAGACGCTTTTTAGAAGCTGAATGCAGCGACTGAATCGCTAAAACTCGCGATTCCGATACTGCAATCGAACACAGAGAGTCGCCAAAACGCGATGCCAGTCGCAAAATCGCCGATCGCCAATTCTAAAAGTAACGTGTGTGTGGTGGCTCTAAATCGTCGATCGGCGTTGCTAAAAGTAGCATGTCTGCTCAGACCCTTATTCTCACAACGCTGTTTAAACGTCATGCTCGTTTTTTATTCATTACCAGCAGCCCGCCCGCGACTTCGTCTGCGTGAACAATATGTATCCCAAAGACGAATTTAAAAAAAAAACATTTTACACAAACCTAGTCCTGACAATTACGAACACAACAAAAAAATAATTACTCAAATAGGTGCAGCCGTTCTGAAATGATGCGCGCACAAACATTTCGGCAATTATTGATTTTTATTAATAAAGATTTGTAAAGATGCTTAAGATAGATTGATTGGAAATACAATCCATGGATAGACAAAGGTACTCTTTTGTTTATTTATAAATCCTACTATCACATCACACTAATATTATAAACGCGAAAGTTTTTATGTATGGATGGATGTTTGTTACTCTTTCACGTAAAAACTACTGAATGGATTTGGATGAAATTCGGTACACAGATAGTTTATAACCTGGATTAACACATAGAATACTTTTTATCCCGATATTTCCACGGGAATGAGAACCACGTAGGTGAAACCGCGAGCGGCCGCTTGTTTCATTATAATTGTGCTAAAACCACATTGATCCTAGGTTAACTGATCCGAAAAGCTTTATTAAACTCGTGTCAGGTTGGGGATAATGGAGCTATGGGGATTGAGTAACGATGTCGTGCAATCAACCCGATCTTCTATCTGTAGCCTGACGACTATCAGTTTCGTCACGTGACACATTCGCTGTTTCCCAAATGTCACTTACCGTCTATAATTTTGGAATTTCGCCTTTTGTTTATTTGAAACCCTCATTCCGCCGCTTTATCGTATGACAAACAGATTGCGTATACATTTTGGACAGCTACTTCGTTACGCCTGCCGCTGTGTTAGCAATCTCATAAAATGTTGTCGCTAACCATGACGTCACCGCATGTATATTTATGACGGCAGACATAAGCCGCGGACCAGAATAAATTGGCGGTTCTCCAGCTGCGAGCTGTTTTTCGGGCTCCGTCTGCAGATTGGGGCTTCCTGCCTCTTGTTATTGCGAGTATTGTCTTAGGCGCGACTTGATTTAATTTGTTGATTAGTTTTATCCATTTGAAATGTGGTAACTGGATTTGGGTAACGAGTGACACGGGGTTGGGGTGAGGAGGAATTTC
Source organism: Scoparia ambigualis (assembly GCA_963921215.1). NCBI lineage: Eukaryota > Metazoa > Arthropoda > Insecta > Lepidoptera > Crambidae > Scoparia > Scoparia ambigualis. The sequence goes on from OY992528.1 coordinate 910,169, forward strand.
TACAATCCAACTTACTCTTGCGAATTTAATGTTGCAGATTTCATTTTTTTGCAGAATCTGTAACAGCGAACTTTATCGAAAAGTTTATATTTACATTGCAGTGTAGTAGACTAGAGAGACTGGGCAATGAGGACCACAGAAGCAGTCCTCTCCCATAGTTCACGTTTCACCAAATTACAAATGTACGTGTGCTCAGTGTGATAGGTGGTGAGCCTCTGCATCTAAAAGTTGGTAAATTTAATTTGATGTAAGTGTTACAAGTTTATCCTCGTAACAAATAACAACCATCCGAACAGTTTAGTAAAACATTTCGCTATACAGCTTTTAGATACAGAATACACGCACATCAAATGCCTATCTGAAACAATAACGAAATCCCGTTCCAACGATAGACAAACTGTCAATCGCGCCTGTGCAAAAATAAAACGCGCGACTGGTCGGAATCCTAAACCATTCTGTCTGCGCCGCCATTTTGCGGGATTTATAAAACACTAGGAACTAGCTTTTGCCCGTGGCTACGCTAGCGTTAAACTTTATACTAAATTACTACCAATTTAATTCTAAGAGGGTATGATTCTTTGACGTTCAAATTCCTTATTAATACTCCATTACACGCGCTCTATATAGTTACACGATTCCACGCGCGGGGCACATTTGTGGCCCAAAATATCATGACTTTTTAGTAACATAGGTATAGAAATAAAATAATTTAGTTTTTTATACATATTCAGTCTTTATTGACTTATCAAAGTATAACAGAAAAAAAGTCACTTCTGAACTAAATCGAAAAATAAAAAGCATTTGGCCTCATATCGAAAAAACAAAGAGAAATGGCACTTTTAATTAAGGTTTTCGTCATAATCCGACTATTCTTTGGGTTCGGTTATATAATTATTATAACAACTAAGACATACAGCATATTTATGGTCATTGCACATTGGATTTTGAGTCTTCTGACATTTCTACATACATAATTAATACCAAAATAGGCCGCGTACCACCAGTTACGTAATTACAAGCGTGGGGTACTGGTGTGCCCCACGGATGGGAAAATACTTACACAGGACACATCCGAGGGCCGGTGCAGTCGACGCGATACTGAAGGTCGCGCGAACAGATTTGCAACAGCTACTCAAAAAATCAAAATACTGGTTGTTAAGTTTTGTAATTTACAGGAAAAAATATGCATAACGGATAAAACGTTTAATAGAAAAAAATCAACCAGTCTCTGGAAGCTCGAGTGGGATTCGAACCCACGACCTTTGGATTGCCGGTCCACTGCTCTAACCGCTGAGCTACCTAGACCCCAGAAGACTCGTTGAATTTTTCCTAGTAGTTTGATTACGCTGCAAGCCAGCGGTATTACGTCACTGTGAAGTCTACCCTCACATTCGAAAGAAAAAGAGTTAGAGTTAGAGCAGTGGACCGGCAATCCATGGGTTCGAATCCCACTCGAGCTTCCTGAGACTGGTTGACTTTTTTCTATTACACATTTTATCCGTTATCTATATAGCATTGTGAATGCAAAATTTCAATTATAAAAAAATATGCAGCTGGGGCACGCCTGTGCCCCGCGCGTGTAACGGAGTGTTAAATAATCCGTAATGTTTCTATAATTAAGAGTGAAGCAAACGTTTTCGTCTATTACATTGTTGGCTGAGGCGTTCGCGGCAACATATTCCTATTCGTTACACAAATATTTACAAAAGCGCTCCAGACAGCACTTAGTACTACTACTTTGAAACCGATAAAACCATATTTACTTAAGATGTTGCGGCATGAACACTTAATTTATTATCTTAGTTATACCTACAGGTTGTCTTATGAAGTCGGTCTGGCGTCATAACAACAATGTTAGTAGCATTGTTGTGTCCTGAAAGTTCAGAGATAAGATAGCCAGTTCCGTCACTTACAAGGTGTGAGAAGGCCAAGCGCTTACCCGTAGCATATATAAAAAAAATGTAAAGCGGAAGCCTAGAGGTAACGTGTACTTTGGCAGATGACTGATATTGCTGTGGATATGTTATTTTTTATTCTTTTTAACCCAATCGTAACTTTGCAAAACCTATATACCAGCGCAGTAAACCTCAAAACCGGCGTACTCATATTCCTTTTAAATCGGGCCAAAGTTACCAACCCCCCGTTTGTGCGCCGTACAAACAGCCCGGAAACCGCCCGTCATAATTAAATCGGCGGCGGGCTAAGGGCCCACAACACTCGCATTACGCGCCGTAAGCCGATTGAGTGTCGCGTGTTTTGTTAGGGCCCTCGCCAAATGAGTGGCGACGAGAACTTCATTGTCCTTGCCAAGACACAATCCATTTGTCGATAAGTTGCTTTTGTTAATGCGACGGTTGTGTGCTGGGTTTTACACGCGTTTTTTGACTCACAGTTACCAAGTGCCTACCTGTTAATGAATACTCGTTTAGGCTCTCAAACCCAGTGCACTATTGCTTTGCAATGCGAGAAGGAGAAGTCAATATGTCTAAATATCATATTTATTAACCGAAGGTAAATTATATGGTTGTGGTCCAGTGGCTAGAACATAGATGGTGGTCTTGTGACAACAGACTGTGATTTGATTTGATAAACAGTTGCTTTGTACTCGTAGCTACTACTATTTTATCTATGTCTGTCCCCATACCAACATTGTTGTTTATTCAACACGACAGAGGTAAGATATCCAAATAAAGATCCGAGTAAAGCAGGCTTCCATATTCATTATCACTTTTACCGTCAATGTGCGATGCAGGTCAGACGTTTGTCCGTTGTATTATAAATATATTAAAATCCTGACCTTATTTTATAAAATTTAACGTACGTACATATAGATTCACGACTATTATCCCCACAGGGTTAGTCAGAGACTAATGAACAAGGTAATTTAGAGACTCCCCACACTGGCGTCTTTCGAGCGTCGGCGTCGAGCCGGCGATCACGCGGCGTCAGTGCAGCGCTCGCGTGGCATCGACGCCGCGAGAGCGCTGCAACGACGCCGCGTGAACGCCGCCGGTATGACGCTGACGCTCGAAAGACGCCAGTGTGGGGTGTCTCGAAGAACGCAGAAGCAGTCCACTGCCATTAGTCCACGTGTCACCAAAATACAACTGCAAATGTACTCAGCGTGATAAGTGGAGAGCCCATCGCCGCTTTGAGCTGTTGGGTGTATGTGCTGTTTTCAGTCCGTTGATCACCTTTTACGAAACCCAAGGGAAGGGAGGGGTTGGTAGTATTCTTTTAGCGAGCCCATATTCCACGCTGCATAAATAACATAACCACGTTTTACCTAAACTACTTGCAACGCTCACAATCTTATGTATCAACAAAAATCAATTGCCGAAATGTTTGTACGCGTATCATTTCAGAACGGCTGCACGTGTTTGACTAATTTGTTATTTTTCCGTAATTGTTAGGATAAGGTTTAAGTGAAAAATAATGTTTAAAAAAAAATAGGGTAAACTGAAAAAAAATATTATAAATCTCTCTAGAAAGTGATTGAGTGAGTGATATAGAAGACAGAAAAGAGGACGTATAAAAAAGTTGGAAGATATAAAGAAAAAATATTGACAAAATTGACTTTAGAATTAACAGCTTGACGTTATTGTTCAGTTTCTACATAGCTAAATGAATTTTTACTAAAAGTTGACACTATATTCATTATGCTCCTTGTTGTCTCGTCCTCTATGATGGAAATACTACTTGTTAGTATCGAGTCTTAGCACTCGCCGACGCCACATAAGTTTAAAGTATCTGAAAATAAAATATTTCCGAACGCAGCCGCACGTCACTAGACTAGCCCGCGTTTTGAACTGTCATTCGTTTTTTATGTCACTGTACCGGCGCCACTTTTTTCTCTTACTTTATTGTGAAATAATCTTTTTTAATAGTTTTAGTCAGTTTAATTATGATAAATAAACTGTTATTATGAGTAAAAGAAAGAGACGTGAAAAATAAAAATGAAATTCTGGGTTTTGAAATGTGCACTCAGGCCAATCTTTGGGATGAGGCGGTGTTGAAACATTCAAAACTTAAAACGGGCACAATAACTCGTACTTACTGCAAAGCCGAGTTTTTACCACCCTGGGTATTCGCAAGGAATATCAGGGTCTTACATTTACTGCAGTTTGCTTTGCCATTTGGGCCTAGATCTGCATGACTATGTCTGACATTCCTAATGTGTCAATGATGGCCCTGGATCCGGCTACTACTTCAAGTTCTGTGGAGGAGGAGGCACTGCCCGTGCCAATACAGTGTAGTAGAGGCCTTACCTGTGGAAAAAACCCAGTGTACAGACCCGGAGACCGAGACACCTGCCATAGACGTAGAATTGTTATTTGCTTTGGGGGAAATTGAGGAGGTGCTTAAGGGACCAATTGCTCATGATGAAATTGCACAGAGGTAGACTCCTATTCTCACAAAAGGATTGCAAAAAGAAACTAAACCAGAACTTATGAAAAAATACATCCCATATGAAAATATCCCAACGTTGCTCCCAAAGCTCAACCCTGAAATACCTGGCTGTCTCTGACCTGGTTAAGAAAAGAGATTTGATAATTGCTGACAGGCAAAAACAGATGGTTGCTGCACTATCAGCCCTGGGCCAATCACTCCATTTATATCTCCTAAAAGGTGACAGAATTGAAATTATTAATTAAATAATTAAACACATCAATGATGCTGCCAAAATACTGTGTGACGCTGTGCACATAGATACAAATCGTAGAAGGTCGCTAATACCAACCGTCATTAACCCCTTGAGCACCATAAAACCAGACACAATTGAAAATCAATTGTTTCGCGACTGCCGGCGGTCTCATGATATTTGATCTATTAATAAAGATATGAAAGATTCCCTCACAGGGGGAGCAGATGCATTTTATTTAAGTAACCTTTGTGAAAAGATCTAGGTTACAAAGGCTGTTCAAAAATCTGTTAAAGACCTGAAGAACACAAGCTTCATTCAAAAACCCCCAAATAAAACCAAATCTTTAAACTGGAGGGGCCCTCCTTGTCCAAGTGCCCGGACAGGGACAGGAGCGAGATCCAACCAACCTGCAAAGCTACGAAGCTGCAAAGTTAGAAGTTCAGGTATGCAGACTTCCTTTTTTTTATAAATAATTGGAAGAAAATAACCAGTGATCCTACTATTCTGAAATGGGTATCTGGGTATGAAATCCCTTTTAGTGAGATACCATTTCAATCTTACTTGCCTATGAATAACTCATTTACAAGTAGAATTCTGTCAAGTTCAAATTGAAATTAATAAACTTATTCAGTCACATGTTATAGACAAAATATGTCATGAAACAGATGGACAATTTTGTTCACCTATTTTCTTGGTATAGAAACCAAATGGAGAGTATAGATTTATTTTAAACATAAAGAAATTTAATAGTTTTATTACTACAACTCAAAGTCTTATGAAAGACTGTATTATGGCAACAATTGACAAAATGGATTCTTATTACATGTGTAACATTAATGCAGATTACAGAAAATATCTAAGGTTTTTATTTGATGGAAAAATATATCAATTTAACATTCTTCCATTTGGCCTTTGCACGGCTCCATACATGTTCACATAATTAAACCCATAACAAAACTTAGAGGTTTACAGCCTGTAAGTACAGTATATCGATGCTTGTAGCTAGCAGTATATTGGGAGTGATCATATTGAGTGTCTTAATAGTGTTAACCAGACCATAGGTCTGCTTACTCAGTTAGGCTTCATCATCAATAAAAATAATTATGTCAACTTATTCCATCAAAGGAATGTAAGTTTCTTAGCCTATTGTTTAATACAAACACCATGACTATTTCAATCGATTCTGATAAAAATAAAAGATGCCTTAACACGTTGCCTGCCACGAAACCAGACACAATAGAAATTTAATTGTTTGTCAGTCACAGGTGACCACCACGGCACTCAAATTTTTAAGTACCTCTTCCATCAGGTTTTTTGTCAAAAGTTCTGGAAACTCTAGTGTCTGTTTGTCCAGCTAATCAATATGGGTTACTGTATACTAAAGCACTAAAAAGACATAAATATTTAGCTCTTTTAAAAAATAATAATAATTATGAAGCATTTACTTCCTTGTCCAAACATTGCTATCCAGATCTTGAATGGTGGATAAAACATATACTTGCCTAAATCAATTTCTTAGATAAGAAAATATAAATATATTCTAGAAATAAATACAGATGTCTCACTATCGAGGTGGGGTGCTTCTTGTGACAAACATACAGCCAGTGGTGTATGGAGAGGAAAAGAATCAACAATTCACTTTAATACTTTAGAAATAAAAGCTACTATGTGTGGTCTCAAAAGCCTTGCTAATAATTCTTAAAATTGTGAAATATTATTACGAAGTGACAATACCACAGCTATACCATATATAAACCGCTTTGGTGGCATACAGTACTCTCACTTACATGTGATTGCAAAAGCTATTTGGCAGTGGTGTGAAGAGAGGAATAATTTTGTATTTGCATCATACATCATACATTAACACAAAGGACAACAAAGTAACAGATTTTGAATATAGAAAACAGTTAGGTCATACAGAATGGGAATTAAATATTAATAATTTTAATAAAATAGTACAAGCATTTGGTAACCCTGTCATAGATTTATTTGCATTTAGAGCAAACACAAAATGCAGGAAATTTGTTTCATGGCATCCAGATCCTTCAGCTTATAAAGTGGATGCCATTACAATGTCTTGCAAAGGGGTTTATTTTATGCTTTTCCACCATTTTCTAAGATTTTAAAATGTATAGAAATAATCGTGTCCAATGAAGCAACACGGATCCTTGTAGTTCTCTTCTGGGACACCCAACCTTGGTTTCCCTTATTCAAAAAACTATTAGTGACAGAACCCAATGTATTTGAACCAAGTAATAACTTACTGGTTTTATGTAATTCCAACTCACCACACCCTCCACACCGCAACCTATCACTACTGGCAGGGAGATTGTCCGGTAGGCATTCTTAAAGCCTGGCATCGACGTACAGGCAGCTGAAATAATGATATCTTCCATATCAAGTAACACCTATAAGCAATACTTACTTTGTATTTGGTTTTCTTACTGCCACACCAAACAACTAAATGCTACTAAAGCACAGATGACAGACATAATTACTTATCTCACAAATAAGTTCCACAGTGGTGCATCTTATGGCACCTTGAATTGCATAAGGTCCTCGCTGCCACTAGTGTGATAGGGCCGCAGGTGGGAGCAGACGAAAAGATTAAAATTTTATTTAAAGGGTTCTTTCGCCTACGATCTAGTAAACTCAAATATAAGTATACCTGGAATGTTTCTATAGTGCTTAATTTTTTAGAGTCAAATTACAATGACTCAAACAACTTACATTAATGTTCATTAAACACAGTTACTTTATTAACTTTACCTACAGGGCAAAGATTACAAAGCCCTAGTTTCTATTGTTACTGACCAGATTAAAATAATTGATAATAAAATTGTTACTATAAAAAAAATAAAAAAATAATTAAGACCTCAGCACCTAATCGTCATCAGCCAATTGTTTAAATAATTATAAAAGAATTACCTCTGAAATTAGGAAAATGTCCTAATTTATTTATATCTATCAAGAAACCACATTTGGCGGTATCGGTCAGTACACTCAACCGTTGGATTGACGGTCCTGGCTGCAAGAGGGATCGATACTCCCATTTTTTCTACTCATAGTACCAGGCACGCTACGACATCAGCTGCCATTATGAAAGGCGTTAGCATTGATGAGATACATAGAACGGCTGGTTGGACTGACTCATCGACAACTTTGCAAAGTTTTACAACCGTCCGATTTTAAATAATAATTTCGCTGAAGCGATTATATTGTAATAATAATATTAAAAGTATATTGCTATAATCATACCAAAGATTTATTTAAGGCTGAGGACACATTTAAGTTTGTTTTTTTTTGTTTAATAAGATTTTCTTGGAAATTACCAATTATCTTTAAGGAGTGTAAGACTGATTATGCTGTTGAAACATAATATCTGGGATATATTTGTTAACAGTAATAAACTTTATGATTCTACAACAGAACTTTGAACATCTAACAAGTAGTATTTCCATCATAGAGGCGAGACAACAAGGAGCATAATTGAACAATCAAACAAACTTACCAAGTGCAGTTCGATTGAAATTATGCTCCTTGTTGTCTCGTCCGAAGATGATGAGTCCCACCCACCCTCACAGGTTTGATACCTATTCCCTGGGGTTGTAGAATCAGTTTCATAAATAAATACACAACTTAAAACTAAATGACAAAATTAATCAATTTATGTATGTATTTATTTCAATGTCAGTTGTATGTCCTTACGGCAATGTCAGCTTTTAATTTTTCTGAACAAAATTTCACATCATATGTTAAAATTCATGGTCTTCCTTTTATTTATGACACTATGTTATTTAGCAAAAAATAATCCTTATAATGAAGCCTTTCGATCGGTATGATAAAGCTACAGGCTGATTAATTTTTGGCATGTAACGGGTTCGATTCCCGGTTCAACCATGTAATTATTTAAATATCTATGAATGCAGTTTAAATTGTTTTTTAAATTAAGATAATATCTTCTTTCAGTAAAATGTCCCATCTACAATATTCAAGGTACTTTCCCTTCATGTGGCATGTCCGTGGGACGTCCTGTATAATTCCCTTCGTGTCCAATTTAACAACGCGTTTAGGGCGGTTTTGGGGTTGTACGTTTTTGTAGCGCATCGGGCATGTTTGTAGCAGCGAACACCGACTGCTTTCACGCGAGCATGCGCAAAAGAGGGGCCTCCCTAGTGCGCAGGGTTCAGGCCAGCTCCAACGCCGTTCTAGCAATGATTGCCAGTAGACTGGACTGTCCCTACATCCGACATTGCTGTGAAAGACACATGGAATGTGTGACGATGTCGGATGAAGAGATTATTATAAAAGATTATTTTGTATGTACTTACCTAATTTAATTTGTAATTTTATTTGATTTTTTATGATGATTTTAAGTATGTAAATCTAATTTTAATTTGTCACAATATGGGTTTTTATCACCAGAAGTAAATTTATTTCATTCATTTACAAATTTAAAGAGATTAATGTAATGACTGTGCCTTCTCAGTATATTTATGAAAATCTTTTATATGCCCATAAAAATATAAAATTGATTAAAAAATACAGTGATATCCATAATATAAATACTAGAAACAAACACAAATTTGTTGTACCTACAACAAGACTCAAGAAAATAGGTGGCTCGTTTAGATGCCAATGTATACGCTTTTATAATAAACTACCAAGCCACGTTCAAGATTTAAGCCTTAATAAATTCAAATCATTCATTAAACGTAAGTTGTGCCAGAAAGCCTTTTATACCGTTAAAGATTATATTGAGGACCAAAAGGCTTGGGATTGAGCTGCTTCCAATTTCTGCTTTTTGAATGTTTTTTTTTGCTTTTTTTTATATACACATAAACATTAATGATTTTTATATTATCAATGACATTTGCTTACTTTGTAAAGTATTATATTATTTTATTTATTGTGAATGTGAAGACGATGTGGGTCATTTTATTAATTTTATTTTTTTTATTTTATTATTCTCTCTGTTCTGTTAGTTTTTTTTTTTTCATGGTCTGGCAGTTTGAGTAATTTAGGTGGCCTACCCAAATGTCCTTTCTTTGGTATTGTTCGTCGAATCGTTTAGCTCCTTAAGTCTTGAGTTGAGCTGAACGATTTCTGACAAATGCGTGCACTGACTGGACAGGTCCTCTCAATCTGTGTGGTTCTTTCCTCAAAAGACCATCTCAGACGTCGATATACATGGTCTTCATATAACCTGACCAAGATTATGTCTGGACTTTAGAAGAGACTGTAACCTCTGAGTTTGTTTCGGTCTTTCTTCTCAGAGTAGTCAGATAGGAAACGCCGACCTCATCTAGTTTTAAAAAAAAACATGATTGACGTGTAAAAGTGTTTGTACAAACCCACTTACAAAATAAAATCATTTATCATTTATCATTTATCATTTTTTATTTAATGATTGTTAGGCGGTACGAAGTGCACCGTGAGATCTCGTATTTTATAATAATTGATTATGTATATAGATGGTTACGCTAGACAATTCTCACCTAAGTCCTATCTAAGTGTTCTGTGTAGCGAGTAGCACACAGTAGGTGTTCCATAATTACCTCGCACCTACAATCGGCTTACGGCGCGATACAAATGGCCGCGCTATCAACCAGCTTAGCATTTTAATTAACGCCGGCACAATTTTGCCACTTCAACGTCTGATGATGGAACCGCGGAGGCATTGAGTGGGGGGGGGATTACCTGAAATGGGGGGCTCAACACGCATCTGGTTACTGCAGTGGTCTAACTGCAGTAACACTACTGGTTATTCGGAGTTGTTCCGTTCAATTGCAACTAGGTTGAGCGCATTAAACAAAATAGGTACTCATGTAAAGCTTGACTTTCCAGATAGCTTGTTTTAATTTCTTCTAGATATGCTTAAGCTTAAAAAAATCTATAAATCTGAGCCACCTTTTTGAAGACTATACTGAAACTTTTCCTTCACCGCACTACACACAATCGACTGTCATTCCATCCACATCACCTTGGATGGCGGTCTTCTACTGTGCGTTTTTCATGAAATTTCTTGTGTCGAACTACAGTGTTGTGGACCCGCTCTCGGCGGCGGTATTTCCGGACCATTACGACTTAGGGATCTTCAAGAAACGAGCCTATTCCTTTCTTAAAGACCGACAACGCGTCTGCGATTCCTCTGGTTTTACGGGTGTCCATAGACGGCAGTGATTACTCTCCATCAGGTGACCCACCTGCTCGTTTCCCTCCTTCTTTTATAAAAAAAATTAAACTAAAAATTGCAATGAGAGTTTTTTAAATCTCTTCTTTAAGCAAAGGAATTAAGTGTGTCAGGATAGTAGCTGATGGAAAGCTGTGATCCCTGCATGCCCCTCCGGGAAACAGTGATGGAAAATGATGTATGTATAAAAATTGCTAAGAGATGATCAAGATTATGATAGATGATATTATTATCATCATCATCAGTTTTTTTTACTTTTCAATGTTAGGCTCAGGCTTTACAACGAATATCGAGCCATATGTGCATTAATTAATTTGTTGCTATCATGTACAATAGTATAAAAGATGTTACAATTAGATGTCTAAGATAAAGTACATGACCCAGTAAGGGTAACCATAACCATCGTATTGGCTGGCCCAATGCGTTACAGATAAGGTTACAAGCATCACTATATTGGTACGATATATTCGGCCTTATCTTCACTTACCATCAGGCGAAGAGCAGTTTCTTCTTTAGTTTGTAAAAAAAAAATGTGCATGGAAAGTCACCTAGCAAGCTAATATGCTACTTTTACGTAAGATTATAATAACAATATTAAAAACTTAAACTAACACCAGAAGTCTGATTATAGTTTATCACAATGCAGACTTAACTTCGTATTTTAGTCTCCTTTAATTAATAAATAAATGTGAACCAACCGTTTTTATTGCCAGATAAAAGGATTATTTGGTACAGATAAGAGACAAACCCCACTTGAGCATTAGACAAAGCCTTCGCAGTCTCACTGCAGCGACGACGCTGTTTGTTATGGTAATTAAAATGCTAAACCCGTTGTTAGCAGCCACCTAACAGCGAAGTAAACGCACAATGACAAACAATAGTTTGTTCCTTTGAATGTGTTGCAGCTTAGCAAAATTAAATTTTATGAAAGTTTCAAGTCGAGAATACCGACGTGTGTCGTCGTAATTACACTTTATAGCCAAGACTATCAATTTCAGTTATTCACCAATTACGTATCTGAGCATGATTTTTAACCTGCATCTGAAGTGCTTTTTTTCAACTTGATATTCCCGATTAATGTGACGATAAGGTCTGAGACAGATGCGCACTTTACTAAGAATTTTCTAAGAGAGTAGTTATGGTAATGCTATGCTAACCCTTACCATCAACCAAGGATAAGTACCCCACTAAGATTCTAAACAAGAACCTTAAACTAAAACCACAATCTACCATAGCAACAATCCAGAGTCACGATAAATATCTCTAACACTAGAATTAAACAGCCATTTCAAACTTTCAGTTTGTGTGTTGCATTAGAAAATTGCGGCGCAACAGTATTTATAGTGCCAGCTTAGTTCCGCGATCGCCATTGCCCCAGAGTTATAGCGGCGTGGAGTAATTGCTGGCGACGCTGACAGCTCGAAATGTTTCGCTTAAACATCGGCGTGGTGTATCGTCAAATTAAAGTTAAACGTTTGCTGTTATTGGGCATGTGATACGTCCAGCTGTATTCGCTATTGTTTGTAAATGATCATTTATACGCTGTCTGGTCTAGTCAGCTATCAGATTAAATTAGTCGGTATCATGAAAATAACGCTTCTGACCGAGTGGCAAAGCGTCTGGGTCCAGTTACCAGGTCGGCGTGTGTATACTAAAGTCTGTTTTGGATTTTTCGATGTTTGTGTCTGGGTTTGCGATCACCAACCCGCATTCGGAAAGCGTTGTAATTTCATCAATTTTAGTACCGATGGCATGAATTCAATTAAGGAGACTTTTTCCCGTTTTTGATGTTATTTTAAGAACTTTATAGTACAAAATTATTGTTAAGTATTTTTTTTATTTTGATATTTTGGCGTTAAAATGTCTAGGGCAATGTTAAATTAACTTCTTCTATCGAATGGCAAACATTTGAAATGGTTTCATTGTTGTCAATATTTCATTAAGAAAGTACATCAGTTTTAATACAAGTATCATAAAAATCTTTTCAGCGCTGCTTCCAACCGCGGATTTTAATATCGTATTAAACGTTTAAAACTTAAAACACAATGTTCCTGTGTTTTGAATACGAGTGTTATTGAGTTCTGTTTCGTATGAACCACCTCCCACCAAGGTGGGCCCAAGCCCAGTGACCGTTTGTAAAATGTTTAAAAGAACAATATAGGTACACGTGTATTGAGCGTGTCGGCAACCAGAGTAAAGGCACAATACACTAAAAGCAGAAGCAGTGCGTGGCAGTAGCTATGCGGGACAGATCGTGGTTCATGCTAAGATGGAGAAAACAAAATCTTTCTGCGTTTAAAGCCAGCTCTTTTCAGTTGAAGGCTCTCCTAAAACCCGAACTGATGGTGGATTCAGTAGTTTAGATTTAAGAAAAATGCGTGTAACTAAAGGACAATTTAGTCTCTTGCTTATGTACAAAATTAAATTAAAATTAATTTATCACTTCTACTGCTAATTTAGAATGTTTAGAAGTTATTGTACACTAACAATATTGGATCTTCGTTGTATGTCAAATAAATAAATAATAATTATTATATAAAAAAAATAATTTGAATTTTAATATGTGCAAATAAGCAAACCAGGCGACTGAATTGTGCAATTGTTACACAATTTTTCTTACACAGGAAAGTTTTAAGGTAATCCATCATCTCTGTCTCTGAAGTCTTTGAATAAATAACGATAAGACTTTGACTTGACATATTATTAAGTGCCATGAAAATAACGAAACGGTGAAAAAAATTACTACTTCTAGTGGGAATCGTCTCCACGTTTTCCGCAATCCGGGCTTTGTTCCTTGTACTACAAATGCGAGCCCAGCTTCAAGCTGCACTGCTTCCGTCCCGCTTTCCGTGTGCGTGGGCCTTAACGGCGCAACGGAATTTAACCTTTTCTCATAATCGCAGTAGTATTTCAAAATGTAACATCTGAATCCGACAAATCTGAATCCGACACAAAATTATGTTCAGTAAGTCTGCGGGCACGAGATTGGCGACGGCCGAGCGATGGCGACGCGACGACGGAGCGGGGCGGCGAGGCGCGACATCTCGCGTGGGCACGAAACTTGTCGCTCCATGTCGCTCTAGAGGTAGTGTTGTGAGCAATATGTCACGTCATCGTAACACAAGTTTACGTCAAAGAGAATAATTATTGGAGCCAAGTCTACTAATGAGAACGGAGTTATTATTACCTAGAGATGGTGTTCATCCAATAAATAAAGGCAGAAGTAATTTGGGCGAATTTTCTACGCTTTATTACGAGCTAAGGTGCCATCCAACAAAATTTTCCAACAATACAAGAATGAGTTTACACACATTTGATTACATTTTAGAGAAAATAAGAAGCAATCTAAAACGTGTTATTTTTGGAAATCGTATAATTACGCCTAAAGACAAAAAAATCTTAATTCGTAACATTATTGTTTAGTTTATTATATTTTTAATATCTTCTTCTTCTTCATTATTATTTTTAATATCCATTAGGTAGGTAAGTACTATAATAATATTTTTCAACACAACACTACTGTAATCGCGAGCGACCTAATCAAACTAGTTTGTTCATTTGTTCTCGTCGCTTCCGCGCCGCCGCCGTCGCTCTCGTGCCGCCCGTGCATCGCTCGATCGCATCGCCCCGCCATCGCTCGTTTCGCGCGCGTCACCATAGGTGTCCATGTTGTTGATGCATTGCCGTCGCGTCGCTGTCGCGTCGCGTCGCCCGTCGCTCGGCCGTCGCCAATCTCGTGCCCGCAGACTTACACTCACGATATTATAATTACTCTAGAGCTCATTTCGCCGGAGCCACATATAATTGGATCCAGAAATGTATCTCCTTTGGAAGGCAATGTTTATTTTGGCCCAAAATGATTTACAATGTGGGGATGGGGCAACGCTTAGACAGATAAGTGGGACGGAAATTTAAGAGATTTGTGGCTTCCATCTGCTATGAGTAGGTACCTTGTTTTTTCCTGAGTAAACTTTTACTGGGAAGAAAAACTAACTGACACTACGTCTCTTACGCTGCACCAGTTGTCCTCGCGCCTGGACTTCATTTCCACTTAACATCAGGTGGAGTGGGGTCATTTGCCGGGCTTAGCATTAAAAACAAAAAAAAAACAACGAGTGTGTAATATTACTACTAATTTGTGATAGTTTTTCTTATTTTCGATGACTTTGCGCGTTACTTTCATAAAAACAATGACTTTATTTTTACTTATACAGACAGTACTTATATTATAAGCCCAGCTGTGGTAACTCCATACCGTAGAAATTCAATCGTTAGCATCCTCTAGGAGTCTTCGTGACAGACCAAGGGGAGGCTATTAAAATTTACAACACTTTAATTTTAACAAATCATGACAAACGCCTTACCAATTTTATTGGCTACTTGACAGTTTTCGGAAAAATATTTTAAAAATTACAAACGCTTAATTTAAACCCCGTACAATATTTTTTTTCTCGAAAAAGATTACATATTTTTCTTTATTAATTTCAAATTTCGTGCGAAAACGGTTGGTCACGTGACATTTTGCTCAGTGACGTCACACTTCAATAAATATAAAAATATATATTGAAACCTGACAGATAGATTTTGTATATTTTGTGAAATGTGGCGTCACACGACGCTCAATCATTTCCGCCCGTGTTTCGGGTCTTGTAATCCACAGATAAGAAATCGCAAATTTATTTTGTAAAAATAAAATATTTACAAATTACCTTCATAAAAAAACTGTTGGATAATAACCGTTAAATCATAAACTACCATTTCCGACATATTTCATATTTTATTGTTACAACTGTCAAATAGCCAATTATAGCCACGATAGCTTATTTATAGGCGTGCCTTATTCAGTATGTCAGAAGGTCCGTACATACCAATAACGCGATGAAAAAGCTGAGAGATCGGCGTTTCACCTTTTTGCGATTTTCATTCAGGGAGTCATTTCAAAGTCAAACCTTAGTTCTAGTCTAACCTAGTTTTAGTCCAACGGAATGCTGCTAACTGGATTGTGGAGTGGATCTTGAATAATTGGCGAAACAGAACGGGGGCAGAGAAATTACATCGATTCGAGTGAAATTTATCACGACATCAATTAAGTCTGTTTATAACGAGATAAGACAATTAAGCGTTAATGACGCCGAGAATTTCCAATTTGCTTCGTTAGTTAAAGAAAAACACACTGAAACCATTATTTGTTAGAGATTGGATGGCGATTAGTTAGTGATTGTTGTCTACACAATAATTAATGGCTTCGTGTTTAGCATCAAGACAACTTCAAGTGGTATATATTTTTAAAGTATATATATTTATAACTGAACGGTAGATTGAATTAAAATGGGGTCTTACAACACGTGTTGTTGATGAAAGAACACGGGAGAAACTCCACTATTTAGTTAATGTTTTGCCTCTGTTGCTCAAATTAAAAATGATGTTTGTGTGATATAAAAAAAAACAATGTTAGTAAAT
The DNA here is from genome assembly GCA_963921215.1 of Scoparia ambigualis. Taxonomy (NCBI): domain Eukaryota; kingdom Metazoa; phylum Arthropoda; class Insecta; order Lepidoptera; family Crambidae; genus Scoparia; species Scoparia ambigualis. The sequence goes on from OY992528.1 coordinate 926,467, forward strand.
AAGATTCATAATGACTATAAATGTACATTTTGGATCGTAATTAGTTTATTAACCTATTACGTAATTGAAAATACCATTTGAAATTACCGTACGATTTTTTACAGTCGTTGAATGAAATTACACATTCGTCGTGTATGCATTAGTTTACATAAAATTATGAACAAAAAATAGATTTGTTGCTTGAACTTTATAATAATAAACTTAACGATTTTTGATAACATATCCTTAAATCAGTTCACTTTATTGACTAATCTTGTCCTCAAGTCTCAAATAAGACTATTCTCTTATATGTGAGTATTATGAATGCATATTATGTAAAGTTAATGTATCTAACCATTTACTTTGCACTAATTTAAAGAAAAAAAAGCAAGAGGAGCTCCATGGCGCAGCGGCTAGCGCGTTCGGCGTGCGATCTTGCCCGCTAAGCAACTGTCGCAATGCTTGTCGCTGGATGGGTGACAAATTAAAACATTCTCGAGCAAACACACGGGTGAACAGTGCTTCGGAAGGCACGTTAAGCCGTTGATCCCGGTTGTTGTCGTAAGATGACAGTCGTTAAAACCCACCAACCTGCATTGGGCCAGCGTGGTGGGTTAATGGCCCAATATCCCCACGTGCTATTGTTTACGTGGGGGCCTGTGCCCAGCAGTGGGACGTTTATAGGCTGATGATAATGATAAAAGTAAAAACTGTTATGGCTGACGAGAAACTAAGTTTATGTTATTATTATGAATACGTGTTTTATGATGTCTTAACTTAAATACACTTTTAAACTTTCGCTTTTCATTTTAAAAGAACATTTAGACGGGGATTAACGCTAACTACTTTAGGGGTGGATTCGACCAAACTGGAATAAGACTTACTCCGAGATTAGTCTATACAAATTCGGCGTTTAATCTAGGTATAAGACCTTATTCCAGTTTGGTCGAATCCACCCTTAAAGGCATACTACGCATACTTTTTTTATACCCGATGTAGAACCCTAATCTTATAAAATCTAATGATCGATTTTATGTTACAATTTTCTTGTAATATAACTACACAATATGATTTAACTAACCTTTGTATTTTGTTCCAGGTAAACACAGCGGCTTTAGTCCACGGTCTAACAAATATAAAGATAAGCTTACTTCTTAGTTATTTAAAAGTGTAGCTAATACTACATGCTATATGAACAACAGCAAACAAAATAACATTGTCCAAATAAGTTAATACCATCACAGGCCTTCCTACATGGGGAAACTAGGCCATAACCTACCACTCTGGTCCAATGCGGGTTAATGGGTTTTAATCACTGCCATCTTGCCACAACAACCGGTACCAACGGCATTGCTGTTCTCAATTTGGTCACCCATCCGTGACGAGGCTGCTTCATCGAGCTTCTTAACCTCCATCATCTGTGAGACAACCTAAATTCACTTACTAGCATTAAAAAAACCATTGTGTTAGATTTTACGGCAGCTGACAGGTAAATGCTGAAGGCATAACTACTACTAAGGTTGTTTTTAGGGTTCCGTAGTTTACGTACCTACTTTTAACTTCGATCGCATGTAAATACCGTGTCGAGTAGCGGTGAAATAATACTACCACCCCCTCTCTTCCCTTGGGTATCGTAAATGGCGACTAACGGACTAAAGACTGCACGTACATCCAACAGCTTAGAGCGGCGATGGGCTCACCACTTGTCACACTGAGCACATGTGCAGTCTCTATTTGGTGAAAAGTGAACTATGGCAGAGGACTGCTTTTGCGGTCCTCATTGCCTAGTCTCTGACTAACCCTTCGGGGATAATAGTCATGATGTACATGTGAAAACTAGATACCTACACAATCCCATACTAAATCGTAGCGAAATAGTGGCAGCTTTGACATAATGAAGAGAGAGATTTAAGGATATAAGTATAATGACAGTTGCATCACAATACATTTATGAAAATCTGATGTATGTTCATAAAAATATTGAAATGTTTTCAAAAAACAATGACATTCACAAATTAAACACTAGAAGTATGAACAAATTAGCAGTACTTACCTTATACTAGACTCCATAAAATAAATAATTATTTTAAGGGTCTGTGTGTACGATTATACAACAAAGTACTAAATGATATTCAGAAATTAGATCATGATAAATTTAAAATCAAAATCAAAGAAAAGCTTTTTAAAAAAGCTTATTATAAAGTGTCAGATTACACAGAAGACAAAACAGCTTGGGTCTGATATGCTCCAAGTACTCCAACAGCTATTTCTAGCTGTCTATAATTAATTAATATAGATCACCACATTTAATTAAACTAATTATATTCAAATTCATATTTTGTATTTTATGACGTAACGACATTTTTTTTTTTTTGTAAATGTAGTTGCTTCTGCGCGCTGTGGTTTCTTGCGCCCGTTCTTTGCCAAAGTTAAAAAATGATGTCCTGAATAGGTGGTAGGTTAAAAAAGATTTGAACGATTCAAAGTACTTATTAATTGAGTTTATTGAATAAATATATTCGGACTTTGACTTTGACTTTGACGTAAATGACATGTGTTTTGGTAGAATTGCAATTTTTGAAGGAGGTTTTAAGCTATTACTTAGCTCGCAAACTACTAATCAAAATGAGTATTCTTTTTGTGTAGACATTGTGAGAGCATCGATTGTGTGAATGCCTAAATACTTAAAGGGCACTTGTCACATTTTTACCCGAAATACTTTTTCGTCTCTATCGCTTGGCAATACCTATTTACAATATAGTAGTGCTAATAATAGTGTGCAAAACGATAGTAGTACAAAACGATGCAAATAGGTGTTGCCTAGCGATAGAGACGAAGGTAAAAATGTGACAAGTGCCCTTTTAGTATTTAGGCATTCATGTAGTATGTCTTCATCATCATCGTCAGGCCATGGCAGTCCACAGTAGTTTTTTATGTGATCGAAGGTATTTATTGCAAAATATTGTAAGTTACATTTTGCATTATGAACGGTGCCCTTTTAAGAATGTAATTCCACGAAAAGTAACTGAAGCAGAGTGCGGCGCTACCTTAGAATCGTAGACTCTTAGTTTATTCTCTATAGAATTTGCTGAAGATGAAGTAAAATCGTTATTAAATGTCATCAGCGTACAGTTGGCCCCGCTCGAGCGTTTAACTTTACTTTAGGGTTGCCAATGTACTTTTCATATCAATAATTTTTATTTTTTCTCTCGCGGCGTAATATCTGGTTTAACTTTAAATGTCTCTCAAAAAGAATAACAATTCACTTTTATGATAAAAAAGACGTATTGGTCAGGACAGGGCCGCACGGACCAAGTATACAACTCCACAGTCACAGAAGAGGTTTTTTTCAAAGATACTGTAAGACGTTGTTCATTTATTTTAAACTATTGACCAGTACAGCTATTTTTATTGTTTCTATTGGATATTCTTTTGTATGTGTTGCGTTGTCTTTTAATCGCATTAAATGTTTTTTTTTTATGTTGTAATGGAAAATGTCCTTCTATGATAGGGAGGGCATTTTCCAATTCGTATTGACGCTGTAAAAGAAAGGGAGAAAAGAAATGCCCTTGCTGAGCTTCTTGCCGGTTCTTCTCAGTACAAGGCTCCCGCCCCATAGTTAGACTTACGAACCGATGGCATAGTGACATTCATAAATGCTCAATTATTGTAGTCTAAATTGAATAAATAATATTGAATTACAATTTTTTTAACGTGGGCTTAAAGCGGCTTAAGAGCCACACTGGCGCACGTCACACAATCTCCGGGCGATTTCATTGTCGGGTCGAAATTGTACGGTTGCAAAATCCACCAGCCTTTTTTACAGTCCACTGGCCTTTTACTGGACAAATATCCCGACCTATCAGAGTTAGGGCTTTGGCTAGTTCACATATATTATATACAAGAAAAAGAAAGACATATACAAACCCACCAACCCCCATTAAGTCAGCGTGATGGGTTTTGGCCCAATCTCGTCGCGTGCTTTTTTCCATGCGGGAAGGCCTGTGGCTGGTGGTGATGAAGTTACTGTTTACACATAATAATATCATGTCAATTGTAACTTGGTGTGCCGTGGACTATGCCTGAAGGCTGCTTCAGTAGTCCTCATTACCTAGGCTCTGACTCTTTTGGGGATAATAGTATGTATGTACGTGTATCATGTGCTCAATTCTGCTTACCATTACTTATGCAAAAGAGGAAATTCTAAATATGCTAGCGATATAGTTTGACTATATAAATATATCACTACTAGCCCCAAAACTATTCATCTTAATTAAGAGTGTACCTCAGCGGCGTGTACGCGTTAGGGTTGCAATGTGAAAGATATGCAACTTTTGAACCGCCGGGTCACTAGATGAATAACGTGGGCGATCACAAACTTTGGTTGTTCGTCGAAAAAACAGACACATTTCCTCGAACCTAGGACCTTCCGATATCAAGCAGATCGCTTTGCCACTTGTAGCTTACATTACTCATTAGTTAGTATTTCATTCATTTTTTTTTAAGTAACGAACTGAAGTAAGTAACGTTTCCATTCTCACACCAATTTTCTAGCTCAAGTTAAGCTTCCTTTGAATCTTGAGAAATGGCGAAGTCAGAATCGGCGTGCTAACCACTTGACCATGGAGGTCGTATTCATTATTAGCTTTAATTATTAGCCCATAATGTCCATTAATATCCCGCCGCAACGTTAGACGACGTTACGGCAGGTCCAGAAGGAGATGGCGGGACGAGCTGGACCACAATCGGAAGGACTGGCAAGTTACAGCCCTAAACCGTGAAAAGTGGGGGAGGGTAGGGACGTCTTTGCCCAGCAGTGGGACAAGCCGGACTGAATAAAAAAAAATGTCCCATTACTGGACAAAGGCCTCCCTCCCCTTTCTCCAATTATTACTTCCGTTTGCTTGTGTTGGCCCATCTATTGCAAAAGCATTAAACTCGTCTCTCCACCTCCATGTAGGTCGGCCTCGCTGCCGTTTAACCTCACGTGGGACCCAGTCGGCGATGATCTCACTACCTTTCACGCTGAGCACGAGTGCAGTTATTATTTGGTGAAACGTGTACTATGGCAGAGAACTAGTTTTGCTGTCCTCATAGCCTCCGACTAACCCTTCGGGGATAATAGTCGTGATTATATGTATTATAATGATGTGTGTGTTTATCATTAGCCCATCTTGTCCCACTATTGGACAAAGGCCTCCCTCCCCTTTTTCCAATATCTGCGGTCTGTTGCTTGTGTTGGCCTATTTTTTGCATTAAGAGGCATTACATCTAGACTGTGATTTTTGCGTAAAATGGCCAATTTTGGCGTTATGGATCTCAGAAACAAAAATACATTAACAATTTTGACTTATTGAATAGTATAGAATAGCTATTGGAATAGTGCGTAGCGGCCTCGCTTATTGTAAATTTTGCTTAATTTTTTAATTAAATCCAAAATTGCACAGAAAGATTTTCATAAAATTCGCGAAGGCACTTTTTTGAGCTCCTAGATTGAACTTTTGTTCTGAACAAATGAAATAAAAAAATGAGAATGTTATCTCTTATATAGTCGTATAGAGCGTAGCGGCCTCGAAATTTTTAGATATCATTGATTTTATACAGAAAAACAAATCTTATTCTAAATTTAAAAACTTCGAAAATCGCTTTAAGTTAACTGTGAATTTCTCCTATCTACGATAATATTATTGAGCAAAATGTATACCAGAATAATCGTTACTTCATGACAAAAAAACATTTTAAAATTAATTTATTATCCTATTTCGATAAAAACGATAAATACAACTGCAAAATTACTTCAAAATGCGATGCGCCGACTGTCTGAACTCAGCTTATCCTCGCAGAGTGGACATTTGTAATATAAAGCATGATTGTATTATCCTATTTCGATAAAAACGATAAATACAACTTCAAAATTACAACAAAATGCGAAAATGGGCATTTTACGAAGAAATCACAGTCGAGATGTAATAGACCTATTAACAACTAGCTCGTCCCTCCACCTCATAGACGACCTAGGTCGAACTCGACCTCGGTGCCATTTGACACCACGTGGGACCCCGTCAGTACAAATACAAAATTATAAATATTTTTATTCAAATAAACTTAATATTAATCACTTTTGAACGTCCAAAAGGTGTTTTACCCTACCTTACATACAATAGTAGCATTCGCCCATAACTTGCTCAGCGTTCAAAAAATATGTCCAGTCCAGTCCCACTTAAGCACGGCGGCCTTAAGAGTACCTTAAAAAGCCACTTAAATGATCTTTTTAATAAAGCATAGTTCCACAGCGCTGCAGCTGTCAGCACAAAAACCTTTCATCCAAATTATGCGGCCAGCGACAGCCCTACTCACTGCGACGTACAAAATTAGTGATTATTACATGAAAAGCGGGCATTTGCATTTGAACGGGAATTTGCCTGAAACATTCAGTTTAGTCGTGTCCTCCGGGAAATTATGAGCGGCTTGCGAACTATGCGGCCGCCACAGAGTTGCGACTAAGTTATACGAGTAGCTTGCGTGTGACAGCCTATACCTACTGTGCCAGTGCGGATCAAAGGCCTGCATGAATAAAATCAAAATAGTACTGGCGTATTATTCACCACGCTTGCCGAATGAATAGAAAAGAATAGAAGAAAATGTGTTAATTGCTGGTTAGTAATCACAAACCAGACCACGCACATCATAGCACATCAAGTCATTATCACAGACCAATAGCAAATCGTAAAATACGCGTTAAAATAAATTACTGAAATGGCTCCATTTCAGTAATTTATTTTTACGCCATTGGTGATGATGTGATGTGTGTTGTCTGGGATCAATAGCTCAACGTGCCTTTTGAAGTCATGAAAACCTTGTGATGTGCAGTCCTATTGCCCTTGCGTTACAACTCTCTGGCAACTATGCTCGCTTCCGCAGTTTCGGCTTTTTGCTTCGACCAGCCTCAGCCGCACCAGCTCGCACGGATTCCATAGATTTGCTACAGCTGGTAAGGACTGAACTCCTTACGCGCCACCGGCTTTTAAATTACCAGGCATAGGTACGAGTAGTGTCAGACGTCCATGCATAAAACCGCTCGGGAAACCATTCTAAGTTTATTTCATAACGCCGAATTAGAACCGCACTCTTCATGTTGCGAAACAGCAGTTGTTAAGGCAGCTGCTTAGTTTTGCGAGGTAGCTAAGCGCTGCGCGAAGACCAATCCACTAATAGAATGACTTTAATTTCACACCGCCTTTTTGAGGCAAGCGACCCTATTGGTGGTTTTCTTCGCTTAGCTAGTGGAAAAGCAGTCAAAATCCCGGATTATAAACCGCTGAAGCGTATTAAACTCTTCGTGACGTTGTAAGAGCAGCTTTTAAACCCCCCAGTCCGTAATGGGCCAGTGTGACAGGTATGGCTCTATGTAAGTATGTACTTTTTGTGAGATGTTATATTAAATTTTCTTTATGTAGGTATAACCCTTTTTTGTTGTTGTCGATGTTATGAAATGAAATAAAATGAAAACTAGTTTATTTAGCTATAACAGTATAACAAAACATAGATAAAAAAAAGATTAAAAGTAATAGCAATACTTAACACATTATTGTCTCACGGCCTCAGCTAAAAAGGTTCAGCATTTTGTCAGGTCCAATGGAGACTGACGCTGGTTTTCAATGGGTTACCTTCAATAATTTTTTGTTGGACATGTGGGATGCCAATACTTTACAATGTACCTACTTTCTCAATTAAAAAATAAAAACTTAAGTAATACGAAACAGATAAATTAAGGGTAACAATAGACAGTTTTCAATACTGAGTTTATGCCTGCGCGCATCTATCTATGTTAGTAGTATCTATTTTTTTAAAGTACTGACATTTGATTACACAATGCTAATAACAGACTACAATTTACGGTAAATAGCGATAGAAAATCCAATCACTTCCATTTTAAAGTTAAAGGTTGGTAATAAAATAAGGAGTGCATAATTATAACAGTAAAAGACAGGCTTTAGTATGACAAACTTAAATTCACGGTGCGTTTAGGTAAGTCGCCGCCCTTGGGGAAATTATGGCGGCAAGTTGCGGCGCCAACTATGAGGCCGCCACAGAGCTGCGACTGTTTCATGCTATAGTTTTTTTTCCTTGACTTTCTTCCTATACTGTCCTACTGTTGTCCCTATCAACCGACCACGATAGATAGGGTATCGCAACTGGAACTACGGGTCCGGTTGTGTTTTTAGGGGTACTACGGGGTTCCGGTTCAAGCCCCCCGCTGGTTGTGCCTTGACCGGCGCCTCCAGCGGGATCCGGACGTGGGTTGGACTCGTAGTGGCTCGTGGTTAGCTGTAGAGCTTGGGAATGTTCGTCTGTCCTGGTATTGTGTGCCAGGACTTCCAAACTCGTGCACAGCGAGCGGGGCCTAGTAGCGGTCTCTGAGGGGCCAGAAGCGAAAAGTCCTGCGGGGAACGTGAGTTTCCCTTATAGTTGGCAGCTTTGTCCGGTGGTTCTCATTGGACATTGGTGTTGACATCTCCGGTACTAGTCTAGATAACTAGTAGAGGCGGCCTCCTAGATGCCGTAGCCTCCGGTCCAGCCAGCCGCGTAGGACGTGGGAACTGGCTATGCTCCCGGATGGGTTCCGAGAAGTGAGTGGGCTTACTACTCCGCTACCAAGGTGGACACTTGGGAGTCAACTTTAGAGTCGACGACCCTAGCAGTGGCAACTGCGAGTTGTGCCCTTCGTGCAACGAGAAGTGAGCGAGCTCGACAGCTGCGGCTACCTATCTGGGCAATAGGCAGTGAACTACACTTGTTCACGGGGATACCCTCCCGAGACACTAGTCTTATGAGTACCGAATGAAGAGCGGGCACTGATTTGGCGTCAAGACCTAATGCAGATGGTCTCCTGCGCGAGTTTTCTACTGGCGCAGGGACGTCTGGCACTTCTTGCATAACCTAACGGTTGGTCTCGAGGTGCTAGTACAAATAAACTTAATGATGTAAGAAGAGGGGATGTCCTACTGTAGGCAAAGGACAGAATTATTTAAAGATAGTGAAATGTTGAGAAAACATCTACGTTCGGTGGTGGTCATCCGATACCTCGGTGGCGGTGACGTCACGCAGCCGCACGGCATGCGAAAGAACGTGGGTTCGATTCCGAATAGTAGTTTTTTTTTTAACTTCTTTCTTTACTTTCATCTTTGAAACGCCATGCTGGTTTAATGTGGGTTAGTGGGTTGTGACAACAGCTATCGCACGTCCGCAACCTTCAACAAAGTTCTTATGCCCTGAAGTTTCACTTGAGCCTTTATACCAGAACGCAGCAATTCTGCTTAGCGGCAGAAATAGGCTTTAAGGTGGTCGCCATCATCCGATTTTTGGCAAAATCATATCATCACCGTATTTTTCATATACATTTTTTTTCTTATCATCCTTCATCGTATTTAATGACTTTATGACTGTTTCCACGCGACATTATTTGCATGATTGACACCCTAATCGTGAAATTAATCTGAAACTATTGTACACTCGACACGTTAACTCTAACTTTCAAGGTTTTGAACCTTACTCCACAAAGATAAGCTTCATTATTGAAACTTTAGTAAATTATGTTAATAGCTAATATTAGTTTTAGATGGAAACTTATTTCAATATCCGGAGATATTTGGAAATTAATATAACTCATGTGACTTATGCCGCGTCGGGATTAATAGGTTTGAATTTACTTTATTGGAAATTCACGAAGGTAACTAGTTTTTCTAGTTTCTCTCAGGCCTTTATCTCACCTGATGGTAAGTGACGAAAAGGCACGGCGTGGAAGCGCACTTCACTTAAAATCCTTAACAACTTTAATGATATGACTATCTCATCTCTAACTGTTGGAACACACTGACGTAGTTGTTATGGCGACAAAGTTGGATTCGATGGCGGAGCTGGTCAGACTGAAATTGTAAAAGGTTAACCTTTAACAAAACTATAGTACAACGTAACCCTGAGAGAATGTCAGAAATGCTCTAACAGCAGGATCACAGAGGTTCAAACATATATTTATGTGCGCATTAACTGATAATTTGACATAATTCTAATTCGTTACTTACCGATCAGAGTTGGTAATGCTGTAGTGGCATAACTTCCAGTACCTTTGCTCAATTGCGAAACTCCTGAAACCATCGACTATTGGTTGGTTGAATCGTCAAAATCATTTTTTACCTTTCACCGAAACGATTTGGGTCCCCGATTCCCCAATTTTCAGCAAAATAAGCCCTTATCGCAACCCCATAAGTTGCAATACCCATTAGCACCGTCGCCGGCCCCTGAAGAATTAGGATCCTCCAAATCTTTTACAAATAAAAAGGCCTCTTGGAGAATGGCCACCTCGGTACCCCATTGAGTCGTCGTATCTTGAGTGAAGACTTTCAAACAATAAGGTATGACGGCGGAACAGCCCATACGCATTCCACTCACGAGGAAGCGGTTTTAAGTGCTCTCTGAAACAGGGACGGAATAAGAGTGAGGGATTGGATACCGATTATAACAATATTACTTAGATAAAATGTTGGAAAAATCTCATGAGAGGTATTTAAACTTCCACCATCTAAACCGTTTCAGAAAGTGCGGATTGAAGTCTCTTTGAAAGTCTTTATAACAGAATTTGAGAGTCATGGACGTTTACGGATATTATTTAGAAAATAACATCAACCGTGTTGCGTAGCGGTGAAAGAATACTACCCATTCCTCTCTTCCCTTGAGCGTCGTAAAAGACGACCAACGGACTAAATACTGCACAACATAATTATCAGCTTAGAGTGGCGATGGGCTCACTACCTGTCACGCTGACGCTGACTACCCCTACGGTGATAATAGTCGTCATTATATGTGTGTATGTCATTAAAAAATAAAATAGACCATAAAGTTACTATACCTAGCGGAATAGAGCAACAAAGGGCTTAGCGAGTAAGATGTCACTAGCAACAACACTGTGGGATAAAAAGAGATGCGTGATGTGACGTAACAGAACTGTTTTTGGCTACGTTTGTCAGCACTCATCAGCACGCTAAGAATTTGGGTTTTGTGAATTTTTTGGATATTACGTGAAATCGTGGATATTTTCCCATCCAATCCTATTTTAGTTCTATTAATACTATTACTGTTAATAATTAATGTAATCAATATCGATGTTAATGTGAAAGGCGACATGACGTAAATCTCTGAACGCATTCTTTACACACACAAATGCCATCTTAGTTCGGTTTTGTTTGACAGCTCATGTTTGTTGCTCTATTCCGCTAGGCATAGTAACTTTATGAAATAGACCTGCATAATATAAGACATAGAATAGAATAAATAAAAAATATTACTCTGTGATACAGGGTTTCACAGAACGCCAGCGCTTCGCGTCTATTTTTTGATCTGCACCACCAAGCAGTGAAATGCGTTGCTTCCTTCTCCTTTCTTTACGTGTATACCTTTCCAATAGCATACATTTTTTTATGTAAGAAGGAGGCAAACCAGCAGGCGGGACACCTGATGGAGAGCAATCACCGCCGCCCATGGACACCCGCAAAACCAGAGGAGTCGCAGATGCGTTGCCGACCTTTAAGTAAGGAATAGGATTAAGCAAGGAATAGGAATTGTGAGGGGGGAAGGGGAAGGGGCCTCCGGAACTCTCACTGGCCGGACGAAACACAACCGCACCAAGTGCCATTATTTCACGCCGGATATTCGTGAGAGGGTGGTATTACCCCGGGCGAGCCGGCCCAATGCGTGCTGCATCGCAGCGTGGCTCTACCACTCAGTCAAAAACATACATTACTCGTCATTTATAGTAAGAGTAAAGAGGCTTCTTCTCAGCATGCTCGCTTCATCGTAACATACCTGTTCTGTCAGCCCAGGTTGCGGCCAAGAGCTTTTCACTGTTATAAAAACAAATAAATCCGTACTTTCCCGCTATGAAATCAAATAAACAATACATGTTGCATTTGATAATTTTAATAATATTATTAGATGTTAAGATTAATAGTTAAAGTAAAGTACTCGTAATAGGCGTATACTATTTTTGAGTGAAGGCCTCTATTATGAAATTAAGTCATAACTACGTTGATGAGTTGGATGTTAAGGTTTTTTTTATATTCTCCAACGGATAAGCGCTTGGCCTTCATCTTACCCGATAGTAAGTGACGATAAGGCCAACACAATTTCACACGACAATGATATACATCATTGTTATGGCAACAGACTTAGATAAAATGGTGGTAGCTAGCCAGGCAGACTTGACAGCCCTACCAGGAACCAAACCAAGCACACACAGATGTGCTCCCTGCTAGAAATTAAATCCGGGACCTCTGGGTCTGAGACCGGTAGCTTAGCCACTCCAAAATTCAAAAATTCAAAATTCAATTTTTATTTATTTAATTTAGGCTACAATAATTGAGTACTTATGAGTCGCTATGCCATCGGTTCGTAAGTCCTAACTATGGGGCGGGAGCCTTGTACTGTGAAGAACCGGCAAGAAACTCAGCAAGGGCATTTCTTTTCTCCCATTCTTTTACAGCGTCAATACGAATTGGAAAATGCCCTCCCTATCATAGAAGGATATTTTCCATAACAACATAAAAAAAACATTTTAAAAAACGATTACAAGACAACACAACACATACAAACGAATATCCGATAAAAAAAAGTATTGCTCAATTTAAAATAAAATGAACAACGTCTTACAGTATCTTTGAAACAAGAAAAAGAAAGACTATTTCTATTACAAATAAAAATAAGATTGCAAGAGCAGACCAGCCTCCACATGCAGCACCCATTCACGAGTATGACATGTGAATCAGCTATCGCTTCGCTCAACCACGTTTTAGGGAACGTAATGACCCGAGACACATGCAAGAAACTAGAACACAGAGGCGGTTAAAGGCACAAATAATACTGTACTCAATTAACCGTATTACTAAAAGTATTTGTACTAAATCTCCCAGTCTGTCCCTGGAGCGCTGTCCAGTTATTACGGTATTTTTTCCCGGCGCAGCTAACTGGCACTCTTTATCCGTTTATATAGTGGCTTAAAGTATGCCGGCCATAAAAACTGCTGGAATGCCGCGCGATGCTCGCTCGTTGTTAGAAAAAATGGTTAGGTTCCTCGAATAATGCCAAAACCTATTTCTGGGACAACCGGAGTTCGCGCAGTTATAAAGTAGAGTTACATTTTCCAGTGTTTTTAAACAATTTGCTTTTTAAAGTAGAATGTGTTTTATCTTTAGGGGGAGACTGATATTTTTTGATACACTTTTATGCCAACCGATTGTAACGAAATTTCAGGCAAATATTATCATTATTATTGTTATTTGATTGGCTTAATGTTAGCAATAAAAATTTCATTATTATCACCGAATAAAAACTCAATGACTACAATAATAAAAAAGCCATTTAATTGTTAACTGATTATAATAACAGCCTACAAAATGGAGAGCAATCACCCGCTAATGGCAGCGGAAACGGAAACAAAGTTCACTCATTTGTTGGAGGCATGTGCGGCGGCCATTTTGCAGCCGTTACATTCAACAACAACATGTTAATATGTATCAACATAATTCATTAATACGGTATGCCCCATTTATGAGACTTTTGGTATGAACTTTTAATAATAATTTAATGAAGCAGTTGTTATTGTTACGAATCTCGTCATCATCATTATCAACACCCTACCGCTGGGCACAGGCCTTCACATGGAGAGATTGGGCTATTACCCACCAACTTGGCCCAAAGCGGGTCAGTGAGTTTTAACGACAACAATCTTCGGATAACTACCGTGACAATTGGCTTTACGTGCCTTCCGAAGCACGGAGGAGTTCGAGATGTTTTTAATTTGGTTAACTATACTCGTATCTCAATACTTATTGATATCATGTGTTACAGAAAGGTGTTATAGTAAATTATAAATGTACATCATGGACCCTGTCCGGCACTGTAATTGGAAGAAGAGAGAAGAGCGATTTATTAAATTAAATTACGTAAATTAGATAAAAGTTTCAATTTTTTTATCATATAAGTACTTTAGAGTGTTATGCATTTATTTATAAAAAATTCTTTAAAACGGTTTCCAAATATGTACCTATCTAGTGATAGTTGCTTAACTGGCAAGATCGCCAACTGAACGCCTTAAGGCGGTAACAGACTTTGCGGGGCATGTGTCACGGCGCACAACGAATGCCTCTCAAGGTAGCTCATAAAGTCTGTTTCCGCCTTTAGCCCGAAGAATATTTAAATGAAGTTATTAAATTAAAATTTTAGTTAAGTATTTTATTATAAAATATAAAAATGTTGTGAATGTGCTCGCTCTGTTAAATCTTTAGAAATAGGTATATAACTTCCCAAGTAACACAGAAAGCTGTACACTGAAAGAACAAAAAGGTTAATTTTGCACGGGTTGGCGACACATTAGTTGAATTAACAAAGTGATGGGTTAAAGCAACATGAACAAATTGTTGTTTTCACAGAAAGTTTTTGTTGATATGAAAACAGTTGTTTTTACCTATTTGTACATGTTGGCGTAACAATTCATGCATAATTCAATAGATAATAGTTGATTTTACTGTTCAAGTTGTTGAAATAACCATTTTTAAAGTTAAATTGACAAAATAAATACGTTAAAACAACAAAAGACATATGTAAAAAGTTCAAATTACCGTAACTGATCAACAATACAGTTTTTGTTCATTCAACAAAACTCAAGAGTAGGTGCTATATTAACCCTAAAATTTTGTTGAAATATGGTAAATCCAACTAATAATTTCTTTCCGTGTATATTTAATCACTTGTGGTCATGATGGCTGCTTACAGAGTATTAAAACCGTTATTATAATTCACTGATGATCCTTAAGCTGAATATTAGTACACAAGGAGCTATATTCTGAATAAGAACTAAATAATGGTAGATATTCTTCACCCTTAAACAGCAAGATGCATTTATTTGGTATATAACCTACGCTTTTATTCAGCCGTTTTAAATTTTCAAGCCTACTTACTGAATAAGGGCAATTAAGTAGTGGCAAATATGTCAATTATGCTGTATAATAGAGTAAATGTGTACCTCTAAACGCTGCCTTCTAAAGGGAGTACATGTGTACTGTTACACAGTTATATGATATATAAAGGAGTACATTTCGTGTGTTATTCAGTAAATGGTGTAAAATTTCCCTGTTGATCCGTATCTATACTGCTATTATTTACGACTGAATAGTGGCTGTTTACAAGTTCATCTAAACGTTATTATTACTCTTGAAGAGCACTTCGAGTATTTTATAACGTATATTGCTTAATAGAGATTCACATCAGTTGATTTAATCTGGTGATGGCTGATTAAGTATATCCCCGTGAATCTTGTCACGGATCAATTCATTTACGTAACAAGTCCCTAAAATGGATCAGTCTATATTATGCGGATCCTTAAAAATGTATTTTATCACACATTTTATCGTTGCTAGCTCGAACAAATATTCAGCCAGTAATCAGTGTATTGCCGTATATGGATTCACATGTAAGACTTTATTACGGCTCAGTTTGAATAAGCAGACATATGTGCCCCATTACGCGGGCTACGACAGTAATGTTATTCAGCCAGTAATCAGTGTATTGCCGTATATGGATTCACATGTAAGACGTTACTACGGCTAAGTTTGAATAAGCAGACATATGTGCCCCATTACGCGGGCTACGACAGTAATGTTGAAGTATACCGGTTCACATCGCTCTTTAATTTCACCACCATTTTTTATTCTGTATAACCTTTAATATTTACACTGGTTTACATAATTTTTATTAATTTAACACGAACTTAGTGTAGTAAGGAATTACAAATAAATATTTTTAATGTGATTATTGGTGACAGACTGGAATAATGACACAATCAATCAATTTTTACCCGAAATGTTTTTGATTAAATGTGTTTTTTTTAGTATAATTTGTAGTAAAAACTTATTTATGCAATGGCGCTTCAAAATTTTCTTAGAAATATATGTATACTCTAACAGTAATTTTGAATTCCCACTAGCTTTCACGTAAAATAATGAAGTTATTAGCATAAGGTACATATACCGATATCATACAATCATTTTAAAAACTTATCTTCTCTCACTGTCATAAATATAAATCATCTGTCACCAAAAGTATTAATAGACGTTCTTACAGAACAAATCGTGAACCTTTAACTTAATTACTATAAATATAAAAGCGTACATAGACGACAATTGTCTAAATAAAGTGTAACTAGTGTTTCCTTAATTTGCTAGTATTTTGCCTTGTTACCACCTGTTACAACTTATACTGCGATTATAACGTTACTATAATGATATTACTCAGCAATTGCGAACTAAAGCTAAATAATTTGTGCCCATTTAAGCAGTGTAGTGGCTGAATAGCATGCTACTCTGCTTTTATTCAGTAATTTTATTCAGCGCTAAGTACACAATAATCCATTATTCATCTAGTATTCAGCCTATGTGTGTTACTTGGGTTGTGTAAAAGTACGAGTAATGTAACGGAGCTATGAATAATAATCGCATTCTATTTACAAGAGCATCTAACCGTTCGGCTACCGATGCGTCATGTTTTGGTTATTTACCATTTTTTGAGTTGATGTATTGTTCTCAACTCAATTAATAGCAGATACAAAATTGGACCTTAATGTGTTACTTGAGAAACTGTTTTGAGAACACGGGCCATTGCTATTCGGATGAAATTGAACCGGACACACCTCCACAAAGACAATGCGAATTCACCCGCGATCTTTTTTGTTTTATTGAGGCTATATATGACCTCTTTGCTCAATGCTTTAAGGATTAAAATCCTTTGTTTCATTTTATTGAGCGTCGCTTGGTGCAATTCTAGTATTCCATTGCAAAGTGAAACTGTAATCGTGTTTTGTTAACTGAATTCATCTACAAACTGGTGGTGTATGGTGGCGGCTCATTCAAAGAATACTTCCGACCCCTCTCTTCCCTTAAGTGTCGCAAAAGGCGACTAACGGACTTAAGACTGCACATACTTCCAACAGCATGAAGCGAGGATGGGCTCACCACGTGTCACGCTGAGCACATGTGCGGTTGCTATTAGGTGAAAAGTGGACTATGGTAGAGGACTGCTTTTACTGTCCTCATTGCCTAGTCTCTGACTAACCCTTCGGGATAATATTTGTGATATATTTTATTTATACTAGCTTCTGCCCGCGACTTCGTCCGTGTGGAATAGTTATTTTTTGGGCTAACGCTAACTTTAACCCGCGGCTTTGTTTACTACTCTCATGGCTGCCCGCCGCCGCCGGCCTTGCACGTCATAAATGCGCGCGCAGCACTTGATCATTGTTTTGCTGCGATTTTATTTGGAAACTGCGATATCACCTAAGATATTTTTTTAAATCGAATGATAAAAAGGGCAATTTTGTTTTAAATTAAATACTTATGATGAGTAACGTATTTATTTGGATAAGGATTAATATCATGTTAATAAAGCCACATTCGCAAATAATGCATTATTTTAGAACAAATTTGGTTAGCATTAAAGAGGTTATAGTGATAACTCACTTTAACCTTTTCACACACTTCACATACCTTAAAAGATAGATATATGCTGCCTAAAACTTTTTTAGAACTTTTAAAGGGGAACAATTCTATCATACATTACTTTTGCGAAATTTTAACAGTTGACGCAGCGCACGCAGCGGAAGCTCTCAAAACGAAACATTCTTCATTGTTGCTCCGCTCCTATTGATCTTAGCGTGTGGATATATAACCTATAACCTTCCTCGATAAATAGGCTATCTAACACTGAAAGATTTTTTTTGAATCGGACCAGTAGTTTCTGAGATAAGCGCGTTCAAGCAAACAAACAAACTCTTTAGCTTTATAATATTAGTATAGATATATAACTGCCACGCTATATCTTATAAATATTCTGCGTAAGGTCTTGACGCCAAATCAGTGCCCGCCGAAGAGCGCTCTTCATTCGGTACTCATAAGACTAGTGTCTCGGGAGAGTTTCCCCGTGAACACGTGTTGTCAAGCTCGCTCACTTCTCGTTGCACGAAGGGCACAACTCGCAGTTGCCACTGCTTGGGTCATCAACTCTAAAGTCAACTCCCAAGTGTCCACCTTGGTCGCGGAGTAGTAAGCACACTCACTACTCGGAACCCATCCGGGAGCCTAGCCAGTTTCCACTTCCTACGCGGCTGGCTGGACCGGAGGCTGCGGCATCTAGGGGGCCGCCTCTACTAGTTCTCCAGACTAGTACCGAAGATGTCAACACCAATGTCCAATGAGAACCACCGGACAAAGCTGCCAACTTAAAGGGAAACTCACGTTCCCCGCAGGACTTTTCGCTTCTGGCCCCACAGAGACCGCTACTAAGCTCCGCTCGCTGTGGACGAGTTTGGAAGCCCTGGCACACAATGCCAGGATAAATGAACATTCCCAAGCTCTACAGCTCATCACAAGCCACTACGAGTCCAACCCACGTCCGGAATCCCGCCAGAGGCGCCGGTAAAGGCACAACCAGCGGGGGGCTTGGAACCGGAACCGCGTAGTCTCTAGTCTGACAGTAGAGAGATCAGGACAGAACCAGGTGAAGTCCGCTGGCTTATTCTTCCGCCATATTGTCATTTCAGAAAAACGGTGCATTTTCTTATAGTACCTTCAAAAATCTTAATTATTTTAACGAATCATAATTAAAGTATAATTCATATTCATTGATGCAATACATCTACAATAATAGTCACCCCATCCAGTTTGCAATTAATTTCAAAAGTCGCAACATTTTAATTTATTATTGGGTCACGTCCGACTTTTCTACTTGTACTTATATTTTGATAAAAAAAAAACGATTTCGAAAAGTGAAAAATAAGGTACTTTTATCAGACAACTACTAAAATTTTTATAAAAGATCATAACTCTATATTGACGTAGATGTAATAGCAATATAAATATAGTAAAATGTAATTGATCCGTAAAAACTGTTTCATTTCAATGTGTAGTGCTTGCGTAAACCTTGGAAAACAATAGTAACAATAACTTTAGGAAAATATTGTTAGAATATCAGAAAGTAAGTATTGTTTTATTCTATCAAAAAATTATTGATAGGGAAAATGCCTCTATGAGTCGCAGGCATTAAGTTCTCCATTGTAACTTCCCCGGATAAAAATAACAATACCCCAGACGGAGCCCTCCGTCAACATCTCAATGAAATTTCGCGAATATTTCCCGCAGAAACGGCAGATTTTTTTTCATACTTCCCTTTTGTGCGCTCGTCAGTAGGCCGTTGTGTATTTCTTAGTGCGTGATCGTTATTTTGATCATGTTTTATTATCATAGCCGGAGTAAAATTTGCCGATAAATCGTCGGGTTTTTCTCTATTCCCCATTTTCTTTGGTTGATGTGTTGCATATTTCATATTAGGGGCGATTTGAGTCCGTTGTTCCCGAGGCCGTTACATGTTTTCTGACCATTCGTTCGCATTAAGTTTTGCGCCGCTGTGATATTACATTTGATGAATTACCTATTGTTCGAAATGTAAGGGAATTATAATAAGAAAAATACCGCTTATTTTTATTTAATGTACCAGCTGTACTTTTTGACCCTCGCCATGTTTGGATGCCTTATAAATATTTTGTTATTTTTACTTTATGCCAGATTATTATTGTTGAGCTTTCAGCACATTAATAATAGACCACTTACCGCCCTTAAGAAACGCTTGTGCTAAGATCTAGTTGATGTCAGTTGTCCGACGTGTCATGACACCATGTCATTCAATCTGTTATGCTGCTGACTCTATTCTGATTATCATTATTATCATTCTGATCAACTTTTTATTAGTATTAAATGTTTGATTCTTTTTAATAGACTATTTGTGGATGCTAAGGTCGTTGATTACATAGTAAATCATGATTTATGAGAACACTGAATGAAATTGCAATCTCGGCTTACACCTTAAGTTGCTACAACGAAATATAGAGTTAGTATATTTTTAATAATATAGAAAGTTGTAAGCTACAGAACGACTGTATAGCCATCAACAATACCTAAGTACTATTAAAAAAATAATCAACTTGATAAATGATTACATACAGTCATTGATAACATTCAAAAGCTACGACAAGCAAACTGCAACTTATAGAGTAAACAGCGAAGGCAAACTCCCCAAGACTACGTTTCATACAAATTAACGCACCAAGGTAAACTTGAAAGCGAACTTGGAATTACACGAACGCATTTACATTCAATAACATT
Organism: Scoparia ambigualis; assembly: GCA_963921215.1. Classification (NCBI taxonomy): domain Eukaryota; kingdom Metazoa; phylum Arthropoda; class Insecta; order Lepidoptera; family Crambidae; genus Scoparia; species Scoparia ambigualis. The sequence continues at coordinate 946,704 of OY992528.1, forward strand.
CCGCGGCGGCCTCCGAAGGTTTCGTCACGGACAATTTACCGTGAACTCTGCGGAACTGTCAAACAGTAGGAAGATGGAGGGGGACGGGGGGCTAAAAGAAAATTCACGGCATGATGGAGGCATTAAACCAAATCCAAGTAGCGACGTTAAGATGTCGAGGGTGGGAAAGTTGACGATTCCAGCCGCTATAAAAGAGCCCACTAAAAGTTTATAAGCAGTAAAAGAATTACATACACAGCGTTGGAGGCGCTAACGGCAGTTGAGACTTCTTGACACTCCGCGCCAAAGGTTTTTGGGTCAAAAGTTTAAATAAGGACAGAATTTCGTGATTGGTAGCCACACTTTTGTTTCTGTGGTACATTTCACTTAGGACTAAATAACTTACTTACTATAAAAGAATGATTTGTAGTTGGAGAGAAAGTTTGCGTTTACTACAGTAGGTACTTTGTTATCTACAACAAAATAACCCAAAAGCCAACAAACTTGAAGTTTGTCAGATAGGTCAATGCTGCCTGAGAAAATAATAAGTTTTGTGGCTTTTTATTTAGTTTCTAAGAATGTTTGTGTTTGTAGTCCACATAGAATGACGTAAAAATAAAGTAGTCAATTCAGTTAATAATTATGTTTCACTAAAAATATTATTCCAAAAAGGTCGTAAAGGATCAAAGACAGATTTCTAGAAAAAAACCTTTTAGTTAACAGATTTTGGAGCTTTTCATTAAATTTGTAATTCACTTTACGTCCAGAGTAGGTATCGTGTGAAGCCGCCTCCGACCTTACCAAGTTTTAATTAAGTTACAAAAAAAATATATACTTGCTTACTTATTTTTCTTAATTTCACGTCCCAGTATTTTCGGGACAGTGATCTTTGGGAGTATTTTCTTTGGTAACAGTTGATCTGTTAAAATAAGGGCCGACTTGGAAATTAGTTTTATTTATGACTTTCGTTCTTTATAACAACTGTATGCATTAAAATGACAATTCTCAAAAAGAATACTAGTAATAAACAACCTTATAAGTAATAAAGCTTTTTTATGTCTAAAGTTTTCCAATCTTTTTTAACATTACAATACTTTTATTTCTTCAGACTCGGTGGTTCGTAGTACGTCAAATAATTTATATAATTGCTAATACATTTAAGTATAACATTTTATCCAAAGTTTACATTTGGCTGGTCGGTTTGAGTCTTTGAAATATTTATAAAATATTTTTATGAATTCCATGTATTAAACTGTTTGTTATAGTTGAATATGTGTATGTGTATATATGTGTATATCGTAGGTGCTAACTTATTAAAATATGCAAAATAAAACACAATATTTGTTATATGTGATATACTCAAGTTTTCTATTATAGTTGGCTTTACTAACAATAAACTCTACCAAGAAATTGTAATACAAGCTTTTAGCTTTCCTGAACAATAACTTACATGTTTTCTTGAATTGTTTTGCAATTGCAATGTTATCCTTGATATGCTATCCCTGATACACCTCAAGTTTCCAAGCAAACAAAATTACTTACAAAACCACATCGCTGTTACTGCTGATACAACAAATCAATACATCCACCGAGTGATCCACTTCACAAATAAGACCATCTGTATCTCCCTGAGGTCTGCACGCGGGAGATATGACGCCATCTACATACATCAGTCATCTGTCTGTCAGTACATTAAGGCACTCAGCATCGACTGAGTGGGGAGGGGGGATGGAAGCGTGCATCGCATTAGTTTTTAGGAATGGGTTGATGTTGAATATTGAATCGATATGTGGCGTCATGAACAGAAAATGTATAGTCATCGATGGTAAGCAAAGTATTGATAGCGAATAGAAGAATAAGGATACTGCGATAAATGATAAAGAAATATCACGAACCAATATCGAAGTCTTGTAGTAAAATGAAAACTAGAACTACAAATAATGTTTGCAAGCATGAATCTTTGGCATGTTGTGTATTCGATAAGAATTGTAGCTTCAGCGTTATGTTGGTGCGCCCTAACCGAATGTAGGGGGATGCAGAATGTTATGGAATATCTTTAATATGCCATATAACATACATATAATCACGACTATTATCCCCGAAGGGTTAGTCAGAGGCTAGGCAATGAGGACAGCAAAAGCTTCCTCTACAGTAGTCCACTTTTCACCAAATAGAGACTGCACATGTGCTTAGCGTTACAGGTGGTGAGCCCATCGCCGTTCTAGGCTGTTGGATGTATGTTTTTTTTTTATTCCACGACAGGTAAGCGCTTGGCCTTCATCTCACCTGATGGTAAGTGGACGATAAGGCCGAAGGTGGAAGCGCGCGAACCCGGAATCCTCAACCGCTGAGGAACTGGCTATCTTACCTCATACTGTCGAAGCACAACAATGCTACAAACATCGTTGTTATGGCGACAGACTTAGATAAGATGGTGGTAGCTAGCCAGGCGGACTTAACAGCCCTACCACCAATCAAACCGAGCACACAAAGATGTACCCTCGCGCTGGCAATCGAACCCGGGACTTAGCCACTAGACCACAGAGGCGGTTAGAATGTGCAGTCTGTTAGTCGCCTTCACGACATCCAAGGAAAGAGAGGTAGGCGTATATTCTTTCACCGCTACGCGACAAGGTTAATAATGCCATTTGTCCAATTTAAATATGTTCGCCTTTACCTTTGAATAAAATCATATACTACCCATATTTAAATCCTTAATAAATCTACTAATATTGATTAATATTGATAATAATGACATTTTGCTTAATTTTGACATTTAGACATGTTTTTTTATTTTATTTTTCTTACTGTATTTTTTTGGTAGCTATTTAATATTGATAATAATGACATTTTGCTTAGTTTTGACATTTATTATTACTAATACTTTTAGACTAATACATTGTTTTAGCCTGTAGTTTTTTAAACTTGTATTTATATACCTAACTAAGGTGGAAATGTAGTGAGACTTTTATACTCTTGACATCATTGTATGTTTCACAAATTAATATCCTTATTCTCATTCTCATTCTTAAAATTTCGAGTGGGCGTCACCTAAAGCCTTAAAAGGTGTAATACATTTTTTTAAATTTCTACCCGAGCCCAGTTTACCTACGTCTTGGACGCCCATGGGACCGGCAGGAAGACCTCCACCGTCGGCCCTCGTATATTATTCACCGCGACGCTGAGCAATAGCCCGGCGCAGATAATAAAAATACGCGATTCATCTCGCAATTGGGGGGTATTATTAATGGAATGTAAAATAAGATGGACCGGCATGGTGTGTACGCACTGAATTATTCGCACGATCCGGTTTGATTGCTCGGTTCTAATGAATGTCCCACAGCGCAAGACGGCACCGAGCCAAGCTATTTTTACAAAAAAGAATAATACTGAGATGTCAAGCGAGCATACTGTTCTGGTGGAAATCGACCCTGAATAAAGGCTGCCACCGCAGTCCATGAGCGCTGGCAATCAAGGTGTTACAATCGCCAATAGTTGAGGAGTCATGGGTTTTTAGTGGGTCGTCCTCCGACAAGCTTTTCTAACTAGGTGGGGGAGGAGAATCGTCACACAGAACCTGAGGTCGCTCCTGGTCTATGCTACAGGCAAATTTAACGAAGAATGTTTACTAATTATCAAATTATTCACAATTGTTTGTGCATACATAATAATGTAATATACTACGGTCACAATTAAGTAGGTAAGTGTCATTCTAATTTTTACTGTTCTAAAAGAAAGACACCAGGTTTCGGTAAAAATCCGAATGACATTAGATGTGTGCACTAAGAAATTGTGAATAATTTGTTTAGAAACATTCATAATTTTATTTGGCCCCAGCAATCGGTGTATGCGTAAGACATTATTTTACCTAGGTAAAAAGAGGAGGACCTAGTTAGAAGGAGAAGTTTGTCCACTGTTCGCAGCTCATTCAAATTATGAAAAGTTACGGCAAAATGCCAATCACAGTGCAGACGACACTAAAAGGAATTGAGCAAAACCAACTAGCTCCCAGCCAACACAAAAGCGGTCCTAACACCATCGCGAAAGGGTTCACTGTCCCGAAGCAGGAGGCACGTTGTTTACTCGTCTCCAATATTGTCGGGAATAACAAAAAACTGTTTACTATAAGGGAGAATCTCATTTTCAATAACAGAAGCTTCAATATCAATTACTAATATTAATTTCGCGCCTCACCCTTTTGTGAAACATTTTTTTTGCTTTCAATTAGTTTTATATTTACTCTTTCCGACGATAGTAACAGTAACAGTTGTTATTGGAAATCCGTGGAACCCGATCCCGAAGCACATTGGATCGAAAATCTGGTTTCATAGACCTGTAATAAAAAAAACCTTCTCGTTTTTGTTGGAACTCGCTTCAGAACCATTAGATAACCACTTATAAAGTCATAATTACTAATCTAATAAGATTATGGCACAGAAATATTTTTTTGAAAAAAATAATGTATGGGAAAAAACAAATACATTTTTTTTTTTCATTTTCGAGAGAGTGCCCGTTATATCCTCTGGCATGATTAATGTCCTATTTTTTTGCCATCTTTCCATATATTTCACACATGGCGCACGCGATAGACTTCTGGTGAAAAAAATCAAACATATTTTTTTATATTATTATTGTTTAATTATCATAAAGTGCACTTGGTTATTAAAAATACATCTTACATATTAATATAATAATTTTTCAACAGTTTCGGAACCTATTTCTGAGTCAGTATCATCGGAATCAATGTTATTTACATCATAAAATTCTATGTCATGTTTATCTGAACTTAAATTTAATAGCTCTAAAGCTTCGGCACTCAACTCTTTCTTCTGATTTATACTAAGTGTTGGCCTAGTAGAAGAAATGTAGGGGTCTGAAGAGAAAAGCAGCATATTAAGTATGTCTTTATTATTATTTACTCTACTTGTCTTCCGAGCATGAGACAGACGGTATCTGCGAAAATCCTTGTTTTTAGCTTCTGACGCTTCTTCCGATAGTATTCCAATTGGCACAATGGATACATTGACTATGTCTATGAAACTTTATACTATATAAGGTTTATTATATTGTTTGGTCATTATATGATTAAAGGATTTTCTTATGAACCTGACTGGTCGTAATTATTTATTCCTACCTATCTGAAGAGAGTGCGAAATATTTTTCAGGAATTGATACACCGTATTAGATGGGTTTTAATGTATTCATAGTATTTTTAATAACCAAGTACACTTTGAATGATAATTAAACAATAACAATATGAAAAAACTATGTTTGATTTTTTTTCACCAGAAGTCCATTGCGTGCGCCATGTGTAAAATATATATATAGATGGCAAAAAAATAGGACATTGATCATGCCAGAGGATATAACGGGCACTCTCTCGAAAATGGAGAAAAAAAATGTTATTTTTTTTTTTTTTTTACTAGGTATGGGTTTGCTCTTGATCCCAATCAAGCCCAGGGGCTAAGACAGGATCTATGATGGTGCGAGTTTACCCAGAAGGTGCCTATTTACTCTTACTTTGAAGATGGACGGGTTATATGTACTCGGAAACACAGACGCAGGGAGGGAGTTCCACTCCTTTGCTGTACGCAGTATAAAAGATGTTGAGTAACGCTTTGTGCGACATTTAGGAATATCCACCAAGAAAGGGTGGTAGCCCGCAGTGCGCCCGGATGTCCGATGGAAGAAGGAGGATGGCGGTATGAGCTCATGCTGCTCCAGAGCACACTCTCCGAAGTACAGTCTGTAAAAGACCGACAGACAGGCAACTTTGCGGCGGTGAGCTAGGGTGTGAAATTTGCTCTTCACTAGTTCTTTGTCGCCAATTAGCCTCTCAGCTCTGCGTTGAATCGTGTCCAGTGCAGCTAGTTGGTATTTAGCTGAGCCGTCCCACAGGTGACTGCAATATTCCATGCAAGATCGGACTTGAGCTTTATAGAGAGTTAAAAGCTGTCCCGGCATGAAATATCGCTTGACTCTATTTAAGACGCCCAGCTTTTTAGCTGCAGTTTGTGCCTTGGACTCGATGCTGGTGCCGAAGTTGAGGTCTGAAGACAACTCCATGCCCAGAAGGACGAGACTATCGGTAACAGGCACAGATGCACCCCGAAAAGTAGGAGTCAGGTTAAAGGGACTCCTTTTAGCGGTGAATAAACACGCTTGCGTTTTGGTGGCGTTGAAATTTACCAGGTTACTGTCACCCCACTGGCAAACGTGAATTAATGTCTGGTTCGTTCGCTCAACCATGGCCTCTCTCATCAACATCACGTCATCACCACTAGCTTTTGCATCCGAAAGGAATCTCTCTACGACAGTACTGTCATCTGCATACCCAACAACTCCCGGTATCAACAGGTCATTGATGTGCAACAGGAAAAGCGTCGCAGAGAGAACAGACCCCTGAGGAACTCCGGCATCAATAGCCACTGAGTCAGAGGAGCAGCCATCGATGACTACTCTGATCGACCGTTCCGTCAGGAAATCAGCTATCCAACTACAAAAGTCAGCGGGGATACCATACGCTGGAAGCTTGTGCAGTAGACTTGCGTGCCAGACCCTGTCAAAAGCATTTGAGATGTCAAGTGATACGGCGAGTGCTTCGCCGTGCATCTCGAGGGCCTCACCCCAGTAGTGCGTCAGATAAACTAGAAGATCCCCAGTCGATCGTCTTCGGCGAAACCCATATTGACGGTCACTGAGGAGGTCATTAACTTCTAGGTATGAGAGCAACTTACAGTTTAGAACTCTTTCCATGACCTTACAGAGTATGGAAGTGATGGTGATCGGTCGGTAGTTGCATGGGTCGGCACGACTTCCTTTTTTGGGTACTGGCTGCACATTAGCAAGCTTCCAGCATTTAGGTACGGTTTTTGCCTCGAGAGAAAGGCGATACAAGCGCGTTAGCACTGGTGACAACTCAGGCGCACAACACCTCAGTACCCTTGCTGGTATGCCATCAGGACCACTGGCCTTGTTCACGTCCAGACTAAGCAGGGCTCTACGGACCTCTTTATTGTGGATTGTGATCTCCGGCATCGAAAAATCACAGCGAGGTAAATTTGGTGGTTGTTGAGAGCCGGTGTCTAGACGCGAGTTGCTCGCAAACAGAGAGGCAAATAAACTTGCTTTCTCAGCTGCAGAATGAGCCAGCGACCCGTCAGGTTTCTGCATGGGTGGTAACATAGGACGGCAGAAATTCGCCTCGGCTGACTTCGAAAGGGACCAGAACTGTTTACTACCGCTCGGGTAGGATGACAACTTTGTCCCTATTCGGCTGATGTGATCGAATCTGGCCTTTCGAATAACCCTTTTGCACGACTTGGCGGCCGAATTAAAGGCTCTCTTCTTTGCTCGGATTCTCCGTGCACGGACTTTGCGATCCCGGGCTTGCACCCAAGCCTGGTAAGCAGACTGTTTTCGGGCCTCAGCACGAGTACAGTCCGCATTATACCAAGGGCGGGACTTGTAACCGAGCGGGATGTCGGAGAATGGAATAAAAAACTCCATTCCCTGCCGGATTACATCCGTAATCGCATCGGCCGTACACGAAGGGTCGTTAGAAGAGAAGCATGTTTGCCGCCAGGGATAAGATGCAAGGAAAATACGCATCTCATCCCAATCTGCTGACTCGTATCGCCATACTCGTCTCGTGCCCCTAGGGCTCATATCCGGAGGAGAGCAAATCGATACGGATTTCACCACACAATGGTCGGACGTTCCCAGCGGGGCTGAGACCGATATCGAATGCTTGTGTGGATCGGTTGTCAGCAGTAAGTCAAGACAATTGGGTGTGTGGCCAGCGATATCCGGAATTCGCGTCGCTTGATCCACCAGCTGAGTGAGATTTAGTGCTAGGGAAAACCTTCGCACTTCTCTCCCAGCATGGTCAGTCTTCTGGAACGGGTACAGCCACTCTTTGTGGCGAGCGTTGAAGTCCCCCAGAAAGACAAGCTCCGCCGCTGGATACCGCTGAGTTGTTAAGTCTGCCGTCTCAGTGAGGTAGTCAATGAGCCGAGTCGCCTCCTGATCACCGCTGTGCGATCGGTAGACACAGACGTAGATTATCTTCTCTACCCCAGTGTCCACCCAGAAGCCAAATAACGGAGAACCCGGATTTTTCAAAGCAACGGAGACGCCTACAACAAATGTCATCGCGGACGTACACACAGACCCCTGCACGCTTTTTGAACTTATGCTCAATTGAGTAGCCAGGGTAGTTGAGGTACGCCACGTCCGACGGGGTTGCTATTTGCGTCTCCGTCAAGAAGAATAGGTGTGGCTTCTCAGTCTCAAGATGGTGATGGACCGGATCGAGATTTGAGTGCAATCCTCTGATGTTCGCGAGGTGCACTTTTATTGTTATGTGTTTTTTCCCATACATTATTTTTTTCAAAAAATTATTTCTGTGCCAGTATCTTATAAGATTAGTAATTATGACTTTATAAGGGGTTAACTAAGGGTTCTGAAGCAAGTTCCAACAAAAACGAGAAGGTTTTTTTTTATTACAGGTCTATGTCTATGAAACCAGATTTTCGATCCAATGTGCGAAGTTTCGGATTATAGAAATTCGTTACCGTGATAAATCAGAAGATAAATAATCATATACATTTTGGATTTAATTTTACTACTAATCTCTACCTCTTTGGTTAGGAATTCCAATTTCAATACAGCTATTTACTCATGCTTTTGTGTTTTGAAAACAGTAATTCATTTATTTTTTCCTCTTTTGGTTTTTTCTTTGCGTCACTCAGTTTACAAAATGGAAAACATAAAATATCGCGTTATTTACGAGACGAGTTCCATCGTTGTCACCAGTGCTGCAGAAACGGCTCGAAGAATAAATGATGTGTATGGCGGCGGTGTCGCAAAAAAAACACAGTGCGTTTTTGGTTCCAACGTTTTCGTTCTGGAAATGTCGACCTGCAGAACAAGCCTCGTGGACGGCCAGAGACCAAAGTTGTTATCGAAGAATATATAAGTTATTGTGGAAGCGAATCCATCGCAAACCACGTCCGAGTTAGCTGCAGGCTGCCGTGTTAGAGATAAAACTGTTTTTTAATCCACTTGAAGCAAACTGGGAAGGTAAAAAAGCTCGAAAGGTGGGTACTTCATGAATTGAGTGCAGCAAACCGACAAACGCGCGTCGACTGCTGCGTTACTTTACTCAACCGGCACAATAACTAAGGAATTTTAAATCGAATCATTACCTGTGATGAAAAGTGGATCCTGTACAATAATCAGAAACGCTCATCGCAATGGTTGAACCCTGGCCTGTGGTTAAGGCAGCCGCCCGGAATGCGGAAGGTGCGTGGTTCGATTCCCGCCTGAGGTTGTCGTCTTTTTTCAGTGTTTAAAATTTTATTATATTATTTAAAAAATGACTTTATGTTCCTCCCTTACAAAACGCCAATTTCATTATGTAAGGACCTAATATTATATTTTTTGCTAAAACACATCGTGACGTCATTAGATCAGGGAGCCAGTATAAATAACTTAAAGGCTGGCAAAAGGAAATAAAAATGTCCCCGTCGCGTCCTTTGATAACATTGTTCTAGGAAAAATGAAGCAGCTCTCGTCTCATTACTGCGGACGTGAGTTGTTTTTTTCTTAAACTCAGTTACGACCTTCCTGGTAGGGTTTGATCGAATTAATATCAATTGTTATTTGGCGTTTATAAAATGGAAGAACTGTGTGTACCTACTTCATGGCGGGAAATTAAAGCGTCATTTTTTTTTTTTTATAAAAGAGGAAGGCAAACGAGCAGGCGGGTCACGTGATGGAAAGTAATCACCGCCGCCCATGGACACCCGCAAAACCAGAGGAATCGCAGATGCGTTGCCGGCCTTTAAGGAAGGAATAGGTTTAAGGAAGGAATAGGAATTGGGAGGGGGGGGGGGGAAGGGGCCTCCGGAACCCTCACTGGACGGACGAAACACAACAGCACCAAGTGCCGTTATTTCACGCCGAATATTCGTGAGAGGGTGGTATTACGCCGGGCGAGCCGGCCTAATGCGTGCTGCAACGCAGCGTGGCTCTACCACTCAGATGCCTGCCTGCATTATTGTTAATGGTGGATTTATTAACCGTTAAGTGTTCGTGAACTTGCATAAATGTAAGCAGATGAAACAAAACAGTGCAACTTCACTTTTCAAATTCTCTTAAGTAGTTCGTGTGAGCTCTCAGTAAAGTCCCACCCCACATCTTAAGTGAAAGGGGTTTTGGCGTTAGCACTCATTATGATCTGACTGACTATGATGACTTTACGTAAAGAAAATATTTACTATTATGTATCTTACTTGATGACAGTCATCCTCTCTTCCCTTGGGTTTCGAATTAAAGACTGCGCATTCATTCAACAGCACAATGCCGTGTGTGTATATAGCGGCTTGCTAAAAGTATACCACGAAGGTTCGTGGTATACTTTTAGCAAGCCTACTAGCCAAAATCAAACCCTACTAATAAAAAAAAAGTATATACTTTACTTTATCTAACAAAGTAATCCCAACAGTGGGCTATTAACGGGCCAACAATAGCCGCTATCATTATTATTGCCCAACAAAACTCGATTACGCCAATGGCGGAGTGACTGCGCAACACAAGCACTCAACATCATAAGAGCTCTCCGCTCGCGCCAATAAAAACTTCCACCAACTTTGTTTTGGGAGCTAGTGGCGGCGTTGGTATTGAGGTGTTATAACTAGAGACGCCACCGCGACACCCTGAAATACATAATGAGGAGCTGGCGAACAGAACCGGAAAAGTTCACTATTATTTAAAAGATTTTTATTTTGGAATCGTGATGTCTTGACCCCTTTACGTCGATCCCTGTTAATATTTTCAATAAAAACCGGCTCTAAGTAGGCAAAAAAGGCTTTAAAAGGTGCTTTTCAAACGAAACCGGATCAGTCCAAGATCAGATTAAATATATAAAGTAAAAATTTTAAAAAGTTTATCTATTTATTTTCATTCTTAAGCGTATCCTTTATAGTATTCATTTCTTCAAGACATTTTTATTCGAAACCGGAAATGTACAGCAAAAATAAATACACGAAGTAGAAAATGTTTGTATTTTTGCGTTGCAACACTGGCATTAATCTGGCAACTAAAATATGATTTTAAAAATAAATCAGCTGTACCTTACAATCATTGTGGGCGTGTTTTGTATACATAATTCATAATACATTCCTCTTTTATACAAAACCGAATTTGTTCGATACTAATAAAGCCAGACTTGTCACACGTTTGCAGTCACAACCGGATAAGTCCACCAATTTCAAACAAAACCAGATTAGTACATTTTTATTTCATAAATAACTTCTAGAATATTAAAGTAAATAAGAAATTTATTACTCAAGCAACAATAGATCTAATCCACCTACCTTAATGCAATGTTAAGTTATTAACCACATCCATGTAATGATATTAGTTTTATAGCCAGTGTCTAAAATTTATTTTCGCGGACTAATCCGGTTCAGTTTGCGATTGTCAACGTAAAGTACAACCTGTATAGTGTCCCACTGCTGGGCAAAAGCCTCTCACAACAAGCCACCGCTTCTATTGATGGGTATTGGTTTAATCACTACGTTTGCCAAATGCTGGTTGGTGATTACAAACCTGGGCATTGCCGGATATCGAGCAGAGCGCTTGACCATTCGGCCACCTAGGCGTTGGATGTCGTAAAAGGCGACTAACGGACTAAACACCGCACATATTTATATACATACTTAATTTTTATTTAAAAAAAAATTTTTACTTACAAAATAATTTCGACAAAACTGTTCGATCAGCTGACGACAATAGTATGGGAGGTCGATTTTTTTTTGTCATTTGCACATAGGTTTATTGGGGAAAGTTGTTCAGTTTCATGGGTGGAACTCACTCTTAATTTCATTAGACCCGATTTCACCAATATCAAAATTACACGAGAATAGCTACCCGAGTATAAATTTACTACCTAGATTTATCATACGTATAACTTGTATTTCATTTCACCACGCTAATGTAAGACTAAGTTACTCTCGCATAGTTACTCTGTGCTATTGAACGAACCTATGTGGATCGAACGAATGAGCGTATTAACCACCAGAGTATAGTTGCAGTTTATCTCGTACGAGAGCAAAGGCGCTTGACACTTTTCTATTTTCTGGCGTAATATTGTTTGTTTGACGTAACGTTTCTGACGATGACATCAAAAAAAAATTTGTTGTTGTTAATCTTCTAAGTAATTTGTTCTTTCCTTAAACCATCTCGGGCGTGGGCCTAAAATAATCTTCATCACTGCTATCAGATTCGTCAATCAACAATCTCAAACGACGCGGCATTTTTTATTTACAATATTAATTTGAAGGCTGCTTTAAATGACATTAGTGACGTTATTTTCTTAAGAATAGGGGCTAATACGGCCAAAATTGGCGTTATAAGAATTAACTGTAGTGTAGTGACTTTATCATTAGGTTAAGCGTTGGTGAAACGTAAAGTTCATTTACACGCGTGTAAATATGGATTTATACTTAGAATAAGACTTATACAACTTTGGTGAAATCCACCCTAAAACGATTTAAAATTAAGGGTTGTATACTGGTTACATATACCTATATTGTTCATTTGTGTGCTTGTTGTGTGACTTCAATAAATGTTTTTCAATTTCAATTTCAATATCCAACCTTCCAACAGCATAAAGTGGCGATGGGTTCACCACATATCATGCTGAGCACATGTGCAGTTGTTATTTGATGAAACATGGCCAGCTTCTGCGGTCCTCATTGCCTAGTATCTGACTAACCCTTTGGTGATAACAGTCGTAAGTGTATAAGGACAACAAACAATTATACATTGTATTTTACATACCATAGTTATCTTTCTTATTAAAATCAAATATTTTTAAATGTATAATCAACACCGTTATTCACTAGTTTGTATGAATAACAAAATTATTTTGATTAGGTGCTACCTTCGAGAAAAATGTTATATCTAAAATTATCACATCCAGCTTACCTTACTTACCTATATAATTTTTTTAGTTAGTACATACTTAATAACATCATACTTAGTTAATAAAAAATAAATAAACACTACTTAGAGCTCCTTACAAATATTCGATATAGGTACGAAATATTAAGTTTTACAATAAAGCGTATGTTTACAAATACGATAAACAAACGAAAAAAAGCAAAAATTAACAAATAAGAAACAATACTTTATGTTATCTTATTTTATGAACAAAATACTTAGGTAGGTACTCACTTTATGGACGAAATTAAATAAATAAAAATAACACCAATGCATTATACAACTCTAATTCCTCCCAACACAAAAACAACTAAGGGCGAGCTCCACCCAGTTTGTTCTGTATTCTGAGGTGCGGCCCATGGGCTGTAAACGCCTTAGTGATTGTGACTGATCCATCCGGTTATAGACGTTGCGGCCCCAAAACAGTGCGCTCAAAGTTCCTTCGCGGTGTCATCTCTAGTTAATAATAATAATGAGTGGCAGTGTGTCCTGCTCGCTAGTTAAGAAAGTTCGCCATCTCGTGATATTTTCGGAGGTCTGCTCCGGAAGTGGCGGCTTACTTTGTCATCTCTGTGGGAATGTGGCGCGCAAATAGATTTAAGTTACTTTGCAAGAATATTTTTTGTGTGTCTTGTGTTGAAACTTGAGGTCTTAAAACAATGTGGTAGGGCAACGAATATACTTATCCACTTTAAGAACAGTTACACGTATACGCAACAAGCGTATGAAGGATTCAAACATGTTATACTATTTAGTTAATGTTATGTAGGTGGCATTGCAAGATGCATAGCATTACACCCTTTCCCAATCTCATCATGTGCATGTATATTAATTACGCGAAATATATGTAATAACAGTAATTACGCGAAATAGATGTAAAAAATAACAACTTACTCGTAATTCTGACCTGGAAGCCTCGTGGTGTACTGCGTAACTCCGACAAGGGCCTCTGTTCTTCTCTCTCGTACTGTTTGTTCTTGATGTACACTCACCAATATTGTAAGCATAAATATAATAAGCTAACAACTTAATACCGCATAAAAAATATTATCAGCGAATCTGAAAAATGATTAAGAGGCCTATTACATCTCGAATGTGATTTTTGCGTAAAATGCCTATTTTCGCATTTTGTAGTAATTTTGTAGTTGTATTTATCGTTTTTATCGAAGTAGGATAATAAATTTGTGCATAATATTACAAATATCCATTCTGTGAGCATAAGTTGAATTCGGACGGCCGGCGCATCGCATTTTGTAGTAATTTTGCAGTTGTATTTATCGTTTTTTATCGAAATAGGATAATAAATTCATTATAAAATCTTTATTCCTCATGAAGTAACAGTTACTCTGGTATAAATTTTGCTCAATAATATTATCGCAGATAAGAGATATTCACAGTTAATTTATAGCAATTTTCAAAGTTTTTTGGTTCAGAATAAGATTTTTTTCCTATATAATATCAATGATATCTAAAAATTTCGAGGCCGCTACGCATTATTCGACTATATAAGAGATAACATTATATTTTATTTCACTTGTTTAGAACAGTAGTTCAATCGATGAGCTCAAAAAAGTGCCTTCGCGCACTTTATGAAAATCTTTCTCTGCAATTTTGGGTTTAATTAAAAAGTTAAGCAAAATTTACAAAAAGCGAGGCCGCTAAGCACTATTCCAATAGCTATTCTACACTATTCAATAAGTCATAACTGTTAATGTATTTTCGTTTCTGAGATCGATAACGCCAAAGTTGGCCATTTTACGCAAAAATCACAGTCGAGATGTAATAGGCCTCATAATAACTAAATTAATGGCTTCGCTTTGACAATACTTTTCTATTTGTGAGTCAAATAGCGAGGCGACAGGATTCAGCTCATACAGCCTTAGTACGAAACAGCATGTGAGAAAGCCTGTGCCCAATAGTGGGACGTGCCATCTCAACGTCCAACTGTGGGCACAGTTTGGCTCGCACATGATGATGATGATGACGATGATGTATTTATCTTAATCTTCTAAATATATAAAACTCAAAACTGACTTGATCTATAACTCAAACTGAAAATGAATTTTTCAATATACTCCATTAATAAGTAAGTACTTTGAATCGTCCTAATCTTTTTTAACCTACCACCCATTCAGAACGTCATTTTTTAACTGTGGCAAGACCCCACAGCTCACAGAAACAACGACATTTACAAAAAAAAAATGTCGTTACCAGGTCATAAAATACTAAACCTGAATTTGACTTTAATCTTTAAATGAGTATAATTTATGGTACTCTATATAAATTTATTATAGACAATTAGAAATAGCTGTTGGAATACTTGGAGCATTTCAGACCCAAGCTGTTTTGTCTTCTGTGTAATCTGACACTCTATAATAAGTTTTTTATAAAGCTTTTCTTTGATTTTGATTTTAAATTGATTAAGATTTAATTTCTGAATACCATTTTGGTAAAATCGTATACACAGACCCTTAAAAGAATTATTTATTTTATGCAGCTTAGACACTAGATACTGCTAATTTGTTGTTACTTCTAGTGTTTAAATATTGTGAATATCACTGTTTTTGAAAACATTTCAATATTTTTATGAGATGACTTTCTGACTGACTTAATCAAAGCACATCCAAAACTACTAGGATTAGAAACTTGAAATTTTGCACTATGCTTCAGTGTAGGTGACCCAAGAAGTGTAAGTTTGTCTAAAGCTCCATCAATTTTGAAGCTAAATCGATAAAAATTGCCACAATTTTGCAACAAATTGCACCGCATGCCGAGTATAGCTAGTCATTAAATAAAGATCTTGAAATCTAAAACCAATTAAAAACGTTAAAATACTTAGACCTCAATAAGCTTACTAAAGTTAAATCTTAATTTAAAAAACACAGCCACAAAAAAGGTTCCATTATCTTAAGCTAATCAAGTCGCACGTCCGTTCGCCGATCACTTGTGAACGCAATGCCATAACATTCGTTCACTCGTTCCGTTCAGCTGACCTGTTCATTGCGATCCGGTCACAGGTTAATTCTTTCTAATCCAATCCGCTGCAAAGGAGATTATTGGGCTGCATACAGGTCCGTACTACAATGTTGAAAGTGAATTTCGTTAAAAAAGACGTAGTACGTAAGATGTAAAAGTGTAAAAAACAAAGAAGATTATTTTGAAAGAAGTGTTTGTTGAAGTTTTCATTATTTTGTGTGAATTTTTACATTATCACTGGCCTGGTATCTTGAAAATAATAATTATAAAAACATACTATGGCATTGTTCAATTAAGTACAATTTGTTAATCGCCCAAGCAACGTGAAACCAGACACAATTGAAAACCTATTGTTTTGCGACCGCCGGCGGTCTAATGATCCTTGAAGGGTTACGTACGTTACTGAATATACGAAGGAGATAATTGCGTGAGAGTAATTCGTGAGATACAGCTCGTAATTGAATAGCGAGAGAGTTATTGTCACCAGTACCAAGATGGCACCCCCATTTCGTGCTATAACGTCTTCAAAAACGTCCAGTGAACCTGTTGAATTTTCATCGTCGACAAAACACTTTGCTAAGAGCCCATTGCTCCGTTCCTCAGATCTTGTGAAGGGTATTATTTTCAAATAATTTCCGTCGTCGCAACTTTTCACAACAGCACCGTACAAATTGCTGTAGTTAAGTCTTTGAAGGCGAAGTCAACCGTAGGAGTTAAAGCTGCCTTTTTAATATTCCCATATTATATGTCGGCGAAGTTTGGCAGGCGTCTTAGAGAAACTTGCGCAATATGTAGCTTATCCTATGTACCCTGTTGTTTGGGAGGCGTACATCTTGTTGTTATTGTGTTATAATATATTGTGTTGCGGAAGTTTGGGCTCTCATCTTAATTTTAAAAGTTTGATATTCATTTTGATTCATAATAACGTGATATTAAGTGAGACTCCATTTGTTGAGACATGTTAGAGACCTACTTACTGAGTGATCTGCGTCGCGTAGCGGTAAAAAAATATTACCACCCCCTATCTTACCTTTATTTATTTATTTATTTATTCAGCAGTGCACATGCTAATTTACAGTTTGTTCAAAACGCCTTCCCTTGGGTATCGTAAAAGGCGACTAACGGACTAAATACTGCACATACATCCAAGAGCATAGAGCGGCGATGGGTTCACCACCTGTCACGCTGAGCACATGTGCAGTCGCTATTTGGTGAAAAGTGGACTGGTAGACTCAGACCAACAAAAAAGAAAGACGGAGCATTACACGCAGTTTAGTGAAGCCAAAAATACCGTGCTCATCAAAAAAAGAAAATACTAAACAAAATGAGCATGGTTGTGTTGCATCTGTGTGCGGTAATAACATGAATGAGCACGCTATTTTTGGTTTTACTCAAAATTGCGTGTAATGCTCCGTCTTTCTTGTTTTGTTGGTCTGAGCTGGCAGAGGACTGCTTTTGCGGTCCTCATTGCCTAGTCTCTGACTAACCCTTTCGGGGACAATAAATAATCACTAGATAATGGTAAAAAAATTAAGTCATTTATTAATGTATTATCTGGCTTACAGCTCTTTTAAAATATTGACAGAGCTATCTTTGATTTTTTTTTCTATCGAGTGAAGTATAACCAATCATGTTTCTGTCTTTTAGAGTCATTAGATTATAAGTTCAACTATTTATACCTATATGAATTTTAGAGCTGTATGTTCTAAATTAGTGGCGGGTACAATCAATCGAAATTGTTAAAAACGGGAAAAGAGCGCCTTAATTTTGAGTCCCCGAAGTTCGTGTTGATAGTTGGATCGAGAACAGTGTTGTCGAGCGCAGTAAACCAACGAGAAAAGAACTTTTGGGAGTTAAAGTTACTCGCGTCCGTAGGTTTACCCTTGAAATCCTACACGTGACCCCTGGGTGGTGCTAAATGAGTGACACTGACTGAGTGGTAGAGCCACACGCATTGGGCCGGCTCGCCCGGCGTAATACCACCCTCTCACTAATATCCGGCGTGAATAATAGCACTTGGTGCTGTTGTGTTTCGTCCGGCCATTGACGGTTCCGGAGGCCCCCCCCCCCCCCCCTCCTCACAATTTCACAATTTCTATTCCTTCCTAAAACCTTAAAGGCCGGCAACGCATCTGCGATTCCTTTGGTGTTGCGGGGGTGTCCATGGGCGGCGGAGATTACTCTCCATGAGGTGACCCGCCTGCTCGTTTGCCTCCTAAGGAGTATGTCCTAATGCCTCCGGTATTATAAAAAAGGGAAGGAGGGTAAACCGTTTCGTCTGCTCCCAACATCCACCCGCATTAGCTGCAGTTACTCCGTCATGGTGCATGCAACTGCGCCGAAATATCGGGGACATAACATAAACATGGTAAAAATATCGTTTTTCGTTTGTCAAAAAGGACAGCTATTTCATACATTTACATAGAATAGATAGAATCTGCAGTTGTGTATGGAACAGCAGATTGTTTTTCGCAATGTCAGAGTAGCATAGCTTTCAACTAAAGTGTCTGATACCATCAAACTTTTACACCAATCCCTTTTGTGTTTGATCGGAACACGGATGA
This sequence comes from Scoparia ambigualis, assembly GCA_963921215.1. Lineage (NCBI taxonomy): Eukaryota > Metazoa > Arthropoda > Insecta > Lepidoptera > Crambidae > Scoparia > Scoparia ambigualis. The sequence continues at coordinate 965,234 of OY992528.1, forward strand.
CACGCGACAAATCAAGCTGTGTCATGCGACAAAAACACCACTCACTCTTTGAATGAATAAACGACAACAACATGCGATGCTATGTTTTTGAAACTCTCTTAATATTATTTGTGTCTTCTTTTTTGCATTAATATCACTCTAATACTCTAGACGACAGATAAACGTAAAAAAAAATACTACGTCAAGTGGGACTCAAACTCTCGTACGCCGATCAGCCTTATAAAGATTATTGTATTGTAAGGTAACGTTGTAAGGAACGTGGTTTACTTTACCGAAACCACTTTTAACCACGTTCCTTAATAAATAAAATGTTTAACGGTGTTTGAAGCGTTCCGCTTCGTGTCGGTAACCTAGGCGTACCTTTTTTAGAATCCGACGTTTCGGCCGATTTGCCCCGGCCGTGGTCACGGACTGACTGCCACTGGCAGTAACCACATTTTATTTAAAGTAGATACTTCAACAATGCGTTTAACCGTGGTAAAAGTATAAAAGCTTTTATTTAATTAATTTCGCTATTATGATTATGCATGTCTTTGCATTTATGTGCATGTCTTTGCATTTGAATAAGCATTGCCCAGCATTGGGAGAGTATGAAGGCTAAAATACCTGACCCGTTAATCGGTCTATGCAATCACCTCTTTATTTAGGATGTTTTCTCCAATCATTGTTCCTTACACTGTTTTCACCTTAACTAGCTTTGTTATACTCGTTAAACCACCGTAAACTACCGTATAAATAGTTTACCTAATTATAGTTCCAATGTTTAATTTGACCAGGGCGGGACCTTTGATTTACTGCTCCATTAATGTCTTGAACCACCCCACTGACCTGTAGGCTACCTGCCAAGCGAATCTCAGCTCTATTACTTTGACTTGACGGTAAGAGGTGGTAAGTGTGATCCTTGGATATTGAAATGTTAAGATTTACTTCGCTTTGATTTATGTCGAGCTCTAAAGTCTGTAGCAGTGTGCGGTCTCTCTGTAGTATTTCTTGTGAGAACATACGGTAAAGGAAGAACTAAGCAGCTTCGTAAACTTATATAATATGTACGTTGCATTTTAATTACTTTACCTCTGTGACAGACCGCTCTGTAGTTAAGGCGCTGCGCAAACGAGGATACTTTTGGTGTCTTGTGTGAGATACTAGCTACTACAAAAATAAAATAAAAATATGTAGTGTTAATCCCGCTAACTCACTAATTTATCAAGCTTGGATGCTGCATGCAAGCACCGCCCTCCCGCCCGCAATGTATGCACATGCAAAAGGAGCGATGGATGCTGAATAAGGCATGCAAACCGAAACCCGACACGTGTTTCGCCCGTCCATGGGGCAGGTCCAGCAGCAGCAGTCTCAGGCCCTGTTGACTGGTCGGCGCGTTTTGGTTTGAAAAAAAAAATGAAAATAATTTATTTGTGTCACGCACACATGTAAATATACAATTTCAAACAAAATTATGTTATTGTGACACAGAAAAGGTATCCACTCAGCATTAGTCAAGACACCAAAGGTGCCCCGACGCTGATCTTCCGCGGAAACCTAGAGAACAACAGCAGGTTTGCATGCCTTATTTAGCATCTATCGCTCCTTTTGCATGCGCATACATTGTGGGCGGGAAGGCGGTGCTTGCCTGCAGCATCCAAGCTTGATAAATAAGTGAGTTAGCGGGATCAACACTACAATATTTTTTTTCCATTTTTGTATATCATGGATTTCCGCAAAGTAACGCCTGATTCCATTAATTACTAGCTACTAGTAAATATTTTAAAAATAAAATGGGAATATTTCCATTAATCGATATAAAATCAACCATTCCATTCGCAGACGTACACATTTTGTGACTCTAGTTGCTTCCACCAGCCACATACCGATCGCAAATCACAAAGTTATCGGTGTAGGCAACTATAATTCAAAAATCATCAGTTGCTAACTTAAGCAACATTAACAAATTGTATGACACTGCCAAAGTTATCGAAAAATATACTTACATTACTCATATAACCACGACTATTATCCCCGAAGGGTTAGTCAGAGACTAGGCAATGAGGGCCGCAGAAGCAGTCTACTGCCATAGTCCACGTTTCACCAAATTACAACTTCACATGTGCTCAGCGTGGTACGTGGTGAGTCCTCGCCGCTCTATGCTGTGGGATGTATGTGGAGTCTTTACATAGCAGCTACGGTTTACAATGGTGTGCCGTGTCGGTAACAAGCAACCGGTGACTGTGTCCATCGCCGCTTCAGGATACAGCAACTACGGTTTCCTGGGGTAGTATTCAGTGTCGGCATCACGTTTGAATAGCGGTATGGCGATCGGGTTGCGCTTTTGCCAGTTATGCAACTTCCGCAAGGCCGGGTCGCTGGATGGGTGACCAAATTAAAAACATCATAAGCTCAAGTTTTGGAAGGCACGTAAAACTGTTGGTACCGGTTTGTTATCGTAAGATGGCAGTCGTTAAAACCCACCAACCCGCATTGGGCCAGCGTGGTGGGTCGTCCCATTTGCTGTTGTCTATGCGGGAAGACTTATGTCCAATAGTGGGAAAGATTACGTGCTGGCTTGATGATTATTACAATTTATCATGATTATTAGTAATATTTATACGATGTCTTTATTATTTAAATTTTGCATTCACAATGTTAAATAGATATAGAATACAATGTTTCCTAGAAGTCTCAGGAAAGCTCGAACAATGCAATGCATTAGTATTTCTTTCGTATGTGAGGGTAGACTTCACAGTGACGTAATACCGCTGGCTTGCAGCGTATCAACTACTAGAGAAAATTCAACGAGTCTTCTGGGGTCTCGGTAGCTTAGCGGTTAGAGCAGTGGACCGGCAATCCAAAGGTCACGGGTTCGAATCCCGTTCGAGCTTTCCTGAGACTGGTTGTTTTTTTTCTAGGAAACATTTTATTTATTCGATGGATTGTCTGTATACTCGTATGATCGGTGTGTAAAGCAGCTCACTAAAGAAACACTACCAAGTACTAACCCCTCACTTCTCTTGGGTGTCGTAAAAGGCGACTAACCAGTTATCAAGTTAAGCACATGTGCAGTTGTGTGCAGTTGTAACTTAGTGTGCCGTGGACTATGGTAGAGGACTGCTTCTGCGTTTCTCATCATCAAAATTCTGATTTAAATTAGCGTATAAAACTCTTTGGAGGATCCAAGTGCACCTTTTAGAATCCATTGTTTGGAATTGACTGGTACGATGGATTCAGGTGGAGGAAAAAGTGAACGTGGAACCATGCAGTGGATCCATGTGGAGGGAGCGCTCATTGCCTAGTCTCTGCCTAACCCTTTGGGGAAAATAGTGGTGATCTATGTATGTATGTATGTACAGATCGGTGACATTATAATGTTTGCCGAAGTTATTAGATACATACAGAGCTGGGGGTTCTAATCAGACGTTGCGGTTAATTAGTTCCGCTCTAGGTATTTGTGGACTGTCACGGTGTAACACAATTGCGCTAATTGTGGTGATAATGATTAATTATCATCGTGGACGTCGTGCTCGAGTGGTTAGACGGCATTCCTGGATGAAGTATCGGGTTCAATTCCCGGTTGGGTCGAGAATAATTTAAAAAAGGTTGAGTATTTGAATACTCAACTTTTTTTATTATTTTCTTTCGGTGTTTTGTGTTTACTATAATGACTTTTTTTCTGTTTTTTTAAGTATTCAAGTATATTTATATGTATTATTTAAGCAGTTAATCAGTATTAAATTTCAAGGCGTGAGCGTGTGGCTATAATTTATACATATACAAATACATACATATTTTATAATCAAGACTATTATCCCCGAAGGGTTAGTCACAGACTAGGCAATGAGAACAGCAAAATCAGTCCTCTGCCATAGTCCACTTTTCACTAAATAGTGACTGCACATGAGCAGCGTGACAGGCGGTGCGCCCACCATCGCCGCTCTATGCTGTTGGATGTATGTGCAGTGTTTAGTCCGTTAGTCGCCTTTTACGACACCCAAGGGAAGAGAGGGGGGGGTAGTATTCTTTCACCGCTACGCGATACGGCTAAGTACATTAAGTACATCCATTTTTAAATAGTAGTTACTTACATTATGATTTTTAAAGTTTAGACAAAAGTAATCTAGATGATATTTAATATGTTCTTAAACAACGTGCTCTTTTTGATTTAGGGAAAATTAAGGTAGTAAGTCAGACCGCCTAATTAATGACATGGGAAAAATATTATCCGATTCTTGCATTTTTGCTTTTTTCCGTTTTCATACAAAATTATTAAATTATTGCAATGCACTTGGTGTGACTCGGACTGGCTTTAAGAAACTACCTCGTGAATATCGTGCCCGCCCACAAAACGGACACGGTCACATCCCTAGTTGAGTGAAACACGTCTTGTCCTGTGCCTGCCTGTTGTTTACTACAACTAGAGGCGTATTTTTTAATGAAAATAAACTACTACGCAACGTAGTAAATGGACACACTGAGAGCACAATGTGTCAAAATTACCTTAGAAATATTAATATCTCGTGCATTATGCGATTAAAAGAAAACTTTTTTAAGTCAAAACCATTATTTTAATGTAAGGAATAGTTGTTTAAAATTTCCCTAATTCAAAATGAGCACTCTGTATATTTGTTTCAGTTTTAAAAAGAAAACTAAAGAAACTTGTTTTTTTATGTAAAAAAAACAGTGAAAAAAAGTATTTAATGCATAATTAGTAGCCCACTGTCGATCTCCCGTGGAAGGCCTGTGCCTACAGTGCATGGGATGTTTCTTAGGCTGATGATGCTAATGTTATATTTCGAAAATGAATGTCTTCTTTGATCTTTAAGTGTTCCTTTACCATTCGTCGGGTTTCGATAAACTAAGGTAACTTTTTAACCATTATGAATACGTTACATAATGATAAATTCATTTTAACCCTAAAAGAGAGAGAGAGAGAGACGAGATGTGTGCGAAAACCACGACTATGTGGATAACACGCGATCGCGGCAGGCCCAGAAGGAGATGGCGGGACGAGCTAGACTCCTACTGCAAAGACTGACCATGGGGAGCCCTTAATCGCCGAAGATTGGAGAAAGTGGAAGGAAAGCCGTGGGACGACCATGGCTGAAATAATAATAATAATAATAACCCTACAAGACGCTTTAACATAAAGAAAACATCACTAATGATCTTCCTCTGAACATACCGAAAATGTATCTGCAAAAACTAAACATGCTCTCTTTTATAGCGTTGCGGATACATCGTAAAAATTTCACTGCAAATATCATTCCAGCGACATCGGTATGTAGTTGGCGTTAAATTTCGCCGACTCGAGTACAGAAACTCGTAAAGCAACCTACGATATATAGCGAGCATGAATATAAAATCGGTGATAAATATTGCAGTGGATCCAGAGAAGTGTCTGCTGACATGGTGACAGCTATCTTTCGATCGCGCGCATGACAATTTGATTGCGCTGAAAACAGCGGAGTTTTTACGTTTTAAGTTAAACTTTTTATAGAGAACTATCCACTTTATGAAATAATATGGGGAACATAGATCAACATTGGTTAACAAGTGCCGTAAGGTCCGTAAGTGCTACTTCGAAAAAAAAACAGTTGTTGAAATGAAATGAAATGAAATGCATAATTAGTATGTTCCATACAACATTGCAAACTATTCAAACTCAATGAAGAACCTTATACAAATAGTTGTTATTTGAATTGAATCTTATACAAATAGTTGTTATTTGCATCGTATTGTTTAAAATAAATGAAGAGACAAAAATAGATGGAATTAACATTCCTCTGGTTTCGCAAACATATTGTTCTAATTCGTTCATAGTGCCCGAGGAAAACTTTTAGATTCACATTTTAACATTTATTTGGTAACGACATATTGTTTCGTAAATGGCGTTACTTCTATATTATAAAGCTGTGAAGTTTCTTGCGCCCGTTCTTCTCCACAGTTAAGACGTCCTGAATGGGTGGAATGGGTGGGTGGGTGCCCATCCATCCATATAGAAAAATAAATTTAAGTTTAGACAATTCAAAATTCTTTGTTTAGGCTTACTCAATAAAATTTTGATTAGATGCAAAGACAGCGAAACAGCTCACCCCCAGACGTAAACCACAAACCCGCATTGGGCCAGCGTGGTGGGGTATGGCCCAGCCTCCCTACGGGCTGTTGAGGCCTAGGCCCAGCACGTTCATAGGCTGATGACGAAATGCAAAGAACAAGTTTTTGTTCGGTACCAACTGGAAAATTTACAAAACAACAGCCCACTTGCAAGATTTTTTTAAATAAAATGTATTCTAATAAGATTGAAAAAATACCACCATTTATTTTTTAAATCTTTTACATTTTAGAAGGTGTTTTTCCTTAAAGTAATGCTACCCTTATAAGTACTCCTCGCTAAAATAAAGTTATCGCCGTTTAAGACCTTTCCTTACAATCTGTGTAGGTAACATACTAAAATTACTTTGATTGAATTGAATTTACATTCTTCCATGTCTATTGTAGCGATGTTTTAAACTACTTACTTATTTATTTTAATTATCGTTTCTGAATAACTCCCTTTTGTTGATAACAGTGTAAATTATACTCGTTTAATAAAAGTACACAAAACGAAACAAAATTTAAATATACTTTTTCTGGATTAACTCGCGTTTCATTACGACATTACAGTATTTTTTTATGAATCTTGATATTTTTAACCCTTTACAGGATATCCGAAAAAAGTTGTTCATTTCAACGTGTAGTGTTCGCGTAAACCATAGAAAACGATTTTAATATTTGACGGTCACCGGTGACCTGGTCAACCAATGAATATCAAAAAAAATCCTTCACACTAAAAATACCTCGACGTCAATGTTTGGTGCATTCTGTACACTCCTTGTACGAGTTTGTTCATTCCCGTTCTGCCTTATCAATTTATTATCAGATAACAATTTCAATCATCTTTTTAGTGTACAGGTAAACCTTTACAGGTGTACCTTTACACTCCTAAAAGGGTTGTTACATACCTACTTTGTCCTTCATTCACGTCGAAACGGACAACGACATTGGATAGTAAGCAATTTCGTGTCAGATAAAAGTTAAAAGAAAAAAAATAAACAAGCAATTGGGAATTTTAAATATTTTTGGATGAGCAAAAACCTTTTTAGCAAGTAAAGTATAAAATATACAACAGTCAAAGGTTATTTCGACACGAAGGAAATCGTAGCCGCGTCGTGTAGCGGCACACTTAAAGACCACTACTACCCCCTCTCTTCTCTTGGGTGTCGTAAAAGGCGACTAACGTTAGTCGGTTAGTTAGACTGCACATACGGTCGGGATCACCGTCGCTTTACCCTTTGCAGCGATTTTCGTATAAAGCGCACCGACCGCCCGGGTACGTGCCCGTACCAAATAGACGACGCGGTGTGCAAGGGATTTTGACCTTTAGACTGGTAAAGCGACGGAGTCCGCCATTGTACATCCAACAGCATAGAGCGGCGATGGGCTCACCACTTATCACGCTGAGCACATGTGCAGCTGTAATTTGGTGTGCCGTGGGCTATCGCAGAGGACTGCTTCTGCGCTCCTCATTGGCTAGTCTCTGACTAACCCTTCGGGGATAATAGTCGTTATTATATGTATGTATGTAGAAATCGTGAGCCTATAAGCGTCACTTAGCACATGGGGATTTTGGGCCATAACCCACCACGCTGGCCCCACGCGTTATATGCGATAATGTAAACTTATAGCCTAATCCTCGAAACAAACAACGCACTTGAATAACCTACACAGGAATCAGGTTATCTCAGCTAACCTAAATTAGTGGGGGAAATCGCCGAATTGCGCGTTCATCAACGCTAATGTACGTAACAAATGTTTGCACGTACACACTCGAGCGGCGATGTATGACGTCGTCAACTTAACGACCGCTGCCTGCAATGTGAATGGCTTGATAATAGACATGATATTTTCTCTGGAAGGGTGGATGCCACAGTGCAGCACGGGCGGTAGGTAAACTACTAGTATCAACAGTACAAAAAAAATATGGAAGTATACACTATGTATTCGCTATTAATTTAATAGACTAATGACGATTAGCATATAGTCAAGTTGAACGTTCAATTGAATTTTATTTATTTTACAAAATCCACAGCTCTTTACTGTATTATGTGGAGTCTTAAGGGATGTTGTTGTGGAGATTTAGATAAAATTCATCTCGGTTTCACAAGTTTTTTGTCACACCTTAAGTGCTAAATAATTAATGTCCCGCTCTATGCTAATACAATATCTATATTAATATTATAAAGAGAAAAGATTTGTTTGTTTGTTTCTTTGAATTGAAAAGGCTCCGAAACTATTGGAGCGATTTAGAAAAATCTTTGACCATTAGAAAGCTACATTCTTTCCAAGTGACATAGGCTATATTTTATCCCGATATTTTTACGGGAACGTGTACCACGCGGATAAAACTGCGAGGATCCGCTAGTATTTTATAAATACGAGTCATCCAATGTGTGTCACTATGTCGCAGCGCGCAACGTGTAATCACAGTGCAAGTGTTGATAAATGCATATACTACACCTTTACAACAAATGATTTTATAACATCTTATGAACTAAACATAAAGCCTGAGTAGTTCTAGTTCCAGGTATCTACTATACGTAATATAAATGAATAATTAAAATAATATTATCAAACTTACATACTTCGAGTAATATAGAAAAGGAACCGTGAATATTATGCAACAATCACTTAATTAGATTAAATGATTAGATATAAATCGGCATTATATTGAATTTAATAAGCAATTAAGTAACCGTGTCTCGTAGCGGTGAAAGAATACTACCACCCCCCTCTCTTCCCTCGGAAGTCGTAAAAGGCGACTAACGGACTACTGACTACTAGACTGCACATTCATCCAACAGCATAGAGCGGCGGTGGGCCCACCACCTGTCACGCTAAACACATGTGCAGTAGCTATTTGGTGAAAAGTGGATTGCTTTTGCTGTCTTCATTGTCTAGTCTCTGACTAACCCTTCGGGGATAATAGTCGTCATTATGTGTATGGATGTAATATGTAAGCGATCAGTAGTATCAATTATCCATAATCTGTCTGTAGTTTACTAACCAGTTTGCTTCCTTTAGATGAACAAAATAACCTGATTGCCTGTTTACTGTAGTGATTTGTGGATTTAGACCACCGGTACCGGTCTAAGACCAAGAGGTCCTAGGTTCGATTCCGGGGTGTACATGTTTTTGCTCGGTTTGGTTGGTAATTTGGGCTTGTTAAGCCACTATCTTATCTAAATGCACCGCCATATTATTATTGATGTTTGTAGCAATATTGTGTTCCGGCAGTTAGAGATAAGATACTTAGCTAGTTCCTCAGCAGTTGAGGATTCCGGGTAAAGAGCTTCTATCATCAATTACGGAACATCAGGTGAGGTGAAGGCCAAAGTGCTTACCCGATAATGAGTGTAAAGAAAAAAGTATTTGAAACCAAGAGTGAGACTACTGTATTGGTGTTAGTTATAATAAAGGAATGGCTTGCTAATGGAACCAATATGTTACAAAGGCGAAGGGTAATTTTTCGGAACACATGCCTCCACCTCGTTATTTTCCACCTCTTAAGATAGTAAAGTTTAATTTGTCCAATAAATCGGGTAACTTTGTAGAAATTTCGTAGAAACGTTAATATTAGAAATGCTTATTGCAACATGCGACACTTACCTACTCCGTCGTGAGGTATGGTCAACGCAGCCGCCCCAATTGTACAGGATATGGGTTCAATTCCCAGCTTAGGTAGGTTGTAATTTTTTTCAACGTTTCGTGATCATCGGCTTAACGTGCCTTTCAAATTTTACTGTTCAGTGAAGGTTGTGACATGATATCCTTGGTGATCTATTATTATTTTTTCTTACACTCACAACAATTATCTAGCCCAAGAGAAGCTTCGTTAAATGGTTACTAGACAACGGAATAACGTACTAAAAATACTTAAATACATACTTATTATACATAGAAAACACCCAGACCCGAGACAATTTAGAAAAACAATAATTTCTAAATTGACCCGACCGGGGATCGAACCCGGGACCTCAGAGATGGCGACACCATGAAAACCGGTGTACAAACCACTCGACCAAGGAGGTTGTCATTATTCATTAGCAGGAATTTCATAGGCAGATAATGATGATAGAAAAACTTAAGATACATCGTACTCTTCTGACAAATGAAGTTACGGCACAACTTTGCGTATAAACGAAGATCAAAGACAACTTCAGAAAATTGTCTTGGCTTTTGAGCGGTCGTTACCGCCGGTTCTTGACCCTCGTCCCGTTCACCGCTGCTCTGTTTTAACCCTAAACTTCTGGTAACGCAAACAGCGTAGGAGGCGCGACAATCAATTATGGAGTGTGTAATCTCAAGTCGTTAGAGGACGGAGCCGGCAGAGCTTAGGGTGTTAGCTCGCTAAGTCTGCTGTAGCTACTGGAAGTTTTTAATTAAACTTAATAAATCTTTCGTGTGCTATGTTATTATGAATGATTTCATATGGAATATCTACAGTATATTTAGGGAGGACTTTATCTTTGACTTTATTAAAATATTTCTAATTGACTTTTTAGATAATATATCTTGTTGAGGCTACTTAATTTCAAGTAAATTTAAAATTTTAGAAGTGGTCTGAAATTGTCTGCTTATTACAAGTATTTCAGTAAGATAACCTAGGATATGCCTACCTCTCCTGGAAACAGGCGTGATGCTGTATACTTTACTTCCGGTGGTAGACTGTTACTGGACACACATTCATCTTAATATTTTAGAAAATCTTCTTTATGAAAAATAAACAACAAACATTCGGGTTAGGTACACGCATAATGACAAGTGTACACAATTTTACCTACACGCATAATGACACACACGCAATATGAAACACACGCATAATGACACACACACAATATGACACACACGCATAATGACTCACACGCATAATGACACACACGCATAATGACACACACACAATATGACACACACGCTTAATGACTCACACACATAATGATAAAGACGCACAATGACATATTTCAATATTATATAGAATGTCATTGATGGGTTTATAATAAAAGTAATAAATCGGTAATATCAAACTATTAAACAATTCAAAAACGACTACAGAACAGTATTAGATCACAAACTCCATTCTGATCAGTGTAAATACCGATTGGTTCCTAACAACCTGTAGTTAGCGTGAGGGGCATTCCGGTCGTGTCTGGCTCGCGGCGACTACCCTCATTCGAGTTAGGGAACTATGCGGAGGTGAGGACCAACTCCTTTTCATATATGGCACAAGTTTTGGGAACTGTTGGGCCGACGGCGACGACGGTGCGGCTGTGATTAAAAAGGATTCTCATCGCTCATGACACAGGTCCGCAAGTTTTGGTAGTGATAAAAATGGGAATGAAATCTTTTTCATGTAGACATGACTTAAGATAGTTTATATAGGTATTAAAGCATTGTTACTACATATTCAATGCTTTATTGTATTGATGGATTACTTGGTTTGAACGATGGAGGCATTTGCCCATCAGTGGGACAGTATCACTTGAAGGCGTCTTAGTTTAAGAAGCCGTTTACAAATAAATAAAAAAACGTTTGATTGACCTATGTGATTAGGCTAAAAACCAGGATAAACCTATCAACAATCATGAAGAAGTAAACAGATATAGCTGATCCACAAACGGCGGCCGAATTGTAAGCGCGATATGTCCCACTTAGGGACGCAAACAACCATTATTTTATGTGGGACAGGAAACAATCCCAGGGGGGCGGGACAGGTGTGACGTCCTGATTGGTTGACTTTTACTCTGTAGAGGGGAGAGCCATCTTTGATATTTTTTTTAATGTGACTAAGGTGGCCGATATTCCGAACGTAGAAGTCAAAGTCTTTTAACTTTGACTTCTAAGTACGTTCTACGTTGTATTTATTTAATAAACTTCATTTAAAAACACTTTTAATTGTCCAACACGCATTTTTCAACCGACCACCCTTTTATAACGCATTTTTTTAGCTGTGGAGAAGAATCGGCGCAAGATATTGCACAGGTTGATACAGAGGTAACGACATTTACAAAAACAAAAAAAGAAACCTGTCGATGAAATAAAATCGGACGTCTTTATAATATTGAACAATCACCACAGCATTTTAAATCTTGTAACATGCGCGGTGGTATCGTCAGGGCCGCTAGCAATACTTGAATACAGGACAAAGGGGACTGGCACAAAACAAAGAGGCCTATGCCCAGCAACGGGTGATTGCGAGCTGAGATGATGATGATGAACTTGCGCTTGAATCATTAATAGCTTTAATCCACCCCGAGATCTCTTAAAGTGTTTGACTGACTCAATAGTCAATAGTGAATTTTCATAACATCAATTTGCAAGTAAAAATTTCAAATAAACACTGCAATAAAAACGGTTTATATGTTTATGAACCTGCCACAGCCCAACTGACAGTCACAAGAGTTAAACTAAATAACACTCTTATTTTTAAGAAAGGTTTAGAAACACAGTACGGTCCATGCATAGATAATTAATTCTCGAAAAATCCCTCCTCCTCCTCATTATGTTTAGGGAGGGAATCCAATTGACCTCCGCCGTGGGGCCCGAGTATCAGTGGCAATATTGTTTTCGAGGGGAGGACTTTCCAAACTCAGGATTTTTTGTTGAAAAGACCAGGTGTTTGAGAGCTAATGAATAATGAATTCCAAAGGTCAAATATTATTTTTGTGATGGTGAATAGCGATTTTAGAATATGGAATTAACTTTGCGAAAATACTTTGGATAAGCCCTGATTTTAGCACAGAAAATTTTGATAAGTTATTTTTTTAGACTAAAATTATAACATCCATGTAAACATTTGAATCGTTTTTTAATTAATTCTAAGCACTTACAGACAATTATTGAAGAAATCCAAGTAACACTGTGTACCTATATTTAAGTGTATTTCACGTACTTCTGTATTACGAGTGTATTACATAATATTCACTGTAGTGTACGCAAACACTACATAAAATTAATAAGTAGTCTTTGAGACGACACGCATCGCAGTTTCCATTAAACCACAAACCTTCCAAAATATCAGGTTCAATTATTTCATAATATATCATAAAGGGAAGATCCTGTTTGACTGACTGGCTCATCAACGCAAAACCAAAACTATTGAAGTTTGGGACACGAAATTAGAACAGTAGGGTATGACAAGACGTAGGTAAGCAATACGAACGTTTATGAAAATGTAACCCCTAACGATGAGAAGTAGGGTAGTTATGAAAGTTTGTATGGACCCCAATTTATCTGAAGCTACAGACATGAAAACTTTGTAGTATAAGGCTATTAAGTACTTGCTATAACCTATGCATGTAATAAACTCAACTCATATTATTATTTTATAACTTTAAAAACAAATTAAAATGACAGCGGAACGACTATGCCAGCAAAGAGCTTTACAAGTTTAACGTTTTTAATAATTATGGTTCTTGTGATTTCAAAATTACCAGTCAGCACGTCAGAGATATTTAGCGTGAATACTAAAATAATAAAGATATATTACAATATTGTTTACAACTGTTTTTAGCTTACGTAAAAGAAAAAAAACACTCGTTTTCCTTAGTGAGCAATCTGATAGCATTTATGCGACATCAAACAAATCACTCCAACTTTATAACTGACGCTAGATTGACTAACTTCTATTTAGGATTGCCAGAACGGAACAACATCTATCCGGAAAATATTATTTATACGGCTGAAGTTTTTCGAATGACTGCCAAACAATTTAGGAGATTAAGCTCCCTCGTGTGGGGAATAACAACAACATAATAAATTCGGGAAGCATTACACTCAATAACGTGTCTGTTACGGACAAAGGGACATTTATAATTTCGTCGTGCTCCCTCTGTGTCTTCTTATATCATTCTAATGTGATGCTCGACAACGGAATTGTGTTTCATCGATCTATTTCTTTAACAAGTTAAGTACATTCTTTATCTGGTGATATACAAGTTTACATATTTAGATTATAGAGTAAATCCTTCGATCACATATGTTTTTTGTGTGTGATCGAAGAGTAAATCACTAATAAAAATATTTTATTTTATTATACCTACGACTGTGAGTTAATGTGTGTTTACGTAAGTGTGTGAAAGAGAGAGAGATTGAAGATTAAGAATTGTGATTTGTGAATCTTCGATTGCTTTATCTGTATCCTGATCTTGATTTCGTAACGGTTTATTTTGTAAAGTAAATAATTTTCTTAGTTTTGTCCTCTCTGAATTTGCTGTTTATCTTTAAAAAAGAAGTATTTATTCCGAACCCATAAAACATTATACTCGAACTAGGCAAGAAGTAGACAATAAAGATTTTTCTATTTTATTCTATTTTATACACTCTCGAAATATTCAGCTACCTGTGTGCAAACAATCATCATGATCCGTCGCTCCGCTTTATCGTGAAGGAAAAAATATACAACATTTTTTCTCATTTATTAAATTAGACAGCTTGGCAATTTACGTACAACCGATGATATATTTTTCAATGGTTTAAACGTGTCTCTTAGATCCACACATAGAAAATAAATAGCTTTCTGATTGAAAAACGACCTGGGGTGACTTCTAAAAGTCGTTATGCTTAATGGTCTATACATTGTTTTTTGAACTCATCAAAAATGATGATTACCTGTTAAAAAACAGGTAATCATAGTTACTCAGCATTCTTCTTGTTACAGGCGGTGTCTGGTCCCTCAGAAACCTCTCCATCTCGGTCCCACGAGCAGTCCTGTCGGGAGAGGGCCAATCAGCTGTGCTGAGGTGTTCTTACGACTTGGAGGGAGCAGCGTTATACTCAATCAGGTAGGAACAGCATTACAATCAGCTTATTTCGATAAAATTAACGCTAATTAATCCTCGATAGCCGAGTGATAACGTGCTTAGCCATATAACTGTCCTGGGCTAAGTTTCCTTTATATTCCGGATTCATGTTCACCATTTGGTTAATTGATAACTTGATTTTAATGATGAAGGCCTTTGTATAATTGTGTGGCACTATACAAATTCATGCAAAAAAAATCTTTATTCAAATTCATTTGATAAGTACTTGTGAATCCTATTAGATTATTTATTCCTACTCTACCTAATCAAGACTTCTTTTGTAAAAATGATGGGCGCAAAAAACTGCACGGCAGCATATCCATATTCATTTATTCACTATATTGAGAAACGTTGTTAACAAGTTGTTTGTTTGTTTGTCAATATTTTGTCAAGACTACAGAATAAATCAAATAGTCAAGGGAAAAATTTAAAAGATTTGCACAAAAAGTTTGAATTTATTATTCCCAGTGAAACCGGCCCGTTTTTTTTGTCAAGTCTGTCTCCTGTCTGACATGTATAATAAAAAAGATAACGCTGTTTAGAAAAACGATTGATTTAAAAAAAATCCGTGATACCATTACCATAACGCTGGCATTTCTCCAATTATTGGCACTCAGTTTTAATTGTTTATATGATAATTGAAATGTTAGGGTTAGTGGGTGTTTTTGTTCTGGATTAAACGTCTGGCAGTGGCGACGGCCCAAACCTACTGCTCGTCCTGAGAAGTCGCAGTAATTTACAACACGAGGCGCCTCTGACGCGCGCCTTTCACACACTCAGTCTCATTGATAAGGAGACGGATTTATTCGTTTGTGCTTTGAGCGAATTCAGGAAATTTGTTACTAATAAATTCAATTGTGTTATCTATTACATTGTAGGTTTTTGTAAATAATAAACAATAATTATGGTTAGGCATTCATGACATTTATGAAGTAAGCGTGATCCAAAAAGGCATATTATTATTATTTTATCTTTTTATCATTTTAAATATATTTATAATTTACTTATGAATTAATAATGTTGTTATTTTTATTTCTTCATTTTATGAATACTTTTACGATTGCAATTTGTAATGTAATAATTGTAAAATTTGCTTTCCTATTGCATTACCCGGTACCCACCTGTAAGGATAGTGATAAGTGTTGTGGTAAATAAATAAATAATTTATTGTTATTAGTACCTACCTGTTGTTGGGTTCTGTGTAAATCAAATGTGTTAAAACTTTGCAAATTAAACTAATATTTTTCAACACCACAGTGTCTGATACAGCATTTTTGGTGGCCTAGATGAGATACCGTCACAGGTCTGATAAAATTCTTTTTTTTTGCTACAGATGGTACCGGGCTGAAAACGAGTTCTACCGATACGTGCCGAGGGAAATGCCACCAACTATGGTCTTTCCACTTCCAGGAGCATCGGTTGATGTAAGTTGTTTTCCATAACTAACTTTAAAATATTGACTTTTTTCCTCCAGATTACAAGTTGACGATAATGAGCATCATTCGTCTTAGTTTTAAGTCCATCTGTGTTACTACCACCATCTTATGTAAGTCTATTACTACAGCAGTAAAGTTTTACGCACTGTTTTGTTCCGATTAGATATAACATATACATATAACATACATAATCACGACCATTATCCCCGAATAGTTAGTCAGAGACTAGGCAATGAGGACATCCCCTCTCCTTACTTCAATAAGTTTTATTTGTACTGGTACCTCGAGACCAACCGTTAGGTTATACAAAAAGTGCCAGACGTCCCTGCGCCAGTAAACCAACTCGCGCAGGAGACCATCTGCGTGAGGTCTTGACGCCAAATTAGTGCCCAACGAAGCGCGCTCTTCATTCGGTACTCATAAGAAGTAGTGTCTCGGGAGAGTTTCCTCGTGAACACGTGTAGTTCAATGCCTATTTTCCAGATAGGTAACCGGAGCTGTCGAGCTCGCTCTAGGCGACAAGGACAGCAAAGGCAGTCCTCTGCCATCCAGTCCACTTTTCACCAAATAGCGACTGCACATGTGCTCAGCGTAACAGGTGGTGAGCCCATCACCGCTCTATGCTGTTGGAAGTAAGATAACATAGCCAGTTCCTTAATATTTTCCTTTTGGCCGAAGGGTGTCCTGTTCCGGCGGTTCCGTGGTCGGCTACCGGACACCGCGCTGCGTCACACGTCGCCGTGTTTACGTGTAAAATAGTAATAAGGTTTTATATTGTATGTACGAGTATGTTAGTCTGTAAGGTATTTATCTATGGGCCTGCGTTGCCTGAATACAAATAAATAATAAAAATAAAAAATAATCGTAGCTGAGGATTTAACATGAAGACCTTCTTCATCTTGAGCCTGATTATCACTTACCGTCAGTTACCTGAAAACTACTAATTACTACTACTACTAATCTTACGATTATGCATACATCAGCGCTAGAACAAATTTTGTTTATTAAAAATTCTAGCGCAAACCCTATCAATGTAGTGCCAATGGAAGTAATCATGGTTGATTACTATGATGATGTTCAAGAGTGTACTGCAGAATTTAAGATAAATATGTTTTTGTTGTCAGCTGGCCCAGTCAGACCACCAGCAAGTCCGGATAGTAAATATGAACCGGCGCCTCAGCGGGGACTACCAGTGCGAGGTGTCTGCCGACGCGCCGCTTTTCCACACCGACATCAGGTCGGCGCCGCTCACGGTTGTCGGTAATTATCTTCTTTCAGACAAAAACATGGCCGCTGATACAAGCATTGAGAAAGACAGTAAATTAATCTATATGAATAGAAATGAAATGCTGTTCGTTGGTACATCACGTGAGAAAGGCATTTGTTCAAATTAATTCAAATAAACCTCATAAGGAAAGAAAAGTTAAAAGAAAAAATACCCAGAACCCTATTTTTATAGGATTGCTTATCGCTTATCGCTATCGCTTGGGGCTAATGTGGTGGGTTAAGGCTTGCCGAATTAGTCACCCAATTTTTGATATTTGCTCAGTGATACCACTGAGAATTAATGCTATTCCGATTCACGTTTTATTGTTTTCTTGTAGTTTCATACGTTCAACCGTTTCAGATCCCCCGTTCAGAGCGCCACAGATCTCCGTGTCCCACAGGAGCTACTCCCGAGGGGATGTGCTGAAGGCCAACTGCTCCGTCGACGAGGCCTACCCGGCGCCCAACATAACCTGGATCCTGGATGAACATAAGGTAACGAATCTTCATGATTATCATCATCCGCCGTTATAAAGTAAGTGAAGCAAAGGATGTGTGCCAGAATTGTAGTAAATCGAAAGCATTAGTCTATGCCTACGATGTGATGTAGGTATGTATGTATTATTATCAGCCGAAAGACGAGCCGAGAGTCAAAAATCTCCACCACCGGGTTTGTCCTGCTGCACGCATCCAGCGACTACCCGCGACCTTCACCAGACCGCCGACCCGGACTTTGTTGCAATAAAAATTAAATGTGAAGAGCTCGTTACGTTATACTCGTAGCACTCACTCGTCGATAAGCTACTTAACGTCTACAAAAACAATTTTAATTATTCAATTTAATCTTTTGACTCAGTATAGGCTTTTATAATTGAGCACTTATAATGTCATTACCAGTGGTCGGAGTAGGTATATTGAATTAAGGTCACTGACATCAAACGTATATGTTAATATGGATACTCCTCCGAGTTTCCGGATTATTATGATAAAAATACCGAAACATCGAAATTATTACATGAAACTAGTTAAAAATGTATCAATACTCTCAACGCTATGCTGCTAGTGGCGCTGGTCTCCATCTCTAATGTTGGCCGTATCCATTGTCTCAATCTCGCAAAAGAAAAGAAATCACGTCTTAAATTATTATTAGTGATTTTTTTTTGTTAATCTTTAAATATCTTGGAAACGGTGCGTCCTACGCTAAAATGGACGAAATTTTGTCCCCCCTTTATAAAACCCCCGTCTAACGCTAACCAACCATCACGACGGTACAATTATTAATAATTGTCGCTTTTTAATAATTATTTAGGGTAAGTAACGATTAACTAGTTTAGGAAATGTAGTTTATAGATTTGTTGGGCTTATTTCCCCTTTGGAACTCATTGACTCACTTGGCCGCACATTTGGTCGTTGATTGTAGAGGTTAAGTCACTCTCACACAGGCCGGTCAACGGATAGGTGACCAAAGCTTTATTGTTTCGACCTGTTGGCTAATGTTGAGCCGGCTCTTTGGCCTAAATAAAAGTGTAAGGCCTAAGTAAAAAATCAAAATGTAGAACTTGTAACCGATGAGGATTAAAAATAATTATTTTTAATAAAACTGTAATAATGATTATTTGTATTAACAATAAACAATTTTGTTTGCTTACATATGGTTTTTTATTTTATTACTCTATTTACCAAATTTTTGGAAACTCCGGTACATTCCGGAAGAAATGCATGTCCATGTTATGATATCATGACGCAAGTATCTAAAATCAATATACCTACTCCGACCACTGGTCATTACGCAGCCATCGATCGGAGTCTACGGTGTGGAAGAACTTGTACTCAATGTCAAAGTAAATGTGTGTATATATATTATATTAGTTAATGTATTATGTTAAATGTATGTTAAAGTTAATGTATGTATGTTAATGTGTGTTGAAGTTTATGAATGTTTATTAAATCGTCTCTGTTATCTAGTGGCTAAGCCTCAAGGACCTCAGACCCAGAGGTCCCTGGTTCGATTCCCGTGGGGGGCACATCTTTGTGTGCTTGGTTTGGTTGGTGGTAGGGCTGTTAAGTCCGTCTGGCTAGTTACCACCATCTTATCTAGGTCTGTCGCCATAACAACGATGTTTATAGCATTGTTGTGTTTCGACAGTTTAGGGATAAGATAGCCAGTTCCTCAGTAGTTGAGGATTCCGGGTGAAGCGCGCTTCACCTTCGGCCTTATCGTCACGTACCATCAGATGAGATGAAGGCCTAGCGCTTACCCATAGGTGAATTTAAAAAAAAAAATGTATATGTCGGAGACGTGACCGATCGGTGGGTCAGGCACGTGGTCTTTGTCGCACATATCGCTTGTAGTTGTAGGTGGCATGGAAATACGGAAATAATCACACAGCCAAGTAGAGAAGCAATGTTGAATTCAGGTTCAGCAATCAACTTAGGAAAATATGCGCAGATGGTTCTAATAATTCGAGATTGAAATGCGGTGATCTCGGAGATGCGTGCGGTCGCTACAACGGTTGCAAACTGAATGTCCGCCTCTGCCGCCTCTCATTACCATAGACAATACGCCACGCGTCACACTGACATTGTCAAACGTCAAATCAAAAAGAGACAGCTGTCAACAATGACAACTGCCAAACGATATTTGCGACCGCCACGCCATCTCTGATCCCACCCAGGCGTTAAACCTGACATTTCAATCTGTCATTTTACAATAGCTAAGGCTTTGACTTTAAACATGTCTAGACGTAGCATCGCGGTACAAACGCTTCTCAAAATCCGCCCGGTTTTTATATTGAATTTGAAGTGTGCGTGACAGCCGCGTATGACTGACACTAGCACGAATGGTTGCCAGCGAATGCCTAATTTCCGATAAAATAGGGAAAAAATATTTATGCACAATACAATTTTAAAATGATTCATAGCTTATCATAACTTTTAAAATTAGGTATGTCTATCGTATATGTACGTACGGTAATGTGCATACTTGTAAGTTCGCCTAGAGTTAAGTGCCTTCAGCACATACCGATCACCCTCAAGTAACTCGATAACATAAACGGCTCTTTGTATTGTACTAACAGAGCAGAGCTAGCGAAAGATGAATCATTAGGTCTAATTATTTTTGCTCGAACAATTCATAAACCCTACACTTAGCGCATAACCTGACCTTCGTCCGAATATCACCTGTAAGGACGTCTTTGTACCGTGTGACTGGGTCTACAGCTTACTTTCCGGTTTTAATGCGAGTGAAAACCGTTAATTAAATAGTCTGAATATTGTTTAAAAATATTCACAAGCTCGTTTAACCTTTGAGCCAGCATACCAGACCAGTTTCAATTTAATAAAGATTATCCACTGACACACAAAAACCCGTTAAGTTACATGCGTTTAAATTCCTATCTTTTGTCAAAGTAAATTCGGTGCCTAATGCATAATAATGAAACAACTACACCTGTTTGTATCGTAGTTCCAATCGAAGCGATGACACACGTAGGTCCACCGTCATTTCAATAGCGCCAGCATTGCTGCCGTTGGTTGTCGTGATGCTCAGCAGTGGGCAGTCCTTCTTCATCGTTAGGTTTCATCTTTGAATACGATTGATGCTCTTGTCATAACTTGCATGCCACAAATTCGTGGCTCAAATTCTTCACAGCTTCAATGATCGCCAAAAAGTTCAGATTTTGTTGTTCTAATAAATTGCGCCACATAACTTCGTTATTTCCAAGTGAGAGATGGTGGGAAGATCCCACTTCTGACGTCGGAGACATGGCCGATCGGTGTGTCAGGCATGTGGTTTTTGTCGCACATATCGCTTGTAGGTGGCACGGAAATAATCACACAGCCAAGTAGAGAAGCAATGTGTAATTCAGGCGTTAAACCTGACATTTCTATCTGTCATTTTACAATAGCTAAGGTAAGTGATTGGATAAATCAAATAATTTGCCCGCCACTCCGACATATTTAGGTATACTTAACTGATAAGCACTTGTTGATCGTTTTGATGACTACGCTCCTATTACCCACTCATATCGCGTTTTAGCACTGTTTAGAACAAAAGGAACAAGAAACAACATACATAGCCTTATATAGAATTAACGACATTTACAAGAATGTACAAAAATGTCGTTACGAAATCATGCAATATTAAGTAGAACCAGAAATAAACACAGAAAAGGCTCCTGCCTATCTTTTACAACGTCAGAAATTTTGGAGAAAATAGCCTCTCACTGAACGACACTTTCCATAAATAAATTATACAAATACTTAAATTAATAATTTTATAATTTTTTATTTATTTATCAAGACACATTAGCTATTCTTAGATTTAATCAAGTGGAGCTCTATGGAGCAGCGGTTCAGGCGCTCGGTTTTCTATCTTGCCGCAGCTAAGCGACTTTCACAATATCGAGTCCAAATATAGGCGACTCCGTGCTTCGAAAGGCACGTTATGCTGTTGATCCTGGTATTCCCGTTGTTGTCGAAAGAGGGCAGTCGTTAAAGCCCACCAACCCGTTGGGCCAGTGTGGTGCGTGATGGCCTATCTGCCTATGTGCAGTTGTTCATTGTGCGAGTTCCTGTGCTCAGCAAAAGGACGTTTATAGGCTGACGATGACGATATGTAATTACATCTTATCTCATCTAATTACATCTCGTCGCCCGACCCGAGGCCTTGGGTTCAAAGACCTCGGGTCGGGCAATTTGCTCGACTTGAGAATAATTGTGTTTCAGATTTTTCGATGCAAAGCCATTGTGATCACCGACCGGCATACGGCAAACGTGGTGATTTAACCAATACGTACATCAAATTGTAGAGATGACTTGATTTGATTACATTTGAAAAAATCATGCAGTGTGAATGTGATAGATAGACAAACTATTTACTTACTTACAGCACGTAGGTAAATATCAAAGATAATGTTATACATTACCATAAATTAAAAGTGTAGGATCACTATGCAGACATTAATTTCCATTATACGAAAATAGGAGATATTTCTTGCCGCGACAACCGAGAAAGCACCCGAATGTACTGACCCAAATATTACTAAACAAAAGTTCCCATTCAATGGAGTTTTTCTGGTTTTCTAGGGTTCCACTTCGTTATTTTTTACTTTTTTCTGTTAGGGGTAGAAACTATTTATTAACAACTGTCGATACGATATATATTCTCAATAAATAGTATGGGAATAACGAACTCTAATTTAACCATTTAATTAGACTCCGTCAATTGCGTAAATATTAAAAACGCCTAATCTTGTTTTAGTTCAAATTATAGAATCGATAATGATTTGTAATACTATGAAATATTAATATTTTGGAACTAATGGATTTCTGAATAAAAGTACCTATTTTTATTTTCTAATATAAAAGAAGCCTTAAAGAATCTATTTTCTTGTAAGAAACGTACTTATAAATTACGATAAATAATTATGACATATTATGTTACCTACATGATCAAGCTTTTTAGAAGCAAGCTTAGACAAGAAACAAACCAATTTTTAACTAGTTTACGTAGAGATAATGTACCGTCAACAATGACCTATTTTGGAAAACATGATATTTGTTATGGTTTGTAATAAATTAATTCAATAACTTAATTAATTGTACGGAACCACATGAGAACCACTCGAGCTTGACCATATTTTTTGTTCAGATACCGGGAGTTGAAAACAATATGCCATTATTCATGGATTTTTGTTCATTAGTGGAAGAGGATACTTTTATTTTGTACGCCTCGCGAAAACATCGTACGAAGCCGTATTACAGAGTATAAAGGAAATATTCGATGGCTTGTGTTTCTCGCTGCTAAATCAGGGCAGCCATTGATTTAAAAGGGCACACCTATCTACGTAATGGGGATGAAACTAAAGCCTGTCGACATATTACTTTTGCTGATTACTTTCCATTGAATAGCTCTTGGCTGAAAATGGGTGTTGTACTTATTGTCAGACTAAAACAAAGACAATATTTTACCTGAACTTAAGATTACAATTATATCGTCAATCCGATTTATGTAACTGTATGAGCTTTAAATATAACCGAAAAAATCATTGTAACGTATTTTCTTCCACCTCTTTAACGCAGTGGACAAGTGTGAAGCGCTAGGCCCGATACTTAGATCCTGGGTTTAATCCCAGTTAGGGCAAAGTGGGGTCTAGATTTTTCACTGCATAGCCCGGGTTTGTGATCATCTACCCTCACTTGGCGAGTGTGGGTGATAAAGCCAAATGTTTTGCTATACTAGTATTTGCGGTCCATGCAAGTCTTAAGGTTGAGGTTTGTTCTTTAAGTTTTAACCTATGTATATGCTCAATACTCAATACTCAATATTTTATTGCACACCACAATGTTACAAAGTTGTTATAATTTATATTAAAGGTACAGGTTCATTATGGGCCCTGTGGGGCACAGCAATTTGAAGAGGGAAGACCTTTTCCAATTAATTTTGAATTAAATTAGCATACATTCTTATATTTTATTTTTTATATTATAATAGTAGATACTTACTTATTCTTATTTTTATTATTTATATTATTTTATATTTTAATAAATAAATAAATATTTTTTAAGATGTTTATCTATTATTTGATTGAAATTTGTTAGTTGTTAGATAGTTTTAGATCTTTTATTTTTATAAATGTTTGTCTTCTAAATATTCTGTTATATTATAATAGCACCTTCTTATAAGCAATTCCTTTAACTTCTTTGTAAAATTTTCATCATTGCTGATGTTTTTTATTGAATCAGGTAACTTATTAAAAATTTTTATGGACATGACTAGCGGGCTGGAAGAATGGTGTGTCATTTTAGAAGCTGGTAGCGTTAGTTTGTTTCTATGTCTAAGTTGATGTTTAGTTATATGGTCGTCGCGCTTTGTATAGAAGTTAGGATATTTGCGGACAAATTTACACAATTCTAAGATATATATGCAGGGCAGCGTTAATATTTTATATTTTTCAAAGTAAGGCTTACAGCTTTCTGTTGCCTCTATGTTAACTATAATTCTAATTAGCTTTTTTTGTACTATCAATAAACTAGGAGCATCTGTACTACCCCCCCATAGTATGACGCCATAGCTTAGCCATGCGTATGCATAAGCATAATAAGTTATTATTGCAGTTGCTACGTCTGTTGTTTTTTTTACTTCTCGTAATGCATACATAAAGCTGCTAAACTTTCGGTGTAGTTTCTCTATGTGAGGCTTCCAACTAACATGGGTATCTATTACAAGTCCTAATAATGTGTGTTCGTTAACTGTATCTAATGTGATGCTATTGTTATTTAATTTTAAATTTAGTTTTGGTTTTTGATAGGGATGAAAGGTCATTAACTTTGTTTTTGATAAATTAATTTATTAATATTATGATTATGATTATGAATTATTAATATGCGTGCGTATATGATACGGATGAATGGACAGACTAAGATGGAAGCTCTTATTTTGGAGGCCAAGATTCTTCTAAATACAGTTAGTTCAACCTTATGCATTTGGTGCATTCACAAACTGTTGAATCATTTTTTTAACTTTCCACGTTCCTTACAGATAGCACACACGATCTCTTGGAGGACCTCCGAGCTGGACTTCAAGGAGCGAGCTGCCTTCAGTCAGCTGGAGATCTCCATCTTGGAAGTGGAGCACTACAAGATGGGCATCACCTACACCAGTTCCAACCTCAACAGGGTCTACCACGATCAGTACGTGTACGATCGGGATACTGATAAGGAGGATAGGGAGGTGTTAAGGTGAGGATGTGGCACTTCAAATGTCACAATTGCATTTACTTTTTAACCGCCTCTGTGGTTTAGTGGTTAGGCCAGATCGATTTGATATTTTTGTTGTTGATCGCAACAACAAAAAAATTACAATGACAAAACAATAACATTTTTGACAAAGAAAAAATCATATGGTAGATAGAGTAGATAATAAATAATATAAATAGAAAAATTCATACAGATATTATGAATTTCATCTTAAAAAGTAATTTTTTTTGGGAATTGAAATAAGAATCGATACACATGGGTTTTAGTATTTGCATCCTGTCAAACTGGGAGTACTTACTTGATATTAAGGTGTTTTTACATATTCCACAAAAAATAATCACTTGATGGAAAGTGAAGATTGAAGTGCATCGTACATTTCATCTGATCTCAATGACTGAAAATTCGGCTGTCTTACTTATTTATAAAAACAGACATAAAAAAACAGAAGCCACTTGCTTCTAGCATTTCTTACTAAGGGCAAAACCTTCCACCAATTACGATTTTTTCCGCTGTAGATTTTATCTGTAGATTTTGGGACTTGATTGTGTGTTATAAAACGGTTACTGGACCATGTCTGACGAGTCTGCCCGGTGGACGCGCTATCCTAGAAGCCCTGAAATACAACACGCAGGCGGCTATCCGCCTAGCTCAGGATAAGACATTCTGGCAAACCTTATCAATTCTAACTATGTTTAGTTAGCTGAGATATTTCGCTTCATAGTCCACTATAGAAAGTTTAAAATGGCAATATCTCAGTTTTCCACAAAGTATTTAGATCACTGTATTGTACTT
The DNA here is from genome assembly GCA_963921215.1 of Scoparia ambigualis. NCBI lineage: Eukaryota > Metazoa > Arthropoda > Insecta > Lepidoptera > Crambidae > Scoparia > Scoparia ambigualis. The sequence continues at coordinate 991,368 of OY992528.1, forward strand.
TAGCATGCAATGTTTCATTAAAGTTGAATCATTAGTTTGTAAAATGTTTAACTCAAAAGTTTGTATGGGTACTCCAACATTATAAACTGTACGTAAACAGCCAATTGCCTTTCAGCAAGTACACCCTGATCCCCCCTCCGAGCGGGCAGTTCTCTCTGAGCTGCGTTGCCACGATATACGACATCTATGCCAGGAAGAGCGAGGCACTGTCCATCAAAGAGGACGCGCCGCACCCCGCCTCCGTCACTGGAGAGGATTCATCAGGTGCCTATAACAATGTTACTAAATTCAAAGAGGTTTGATTCGATACTGTTGATATAAAACATAATTAAAAAGCGTTAAAGAATTTCGACAGGCCTAACCAATACCTCGGTGGTGGAGTGGTCAACGCAGCTGCATGGTTGAGGAGCACGTGGGTTCGATTCCCACCTGAGGTAGTCAACTTACGAGTATGTAAACGTTTCAATATCTTAAACTATATTTGATCGTTGATAATGCAAAAATGTTACTTAATACCCTTTAAATGCTCTATGTTATATTGCTCTAAGTCATCATCATCAACAGCCTAAAAAGCCCCATTGCTGGATACGCCTTCCCACATGGAGAACAGCACATGAGGGGATTGTGGTTGAGATGCCACACCAAGGATGTACCTACGTGCCTTCCAAAGCAAGGAGCTCTAGATGTATTTTTTTTATTGGATCGTTTGTTCACTGTCCAGTGACATTGCGAAAGTTTCTTGACTGGTGAGATCGCAAACCGAACCAATCTTTTCAAAATTTAAAAAAAAAACAAAATTCAATATCATTTATTAATTTAGGCTAATGTCGCTATGCCTTCGGTTCGTAAGTCTTCACTTAAGGCCTAGTCCTTTTCATGATGATTTTTTAATATTAAATGTTAATAATGTTTATTTGTGTACATTGTATGCCCTATCATGGGCAAACTGTTGATACTAGTTTTTTTAAAGAACTTGTTACACAGTTTAAGCAATAAATAAATTCTATTCTATAGGGCGGGAGCCTTGTACTGAGAAGAACCGGCAAGAAACTCAGCAAGGGCATTTCTTTTACAGCGTCAATACAAATTGGAAATACAAGTTGGTCAATACAATACAGATTTTATTCTGAAACCTTCATCCCTTTTGGGGGTCAAAGTTGCTCGCGTCCGTAGGTTTACCCTTGAGACCCTACACGTGATCCCTGGGTGGTGCTAAATGAGTGACACTGACTGAGTGGTAGAGCCACGCTGCATTGCAGCACGCATTGGGCCGGCTCGCCCGGCGTAATACCACCCTCTCACTAATATTCGGCGTGAAATAATGGCACTTGGTGCTGTTGTGTTTCGTCCGACCAGTGAGGGTTCCGGAGGCCCCTTCCCTCCCCCCCTCCTCCCAATTCCTATTCCTTCCTTAAACCTATTCCTCCCTTAAAGGCCGGCAACGCGTCTGCGATTCCTCTGGTTTTGCGGGTGTCCATGGGCGGCGGTGATTACTCTTCATCAGGTGACCCGCCTGCTCGTTTGCCTCCCTCTTTTATAAAAAAAAAAAAAAAAAAATACGCAGAATTACACATGTAGAAATATGACCCCCAATTTTGTGTATATTGTATGTATCTATATTGTACTTCTTTGTCTGCAATGAAATGCTTTCTAATTAATTTTTTTAGCTTTTCCAATTGTAACGATATCACATCTGAAACTATTTCTGTCGTTCATATTGGCTGCACTCTGTCGGGGGCCAAAATTGAAATTGAATTTTTCGCATCCAACATTCGCAGTTTTTTATTGAAGATCGAACTAGGTTTTCATCAATTTGTGGCCATAAACTGACTATACACACTCGTTTCGAACAGATATATATCCATTCTCTTGTGCTTGTTTCCCAGTGTTTTTCCTAGAAAATATGGAATATGTATGGAGTGGAGCAGTTATCGTAAATACACTTAACATTCATGTATTCTTGCTTGAAGACTCGCCGGAGTGCCGAATTCAATTTAGTTTGGAGAGGGAAATCTTTTTATACACCCTTTATATCATGGCCCGTAAGAAAGATTTGCTGGAGTGATCGTTATGACTCCGATATTAATCTAGGGTTCAAATTATGGAGTTTGGTAGCGACGTTGAAATATATTTGGAATAGTGAAACTGTATAGCAGAACACCGATTCTTTGTAGGCATATTTAAAATGTTTTAGAGACCTTAGTAAAAAAACAAAGGTACTCTGAGGAAAGACGACTTGTCCTTAGGTAGGACTTGTCTTCCAACTTAGAAGGAATAGACAGATAGATAAATTCTTTATTGCTCATAATATTAGAACTAGTTTTTACATAACATCTTAAATCAAGTATGAGCATAGGCTTACTACAGATATAACTATTTAAAGTAAAGTAATAAATAACCTGATACTAGTCACCTCTCCTTTAAATGTTTTCGTTTGCTGAGATATACTTATTCATGGTTTTCCTTCATTTTGCTGCTGTCGAGTCTGCCCACGGTCAGCCCAATACGGTCTTGTAAACCTACTTGAAGACCCCGAATCTGGTTAGGAAAGAGACTCACTTGCAAGATGACAGCCGGAGAAGCTCGGTCACATGGCTTGACGAATCTATACGTTTCTCGCCGGTTACGCCGCATCATCTCAAGCTCTTCTGTGCTTCACAAGGCACGTAAAGTAGTTAAAAATCCACCAACCCCATTGGGCCAGGGGGGGAGGCCTATGCCCATTAGTAGGACGTTTATAGGCTGATAATTTTATAATTATTTTCTTTGTGTTTGGGGAGAAATGCCGCTGCTGGTATGAAAACAATCATTATATGTGAATGATTATAATTAAACATTTTCTTAAGTTATCTCATTTGTCCACAGGCTCCGCCCCCTTCGGCAGCGTAGCGCTGGCGGTGGCGTGCGCCGGCGCATGCCTGCTGCACTCTGCGTTATGATCTCCCCCCCCGCCCCGCGCCTACGCCGCGCCCCCTCCATAAGGCCACGACAAAGAGTCTTGCGACGCGTCCAGCTATTTCCTAGTTCATTACTTGTTACATACATACATACCACACATACATACATACCATACATACATACATACATACCATACATACATACACGGCACTGCCCTACTTCACGGCACACCAAGTAAAAGTGGTGGTAAGCCCACGGCCGTTTATGCTGTTGGAAGTACTTGCAGTCTTTAATCCGTCAGTCGCCTTTTACGACACCCAAGAGAAAATATGGGTAGTAACATACTTTTAATGATGAGCTGTGATCACACAGGTTAATACTTCTACAGTCAGTTCAATGGTAATAGAAAGAACGCAATACACATCAAAATCGCAAGACGCGTCGCAAATCGCCATAGGTCGTGGCCGTAATTCGTCACCGTAGTCAACAGAGAGCAGTATGTTATGTTTTAATGTGTAAGGCTTTTCTTTTAAGTTGTTGACTTTTTTTGGAAGCTAAGGCTAAAAGTTACTGTTACCACAGACAGAGTAGGGATTTCGTGTTTTATTAAAAACTTTTTTTTAATGATGGTTATTACTGTTTTATAAGCTAATGATCGTGTCATCACAGAGTAGGTATCTTAGTTTTGATACATATTTTTTTTTAGTTACTAAGTATATAATTTTATCGTTGACATATGACACAACGAAATTTAAAATACATGATTAGTTTATTTTGTTTTAGTTTTCAACACTTCTAAAACATGTGTTTTGCACATAAATAATAGTTCTATTAACTGTTTAATGGTTTCGCGAAAATAGACTAAAGTGGCTACGGAATTGGGTTTACGATTTCTTGATTTTCTTTTTTGCATTTAATTTAAACATCATTCAAATCGGCCACAGATCCATTGATTATGTGTAATAAGTTCAAGATTAAGCAAACATAATAAATGAACTTAAAAGACTAGTAACTTTATATATTATAAGCTTTAAAGAGAATCTCAAAGAGATTTCTTCTTTTCATTTAAGCTGCATTTGATTGTTACAACTTGTTAAAAGTTAATAACTACCATAAAAAGGATTATGCAAAAAGGTTTAAAACAGTTTCTTAAATAAAAAAACTATTTTGTTTTTGTAAGTTTTTTCACATTAAAAGTAATAAGTAATATTTTATTTATGACAGTGAAGAATGAAGTAAGTAATTATTGTACATTTTGATACGATAATAATGAATAATATATATAAAATTATTTGCTACATTGCAGATAAAGAATATTCTCAATAAAATAATTAGGTAATGTATAAGATACAGAGGGATAAAAAAACGCCATAACATACTGTTCTCTTTGCACTATGTTACATAAGGAAACTGAATGTTGTGATAGACACTTTATGAAATTAATAGTCGATTTGTACTAGTGTAAGATATATACTTATTTGAATGTTGCCGATTACTATATGTGAATATGTAAATAAATTCATTAGTTACTGATCTGTTGACTTTTATTTACTTATTTTTCCTATATTTTTATGAAATAGACCTAACTACTGTGTAGGCCCTATCTTTACTGTCGGGACACAACAACGCTACTAACATTGTTATTATGGCGACAGACTAAGACAAGATGGTAGTAGCAGACCGTATAAAGCGCCCCACTGGGAATCGAACCTGGGAGCTCTATGTATGCGAACGGTGATTAACCACTCTAGTGGTTTGGGGCGGTTATATTATTATTATTATTAATATTATAATACTGTAATAGTTAAAATAAAACTTAATAACGAGTGAATTATTTAACATAGACCTATTACGTAAAGCAAGTTACCGAAATACTTTTAATAAGAAAATCTGCTTATCAAAAACCATTATTATTGATCTGTCGAATCCAAACAGCTTAATTAAATTACGATGTTCACGTCGAACAGAATGTACCGCCTCAACAAAATTAATCAATGTTATTAACAAGTGAATTCAAATAGAAATTATCAAAGTCAAAGTCCACTATTTCAGAAGTACATTATATTACAATGTACAAGATTAACAGGCGATTTCATTAGAAAACATTGAAAAGTCTTAGAATAATAATTAGAATCTTTAGGAAAAAGTGTTTCAGAAATAACTTCCTTCGGGTTGTGAATCTAAGCAATCGTAAGTAGTACGTTTTAACTTCATTGAACATAAAAAGTATGTTTTTTCTTCATCATTTTCATCATCATAATTTTATCCGCTTTCACTTTGTCGATAAGCCTCCCACGCCAACTTCCGCTTCACCCATTGCCTTCCGCCATTTTTGTTTATTAAAATAATCCTACGAGATTCGATTGTGCTATCGTACATTTGCACCGATTTACGGCATCGCGCTCATAAAACAAGGGATTAAGTCCGCAATGCTCGATTTTAATGAAACGAGCTGTATTTTCATTAAGCTGAAACTCTCGGTGAACTCGTTGGTAAATACAATATTATTATTTTTCAATATGAATTAAATGTAAAGACAGAAAGAGAGCAGGCTCGTCATGACCTGATCTGGCTAAAACACCAATAAGTTCAAGAAAAAAAATAAAGAAGATAAGAACACATCAATGAAACCTGAAGGTTGGGGTGAGCGCGTAATATCCTACCCTGTAAAGATGTTGCAAATAAAATTAACTTTTTCTGTACAGAAATGTAACCGGAATTCTCACAAGTACGTTATGGCACCCTGGTTCTTATAATAATATAGTAAATCCCGTTTGTGTATTAGTTTTAATAAAGCAACACGAATTATAATACGCAGGTTCAAATATGACGTCTCATGTTTATTTCCACAGTTTTTTTACAGACACCGCACCGAAGAGATATAACTGCCATGAATATCTTGCACTGGCCATTATCGTTCTTTATCTTCCCTCCCCAAAGCTAAAAGGGAAATCTACGAAACCCATTCGAAAATGCAATCGGGTCAATGCCATAAATTCCTGTGCCGAAACTTTTATTTTATGCCGGCCAAACACAAAATCGGGTGTTCCGCTCAATTTGCCACGGAAATGTAAAATACTCGAAACTTAAAAACTTTCCGGTACCTTAATACAATCCGCGATAACTCAACTGAGATCCAATTCTCTTATTCAATTTTAAACAGTGTAGCTTCATTCGTGTGCCTCAGTTACAGACTTTATATTTTAAAGGATAGAGCTGAGAATGGAATAATCTGTCTGTTCCGAGTGAAGTTGGTATGGTCTTCGGCAATGACACTTGCAAATTTTCACGTGCACTCGATACAGCTCTTGTTATGTATCAAATAGAGTTTAGTTTTGTGGGCGGAGGTGATTCGGTTAGCTTGTGCGTCCACAGGTCTTGAGTGGTCGTTATTTCTAGACTGTGAGCTCTGAAGAGTCCTACAATAAACCATCCAGTTGGAATCCGGCCAGCGAAGGTATGTAAGGTTTCGACTCGGCGATACTCGTATGATAAAAGTATGCGGTATGTTTTATTAGGGAACTTGGATGAAACTTCAACGTTTTCAATTTGGCGAGAAATTAGGGAATGTGGGAAAGTTGGGAACGGGCGAAGTTTCCGGGGCATTTCTTGGATTTTAGTAGCGAGCCTTAATCGAAAGAGTTGCGGCGCCTGATATAAATAAGCTTTCCGCTCCAACTGTTTTGAGGGAATGTTTGTTTTTCAAGTAGAAATGTAATTTTTTTGCTCGTTACTTTTCAACTGACTTCTGAACAAGAGGGTTAACTTAGAGATGCTTGGCTAGCCCACCAACCTGCATTGGGCCGGCTTAATGGGCTATGGCCCACTCCCCCCGCTATTACCCAGCAGTGGGACTATTGTAGACTGACGTTTTTTAAAGTATTAATTCAAATATACAGCAATACAACTCGAAATCCCTTTATACACTCAAAGGAAGCTTGTACGTGTAAAGTGTAACAAAATTTGGCGTCTGAAAATAGAACTACATTGGAATCCTCTAACCGCGACTGCAGTATAAACATTATTCATTGGACTGTGTTTCATTCACTGACGAAATACAAATCAGACCTTTTCAATTCATATGTGATTTTTGGTGGGATCGAAGGAGCATTTATTTTGATAAAAAAAATAGTTTTTTTTTGGAAGCAGCCCTTTGGATTCATATACGATACATGTTGCCTAAGAAATGGACATACTAAGTGTATTAAATCTTTTACTCATCATATTAAATCTTTTTATACAAATAAAAATCAAATTGCACGAATATAAATGTTCGCGCATCACCTCAGATTCAGAACGGCTGCACCTATTTGGCTAATTATTTTTTGTTGTGTAAGGAAAAAGCGAGTTTGATAAAAAAACCACAAAATGTATAAAAGCCGAAATTTAAAAAAAGGTAGTATGTCTAATAATAATAATGAGTAATTTACATGTACTACTACGACATTTAAATAGGGATTTGGAGCTCCAGAACGGAAATCTGATTATTCTAAGTGAATAACTAAGTACAGCTTCCCGTATTAAACGGAACTTTGCGAGCTCTTCTGGGCTAGCATTACTAGCTTACTACTTACTAGCATTAGACGCAATATGCAAGGAAATAAACTAAATGCAACATCTGGTCCACTCCACCCCCTCCACCCCTCTCCTGCCCCGCGATACATATCATTTAACCGCCTCGAATATAGCACGAAAATGTTCACCCACCCAATGGAATGTCGCTCTCACGAGGAACATATCTTTTATGAAGTGGAGGTATCTACAAAGAATGTCGGACAGAATGTATTGTGAGCATTGCATTTTTAGTAGCACATACTCCGTAGCTGCTCGAGTTTGTATATTTTAACGACGTGCGGTAAATATTTCATAGATAATTTTAACGCAAATTTTAATGGATGTCGATAACGTAGTTGTTGACATTAATAGGTGCCTTTGGCTTTTAACTAGGCTAAAAAAAACACAATCCTATGTTCGTAATATTGGATTTCTTACTTTTTGTATTTGTTCTAAAAACTCGAATTTAACAAAACTTTAAAAAATAATCGCCCGGATTGCGGAAAAGTTATAAAAAACTCGAATTTAACAAAACTTTAAAATATAATCGCCCGGATTGCGGAGGATTTCTAAAAAACTTGAATTTAACAAAACTATGAAAAATAATCGCGTGGATTGCGGAGGAGTTCTAAAAAACTCGAATTTAACAAAACTTTAAAAAATAATTGCCCGGATTGCGGAGGATTTCAAAAAAACTCGAATTTAACAAAACTTTAAAAAATAATCGCCCGGATTGCGGAGGAGTTCTAAAAAACTTGAATTTAACTAAATTTTTAAAAATAATCGCCCGGATTACGGAGGACGTTGGTTCAATTCCCACCTGTGGTAGTCATTTTATTTTATCAACGATTCTTTTTTTTTTTTTTTTGCGGGTAACGGGTAAGCGCTTGGCCTTCATCTCACCTGATGGTAAGTGACGATAAGGCCGAAGGTGGAAGCGCGCTTCACCCGGAATCATCAACCACTAAGGAACTGGCTATCTTATCTCAAACTGTCGGAACACAACAATGCTATAAACATCGTTGTTATGGCGACAGACTTAGATAAGATGGTGGTAGCTAGCCAGGCGGACTTAACAGCCCTTCCACCAACCAAACCGAGCACACAAATATGTACCCCCCGCTGGGAATCGAACCCGGGACCTCTAGGTCTGAAACCGGTGGCTTAGCCACTAGACCACGGAGGCGGTTAAAATTTTCGTTCAAATTTTTACAAATTACAAACAATTCGTTACAATCCGTTGTTTTCTAGGATAGTTAGTGCCTTTGCACACGGCGTCGTATCGTAAGCGTATCGTAATACGCGCGTAGGACGAGAGCAATACGAGCGCGTACACTTTCAAACAAATCCGCTCACGAAGCGGTGTCTCCTCTCACGCTGCAGCAACGCTTCGTGTGCGGACGGACTTGTTTGAAAATGTACGCGCTCGTATTGCTCTCGTTCTCACGCGCGTATTACGATACGCTTACGAAACGACGCCGTGTGAGGCACTTAGTCAGTTAGTGGAACTTTTTTATTTAAATCTACATAATGATTACCACTCCTGCACTGAGGGCCTAGTCAAGGTGCATGAACGCTTGTTGAAAAATTACGAATTTAGGGGATTGACATCATGTCAAGCATAATGTCATCGACAGAGCTTCAAATTGGTGATTTTTGTATGTGAAATTCTTTATTTAATTATTCATTATTCAATTATAAACCCCGTATCCCGTGACAAATTTACTTACATACAAACTATGTCCTGACAATTACAAACAAAATAAATAAAGACTAAGCTAAATAGTCACCTATTACGGCTTCACAGCCGTTCTGAAGTGAAGCGCGAACATACTCTCGTGGAAAATGATTTTTAAATACATATAGGCAGATAGATATTCTGTTGTAGGGATTGAATAGTGACTATTCGCCTAATCTATAAACTAATCTACCAATTCATTATTGACACTCGTTAACGGATTGACAAGAAGACGTTATTCGTTGTCTACCGGAAACTGCATAACCCGTATAAATAATAAACAAGCGAAATCTTTACAAACGGGAAATTAAAACATACTATCGACGAGACGTCGCGATAAAGTAGCTCGCGGAGACTACTCCAGTTTATCGAGAGTAGCATTCGGCATTTGAATTTCATAAAGGCACCGAAATAACCCCAATATTTGTGAGTGAGACCAGCCATTAGTCGCGACCCGGATTGGCTTATCGCCAACGAGATAGCTCCAGTTATCTTGAAGGGCCTCGGGACGCCAGGTTAAACTTGCAATTTGATATTTGCAGGAGTGGAAAGTTGACATAAACTTTGGGGCCATTAGCGGAGAGAGCTTTGCGGGGAACTGTGCACTGTGAAAAGGTTGTACGCGCATGGCAGCATACTGAGCTACGAAAATGTAGTGCCTTGACATAACAACTCCTCGGTAATCGAGTGAAAAGCGCGGTCTGTATCTCGAGATCTAAGTGTCGATTCCTATTTCGAGCAAAGTGTATTATGGTTGTTTTTTTGACGTTTACGCTTTTGTGATTACATAGATACATTCACGACTATTATACCCAGGTTAGTCAGAGACTTGGCTAATGAGGACTGCAAGAGTACTGCACTGCCACACGCCACGGCACAAATGACAACTGCACATGTGCTCAGCGTGATAGGTGGTGAGCCCATCACCGTTTTAAGCTGCTGGATGTATTAGGTCCGTTAGTCGCCTTTTACGTCATGGGAAGAAATCCAAGGGAAGAAATTGATTTGTACTACCAACTTATTTATTCCCTTGAGGATTTGTGATTACCAACAGTAATTTGGAAAGCATGGTAAAATGAATCAGTTGTAGCGATGACTGGATTTTAATAATAGAAGCCTCTGCCCAGCGCTGGCTATTTTACATAATAGCTTTACGAGAAGTTAACTGGCTCCGTTTAATTATTTAGTGGCTTTGATCAAGTACAGATGTTTTCAGTGAGTTTCGGTTCTGGCAGTACCTACCCTCGTTCAATAAAGCAATAGTAGTCTCTAGCGGTTTCAAGAGATCATAATAAGAATGCCTCTTTGATTAAACCATCGGTATCAGACCCTGAGGCCCTAAGTTCTATTCTCAAGGGGGGTACATCATCATCTACTACTCGTAAAACCACCATCTTATGTCATTCTTTCGCCATAATATTAGTTAAATATTAAATTCCTCAACATCATATTTTAACTTAGAATAATAACGCTATAGAAAGATAGTCTTCGTACAAGCGCTCTGTCAAAAATGAAGCACTAAACCGATTCACACACGCGTGACGTGCGCGCATGGCCGTGATCTGCTGTCTCTTTCAATTCTATGAATATGAAAGAGACAGCACTGCGGCAGCCGCTGCTACCGAGGCTTTAACTTAGAGAATCAAACTGCAGTACGTTTATATTTTGACCTAATTAACTACAAGATACTATGAAATACTGAAAGCTTACCTGTGAAAAGTGATGTTATTACACTTCTTTTGTTTTTCAGATGTGTTGTGACACAATTTAACTGCACAAACCGTCATTTTTTTTTTGTTTTCGCGAGACACGTTCGGCGCGCTGTGACATTAAACACTACGGAGTGGTCCGGCGTTTGGTGCCATTTCTGGCTCCAATTAATGTGCTTCAAAATAGGCGCGCGAACTTGGTTTCTATAGCGTTATTATTCTAAGTATTTTAATCTAGAATGAATTTAAGATTCCAAATTCAGGTCGCTTACATCGACGGGTCCCAAGAACAAAGTCGCATCTTCAGAATTATCTAGTTGCAATACGAAGCATTTAAGTGACGCGAATCAGTTAAGTAACTTGAAAAGGAAAATTTATAGAAAATTATTGAGTAAGTCATTTCTTTATTTTGTTTACTTGTCTGCGTGTGCTAATGTTTAGTTGTAATGCTATGTTTTATTTAAAATGGATTCTTATGTAATAATCAGTGTTTGTTTTTTGGAATACACTAAGACTTAACTACACTTGCGACTTTGTTTTATGAAATATTTCATACTTTCCTATGTCGTATGTGTACATGAAACGGTGTACGTCGATATTTGGCTCTAGAATTAAGACTTAAGTTGTAATTTTCTCTAAATATTTTGATTTTGTTTATTAGTTTTTTCTAAAGAAATCTTTTGCACCCAGTAGGCATTTAAAAAAGTGTATAAACTAAAAAAACACAATGGAAAACAACAAGATGCTAAACAATTTAAAAAATAGGCATAGTAGAAACAAATCTTTGACATAGGAATCTAGTAATTATCAAGTTATCATAACTAACATTTAGGAAAAATTCTATAGTTAAATAAATAAATAAATAAACATAGTTACTTAGCTGAAAATGTAAACCAAATGAATAATGTTCTACATCCCCATTAAAAATCGCTTAGTTTTTTTTAACAAAACGTATGAATCTCTCTAACAAACTACATAAATATCTTGATAAGGTATATTTGTTTTTATCAGAATTAAAATTATTTTCTATTTATGTACTTAAATCAATGCTAAAAGTGTAACTAATCACAGATTCAGTAATCAATATAATACTTTGACTATGTCTTAGGTATTCAACTACTAGTATTATTTAACATAAATATGTCGATCGGTTTTATTAAATTTAATCAGTATACCTACGTCTCACTTATTACAAAAAAAAATATTCATTACTTAAGTCGTCATCAATTGTTAGATTTGAAGGGTAAAGATTTGAAAAAGTTGCATTACTTGCATCTATATATTACACCTGTATCGCACATGTTCTCTAAATCATTATATTTTGCTTTTGTCAACTCAAGTGGTGAAAAATAAGCGCGCTCCAAGACAGGTACTACAGATGAGTTTCTAGTATCGTTTCGTACAACCAAGCATTCGTAAGATTTCTAATTTGCTAGCGGCTTGCCCGCGCCTTCGTCCACGCTAACTTAGAACCTCATAGTTCAGCCATTTAAAAAAAACATATCTTCAAAATTTAAACAAAAACCATCCTCAGTTAACGCTCTATCTTTTAGTGAAAACCGCATAAAAATCCATTGCGTGGTTTAAAGAGAATAGTGCGATGCCACAGAAAGAGGAAAACGGCGACTTTACTTTGTAATATGTAATGATGATAATGATTTGGCACAGATTTATCAATCAAAACTTCTTTAATTTTAATCCACAATATTTTTTTATTTTCTCAAATTTTTCTTTCTTCTCAAGTTCTTGCTCCAAAATTTGTCATTTACATAGGTCTTAAAGTTAAAGAAGTTTTACTGTTCCACATTTTTAACTAAATACGGTTCTTCTTTCGGTTTTGCCCATCACACAAGCAAACGCCATTCCTCTGGAGTGTAAATGGTTTTGCAGTGAGACGAGCGCATAAGGGCATGCACACTGTCTCCCTAGTTTTGTGTGTGTCCTTTCTCTAGAAAACGATGTGTATTTGAGTAAAAGTCGGTGTATTAGTAGTATTAGCAGATTGGACTGAATCTATCCAAGAACTAGATCGGGACAAAAGTGATCATTACATTTCCTGTGTACATTTAATGGATATGGTGCTGGTGTAGCTAACGTGATATGTGACGTTGAAGAAGTGGCAACAGGGATTATTAAAACTGGAAGTTACTTCTACATTCAATGGAATAAGCACTTCTTTCGGATGCGGATGTTGTAAAAACGGAACAGGTGCTGTATCCACTTGCTGACAGGTAGTATAAGTGGTATTTTCGATAATTTCGTGCTGATCTTCTGATACTACTGTAATCATGTTAGAGGTTGAAACAACTTGCTGACATGTGGTATGAGAATTATTTTCAGTAGCTTCATGTTGATGTTCTGATACTTCTGTATCATTATTGGAGTTACCAAATATACGTCCTGATAAACATCTGCTATTTATATGATAATGTTTTAGGCTTCTGACGGTAACGGAGAGCTGGTATTGCTGTCACGTTGATTTGAATATTTTGTTAGAAAAACAAATAAACAAAAAAGTAGCTACTAAATTTTATTGCCTTACTTGAGCACTATAATATCACTTACAAAAATACATAATTTTAATTAAAAAAGCGTTAAATGGTGTGTTTTTGTTTAGAACAAAGTCGCATATAAAAAATCGTACAACGAACAAAATAGCTTTATCACAAACGACTGTATTTTTTTGGAAAATTTACGTAGAACAATATCCTATCTGCACATGCGGTTGGTAATTTTAAGATAGTTTTAGGTGAACAACAACTTATGCGAAAATAATATTGTAAAAAATAGATACGACGAAATGAAACGTTATTTAGCAGTTTTCTAAATAACTTAATCACATCATCAAAACAATACTAAAACATATTTTTTTGAGTTATCATAGAACAACACACTTTAGTAACATACGACGGTAACGGCAATGATTTCGCTATTTATCTTAAAATATTTACTAAATATTATACAAATCCTTGAGCCAACTATAAAACGCGTAAGACTTGAAATAAAAAACAATTTGTCATTAAGATTAATGTATTCTTTATCCAAATTTCTGCTAGTAGTAGAATAAGTACAACATTTTTATCCATTTGTAGATCCTAATTCAAAATTGTTTTCAATATTGATGATGCAGACATCGTAAAACATATACTGTGATACTGTATTTACATCTTTTACCATTAATTTGATTCAAATATATAAATAGTTTTAACCTCCAAAAACGACCGTCACTGCGGAGTACAAACTCGTATCTGGCGTTAGTTCGCGGCACGTGTGATGCAGACTGCGGCAAACAAGTTCGTACATGTCGATACGCTTTTGTTTGTTGGAATAGATTTCAGTTATGGTGATGTTCGTTTGGTTATTTCATAAAATAAAAAAGTTATGTAAAAAATAATTACACTCCCATGTAGCTAGTATGATGCTAAATACAAATCAATAACAAACTAAATATCGTCCTATATTTCCATAAGAGTTTGTTCTGCGGGACCGTCGACATAATCATCATCATCAGCCTATAAACGTTCCACTGTTGGGCACAGGCATTCCGACATGGACATTATCGAGAATAAATTGGGTTATAACTGTTATATCTGCGTCAGTACACGACTGAAACGTTTGCTGGTATATAGCACATTGGTTTATTGCATAATCTAAAGATGGCGGGGAACGCAGCCCTGCGTTTACCGATACACCATAGATAACCCAGAACATTCCTCCCCTAGTACATAACTATTATAGAAAATACAAAGGAATTAACAGAAACGTCGATAACCGACTCTAGGCTGGGCACGCAGTATCATTCTGAACAATGAATGGATTATCCCGTTCAATGGTTGTGGCTGACTGAGACGGCTGTTCACTATCTGGTCCCTGAGATGCCGAGTGAAACTCTTCGTCTCTGGTAGAACTCCGGCCTATGTCTTCCTTTCTTGCATCAGAGTCGGAACCATCAACCGTTTTTAAAACGTCGAGCCCAATAACTCCATCCCCATCCTCGTCGCCAATGTAATATCTGCGTAAGGATACGGTATACAGCACACTAATTTTTTGCATATTTTAAAGATGGCGGGGAACGCAGCCCCGCGTATACCGATACACAATAGATAATACACAACAATAACCCACCATGCTAGCCAAACGTGCGTTGGTGATTGAGATGTTTTTCGGTCACCCATCCTGTAATCCGGCATTTCAAAAGTTTCTGAATTGGCAGGCTCGCAAAACGGACACTTAAGACACTGCGCCGTCAATCTCCTGTTACATACAAACATACACTGATGAATATTATCCTCAAGGGTTAGACAGAGACTAGGCAATGACGACCGCAAAGGAATGCTATGCCACACTCCCCGGCACACCGCACATTTGAGGGGTTATGCTGTTGAATGTGTATCTGCAGTCTTTAGTCCGTTGCTGTTGGATGTATTCCTTTTTACGACACCCATAAGAAGGGGGGAGGGAACCGTGTCGCGTAGCGGTGAAAGAATACTACCACCCCCACTCTTCCCTTGGGTTTATAAAGGCAACTAACGGACTAAAGACTGCACGTACTTCCAACAGCATGGAGCGGCGATGGTCTCACCACCTGTCACGCTGAGCACATGTGCAGACGCTATTTGATGAAAAGTGGACTATGGTAGAGGACTGCTTTTGCTGTCCTCATTGCCTAGTCTCTGACTAACCCTTCGGGGATAATAGTCGTGATTATATGTATGTATGCAAGAGAAGATATAGCTTGGTAGTATTCTTTTAACAACGGACCACCAACTTAACTTTCCTACACTCACACCAATTCGGTATCTAGCCCAAGAGAAGCTTCGAAGAAACTTGTTAGATGGTTACTAGACAACGGATAAACATATTTAAAATAATTAAATACATACTTATTATTACATAGAAAACGCCCAGACCCGAGACAATTTAGAAAAACAATAATTTCTAAATTGACCTGACCGGGGATCGAACCCGGGACCTCAGAGATGGCGACACCATGAAAACCGGTGTGTACAAACCACTCGACCAAGGAGGTCGTCAAAATAACTCATGTAAAATACGCGTCAGTCAGATCTCAATTTGACGCACCGCTTGGGGCAATTGAAGTTGTGTGCATTGTGCATTGGCTCGTTGCTGGCACCACTCCAAGGATCAGCGGCTGAAGTAGACGCCACTATCTCGAAGGCTGCCGCGAGAATGGAGACGGAGAAAAACTACGGATAACAAAAGAGGATCTGTTTAAGAGTTGATTTGGTAAGGCACACAACCAGACACTATATGATTTCATAAATTGTAACACAGTGCTTCAATCGATTTTGACTTCGCGGTCAATGGGTTGGCATGCCAGTTCTGGCGTCGCCATCTCTCGGGTTCGGTTCTCGGTCGGATCGATATAAAATCACCTGTTTTTAAATTGCATTCGAGGTGTTTTCTTTGTATAATATTTATTCGTTATCTAATCAATAAAAACTAGTTTCAAAAGAAGCTTAACTTGAGCTATATACTTAATTGGTATAAAAGTGGAAAAAACGTTATTTATTCTTCAGCCAAATTCGATGACAAATGTCTGTAAACAGAATAATGTCATTTCTTTGTGCATATATCTAGTTTCACTCTAGATTCACAGGAAAACAGTAAACTATGGTGTCTTTCTTTCAAAAAACAGTAAAAATCTGAGTGAAACGAGATATTTGCACAAAGAATCGTCAGTGATCTTTTTACAAACATTCGTTAGGTATCGAATTTGACTGGAGAATAGGTCAAACGCAGTACACCATTATCAGCTCAAAAACTCGTGTCACAGTGGCTACACAACAGAAATAAACGTAGGTTGCATGCTTTGATCTCGATCGAAGGTGGCAACAGTATTGTAATCTGCGTTGTTTAATTCTATATTTTGTCCCACTTTTGAATAATTAAAAAATCCAGTACAGTTCTCATACCAACAGCGGCAGTGATCGTATCTAATACAAAGAATGTAAATTAAATAGAATTAATGTAATTACAAATTCTCTTATAAAACACTGCCACTAATTCAGAATTGAAGCAGCAAAGCGAAACGTCTAAGGACCTTTCAAATGAATATTTGAACCTTCAATAATCGTTCGTCGAGTAATTTTCTCTCTTTGAAGGGTTTTGTAAGCGATGTGAGGGCGTTCGCAATTGTTGAATAATTTAGGTGCGCTCAGAAACTCTCGAGTGTAATGCCCGATATATATCGTATGCGCCAGTGCTTATTGAAATTGGAGGGCACGGTCATAGTCAGATAGAATATAAATTATAAACAAACAGAACACATTTTCAACTTTATTTATGCGTTTTTATTTATTTGAACGCCTCGGTACCTGAGTGGCAAGGCAATCGATCCGATATTTAGAGGTTCTAGATTGAATCCGCAGTTAGGGAAAAGTGTGTTTCGGTTTTTTCGATGTTTATTATGATTATCTAAACAACCAATGTAAATAACAAATAAAACCCATTGTCCCCAAAGTACAACATAACAAATCGAACCGTAAAATAACCCATCAACTGTAAAATATTCCAACAATTCTGTCTTTATTATATTCCGCAGGCAGTTTAAACGACAAAACGAATTACCGATAATCTTGCAGAGTAAAAGTTTTACCGGAATTGATCCGTGTCAGGGCGCGTCTCGTGCGCCGTCAAGCGCTACGAGTATTTTTTACCGTTTATTACCGGGTGTGTGATATTAAAATATCGCCGCTAAATAAACGGCGCGATTACCACAAAAGCTTTTTGACGGTTGTCGTGATGTCAAGTTGGAGGATGTAGCGATTTTTATCGACGACGTTAGCGACTGTGGATCACGTCCAGGCTTCGGTATTGGAACTATACTAACCTCTCTCCATTGTTTAGGTACAAAACTTTTGGAATAAAAATTATTATAAAGTGCTAATAGAATTGTCATAACATTTTCAGGGAGATGTGTTATCATAGATTATAAGAGAGTATGAGGGTCGAAGTAAAAATTAGTGTACAATCGAGCTTTAGGTATTTACATATCGGTCCCTAACAAATACATAGATCCACAACTATATGGGGACCGCAGAATCAGTTCTCTGCCACATTTCATCATACTACAACTGCACATGTGCTCAGCGTGATAGTTGGTAAGCCAATCGCCGCTTTGAGCTGATGGATGGATGTATGTGCAGTCATTAGTTCGTTAGTCGCCTTTTACGCAAAGAAGAAAGAGGTTGGTAGTATTTTTTCAGTGAGCCGCTATACATACACATAACCACGACTATTATCCACCAAGGGTTAGTCAGAGACTAGGCAATGAGGACAACAAAAGCAGACATCTACCATAGTCCACTTTTCACCAAAAAGCGACTGTGCTCTGTGGTAATTGGTGAGCCCATCGCCGCTCTAAGTGTAGTCTTTAGTCCCTTTTACGACACCCAATGGAAGAGAGAGGGTGGTGGTATTCTTTCACCTTTACGCGACATGGTTAGCCACTATACGCCACTGTACCACATGGATTTTTAACCGGTAGTTCTCTTTATTTACATTTAGCTTTGATCATGTAAACACTAGATACACAATTAGCGCTCTCAAAGTGACTCCTCGAACTAATGCTCCAACAAAGAGGGAGCATTGGATTGCTCTCAGTTGTCATTTGACATTGCCGTCCAAGTTTAATACCTAATATGGTGATGATAATGCCAAAGGAGAACCGGCACTTTCCATAGAAATAATGCTTAGTTTGTTTACAATAGAATTTGGTCATAAAGTAAAGCTAATATTATTTGCCACCTAAACCAAGTTTTGCCTTATTATTATCGAATCGCGGATAAGAGTTATTTAAATACTAATATTTTTTAATATGGAAACACTCAAAAAAGAGATATGTTACTTTAAAAATGTCTAACGTGGCTGCATAAACCATAATTCTTTTGCTTTTAAAAAAGGGAAATGTCAACAATGCCGTCACGTCGTGATTGATTTGACAGCTAGTGGCTGTCATTTGTCAACAACTGTCATTTATTGACAGTTATTGCTAGTTAAATAATGAATAACAGATTAAAAAAATTAAAAAAGTATACAACTTAAGCACAAAACGCCGGGTCTCCTTTCAAAATGAGTTGTGATTTTAACAAATCAAAATAGTATATAATAATTGGATTTTCGAACTATTTTATACAGATTGTGTATCTAGTGTTTAGATGATCGAAGACATTTAGTTTTTCCTCAATGATGGCGTAGAAATAATTTCAATGAGGCTTATGCCCAGCAGTGGGACGGTATTGGGATATTATTTATCAACCTTTTTGTTCGTCCCTCATCACTTGCGCCAGATCCAACATTGTTATATTTTAACGGTGCAGCGAATTGTGTGAGATTATTCATTCTGATGTTTTAATGTCCAAGGTTTGCTCTGTTTTAGCGGAATTATCTGTTAAACGACCGGCGAGTATTGTTTTAGAAAAAAATAATAGGACGCTTTTTAATGGAGCCCTGTTTAGATAAACCATTCATCTTTATTTTTGTGTTAGGATTTTTGCTCACATTTTCAACAGGCATTTTCGCAGGTGTACTTTCTCTGTTTTTCCTTTTAAAAAGAAAATATGTTTCTGTATTGTTTCGTATTTTATTCAACATGGGCTGTCGCGTTTAAAAAATACGAGCACTCCTGTATCGCGGCCTTTCGTGGCACAGTAACTTCGTTTACTGAAGTTGTTCTCTGACAACTACGAACAAGGTTCTTGGGCAGTGAAAAGTAAAGTTTTTTTTTTATTTTTTTTTTATTGGCAACGGGTAAGCGCTTGGCCTTCATCTCACCTGATGGTAAGTGACGATAAGGCCGAAGGTGGAAGCGCGCTTCACCCGGAATCCTCAACCTCTGAGGAACTGGCTATCATAACTCAAACTGCCGGAACACAACAATACTATAAACATCGTTGTTATGGCGACAGACTTAGATAAGATGGTGGTAGCTAGCCAGGCGGACTTAACAGCCCTACCACCAACCAAACCGAGCACACAAAGATGTACCCCCCGCTGGGAATCGAACCCGGGACCTCTGGGTCTGAAACAGGTAGCTTAGCCACTAGACCACAGAGGCGGTTAAAACCTGCAGTACAGCATGTATGATGTCCCACTGTAAAGCAAAGGCCTCGTTACAATTAGTGGGTATTGACACCTCTAAAACCTCAAGCGGTCGCATGAGACCGCACTGACAGAGCGCGCCTTTCCGTCAAACCCCAAGCGGTCGCATAAGACCGCTCTCTCCCACTTAACCTTGTACCGTGTTTTCATAGATTTACAGACTACTTTAGGATGAACAAGGTCGATTATTTCGGTTCTGTGGTTACATTTTATGCATCGTGATCGCAAAATATCGCATAGAATGCTCGATTCTGTCATTTTCGACGTTAACAGTTGCGCCAATTTCTGTGTCGGAGTGAGCTAGTCGCTTTGTTTTGTGTTATGTTCTTATTGGATTTGTCTAATGTAAGTACTTTTTCTTATTAGAGTATGATTATTGAGACTATAATGATCGTATTTAGATAATAAGTTGTATGAAATACATCGTTATTACTACTAGATAAAGTGTGTAAAGTCCGTTAGCATGTTTCCGAATTCCGAGTGATTTTTAGAGAAATACTATATGACAAATAAACTGTTGCAATCATCACTTTATTTTGATACCTGATGGATTCCTATCTATATATAATATTTCAGTTAGTATATTGTTGTTTACAGAACGACAAAATATGGTTTGATTTTAGAGAAATATCAATATTACGAATCTTTTAAGCTCCTCTCTATTGTTTACCGTAGGTGCGCTTCGAGGAATAAAAATATAATATTTTAATTACCTATTCTGAAGCGCACCCAACGGGTGCGCTTGGAGGAATAGTTTAGGTACGCTTGGTCCGGTGCGCTTCAAAATGGGTGCGCTTCGAGGAATACCCCTAACAAACCATATTTTGTCGTTCTGTTCTGTGTTCGTTTTTTGACAAAAGGCGGGATTTGTGACTTCATCCGCAATTTCAAAAAAATTATGGCGCACCTGCTGTCATTATTTTTGACATTTAAACGCTAACTGGACTGTGGGACTAGTCTGTGGGACTTTCCACCCAATTAAAAACTCCTGTATACTTCCCGTCACATGAACTTATTTTTGGTGAACGGCGCCAAGATAATCTGGACCTCCATGAGCAATAACCAGATTACTCCATCATATAAATTGTAACTTGTGCATCCGCTATCCGTAAGTGAAGAACACCTTTTAGCATTCAAAAACGGTAGGAATTCAAATTTACCATATAACGAACCTACTTCTTTTGCTGCTAGCTCTGTGATTCTCCCCCTATAAAGAACTCTTGTATTTCCCCTTGTCTAATCACGTTGACAATGTTTAATTGTTTAGTTCAACCAATAGATGTCACTGTGCAATTTTGTGAATCACGCTATGGTTTCGTTTCGCTGACTAGTACATATGCAAAGCAAACATGTAAATAAATATCTTCGTTCTGGAGTCATATAGTTTTATTTCTCCTGGTTCTTTGGGATTTCATATTGTACGTCGACAATTGTACAAGGTCCTTCGAGCCTAAGAGCGATTTTTGGTTTGCAAGAATAAAATACACGATTTTAGCAAGTTTCGTGTTTTCGACGCTTGGACAGCGCTGATGGTGAGCGGATGGTCTTGCGGATAAGAATTGCAACAGCGGAGCTGTTATCGCAACAGGAATCAGTGGAGTGGTAATGTGATGAAGAAACTGTGAGTACTTTAACGATTTGTTGTGTCAGACACTTAGAAGAATTTATGTAGCTTGCAAGACTTGTAAAATTTACTGTTTGGTTTGGACTTAGAATAATTCGCATAAAAACGATGACACGGGGAATCCCCCTCAGGACGACTTCGTCATTTTCTATAATTTGACACTCCATGCCCAATTTTCATGCGAAGCCAAAAGTGTTTCAAACACTTAGAATATTTTGAAAAAAAAAACACTTGGAAATTTTTATCAGTTTTCAAAAATGGATTTAATTAAACTACAAGAAGACCTAATATTTCAAATTCAAAATAGCAAAGTCAATTTCAAAAAGAATCCAAAAGAAAGGCTAACTAAACAGTACATAGATTCCAGACCTAAAGTTATCGAACAGAAATGGTTAGAATTTACACAGAATCATAGCAAAATCATTCTAAGTGATGTAGATTGCAGCGAACACGATTATTTCGTTAACAACTTGCACGGGGAGACGGAGGAGTAATATCTTGAATTCTCATAACAATTGAGAGAACTATTAGAACAACATTCTGGTGCAAGTCGTTACTCAGATGCTTCAGATGGGTCGACCGAGCATAGCCCACACAATAGTGGAACATCTGTAAAGTTGCCAAAAATAAAGATCCCCATATTCAGCGGAAAGTACACCGAGTGGTCATCATTTCGCGATCTCTTCACTTCACTCATTCATAATAACCAGAGCATAGACGATGTGCATAGATTGCATTACCTGAAAACACAATTGTCAGGCGAAGCTGAGCAGCTTATAAGGCATGTGCCTATCACTCAATTAAACTATGTAAAATGTTGGAATATGTTAACAAAAAGGTATAACAATATTAAATTTGTTTCGAATTGTATTCTTGCGCGTATCTTTAATCAACGACAAATGACAACCGAGTCATCTAATTCTCTTAAAGAATTGTTAGATACTACCACCGATTGTGTGCACGAGCTTACTAATATTGGTGTAGATGTACAGTCTTGGGACATTATCGTCATATTCATTGTGGGTTTGAAGTTGGACGCAGAGACTCGGAAGCAATGGGAATTGCAGGTAAGTAAGTCATCCGAGAATTTGCCAACTTTTAACGAATTTCAAGAGTTTTTAGAAACACGGTTTCGCGCCTTAGAATTTATAGAACCTAATAGTAAACCTAAAGTACCATTCAATAACATTAAATATCCAAAAGTTTTACATGTCACTTCAAATACTTCCTGTCCAGTCTGCTCAGATAGTCATAAGTTAGGCAATTGCAAGAAATTTGCTAAAGACGACGTAGAAAAACGTCGTGCAACTGTAGAGTCACTTAGTCTATGTTTTAACTGTCTTGGTAAAATGCATTCTGCTAAATTTTGTCGTGTGTCAACCAAATGTCGCGTATGTAAGCGCAAACACCATTCTTTATTGCACCCAAGAACCGGCGTGGATGAAGACGTAGATGTTGCTTCTCAAGCAACAGGGTATCAATATATAGATAATAATGCAGCTACTCCATCATCCTCGTTGAACGAAGTATCAACCATTGCGGCCCATTTCTCAAAGGGCAACATCCAAAGACAGGTATTATTAGCGACAGCCATTGTACAGGCTGAGTCTAAGGATGGGTCGTTCCAGGTATTAAGGGCACTACTTGATCAAGGGTCACAAGCGTCCTTCATATCTGAAGCAGCATTTCAAATGCTGAAATTAAAAAAGGTACGTGTTCGCATTACCATCTCAGGTTTAGGAGGTAATCAGAGCGGCGTAGTATCTAAATACGCGGTTCTAGTTAATATTCAGTCGCTCACTGATTCCAAATTTCACATTCAGGTAAAGGCTCATGTATTGAGGAAACTCACGTCGGTATTACCTGAATGTAAACTTGAGTTACCGGATTGGCCAGATCTGCATAAGATCAATTTAGACGATCCAGATTTTAAATCACCTAACAAAATTAACATTTTGTTAGGGGCCGAAGTGTACTGTCATGTTATAAAAGAAGGACTATTAAAAAGTCCTCAAAGTTCACAGATAGCACAAGACACTCACCTCGGATGGATACTGTCAGGACATGTGGAAGTCGAGAGCAAGTCTGAAACGGTATATTTATCACACCACGCTATTGTCCGTGAGGATAGAATCACCACCAAAACTAGAGTAGAGTTTGATGCGTCATGCAAGGGCACTAACGGAGTACCATTCAACGATTCTATCGTGATGAGACCCACATTAAAAGTAAACCTGCGACACATTTTGATAAGGTGGCGAGAGGACCCTGTAAGTTTGTCTGCAGATGTTATAAAAATGCATCGCCCAGTGAATGTTGCAGAGGAAGATGTGGAGTTCCAGAGAATAGTTTGGAAAGAAAAGGTTGACTCTGAAACAAAGTATTACAGGCTTTTGAGAGTTAATTTCAGTACCTTCAGTGCTCCTTATTTGGCAGTCAAAGCGTTGCGACAAATAGCTCACGACGAAGGCCATACCTATCTATTGACTGTCGAAAAGGCATCAAAAGTTTACGATTTTATGACAGATGATTGTCAAACTGAAAAGCGAGATGAAATGAAACCTATGAAAACCTACTATGAAATTAATGCATTACTAGCTAAAAGTGGATTGATACTGCATGGGTTGACTAACAATAAAAAGTTTTTAGCAAAGGTAAAAAAGGTGAAAGCCAAAGAAAACCTGTCAAATATATTGGGACTTACCTGGAACCGGAACACCGATGAGTTTGGTTACACCACACACTTTCCTCAGACGACTGGACCTGTAACTAAAAGAAAATTATATCACACATTTCGTGATGTCAGATGCGAGAGCAAACCTTACCTGACGGAACCAGAGATGCTAAAAGCTATAGAAGTTTGTATTCGCCGAAGTCAAGGTTCATATTTATATGAAGAACGGGATCTGCAAAATAAGAAATGTGTGAAAAAAAAGAGCAGTCTTATTTCTTTGTTTAAGAATGGCAAAAGGTTATTAAGGGTAGGTCGTCTCCGGGAATCTTCGTTGTTAGAGAGCATAAAGCAGTCGCTCATTATCCCACTTAATGCTAATTTTGCTAAACTTTAATAAATTATGTTCATAAAGAAACGTTTCATGGTGGGTTGCAGTTGTGGCTAAATAACTTGGGCACAAAGTACTGGAAGTCGAGGGCCAAGAATTTACCAAGGAAATACATTCACAACTGCGTAACATGTCTCAGATATGCAGCTGAGACAAAACATCAACTAATGGGCCGGTTACAATCTTGCATGGTGATACCGTTAAAGCTTTTTGTACATGCGGTCGCAGATTACGCTAGATCCAACAATGGAAGAGTGTCAAAGGGCAGAGGCAGTAAATTTACTCAACGAAAGGTGCAGAGTTTCTGGCATCGGTGGACTCATCAGTTATTTCAGTGGTCAAGACCCACATCGCAACAAAAGGTATTAGTTGCTATTGTAGAAGGTAACTTACCTACGGCAAAGTGACTTTATGGTGTAGTAGAACTGCATCCAGGCCGGGACAATATTACCCGTGTCGTGACTTTTTAGGTACTGTAAGAACTTCTTAGTCAAGCGTCCAACTTCAAAACTCTGTCCCTTAAATAATTAATAGTTATAATACATTGCACGGCCTAATTGTACTGCAAGTCGTATCTCTGTTTTTGCTATTTTTATTATACCTTTTAATTATTGTTATACAAGTCGTTGCAACATTGTTAATTTTATAAGTTTGTCATTATTTGTTTATTGTGTTAGTTGCGAAGATACAATACCTTTTGTATATCAAACTAAATTATGTATTGTCAATTTTCCCACAAGGACATTGTCAATTTTTATTAGCGTTGCCTCACGGTGGGCGGTAAAGGAATGCTTCCTTGGTGGGCGGTATGTCTAATCACGTTGACAATGTTTAATTGTTTAGTTCAACCAATAGATGTCACTGTGCCATTTTGTGAATCACGCTATGGTTTCGTTTCGCTGACTAGTACATATGCAAAGCAAACATGTAAATTAATATTTTCGTTCTGGAGTCATATAGTTTTATTTCTCCTGGTTCTTTGGGATTTCATATTGTACGTCGACAATTGTACACCCCTCATCTGCCTCCAAGCTGATACGGTACGGACGGAGTTTACCTCATCAGAGACACTTACATCGTAACCTGAGCTTCCATTATCAGAAGATTCCTTTGCACATCCAAAATGGTAAGAACTGAAACAATCGCCAACAAATACAATTGCTCTGCAAATGACAAACCTACTCCTCGATAACGATGCCAATTGTGGAGCAGGCTGCATAGATTGAGCGTCGGCGCTGGTATCGGGCCCGGCCCGGGTTTTATGGCATTTTGATGGCTTGATCACGGCGCGTGATGAGGCCCCCCCGATCCGAATACATATTGCCCGCATTTGTGGTTTTCCTATAGCTACGCGTAGTGGTGTACTTGGAGTACTTACGAAGTATCGATGAAGTTTTGTTTTTGTTTTATTTTTATTGGTAGTACCAATTTGATACTTATTTAAGGGCAAGGGCAGCTTTCGTATTTAGTAGTGATCTAGCAAGTAGATGGTGTGTTTTTTCTCAATAAGTATTGAACACAAGGTTTAGCTCAAAGGCGTAGTGGTTTACAGATCAGATCACTAGATGGGTGACCAAATATCTCGTGTTGTTGCGCGTTTGAGAAGACATAATGCGGTTATTGACGTAAGATAGCAGTTCGTTAAAACCCATTAGTAGAAGGGTCATTCTCACGACGAAATGTTCTTTGTATAATTTCCGTCACGATTTTTATTTTTCAATAAATTCTCTAAACCGGCAATTAAATTTGGAAAAGACGTTAAACTCTAGAAAATTATATATTTGGCTCCTCGATGTACTGTCAGGTTTTGGATTTATGAAGTAATAAAGTTTTGAGCGTGACGGAAATTAGATTCGCGGTGACGCAAATCAGAAAATTGCTCAAAAAAAAAATATTTTTATTGTCATAATACTCAAACAGAAAACAGATTATATATAATATAAAATAAACCTTACAGGTATCTAATTAATTGTTCAGTCTACAAAATAACTCAATGAACAATTTTAGCAGGTATCACCAAAACACTTTTACGATGTACTTTTTGAATCGGGTTACGGAAATTAGGAACACGGTGGTATTTATCAAATAAAAATTAAATGGTAAGGAATACGGTATATTGCTTCTAGCATAAGGTCAACAACAAATTTTAGCATATAGTAATCTAACTAGCAATATTTCTATGCTTTTCAAAACATTATTAAAAGAGCGAACGGAAATTAGAATAGTAGTAAACCATGCAAAAGTACTTACGGTCGTAGTTCGACAGCGGAACAGGTGACACAGGACCGTTTCGGTTGCCTGCCTCGGCAACTACTGACGTAAGACGACGTTGCGGTATGGATACAAATTGCTTACTCTGTTAGTAAGATTTTCGCTACTTTTTAACTAGTGACAGAAATTATGTTTAATGAAAGGACAAACATAATTCGACGCAAAAAAGCGGAAACGTTGTAACCCGCAACTAGGTCAATTTTTTTTATTGCAGATTTGGAAATGAAAAAATCTGCGTTGAATGGTTTGACTTCCATGTCTCTACGACCAATAGAAAATTTTGTACAGCGTTTTAATTAACCCCTACTTTTTGAGGGATCACATAAACGTGTGCAGTAAATAGCATAAAAAAAGCCTTTTTTTATCATTTTCATTTACACCAATTCATCTTTTGCAAATTATATTATCCTGATAGTTACAGCGCTGTTGAAATTTTGAACGGTACGGGTTACAGCGTTTTTGCCTATACTACATTTATAAGTTAAGAAAGTGTTAGTCGTCGTCTACAGTTTACACAAGCATCGTAGTATAGACAATTAGCATTTACACCAATTTAAAAAGTCTGAATTTGTAGAATTTTGGCATTTTTATGTGAATTTACCGCCATTAAAACTCACGCCCACGCCTCGAACCGGCGGCTTACTGCGCTACTCGGTCACTACGCGACAGACGAAATAGTGTGTTGTGTTTGCTGTAACTGATTTTCTCCGCGTGACTGGAGCCGTTTTGAAACGTAAATGGAACGAATTTTAGTTATTAAAATAAAATTAGATCATTAATGTTTCGAATCTGGATTTGGTATTAATTATGTTATCGGACCACTATTTTAATCTATATAAATATCTATTAGTACTGAAATTAAGATAATGTGTATAATATGTGGATACATTGCAGATAATAAAAGCAAAGAAAAAGATAAAGAAAGACATTAAAATAAAATAAAAAACAAAAACTGCTATACGGCAAGAAAATAAGAAAAATAAGGAAGTGGGTTAATCTTATGCCAACAATAAAGGAGAATTAGTTGAAGTAGAAGAGAAACCAATAAAATCTAATCTATGGATAGAAAAAAAGTGTGGAAATGAGTGTGGAAAGAAACACCTGAGGAAAGACGCTAAAGTTTATTTTCATATTTTTAAACTATAAGAGCCACCAAAGAAGAAAAGACTGGATAGCTGAGTGTGCTGTAAAAAATATATGTTAGAAGGCCATCCATTACGATTATTTTATTAGTGAAGGCGAAGGACGAAGAAAAGTTTGTCAAAAATATATTTTAAATACATTGGACGTAACTCAACGATTTATTCTCTTCGTATTAAAAACGATGGTTGATGGGAAAGCGAAAACTAATGATAGTGGAATAAATGGGGAGTATAATCAAACTAAAGAGGAAGTAATGGAACATGCAATAGATTTTAAAGAATCTTTGCCAACGATACCATCGCATTATTTCCGAAGCGAGTATTTACTTAAGAAATTTAGAAATGTGTGCAAAAGTGTGTAATAACGTCACTGAAGATCTGCAACGCCCTGTTCCATGGACACTACTATATGCCGATAATATAGCACTCGTGTCTGAATCTGCTGAAGACCTGCAAAACAAACTATCCCTGTGGAGCAACCGTTTGGAAAGCCGAGGCCTCAGAGTAAGCCGAACATAAACGGAATACATGCACTGCAATTTCTCTGGCGTAAATGCGATCGTATCCCCAGCACTAATAGATAATTTCCTTTAATAAAGTCTCCAAATTTAAGTAGTTTGGATCCGTATAACAAGTGAAGCGAGTACCAACGAAGACATAGAAAACAGGATTCAAGCTAGGTGGCAAAAGCGGAAAGCACTGACTGGGGTACTTTGTGACTCGCAAATGCCTGTTCGATTAAAATGGAATATCTACAAGAGAGCAGTTCGTCCTGCCCTTCTGTATGGTGCGAAATACTGGCCGATGCGCAAGCAAGAGGCGCTTGCATTGTACAGTAATGCGAATGCTTAGGTGGGCTGGGGGCGTAGCGCTAATAGATAAGGTTTGGAATGAATATATCCGTGGCACGTTCAAGGTTGCACCAATACAATAGAAGATGTGTGAGAGCCGACTGCGATAGTTCGGCCATGTGATGCGCAGAGCTGTCGAGCACATGACTAAGAGTGCGCTAAATAACACTGCCGAGGGTAAGAGACACCGAGGTCGCCCACCTACGACTTGGACACAATAAAGGATATGAAGACAATGGGCGTAAGTCTAGATTTGACGCAAAATAGAGAAGAATGGTGCAAAATGATACAGAGAGCCGACCAAATGACCTGGGAAAAGGCTAGGATAATGATGAATTATTATTAGTACTCGATATTAGAACAGAATAGGTTGTATTAGAAAGAAAGATAATTATAAAAACAAAATTTCGACGTTTTAAACATAATGGCTATTGAATTTTATAGTAAATATGTTATGGATTTGCGAACAAAAAAATTTAGGAGTAGAAAGGGAGTAGCGTAGTCCGCATTTATGAGAAGTGATGATTATTTTGCTTAAATTGATTTTATGTAGGTACAACTCAAATGAAACTTTAGAAGTGATATTGTTTTGTATAAGTTGTTTTTCTTTGTTTTAATAAGCCTAAATGGCTAACTGTTGTTAGTCTTGTGTTACCTTTTGAATTCTGTTTAATATTTTCAATATGATTTGTAGTGATTTTTATCTTAAACATTTTAAAAAGACAAAAAATAAATGTCATTTTATACTTACATCGCTTAATTTTAATATCCTTTCTAACTTTTAACAGTTATGATATTTTAATGCACCTGAATACATAGATATACAGCGTTTAAGTCGAAATTAAGGCTATTGAAATATATTGTAATGAGTACTTACTGCAATTTGACTTTATAGGAAAATACTTGATTTCGAGTCGCCCATACAATTATCTGTTTCATTTACAGCGTTTTATCGTAACAAAAAAAAATGTACTAATGCTGTAACCCACAGAAACATAAGTCAAAAGTAACTTCTAGAAGATTTTAGGTATTTATTTAGATAACAGCTCAAAAAATAAATTAGTGTTCAAAAAATGTCACTTGTTGGTTTAATAATAAAGAAGATATGATTTTTTTTCCGAAATGTAAAAAGTTTTTTGGCTTTGGTGGACATTTTACATTTTGTGGGTTACAGCAGTTCCGCTTTTTTGCGTCTATGTTTCCTACTATCTAAGAAAATACACTTTTTAAACAGATATTTTTTGTGAAAAATAAAATGTACCTAATAATTAACTTCCCAATTGTATAGACAAAAATGTACCAATCGTTGCTTACTTTGAGACCGTTGAAGAAATCTTGATTCTGGGTTCTAGATAGCGAACGGAAATTAGGAGATCAATTTAGAGAAATAATTTTGAGTTTTTTTTTACCAAATTATGTGTATATAATTCAAATTCTTAAAAGACAATTGCTAGACATAGTCCCAAAAAAAAATCCAGCTCCAAAATATTACAAACTAGTCAGATATTTGTATAAACGCTCAACAATCACGCCTGTTGAGAATGACTGAGAAACACCTAATACCAATTTAAGGACTTCAGGCCATATCTACTGACGCACCCTCATACCGTGCTGACCATCAAGACACGTACCAAAAAGTTTGGACAATCGTTCCTTTGCAGAACTGCCCGTATGTGGAATGCGCCTCCCGCACACGTGTTTCCCTCCCATTTCTCTCCCGGGTTATTTAAGCGGGGCGTGAAAAAGCATATGCAGGCCGCCATAGTGTGAACGTTCGGCATAGCGTGGTAGCGCTGTGATGAACGCTTTCACTTCTTGGGCTTCACTGGCTGCTTTTCATCAGGCAGAGTGAGGCTAATTTGGTGTGCCACAATTAAAAAAAAAAGCTTACCCTATGCGAGTACGAATGTTTTACTCATCACCATCCATTTGGTGACCGGGCATTGCGAAATCAAATCAAATCAAATCAATATCTCTTTATTCAGTAAACTTAGAATAAGCATTTTGAATCGTCAAAAGTTAAAGGATGGACGGGCACCCGCCCACCCACCCCCAACGTCGCTTAACATTGCCGAATTGCAATAATGAGTAGTTCTATGAATAACAAACAAACGATTAGTATAAGTTCATATTTTTCTTATCGATAACTCGTTTGTCGATAGCCTCCCATAACTTTATCGGAGTTTTATCCTTGAACCGTAATCGGGTAGAAAACTCCTCGGAATAATTTCGTAATTGTGAATAGAGTGATTGCTTTTGAATGATGGTATTGTTCTGTTTGTGTCTTCAGTATTATCGTCGGGCACTTTATCGAACATATTTATACTTGAGGAACAATTTTGATAAGATTTGCTGCTATGCCTAAATACATCTTAGGGTTTATTAGGATCTTTATCTTTATGATCGTTATATAATTATTATCTGTTATACATACTTAAACATTGGTTTCATATAAAATAAATTAATCATTTGACTGCCGCTTCACCTGGCTTGTATACCTTTTCAAATTTAGATTATCATATAATAGCTTTTCACTGTTAAAAGTTCAAGAATTACGTATTAAGACACACACTTATAAATTATTTCAATTGTATGGATGAGTCAATGGCGCAGCGACGACTTACGATCTTGCCAAGCAACTTCCACGATACCTAGTCATTAGAGGGGTGACAAAATTATAAAAAAAATATTATTTTTTTCGAGCTTTTCTCTTTAATGGCATTGGCACGTTAAGCCTTTAGTCCCGGTTGCTGTAGTACGATACCAGTCGTTAAACCCCACCCACCAACCCACATTTTACCAACGTGGTGAGTTGTGGTCCAACCTCCCCATGTGCTATGGTCTATGCCCAACAGTGGGATGCTTATAAAATAAATAAATAAAATAAAAAATAGCTTTATTACTCAATATCGATTTTACAAAATGTTGAGACATCCCAGAAAGTAATACAATACTCGCGTCGGGGTTGACTCGCTCTTCCCATGATAATAAATTAATATTGAGTAGTACTAACAATTTGTAGTTAATATAACAATGACAACTCGCGGTAATTTTTTCAACATTTTCCAAATTGTCTATTCCTGTGTCTATGTGCTGTGCTGGTAACGGTACATTAATAGTAAACTACTAAAATCAAAGTCAAAGTCAAATTATTTAAATCTAACTTGTAAGTTAAGACTTAACAACTTATCTAAGTAACTAATCTACTCTACCTACCTAACTAATCTACCACCAGTAAGGATTTTGGGAGAGCCTTCGACTGAGAAGAAGCTGGCAAGAAACTCAGGAAGCCTTACGTTTTTCTCCCTCTAAGTAATAAAAGCTACCGCCCCCATATCTTCCCTTGGGTGTTGTAAAAGGCGACTAACGGACTTAAGACCGCACGTTAATCCAAAAGCAGCAGGCGGCGTTGGGCTCACCACCTGTCTCGCTAAACACATGTGCAGTTATCATTTGGTGAAACGTGGACTGTTGGCAATGAACTGCTTTTGCGGCCCTCATTGCCTAGTCTCTGACTGCGTTAGTCAAACAGACGGGAATAATATTACTGATTACATGTATGTATGTCTATTCCTACTTTAGAACACACCACAATCATTTCGCAGCGAATGTGACGATTGCAAAATTCATATTCGCATCGCGGCGGCGGCAGTTAGGGCGCGTTTGTTACCCGCCTAACAAATGCAGTGCCATAATCCATTTGGACCTTGCGAATGACACAATTAGAATACGTAATGAACAGTCGCGTACAACGTACTATCGCGGCACGCATCACGCCGCATACAATGGGGCAGGGCTGGCGCGAAAGCCTTCGACGGCACGGTTCTTTGTAATTTACTGAAACTTTATTTAATTATTAAACTCACAATGTGTTTAATTATAAAAAAGTATTTAATAAATGTTTTAAAGACAACAATTCTATACATACACACATTATAATAATAAACTTTAGTCCTTTAGTCGCCTTTTACGATAAGTACCCAAGGTAAGAGAGGGGGTAGTAGATAGTATTCTTTCACAGCTAAGCGACACGTTAAATGTCACTACATGATTATCGGTTAGAGTGGGGTTTAAGTTAATGTATCAGTTCTAGACTGTACTGTTGAACTGGCAAGAAATTCACTCATGACTCATCATAAGTAACTCATCATTAAATATTAAGTATTTGAATTCTATTTTTATTTTTTATTTTTATCTCATATTTGCTTGTACTGGTGCACTGCCTGTCGCTCTTTTTCTGTTGTCCTATACCTCAAAGGTTGTCTGGAAGAGATCGCTTTAAGCGGTAAGACCGCCTTTGCCCACATTAGTTTTTTTTTAATGCTTACTCTTTGTGTATGTTTTCTTTATTTTTGTGTGTGCAATAAAGCGTTGTATCTATCTATCTATCTTCCTCCTGCCTAAGAAAGCTGAAGTTTTGCATAGGGGTCCCCATTA
This sequence comes from Scoparia ambigualis, assembly GCA_963921215.1. Lineage (NCBI taxonomy): Eukaryota > Metazoa > Arthropoda > Insecta > Lepidoptera > Crambidae > Scoparia > Scoparia ambigualis. The sequence goes on from OY992528.1 coordinate 1,024,777, forward strand.
TAATGTAGACAAGGAGTCTTTTCAACTTCCTCCTGCTCTAATCCTATTTTCCTTGAGGTCGGCGCAAAACATAATTATTTCCTTCCATTCTTCTTTACCAGCTAAGCAGTCACTCTTTTTTTCATTGATGAAACACCTTAGACAATCCAGCTTTTCTTTGGAATGATTATATTACTGACTTTAATTACATGCGTTTCATCCCTTCTCATCACATACGAACGTTTTCCAGTCACTTACTGGCGCCACTTTCAAACTTCCTTATTGCGTAGTCTCTAATTAACCCTCTAAGGATGATTGTCATTGCCAAATGTGCGTTGCTGATCAGATTGATCATGAACCTATGCTATGCATCGAAAAATCCAAAAACACACTGTTGCCCGACCTGGAAATCGAACCCTTCCGGATATCCGGTGAATGTATGCATATATTTATTATTGTATTGCATTCTTATTTTTTAATTTGTTTAAAGATAATTCTTCTGGAACTTGGTAAACTTAGGGTGGATTCGACCAAACTGGAATAAGGTCTTATTCCAAGCTTAAACGACGAATTTGTATAGACTAATCTCGGAGTAAGTCTTATTCCAGTTTGGTCGAATCAACCCTTAATATGGTAAATTAACGGATAAATATACATAAACATATAAAAAACACCCAGAGCCGAAATCAATTAAAAAAAAACAGTTATTCTCTAAATTGACCTGGCCGGCGTGCCAACCACTCGACCACGGAGGGCGTCAGTTCGTCGTTATTATTATAACTATATCGCGTTTGCATCGCTGCAAAGAGCCTTCTCAGCTCTTCCCTGCGGGTCGACTGCCACCCCTGTGTTGAGGGGAAGCGCCTAGATGTCTAATTTCCAGCGGCTGCTTGTTTGGGCGCGTTTGGGAATCGCTAACGAGTGGCAATAGCGCGGCGGATATTAAACGGCGGGACCTTTGTCACGGCATGCAACTTGTGAACGGGATTGTGATACACAAATTATAAGCTTTTTGAATGTCACAAAACGGCGATGAGCTCACCACCTGTCACGTTGATCATATGTGCAGTCGCTATTTGGTGAAAAGTGAACTATGGTAGAGGACTGCTTTTGCGGTCCTCATTGCCTCTGACAAACCCTGCGGGGAAAATAGTCGTGATTATATGTAGGAACCGTTATCCTTCTGTGTCGTAAAAGTCGACTAACGGACTAAAGCCTGCTACATAGAGCGGCAATGAGCTCACCACCTATCACGCTAAGCACACGTGTAGTTGTAATTTGGTGAAATAGTGTGGACTATTAAATGACTCTATTTAGTTCTAAGCACAGAACAGTTAACTTCTTTGTCTATTCCGTGGATCTAAGTTACACGTGCACTACGCAGGCAATTAATGACGTCCATAATTTTGTCAATTTTGTTACTGTAAAGTGTCAGACAGGCGGGCCGCGGTGTCTGCGCGCACAAAACGGGTAAGTGGCAAATGAGTCGTGAATTTTGTCGAGCGGAAACATACGGCAGTCAAATGTGAGCGTTTGCGCTGCGCCTCTTATGCGACATCTCATAGGTTGAGGCGAAAACGCGATCGCGGTGCGGCAACCGCTGTTTTATATGATGTTGTCCCGTAACGCAATGAAAATTAATGAATTTAGTTATTTTTTAATTACGGTACATTAACAGGATTTCATAAATATAGTAGTATTGTAGTTCAGCGCCAGAAAGCAGCGCACAAAGTCTCTACGTTTGCGTAGCGCGGTACCGTTCCCTTTTGAACGTTCTTCAGGCTGGAGTGAAATCCGGTGATCGTATCATTTGGCCATAAGGCAATATTTATTTCTAATGAAACACCACGCTGACCCAATGTAAGCTTGTGTGTTAATGACTGCCATTTTGAGATTACAAACAGTGTAGGTACTAGCTTACCATAACAATAACGCCACATACGAAAATTAAAACAAGAAAGAGAAACATGCAAAAAGAAGTCCTGAGCTAATAGCTCATACCGAAAAACTTATTTTCCCTGTAGCTTAAGATTGAGAATGATAAAATGATGGTAAAGTTGTAGTAGTATAGACAGATAAATAAAGTATGAAACGGGAGTTGCTACTATTCCTTGAATGAATATCTACATTCGTCATTAGCTGAATAGTAAATTAATTATATATTTTTTAGTAGCTTGTGAAATTTATAAGTGTACCTACCTAATATAATTGTACGTTAGGTCGACTATGTGCTCCAATATTGCATAATAATGTTTGTCTCATTTTTATATAAAATTTAATAACTAAGTTTATAAGCTGTCCTCGAATTTGCAATACCCAAACGGTAACTAAGTTTTAAGCACTTCTTCTTTATTGTCACCATCTTGTACACTTAGTTTGCAATAAACTTTTGATTGATTGATTGATTGAGTCCCACCCGATAAAGAGCAAAATATGATGAATGGCTGTGAAGTATGAGGTATGAAAGTGCGAGAGGAATAAATGAATGATAATTAGGCAAAACCAATAATGTTGGAGCAGCGAGTATTAAAAAAACGCCACATACGTAACGTTCAGTCTCTCGAAAAGTGTTAAATTGTGATGTAATGATGGGCCTTTACCTTGCAGTGGGACATTATACGTTTTAAGCTGTACTTTACGTTACACTTACCTTCAAAAAAGATAAAGACTAATCTACTTAATTGTTCAAAATGAAACATTGTCCCAGCTGGATCCACAGACGTTTGGCAACGCGCCCCCCGCCCGTGTACACTCAAACGTAATAAATCGAAGCCACGCGTCACGGCTGACTTAATGGATCGTAACATCTGCGAATGATTGCAAATTTTTATTTACTGCGCGAAGGAGGCGGAATGGAATACTAATGATTAACATTAAGCGACAAAATGAAGCAGCAGGTGGGCTTAAGGCTGTTCGGGCCCAGATTTTTCGCCGGCGTCCCCCGGAGCCCATAATTGGGTCACGGATTTTTGCGACGGCCGGAAAGGGTGATAATCGCCGTCCGATTTGGAGAAATTTGTCCAATTCCTTGTGTCACATTTTTAGTAGGGTCCACGCCGGCGCGCGTGTATTTTATCTGAAGTAATGCTGGTGTTCGCGAAGAGCTTAAATCTAGGGAAACGTCAGTCGCGCGCAATAACAATTAATCTTCTTTTAAGTAAATTTTTCAAAGTGTTGTGTTATGGCCTCAACTTTCCATGTGCTGTTGTTCATGTACGAAGAATTTTGCCTTAAAATGGGACGTCTATTGATGATTTTTTTAAATTTTTTTGCGTTATTTAATGACCATTATCTATACTTATAGATAGGAAAACGTTATTTCTGACGTTTTACTTTATTTAATCTCTCTCTATAACAAAATACTAAAAGTTTAATTTCCCACACACACCAAATTATCTATTTCTTGATAAGATTCAGTATGAAACTTTAGAAAAAAAACTATATAATAAGAAGCTTGACGACACTGTGTGTCATTTGTTTTTGTGTCTTTACCTGCTTAATATTAAAGTTGTTTTATAAAAGCTTGCTCTGTCAGGCCCTCAATATGTAAACATGTACCTATGTATGTAAGTTAAATTTATTTTATTTTTCTTTCAATGTTATTTAATATTAATACAGCGTCGTCAAAATAAATATTCTAAAATATCCAGTCATGTATTACTACGGCAGAAGGGTAATTCTCTCAATGCCTTTGCTCAAATTCCAACATTTCAATGTATTTATCACTTATCGCAGTATTACAATAGACCTTCTAACTGTCAATAAATCGATATGCGATGATGTTCGGATCCTTTATGCTGTCTATTGTGCAAATCAAAGCGAAGACGGATTGACACACGATAAATAGATGCAAATGTGATTATATAATAATACCAGGTAGCAGATGGACGACTCATGCGGATTTTTAACGTATTGTCTATGACATGCACGACTATTGTATCCAAAAGGTTAGTCAAAGACTAGTAAATGAGGACCGCAGAAGCATGCGGTCCTGTCTGCCATCGTCTACGTTTCACAAAATTACAACTACACATGTGCTCAGCATGTTAAGTAGTGAGCCCATCGCCTGCTGTTAGCGTATGTGCTTTGTATGTCTTTAGTCGGTTGGCAGCATTATTTTTGTGAACCGCTCTACCACGCGACTATTTAGTGAGCTGCTGTATTCGATTCATATTTGGCTTGCGCAAGCGTGCATCATGTTTCTGAATACCGCGCTAAACTCAAGTGGCTTCCTATTCTACTCACATCCTCTCCCTTCTATATTATAACCTAATATATAATCCCACCAATTTCAAGTGGAAATGCTTATAGTGGTATAATGAATATGTTCAGTCGAAGTCGCCCGTCTGCCCAGTCGACTTTCGCTATCGGTTATGAATCTCGCGTGTATTGTGGGATCCTCATTAATCACTTCAGAGTCGGTTTGTGAAACACTCGCGTCACACCATAGTCGGTGGTAGGGGAAACAAGTGAAAATGATAGTAGCACTTAGTAGTAAAAAGAAAGAATTAGTAGAATCAGAATCAGAATCAGAATCAGAATATCTTTATTGCGTAAAGCTGTGTAACAACAAGTTGAAAAATATTGTTAAAATAGGTATCAACAGTTACCTTATCAGGCATGCAATGTTATAAAATAAAATAGAAAACATACAAAGAACTCAAATCGTCTCAAAATCGAAATATTCATAGATGGTGTAAAAAACATTATTGAATAACCATATTCTTAACTTATGCTTAAACACATGCCCATCTAATGCTTTAATTTCAGTTGGTAAATGATTGAACACTTTAATACCGTATATAAAAGTACTTTTGTAGTATACATTATTATTCACTATTGGTAGGTTTAAATTATATTTACATCTATTACGCTGGTTACGAAGAGATTTTGCACTGTTAAAGTATTCAATGTTAGTTTTAATAAATACACATATTTCCTAAATGTAAATGTTAGTGAGAGTAAGGAATTTCTTTTCTTTAAAAATACCTCTGTTATAAATAATTCTTGTACATTTTTTCTGTAGCAAGAATGTACTATTTGAATTTACAGAGTTACCCCATAATATTATAATTACATAAGTTAGAAGAGGATACACATTACCAAAATAAGCAGTTCTAGCCATTTCAGTAGAAGAATTTTCTGCTAGAATAGACAATGTATAACAGTAACCAGAAATCTTTTTATTTATATTATCTATGTGGGATTTCCAATTTAAATTTAAATCAATTAAAACGCCAAGAAAGTTGCTTTCATTAACTTCTTTTATTTCTGTATTAGATTCATAAATTATTAATTTAAACGAGTCGGACCTGCTATTTCGAAATTGGACAACTGTAGTTTTAATAGGATTTACTATAAGATTAAGAGCTTTAAGCCAATCAACTATATATTTTAATGTTTTATAAATTTCATCTTCAAACTCACTTTTACTTTTATTATCTCTAGAAATAAAAATTGTTGCATCATCTGCAAACATAACGCACAAATGATTTATTGCGTTTGGAAGCTCATTAACATAGACTAAAAAAAGAAGTGGACCTAAGACGCTTCCCTGTGGCACTCCAAGAACGACTTTATCAGATTCAGATAATACTTCTTCAATAGTTCTATTGTTATCAATATAAGCATCTATTACTGTACATTGTTCCCTATTTTTTAAGTAACTTTCAAATAACTTTAAAGCACGTACACCCAGATTTTCTAGTTGATTAAGAAGTTCATCATGAATTACACAGTCAAAAGCTTTTGACATATCTATAAATAAGCCTACACAAGCTGTTTTTTTGTTTATAGCTTCCCATACCATCACCAGAACTTTAGAAATTGCTGTAATTGTTGATTTTATCTTTTGAAATCCAAATTGATTTTGGTTTAGTAGATTGTTACATGTTAGAAAGTTATAAAGCTTCCTCAAAGATCATTGAAAAAGAAGATAATAAAGCTATTGGTATATAATCACTTACATTAGATCGCGATCCTTTTTTGAACAACGGTTAATTTTTGCCTTTTTTAGTTCATGAGGGAAGGTTCCACTTTCTAACATTAGGTTAATAATATACACAAGAGGTTCATATATTGACTTGAATGATTTCTTGATAACATTCATAGGTATACTATCAAGGCCAAAACTCTTTTTATTTTTAAATCTTTGTATGATTTTATTCATCTCATCAATATCCACTGGTTTTAATGAACAACTATTGCAGTTTAGTATAGGGGATGGCTTATGGTTGGCTGTAATCAAATTTTGTGTGTTATAAATTATGAAATAACTATTAAAAGTGTCAGCTATAATTTTAAGATCTTGGATAATGGTGTCTTTTACGTTTAAATTATTAATTGTAGGTTTTAGGTCATTCACAGATGAAGTTTGTCGTTCTATAAAATTCCAAGTAGATCTTTTTTTATTTGAACTTTGCTCTATAAACTTAATATTAGATTTCTTTTTTGCTATACGAATAACAGACTTTAATATTTTACAATAGTTTTTATAATGCAAAAAAAGTATGTGTATTTTTGCCATTTTTAATTATTTTATTATACCTACATCGCTCGTTTGTTTTGACATGCATTTCGTATACCTTTACTTTGCCAGTTTGTTACTCTTTTATGTGTTATTTTTAATCGTTCAATAGGAATACATAAGCCATAGATTATTTTATATAGTTTTATAAAAGCTTCATATGCCTTCAAACTTCAGCAAAACTCAGTTTAGAAATATTATTTAAAAAATAATTAATGTTCTTATCAATGTTTCTTTTAAATATATACCAATATTTTAATTCAAAGCTTTTACTACAAGGTATTTCAATTGTTTGTGCTGAATGGTCCGACAGACCAATATGCTCAACTTTTGACGTATATGTCCTTAGATTTGTTAAAATAATAACCAAGCAAGTTTTAGATGTTGGCGTTATTCTGTAGGTTCGTTAATCATTAATTTGACATTGTATTTTGTAAGAGTATTTTTAAAAATTTCGCTTTTTCTATCATTTTCTAGAGTGTTAATGTTAAAGTCTCCAACTAAAACTATTTAGAAAGAAGAACTTTTTTTTTGTTCAATGCAGGTTAGCACTTGGTCTTCAGTTCACCTCTTGGTAAGTGAACAACTTCCACCATGAAAGCTCGTTTAACCCGGACCACTAAGGAACGGCTTCATATCTCCAAACTAACAAACTTACTAACGTAAACTGTCAGAACACAATAATGCTGTTATGTTGCCAGACTTTAGATAAGAAGTTGTAGGTAGCCAGGCGGACTTAACAAGCCCTCCCACCCACCAAACAAAGGACTCAATGATGTACCCCCCACTGGTAATCGAACCCCAAACCTTGGATCTAAGATCGGTGGCTTATATAGTTACCAGACCACAGAGGCGGTTAAAATAGTTACTAGACCACAGAGGCGGATAAACCATTGCAAAAATCCGAAACACACTTTGCCTGACCTGGGAATTGAACCCAGGACCTCCGACATCTGGGCCACCGAGGCGTTTTTCATGTGCAACCAATCCACTTTTTTCTAGATGGATCGCCGTTGCCATTCCGTACATTGACTACGCCTCGAAAATTCAAATGTTTAAATGTTGCAGAGAAGAGAAATTTAATAACAGAACACGATAAAGCTTCATTACGTAGAGAGACGACGCCAATGATATATACATATGCAAATGGCGCGAAACTGAAAGGGGTCCGCGGGATAATATTATGTTAATATCTTTGTAATAGAGACATTCAGTCAAAGGGTTACGCGTCGTGTTCTGATGGGGAATGTGGAATGGGATGGGCGACGTCGCTTACAAGCTGTTTATGTAATCGCGAGTTGTGTGCTGTTATATACAATTAAAGGTAGTTAGTTTACTTTGTTAGTTTGTGATATGAACAAAATATTTAAATGGGTTCTAACACCATATACCTAACGTTAAAAAGAATAATACTAAAAAGGTGCACGAGGCGAGAGTGAATGGGATAGGAAGGGGACGACCTCGGCGAACGTACTTAGATCAGATCGGTGGTGACATTCTCGTTAAAGGTCAGGTCAGGACACAAACCATAAGTGGTCTGTGGGTCAGGAGTACTGAAGTGGTTTAGTCCCTACTTCAGAATAGGAATGAAACAGCGAATTTACAAAAACTCAGGGAGGGTACACGAATCGCTCACTCTGTCCGCTTGAGTAGGACTTAAAAGACTTAGCCTTAGGCTAACCTTCTTCGTAGACTGCGGCTACCCGGAACCTGGAACCGGCGGGATCAGTGTGCGCGCAGGTACGAAAGCGGAGTCGTGTACGCCAGGCAGCTGGTCACGCATAGGCTCTAGCAGGCAGACAGGCAGGTAGAGTACAGGCCCAGGGGTGAACTCCAGTGCAGGAATCCTGGAATACACAAAAAAAATACGTCCCACCACAAAATCTCATATTAATGTTCATGAGTGAAAATAAACGAGGCGTGAAGAGGCACTTTGTGGGCCGGCAGAGTGAGGGTGACTGATGCTACGTCTCTTACCCTGCATCAGTTGTCCTCGCGCCTGGACTTCATTATCACTTAACATCAGGTGGAGTGGGATCATTTGCCGGGCTTAGCATAAAAAAAAATTGAAAATTAATTATTGAAAACCACTTCAACCCGGCTGGAACACGCTTTCACCGGCCTTACGTAACTGGCTAAACGACAGAATATGAAGGGTAAGATCAACCTCATGCGTCTTTGGCAGCTGTCAAAAATCAATGTTTATTGCAGGTAAATTAGATGTGTATTTAGCTAAATTAATCATATTAGCCCAGCAGTGGGACGTTTATAGTAAGATCATGTGATTTGATGTGATATTATTTAATGAAACAACAACGTAAGTACTCTAACAGCTAGAATTCATTGTATGTTTTATTTCGTTTTTGTTGCACAACAGCACAATTCAGGATTTGTGGTTAGACAAGAAGTGTTACAGTACCTTAAACCGACGGGCATGTATGAAGAATGTTATGAGAGTAAGTGAAGCTAAGGGTGGATGTCAGGATCGTAGTATGTGGAAATCTGTGGTCTATGGCACCTCGCCGGGAAGCAGGCAAGTTTTATGTACATTTGCCGGCGCATGTGTTTCCCAGCTCCTATAGTCCCGGGTATTTTAAGTGGGACGTGAAACGGCATTTATGCAGGCCGTCATGATTGGGAGCGCTTGTTATCGTGCTTATTCCACGGTGGGGAGCGCTCTCATTATTTTGGACTGCATCGGCTGCTTACCATCAGGCAGGATGCAGTCACTATGACGAGTCAAGATAAAAAAAAAACATACATACATATAATCACGACTATTATCCCCGAAGGGTTAGTCAGAGACTAGACAATGAGGACAGCAAATGCAGTCCTCTGCCATAGTCAGTGGACTTGATAGTCCACTGACATTGGTGATCCAAACAGCGATTGCGCATGGGCTCAGCGTGACGGGTGGTGAGCCCGTCGTCGCCGCTCTATTGTTTTTGGATGTATGTGCAGTCTTTAGTCCGTTAGTCGCTTTTTACAACACCCAAAGGAAGAGAGGGGGTGGTAGTATTCTTCCACCGCTACGCGACACTGTAAATGCATGCATTTTTAAAATTCAATAATTGTGTGATGAACACGTCATGTTCATGGAGCGGTCACTGTAGTGTGTAAATACCTGTATAACGTATAGGCATTACGGATACAAATCTAAAAATAAAGTTTAATTGAAACTTCTAAAACTCAAGATGGTACTGAAACGTTGAAAAAAATGACTAAGAACATTTAAATGGTTTTTAATAAAGCAACTTTCGTAATGTTGGTTCACTGGACGGGTGACGAAATTAACATCTCGAGCTCCTCCGCGCTTCGAGAGGCACGTAAAAGCGATTGGTCCCGGTCGTTGTCGTAAGATGGAGTCGTGAAAACCCACCAAACCGCATGGGGCCAGTGTGGAGGGTCATGGGCCCAACATCCCACGTGCTGTTTTCCAGCGGGAAGGTCTGTGCCCAGCAGTGGGATGGCTGATAATGGTAATGATGCATTTGTGAACATAATCGAATGTTAAACTCATAGACCGTCTAGTTTAACGCTGTTTTGTTTTGTAATTAAATACTGACTAGGCAATGAGGACCGCCAAAGCAGTCCTCTGCGCGACTGCACATAACGACTGCACATGTGCTCAGCGTGACAGGTGGTGAGCCCATCGCCGCTCTTTGTGTTAAAGTCGCCGCTCTATGCTAATGAATGTATGTGCAATCTTTAGTCCGCTAGTCGCCTTTTACGGCACCCAGGAGAAGAGAGAGGGGTGGTAGTATTCTTTCACCACTACTCGACACGTTTAACTTACACATGAGGTAATTACCTTCTACTTGCACCAAGAAATTGATTAACTGTTCTGTGGCATTAGCCATGGCCATATTACATAATATTATGTCTATAGCATTAACCCACTCCTCTGACAGATTAAGCGCTCAATTTTTTCTGTTAGTTCATCAGACAAAAGGCTGGTCCGAGCAAACGGTTAAGCCGAATTTATTATTCAGCCAAATATCATATCTAGAGGTCAACCGACTCAAAACATCCTACTTAGCGAGAAAGGATTCTCCCATAACTCGGGGTTTATGTCCGTTTGTGCGTAGGACGCATTATTTACGGCGGGAAACGGCGAGAAACGGGGTAGGAACGGGCGGAACGGACGAGTACGGCGCCAGCCGCAGATCGGCCAATTACATTAGTGAATCACTTTTGCGCACTTAAGTGGGCGGATTGAGGCCTGGTCTGTAGCCGTCTGCAATTGTTGAGTGACTTACGCGATGGCCGATCCAAGATGGTGATCTAATGAGAATGACGTTACCTGTGTAGCTGATATGATGGTCTTTCAAACAATTTTTATTTCAAGTTGTATTTCATGACCTGGTAACGACATAATTATAGGATAAAATGTTTACTAGAAAAAAAAATCAACCAGTCTCAGGAAGCTCGAGTGGGATTTGAACCCACGACCTTTGGATTGCCGGTCCACTGCTCTAACCGCTGAGCTACCGAGACCCCAGAAGACTTGCTGAATTTTTCCTAGTAGTTTGATTTACGCTGCAAGCCAGCGGTATTACGTCACTGTGAAGAGCAGTGGACCGGCAATCCAAAGTTCGTGGGTTCGAATCCCACTCGAGCTTCCTGAGACTGGTTGATTTTTTTCTAGTAAAAATTTTATCTTATATTTATATAGCATTGTGAATGCAAAATTTCAATAATAAAGACATAATTGTAGTATATATTTTTTTGTAAATGTCGTTGCTTCTGTGCGCTGTGGTTTCTTGCGCCTGTTCTTTGTCACAGTTAAAAATTGACTTCCTGAATAAATGGTAGGTTAAAAAAGATTTGGACGACTTTAAGTACTTAATAATTGAGTTAATTGAATAAATATCCTTTGACTTTGACTTTGAAGCGAGGCGTGAATAGCCACTTTGTGTGCCGACACCGGCAAAGCGAGGGTGGCTGATGCTACGTGTCCTACGCTGCACCAGTTGTGATCGCGCCTGGCTCAGACTCACTGCCACATAACATCAGGTGGTGTGGAGCAACAAAACCGGCTTTGTATTTATAAAAAACAACTGCCTAAATACTGTTTCATTGCTGAGCAAAGGCATCTATAATTAAAAAAAAGTCATCACTCTTGCTAAATGTAAGTTGGTGTCTTCAATATTAAACAGAATGATATGTTGAACAGAATAGTTACACTCATCTGTCTATAAACGTCCCTCTGATGGTACAGGTCTTCCTACATAGACAACAACACACATTTATCACGACTATTATCCCCGAACTGTTAGCAGAGACTAGGCAATGAGGACAGCATGAGCAATCCTCTACCATAGTCCACTTTTCACCATATAGTGACTGCACATGTGCTCAGCGTTACAGGTGGTGAGCCCATCGCCGCTCTATGCTTTTGGATGTATTTGCAGTGCAGTCTTTAATCCGACAGTTGCCTTTTACGACACCCAAGGGAAGGATCCGGTGAGGAAGAAGCCTTAATAGACTACAAATGAGAAGATAAGGCCATAACATAGTAACATACTTTCCCAACCCAAACGCATTAGCCGCTGCGCCTTTGAGTTCGAGCGAGAAATTAACTGATTTAGAAGAAAATAAGATCAGATAAGATAAGATCTATAGTAATTCTGTTTAAGCCAATACTCATCATTAAAATTTGTAGCAATCATTTGATTCCAATGACGAAAGCCTATGCCCAGCAGTGGGACAGTATGTATGTATAAAGGCTATATTCACTATCGTAATTCATTTTTAACTCTCGATTTTCTCGACATTTTTTTTTTATAGTAGAAGGAGGCAAACGAGCTAGCGGGTCACCTGATGGAGAGTAATCACCGCCGCCCATGGACACCCGCAAAACCAGAGGAATCGCAGGCGCGTTGCCGTCCTTTATTAAGGAATAGGGTTAAGGAAGGAATAGGAATTGTGAGAGGGGGGGAGGCGGGGATGGGCTTCCGGAACCCTCACTGGCCAGACGAAACACAACAGCACCAAGTGCCGTTATTTCACGCCGGATATTCGTGAGTGGGTGGTATTACGCCGGGCGAGCCGGCCCAATGCGTTGGGCTCTACCACTCACTCAGTGTCACTCATTTAGCACCACCCAGGGGTCACGTGTAGGGTCTCAACGGTAAACCTACGGACGCGAGTAACTTTAACCCCCAAAACGACATAACTGCAATCTCGCGTACCAAGTTCTCTTTGTGCTAAGTTTGGCGTGCCATCGATATTGCGCAGGGGCCGGCGGCTGGTAGGCCACCGCAATCGAACTACTGTAGGCGAGTTCCGATTGTTCGCGATTCGCAACACAAATAGCGCTTCCGGGGTGCGCTGAACAAGTGTAAGGGCTGAGGCGCTATGCTAACTAAGACACTTTTTGTTGCTATCACGGGACACTATCATTCAGCGCTGAAGTCATTGTGGCAGATTACGATATAATTTTTTATTAAACCCTTTTTACTTAATAAATTGAGCGGTATGGTATAGCGGGTCACTAAAATAGTCGGTAGTACCGAAACATCTCTTCCCTTGAGTGTCGTAAAAGGCGACTAACGGAGTAAAGACTGCACATGCATCCAACAGCATAAAGCGGCGATGAGCTCACCATACTTAAACTCAATCTCAAATTCAAAATATAATTAAATCAATAAACTCAATTAACACTTTTTCTGCCGAATACACGGCGCCGCCGTGGGGTTTTCTACTATTTTTCAATTGTGTCTGGTTTTGTGGGAGTCAATGTGTTAATAAGTACTTTGAATCATCCAAAACTCTTCTAACCACCCATTCAGGACGTCATTTTTTAACTGTAGCAAAGAACGGGCGCAAGAAACCACAGCGCACAGAAGCAACGACATTAACAACAACAAAAAGATATGTCTGTCCGTCTGTCAGGCTGAGCACATGTGCAGTTGTTGATGAAACGTGGATTGTGGCAAAGGAATGCTTCTGCGGTTGTCATTGCCTAGTCTCTGAATAACCCTTTGGGTAAACAGTCGTGACTATATGACATATAGTACATTGTATGTATGTATCTAACTTAGTAACTTGCCAAACATTCAAGATCGCTAAGTCTATTAACGGAAACAGATTTTCACACAAATTACAAATCAGTTTTCTCTACCGGGACAAATCTATCAGCGTAAAAGCACTCCATCTGCGTTTAACTGCGACCACCTCTAACCTATACCTATCCATTCCTTTCGGCGTTAACCTTCCGATTTTTACATCTTGGCCGATGTTTACAAAAGTCCCCCTTTTTAGGGAACAGTCAACGTAACAGCAGTAGTGTAACTTACAATAAATTAAATACTCGGTAATTCGTTTTATTTCTCAGTTGTTGCACAAACCGAAAATAAAATTGTTAAATGGTAAACAATTTAATTTTTATCTGTCGGTTACAAATGAGTAGATTTATCTTAGATACGGACACCTCTAGTTGTTGGCCCGGCGTAATACCGGTTTCACAGAATATTGGCCTGAAACAATAGCACTCGTTGCTCTTGTGTTTCGTCCGGTTTCTCCCTCCACTCCACAATTCCTACTATTTCCTCAAAGGCTCTAATATTTTTTTTATAATAGATGGGCTTGCACTTGGCTACATTCTTATCCGTAGGATTAAGAAGAGGCCGACGATGGAGCGAGTTTGCCCAGAAGCAGTCTATTCACTCGGGTTTTAAAGATGTTGTGGCTATATTTAGGTACTCGGGAACACAGACGCCGGCAGGGAATTCCATACCTTGGCTGTACGCATTATGAATGAAGACGAATAACGCTTGGTGCGTATGAGTGGAATATCAACCAAGTAACGGTGGTAACCCGTTGTACGTCTGGACTCCCGTTAGTAGAAAGGGGAAGGTGGAATGAACACGTGTAGCTCAAAAGCACACTGCGAAGTTCAACCTGTAAAATACCGACAAGCAAGCAACTGAGTGACGGTGAGCGAGATTGTGAAGCACGGTTTTCACAAGCTTATCATTACCTTTATGCTTCCTCTTTGCTCAAGGTCGGCAACGCATCTGCGACTCGTCTGGTTTTGCAAGTGTCCATGGGCGGCGGCGATTACTTTTCATCGGGTGACCCGCCTGGGGGGTTACTTTTGAACGCAAACTCAATCTTAATACAATTCCAATGCGATTAATATGTATCGATATTGGGATAAGTAAAGATAATTCCGGAACGCCATCTCGATAATAATTTCTTCAATCAATTTTCACGCAATTTAATTCCAATGTGGCGCAATCATCGCTTACAAAAGTGCCATTTGACATTTTTTAGATTTGTGATTGGAAATTGACTACTACAATAATAATTGTGTTTCAAGAGTAAGCCTACTGCTCGTTTGCCTCCTTTTCCCACATTCATACATTCATACATACATTCATCATTCACGACTATTATCCCCGAAGCGTTAGTCAGTGATCAGGCATTGAGGACCACAAAAGGAGTCGTTGCTCGAGAGTGTCATGCTTTCTCAAAGTGTCTCTGCGGTGGTGGCGTGTGCGTCGGGTCGTTGTGTTCCCTAAAACATGGTCGAGCGAAGCGATGGCGATTCACATGTCATACTCGTGAACGGGTGCCGCTTGTGGAGGCTGGTCTGCTCTTGCATTCTTATTGCATGCTTTGGGGAGCTCAGTCAACTAACCATGCGCTCTGCCCACCTCATAATATGTGGTCCAGAGAGGTCATCGACTGACTTCCCTAACAGCGAGTCTCTGCTACCGTTTTAATTAATACTAAAGTACTAATATTATAAAATAAAAGATAACTTGCATACTAGTTTTCCTCTCGTCCGCCGCGCTGTTTGCGGAAGTCCCGGTGACTCGCCGCCCGGCCGCTGCTGGCTGCTGTGGTGATGGTAGCTCGCCTCCCCGGCGACTGTCTCTGGCTGCTGCTGTGGTGGGTGGAAGGGCCCTAATACCCGTCGTCTACCCCGAGAGCTCTCAACCCCAATAAAACATACGTGACCTTCACCGCAGCACGTGGCTCACTGCACACTAGCGAGACTGCATCGCAATGCGCCGATGCACAACAACACTTAGTCAACACTTATTAAAGTTTACGCTCCAACGCGAGATACCCTGCGTGGGTCTCATAACCCAAAAAGGCCAAATGCCTCGTGCTTGACGACCGCTGTCGAAGCTCCAATCAATTAACTGTTTGTAACTAGCCCGCCCTGGTACTAATGTTTTACACTGGTTATTAATTCTTACGGGGCCCCTTTTTTTTATTTTTTTTTATACTGGGGGAAATGCGTTACGCATACCCGGGGCCCGCACGTGGGGGCCCGCCCGGGTTATGTGGGACTCTCCCCCCAACTCCCGCTTCCCCGTCCAGGCCCTGCGGCCTTCGGGAGGAGGGGGGCATACCCACTAAAACCACCCAGTAATTGCCCTCAGACCGACGCGAGAGCCGAAGCGGGAACAGGATGTGAGTCGCCCGCCCCGACGCCCATTGCCGTTGGCATCATGCCCCGGTCAAACGGAACTTTGCGCCGCAAGGCCCATTGCGGCCACCCTCTCTTGGGCTTGACTTGACAGCTCTCAGCTATCAAAGTCAAAATCGGCGAGCTCCGAGCTGCTGCTGGAGACACGGAGAGAGGATCTCGGACCGCGAGCCTCATCTTGCGACTTGTCGACCTCGCTCCGCCCGGTATCTCTCTCGCGAGAGACATTGGGGCTGAGCAAGGGAAAGGTCGCCTCCGGCCGCCGTTGAGATACTGGGGCACTCGTTCTTCTGACCTCCAGCATCTCTACCTCTTCCACTATTGGTGGAGCTGGTGCCCTCTGCGTCATGGGAAACGCGCGGTGGACGTCGTCCCTTACCCTTTTCAGGGGAGGGACGCATCTCCTGCTCCCCATGATGTGGCCGTGTGGCCGGTTTGCCTCTGCGCACACAGAGCATTGCGGTTCATTCGCCGCGCATTCCGCCATTTTGTGGCCGGGCAGAGCGCATCGGAAACACATTCCACTGCGATCTATTCCTGGGCACCTGGTCCTCGTATGCCCCACGCCCATGCACCTAAAACAGCGCAATGGGCGTGGTTCAAGCACCGTCACTCGCACCATATTCCACATGAGTGGCAGTTTTCCCGCATCGCCCAGGATCCGTGCCACCGCAATGGGACAACGGACCGGTGCCGAGAAGAGGCCGTTCAGACCCGGGCGCAGCACCCCCACCTTTATGCGCTCTCTAGCGCAGTCGCCTCTTCTTACCACCGCCTCTGCGATGTCTTCGGCAGTCACCGTGTCGTCCATGTCTGAAAGGCGCAGATCAGCACTCTTCTCAGGCCGGACGACTTCGGCCACATCAGATACGACTTCCCGCAGTTTTGCGGCGAATCGGTCTGCCGCCTCTGCGCTGTTCACCCCTGGCACCTCCAGGAGCCGGGAGCCGTTTTGCGCTGTGCGCGATCTCAAGCCTTCCCTAATTCCCAGGTCCGGCAAGGAGATCGCGTCTATGGCCCTCTTAAGGGTCTGCGCGTATGTCACGCCCTGCTCGACTGCTTCGGGCCGCAGTTTGAGAACCACGGCTGTGGACCGTGGCCTCTTTAGCCGGACCCTCTTGCGCTTCGACTTCGCAAGGGCAGCAGCATTAGTAGCCGGCCCTGGGGGAACCCTCTGGATGGGAGTGGGCGCACGACCGTCTGTCGTGGCCGCGTTCCTCTTGTTCTTTCTCCGCTGTCTGCGGGAAAGAGCCGTCGTCCATTCATCGGCCGCAGGGACCGGAGCCCAGCTGGTGGTCGGCTGGGGTGGAACGGTGGAAGGACCGGCCCTCGCGGGGGTCGCTTTTGGGCAAGTAGTCGTGGGGGCCGCTTTGGGGAGGGGAAGAGGAGGAAACGCCTCCCTTCTTCCTTTGTCAGCCGCAAGCGGCGGGCGGGATCTCTCGGGCACAGGTGGAGCCAGTCGTCTTTCAAACCCGTCAAGACGGGTCCCCAACGCTATGATCGCCGCAGTAAAGGAGACCTGCAGCTCCTTGATCGCGCTGGTCGTCTGGTCTGCAGGGGCGGGAGCAGGAGCCTCCCTCCGGGGAGGGGACTGGCGCTTTCCCACCTCCTTGCGCAGGGTTTCGACTTCAGCCCTGAGCGCATCAACCTCTGACTGGAGCCTCATGTTGGCCTGATTCACCAACTCGGCCTCCTCATTTACGCTGCGGGACGTCAGGTTTGACAACGCCCTCTGCAGGTTGGTACAGGCATCGTTGATTGTGCGCTGACACGTACCCTTGAGGTGTCTCGATTTTCGAGACACCTCTCGGATAGCGTGCGCGCACATCAGGGCCTGATCGTGCACCTCATGTGCCGTCAAGCCTTCGGCCTCCGCCGACCACGGGATAAGATCCCGCGTGGCCTTCTCCATGTCCGACAACTCTTTGGTCCGCTTTGGGCGGGACGTTTGGACTTTTCCAGGAGCTTTCCCACTTTGTTCCTCTGCCTCCAACTCAGCGCTGAGACCCATGCGCTTGTCTCTGACCGTGTAAAGGTTGTCACCCTCTCCTCGGAGTTCCGCCGCCTGATCATATTCCTCTAACTGGCGGAGCTCTTCCATGGCTGCTTGGAGCCCTGCGTCATGGAAGAATGATTCAGAGGCGACGCCTCGACTGCGGTGCGATGTCGCTACCTTCGGCGGGCCCTCAGCTCCCGAATCACTCGACGGAACGTCGTTAGAATCGACTTTCCTACGCGACCTTTTTCGGCTGTCGCCGCCTCCTCTCGATTTTACACCAACATTTGAGCTGAATACAGCGGACCCAGAGTTATCCGAGTCCGATGCACCCTCAGCTGGGGGTTGTTGGCCACTGCTCACGACAGCGGCCGGGGTTTTGTGGTTATTACTCTGCATTTTGGACCCACGAGTAGAGAACAAAGACCGTCACCCTGCGCAGAGGCCTCATACGCAGGGAACCCTCATTTTGCTGGTGGCGGGTGGTTCCGACAGGATTTTACGTGTTTTCTCACGGGTTTGAAGTGTTTTCCATCACGCGGCCGGCCGGTTAAGGAATTACAAATACAAACAATTACTTTTTACGCGACCGCGCGATTTTAAGTTCCTAACCACTTAGCCGTCCAAGACCGTATATACAATATGGCTCCTACCGTCCAGTCATTCATACAGCTATCCGAAAGTTGGCCGACGCTGACCGAGACTACCCGAGCTGACAAAAAAGCTTAGAACTAACCCATTGCTAAAGCTATATCAAAACCTAAACTACGCACCAAATGCTTAGAAAACTCAGTATTTTAATAAGTTAACAGTTAATTACGAAAAGCTATAACAAAAATGACAAAATGAAGATTCCAAGACAAAAACAAAAATATTTTTTTTATATCGACATTTAGAAGTCGTTATTACTTGGAAGTCACTGTTTCAAACTATAAAGAATCATATCATTTTCGATCATAACGATTGTTTTGATGTGCACATTATTAGGAAGAACGATGATTACGAAGAGTAATTAACACTTTATTAGCACAAAAAAATCCTATGCAAAAAAAATGGCGAACCGTCAAAATTGTCAACAATTTCATTTTTTTACTAAAGGTACACTATGCCATAGTTTCAATTGCTCTACGGATCAATTGATATCCATAGAGCCACCTCAAATTTTCTTGCGGAACTACGAACTAGGTGTAGTGAGCAACAACCTTAACAAAGAACGTTGCCGTGTTTATGGCGCTTGGTCAGAAAAAAATTATATTGGAATGTCACTGTCTACAAATGTAAACAAACCATAGTAATCCTTAACGATAATTAGTATGCGATTGTTTTGATGTGCACTTATTTAGGAAATACGGTGAGTAGAAGAGTATTTCGACATTTTTAAAAACGCTTACGTTGCAAAATTCCGTTTTGGCGAACTGTCAATTCTCGCCAATTTCATTATTTTTTTCTGTAAAATTATGTTTGCCATTAAATAGATTTCTTTTACTTTTATACTGAATTAGTAACCACAGAATCATCTCAAATATTTTCATGGGCCTAAGTAATACGTGTTTTGAGTAATTACAGTCACCGTGGTCGTAATGCGAGTTTGCAAAATTGCAAAAACCGGTTGTAATTGCAAAAAGGGGTTATATGTCACTCGGTTACGAAAGTAACCGTGAACTTTCAATGTGAGTGTCACGCGTCACATTGACAGCCGTGGGCGCACGAAATGGCCATTTTATTCAACACACTTATTTTTATTAGTAGTAGTAATTATTTTTCTTTTTCTTGTTTGAAAGATACTGTAAGACGTTGTTTATTTCATTTTAATTTGAGCAACATCTTTTTTTATTAAATATTATTAATATTAAATATTCTTATGTATGTGTTATCTTGTAATCGTTTTGAATGTTTTTATGTTGTAATAGAAAACGTCCTTCTATGATAGGGAGGGTATTTTCCAATTTGTATTGACGCTGTAAAAGAAAGGAAGAAAAAAAATGCCCTTGCTGAGTTTGTTGCCGGTTTTTCTCAGTACAAATGCTCCCGCCCCATAGTTACGAACGAATGGCATAGCGACATTCATAAGTGCTTAATTATTGGAGCCTAAATTAATAAAATGATATTGAATTTTGAATTTGGAGTCCACTGCCACAGGCCACGTTTCAACAATTTATCACTGCACATGTGCTCGGCATGACAAGCGGTGAGCCCATCGCCGCTCTATGCTGTTGGATGTATGTGCAGTCCGTTAGTAACCTTTTACGACACCCAAGGGAAGAGACGGGTCGGTAGCCTCCTTTTTACATAAAAAAAATCTTTAAAGTCAAAGTTGCCATACTAAGAGATTTTAACTGTGCCTTAGGGGTGATGCCGATTCTCGCCAGCAACTGCTTATGTTAATGAGCTTGAGCAGTGTAACTGGTTTATTGTCGCTCCGGCCGCCATCTTCCGAGCCGAATAGTTTTTTTTTTGCGTTTTCCTTCTTCCATTGTCGGTTCTCTATCAAGGTGCATAGTGTAAGTGTGTTGATGTTTAATAATTTTTTCTTAATTTTTTGGCAGGTAGATTTAGGTCAAGTTAAACACGTAGGTAAAGTTAAATCAATGCGGTGTAATGGTTGTCAGCGACTGTCTTCCTTTTTTTTCCCAAGCAATATTGTTTACATTATGTAATTGTAATAGTATTTTATTTCGTTTAATCCATCGAATGGTAAAAAAACACTTAGCAGCCTTACCTGACGGATAGTTTTTCAGTCACTCATTCGTTTTATGGATATAGCAAAAGTTATCCACTTCCGCGATCGCCTAATACTATATGTGAAGACACAACTTGAGGACGGCATTTGCGGCATACTTTTGCTTTATTAGCATTTTAACTTCGCCTTCTTCATTCGATCTCCCTTCGATTTTTCTTGTTTAACGTTTTTTTTTAAACACAATTACCGCTGCACTGAAAAGTGTCATATTGAGATGTATGACTTTTCACAGGAGGCACAGAGTTATAACAGCAGCTCGCGGACTTGCCACACTATTCCCAACTGTACTGTGTCAGGGGAGAGTTCAATTCCGTTTCCGTGATTAGTAAACGTGCCGGATCGTTCACGAATTCAGATTAGGGAAGACGCTGAGGGCAGAGGGCGCCCTTTAAAATATTCTGTGGGCGACTCCTGGAAGGTTGCGTAACGCCAATTAAAATGACCTTTATTTAGTTGGCAATAAAGGTCATGTAAAGGTGATTGTGAGGCGATAAAAAAATTTGCTCCTTTCTCTCGGTAACAATCGGGGTTAAAGATATTAGGCGGGATTAGGGTAAGTCAAGTTCGAAAGGGTAATTATTAATTTTATTCGTTGAAAGCGGCTTTTGGTTTAGTGTGTTTTGATAACGATCGTGCAAGTTAAGCAACCTTTACAATGTAGGGCTCCATATGGGATACCAAATAATATAAAAATTGAGAAATTGATGGGAATGTAGAGATATTTCGTAATCATTAGGCATTAAACCCTTTATAAGGCAGTGGCACACTTATTGCTACCATGTTTTGAATTCTATAAAATTGAGATAAGGTCGAAAACCAATGAAAAATTTGGTATTTTGTTTTCAACGTGGAACCGCTAATACTTTATCTTACCAGATGGTTAGTAACGAGAAGGCTGAAGTTGGAAGCGCACGAACCTAGAATCTTTAACTTTTTATATAACATCTATCGTAACAGCACAAAAATTGATCACCTACCTGCATTGTGGGTGTTCGTTCGTGCATTTAAACGTAAAATAACTAAAAATAAACATAAAAAATTTGTTCCTCGTCAATTTTACAAACACAGCAATAATTATTTTAGTTTCGATAAAGTAAGACACAATGGTTATGGCCTAATCTAGTTATGTGCTGAGGGCTGGGCACGTGCTGGGTGGCCAGCAGGCACTGCTGGCGTCCACTGTGGGACGTTTATAATGATTATCAAAAATTCATCGTGTCGCGTAGCTCTGAAAGAATACTACCACCCCCTCTCTACCCTTGGGTATCGTAAAAGGCGATTAACGGACTAAAGACTGCACATACATCCAGCAGCAAAGAGCGGCGATGGGCTCACCACCTGTCGCGCTGAGCACATTTGCAGTCGCTATTTGGTGAAGAGTGGACTATGGTAGAGGACTGCTTTTGGTGTCGCCATTGTCTAGTCTCTGACTAACCCTACGGGGATAAAAGTTATGATTATATATTTAAAAAAATATGTAATATATTATTATCTAGGTAAGGAGTAAAGAGCTTGTTTCGCAGTAGTTGATGTTTCCTGGATTCTCCAAAATGAAGTTCACCTTATACGATGACCAAACGAGGTTATGAATTTAAATAAAAATACTTTATTATTTAAAACCAACTTCGCCGTTGTGTCTGCCGAAATACAATTTACATTTCTTTTTTTAGTAACGTTTATTAAAAATATTGGAAGGCTTTCTTTTTCCACAGTTTTTAAAAGTATTGTTTTTCACAAAGCTTTCTACAAAGTTGCACATCGTATGCGGCGAATGGTAACACATTTTGTTAAATATTTACAAGTCTACTATCGAAATTACGGATTTAAAAAATTGTAAATTGTATATAGTGACTAAACCATTAACATTGCATCTATATTCGTATAGCAAAAATCATCATCATCAGCCTATAAACGTCCCAATGCTGATGGCTGACAAGCCTTCCTAATGAGGCAAAAAAAATAATCTAAATAATTACGTTTAATTTAACTTAGCCAGTAGTTTAAATACATACATACTGTTCGCGCCAACGCGGCGACGAGTGAAGTTGCAAGAATGGAACGCTCATTCGGTCGACCTTCAGCTCATTAAAAGAATGACACAGTCAAAATTACGCTTTCCGCGCGCGCGCATGCATCCGCCCTCGCCACTGACGTGACTCAATTTTTTATCCTTAAAGGGTTTGTCAGAGACTAGGCATAGGCAATGAAGACCGCAACAGCTCAGCCTACTGCCACAGTATACGTCACATCATTCTGCACCTATCATCTAAAAAAACGATAATTATAGTGTCCGACCGAAGGTTCGGTTTTGGTTTCGGTTTCGGCCCAAACATCATGTTTCAGCCAGAGGTTCGGTTTCGGCCAAAAAAGCAGCCGAACCTTTCGGCCGCGCTGAAACTTACAACATCGTACTTTTGGGTCGAGACCCGACGTTAGCCGATCGTGTTCGGCTAACGTCAGCTGCGCTCGGCACGGCTGGCAATATGGCGTCGCTCGCCTCGTCTAACTCCGCCTGCCACTGAATCAGTGCTCTTTACTCGTGTAGTAAAAATTTAAAGTAAAACTAAAAGGAAACACCTACATCATAATATGGTTATCATATTTTAATACTAAACTTGTTTTATTTTATACCATCTACAATTAACAAGCCGCTG
Organism: Scoparia ambigualis; assembly: GCA_963921215.1. Taxonomy (NCBI): domain Eukaryota; kingdom Metazoa; phylum Arthropoda; class Insecta; order Lepidoptera; family Crambidae; genus Scoparia; species Scoparia ambigualis. Next base: position 1,048,120 of record OY992528.1, read on the forward strand.
CCTCAGTATTACAGTTAATGTAACATTTTAAATTTCTTACTATTTAGGGTAGTTCAATTTTGACTCAGTGTAATAATGTCGAAATTTCAATTCGATAAAAGTTGAACATAGAAACCTGTAATATTAAGCTGGCAAGATGTTTCATTAATCAAATATCTGGAAAGAACGGCTCACTGACATTTTTATTCAACGTTTTAATCAAGTTTATAAAAGGTTCGTTTTCGGTTTCGGCCGAAACTATAATCAAACCGAACCTTCGGTTTCGGTTTCGGTTTCGGCAAAAAAACATGTTTCGGTCGGACACTAATAAATTATAATTTTTAGCCGTTTGTGTCGCTAAGGTAGAGACACTTGCCCGTCATTTTTCTCGTACCGGGATACGTTTGTTTACACAGAATTCTATCGCCACGGTTTATATTTCGGTTCGACGCGGCGTGCAGTGGTACTGGGGGTAGCGATTAAGAGTGTTCACAACGGCTACATATTGCCAACGCGTTATAACGATATGCTATTTTAAAATAACCTAATATTTTTTAAGCTCTAATATATTAGTTTAGTAAAACATTAGTAACATCCACAAAAACTTCGTCGAATGTTCGTTGGCTCGTTGCAGTATACATTATATTGTAAATGATAACTGTTATAATATTATTAACCCTAAGAAACATGATTTCTTTAAGTTATTGGAGAAAAATATATTAAAAGTAAAAGTGCAATACAAACACAAAAAAAACATTAATAAATCACAGCATGTTTATTTAAAGCAATTAATACCAATTATCAAGTAAAACAGGTAAGTACGGGTATTGATAATTTTGCCAAAAAAATAATTGAACTTTCCTTTCTAGGTTTCACACACTACATACAGCCTTTTTAGCAACATCGTCCACATCACTGAATTACTTCCAAAAATGACTTTTTCGCTGCATTTTTTCTAAACTATTATTTATTTACAAACACCTAATAAACTAAAATCTAATACACTACCTACCTATTATCATAGACAAATAAGAAAAGTAAAAGGTAAAAAGTAAAAGGAAAGTATGTACACACAATTATCTGCACCAAAATTAACAACAATATCAAAACAACACCTAGCAAACCGGCCGCGTGCGTACCTAATACTAATATTATATTATGGCGTTTGAATTCGATAAAATATTAGTTATTCGTTATGGACATGCAGAGCAGGACAAAAGTAATATATTACTTTTGTGCTGCTCTAATTTAAAATCCAGCGGTCAAATATAATATTAGATCTTATCTCCTTGCAATAAAACACAATTCAATATACGGCAGTTGCGGTACTACTAGTTAGTCTACGCAGGCTCCAATAGATGGCGCACTGCGTAACTTTTAGTTTAAAATTAATATTTAGATACTAATATATTAGGTGGGTCTAATATTTTAATATATGCTAATAAATGAATATAAATCAATATTAGTAATATTTATTCTGCTACCTAATATAACGAACACCCTTAGTAGCGATGCGCGTTTGTCTGGCACAGACCATAGTTCGTTAGATTAGTTGTTAAGTCTTAACTACAAGTTAGTTAACTGTTTTTTATTATTATTAGTATTGACGTCAATAAGTGCCTGTAAAGGTTTACATTAAATAAATAATTTGACTTTTGACATCAAATTACCTACAATGACACATGAACTCAGCGTGACTGGGGGTCCATCGCTGCTGTATGCTATATGCTGGAGGTATTTACAGTCTTCAGTCTGTTACCCACCGTTAACGACACCCAAGGGAAGGAATATGTTGGTAGTATTCTTTTAATAATGACACATAGTAAGTAGTTAAAATGTGAACAAAATATATCTCAGGGCTACTTTGTGAGTTTACGTCAGGTATAAACGTAATGTCAGGTACAAAATTCAGAGGTAATACCACAAAATAGAGAAAGTAGTTATTACTACGAAGTACGTTAACGGAAGGCTCTGTCACACCATAATAAAATATAAGACTACGGAGACCGACTGACAAATCGTTTGATTCGAAGTAGAGGTCCTGAGTTCAATTGCTAGTTCGAGACGGGTGCCGCCTATGGAGGCTGGTCTGCTCTTGCAATCTTATTTGTAATAGAAATAGTCTTTCTTTTTCTTGTTGCAAAGATACTGTAAGACATTTTATTTAAAATGGAGCAATATAATCTTTTGTATGTGTTGTGTTGTCTTGTAATCGTATTAAATGTTTTTATGTTGTAATGGAAAATGTCCTTCTATGATAGGGAGGGCATTTTCCAATTTGTATTGACGCTGTAAAAGAAAGGGAGAAAAGAAATGCCCTTGCTGAGTTTCTTTCTTGGTTCTTCTCAGTACAAGGCTCCCGCCCTATAGTTAGACTTACGAACCGATGGCATAGCGACATTCATAAGTGCTCAATTATTGTAGCCTAAATTGAATAAATGAATTTGACTTTGACTTTGAGAAAAGTGTTTTTCATATTTTTCGATACTAAGCCCGGGTTTGATCACTATCCCGCAATCGGCAACCGTAGAGATTAATGCAATACCCATCAATTGAATCGATGACTGGATTTCAACGACAGAGGTGCTTTCCCAGTACAGTACAGTATATTACTTTTACACTTCAGCACATACATACTTAGAAAGAAGCTATTCGACCTCATTAATCCGTAATTGAAACAAACCCGAGTCTCAGTAGCTCGCAAAGCCAGTACAGCGCCGCGAACTAAATTAAGATTCAAGGGGCGTCCCAGCACTAACGTCGCGGATGGAGCTCTCCTACACTGATACTTTTAGCACAGCCTCATTCTTGGCTTAACTACCGACTCGGCTGCTTAATCGATACTTAAGTCTAGGTTATATAACAGAGAACTATCGCTATGCCTTTTTACTGAGTCATGAAAAGCTATAAATGATGGTTCTTATTGTAATTTATGATTGTGATGCTTGACTACATCTCACCTGGTGGTAAGGAATCCTCAACCTTTGAGGAACTATGTCATCTTTACAACCGTTGAAATATAACATCGTTTTTTTCTCTCTTATATTATGGCTTCGTGCGATAAGCACATTTAGCCAGTGTCAAGTAAGATATTTACTTTACAATATGTGGATGATAATAAGTGATAATGAACTTTTAATGGTAATGATTTTCCCCCCAAGCCCCTCGAGACTCGACTAAGCTGTGGGACTTTATTAAGGTCTCACACGGACTTCTTGAGAGAATTTGAAAAGTGATGTTGCACTGTTTTGTTTTATTTGCTAACACATGCACGTTCACGAACACTTAACAGTAAATAATCCACCATTATTTCACATTAATATTCGACAAAACACAAATTATAGAAAATAAAACCAAACTACAGACAAGACTCCTCACTTTCCCGCCAAAAACTCATGGCTACTAATATTGTGATTATATATATATTTTTAATTTTAACGTATATATCGTTGGAACCAAATTACAAATTGGAAAATGATTGGATGTTGGTGACGTAGTTGTTGACATTGATTGGGCGCCTTTGGCTCTGAAAGTAAAAAATAAATTGTGTTGATGAATTTCGGCGGGCTGGGTAATGTCACGGTAGCTTAATTGGAAGAGCACCTGACCAGGAATATCAGAAGTGTTCAGCTTAGAATCCTGCTAGTAAAAAAAAACGTGACAAGTGCGAGTCGGACTCGCCCGCCGAGGGTTCCGTACAAATTTGTAGGTGCATATTTTATCGAAAACCATATATATACATCATAAAAATAATTAAAAATCTTTTAAAGCTTGTGCCAATGAAGCACATTCATACGATACCCCACATGACACGGTTAACTCAATTCAAAACTTGGACTGCCGCGCCGGCGCCGTTCCTTAGCATAAAGACCCTGTTTTTTAATGATTTTATTACAAATGTATAGTTTTCAGATTTTTCCCTATATTTGTAGTATAAGACAGTAATACTTGCCAAATTTCATAGTTCTAGGTCAACGGCAAATACTCTATTAAATTTGATTCCCTTGAGGGTGCTGAAAATTTACGTATTTTATTTTTAAATTAACTTAAGAATTTGGTTTTTTCATAGCTTCAAAAAACTGCAGATTTGAGTAAACTGTTTTAATTTCAACTCGATATCTTCACGTGTTCCCGAGAAAAGGGTTTTGACGGACAACAAAGTGATCCTTTAGGGGTTCCGTTTTTTCCTTTTGAGGTTCGGAACCCTAAAAATATCAACATTTCCCAATTTTGTAATGTTGTCTATAGATCGACATACAAACATAAAAAAATACCAAATCAAACCACAATAGCATGTCTCATTCACATTATAGAAAGTATCTTTCATCTAGGTTAACAACGGAACACATAAAACTTCCGAAGCGCATTTAAAATATTCCAACCTTATTTTTGCCACACCGTCCTCATAAACATTCAAATTTAGGTTTCCACACACACTTAGTTGACAAACCTCTTTTGACTTTTGATTTTCCCAACTTTCAAAACGCTCAGCAAGAAAAATGTCAGAAAGCTGCGAGGAGCGAACTCTTCCCGGGAATTTCAGGATTTGTGAATTTCAATCGCAGTGTGACATCTCAGCGGCGTGCGCCAACAAATATGCAGAAAAAGCACAACCCCACCAACCCCACAAAACCTCTGAAAACCCCACAGCGCCACAGCTCACACCGCTCGCGGACTGCTTTGATTTACATACCCACGGACTGACGGATTCACTTGTAGAGTCACCATGCTTAGTTAAATTGGTACATAGTGAAGACTTTATTAGTATACACTCAACATATAAATGACGACGTATGTTAATGACAAAAATTGTTAGTCCGTTATTTCCAAATTAAATAATAGTTGGTAGATTTTTACTAAAAACTATTTTTATTGTTGGGTGGCTGGGTGTTACCGATTGTCAACTAAATGTAATAACTAGGATTAACTAGGCTTCACGTACCTAGCAGCGATTAGCACCGAGCTCCAAATCGTTATAATTATACAATTTTAAACTTTTGCGTTCCATTATGCACACATATTTATAAATCGTATCGTTATAATTACTCTTTGCACACATACCTAAATACAATAGCTCAATTTTAAAATTACTTTGCTCAAAATCATGAATACAATCAATTCCATAAAAAAAATATGGCTGTTCCGCTTTTTTAATTTACTAACTACTTCTTAGACACGTTGCATTCACAATTTAAATACGATTGCGACGGCAACATCGGATGCAAAAGCAGTGCACTGCACATGTCATAGTTCTTAGTGTGAAAGTAAGCGAGCCTACCGCAGCTTCTTCAGCCCGTTAGCACCTTTTACAACATCCAAGAGAAGAAAAGGGTGTGTACTATTCTTTAAGAAATGAATCGTTACAACACAGCTTTAAAATTACTATAATAATATCAGTCCGAAATCACAAATTTAGTGGAGTCACTACTCAGAGCAAATACCACGCGAACAAAAAGCAATAGAGTGAGAACGCATCGACGTGCGCGGCGCTAGTAGAAAAAGAGGGCGCTCGAGTGCTCGAAACTTACGCCATTTTACTTTAAATCGGCCCGTGTGTACATTAAGCATGGGATTTAAATCACATACGATATACAAAAACAATAAATTTTGGATGAGTTACCATTTGGTCATATTAATAAAAAGATTTTTATAAAATTAATTTTTTGATTGGTCCTTCGAGTCGGAAAAAAATTAGTAATCAATTTTTATTTCAAAATTCTTATTGGTAAACAAAATGTTGAATAGGTACTGCTTCAGAAAAGTAAGACGCGAACATTAAATTCAATAATAATAAAATTTCTAGGTAAGTATGTGAATCTAGTTAATTTTATATAATGAATGAAAACGATATGAGACGTAACTAGTGACATGAAATATTTATATATATAACAGACAGTAAACGGCAGTAAATAAAAACAAACATAACGAGATCCCGGCTACTACGAATACGTCCATAAAACAGAGCACATCTCATTTACTTTAATCGCCAGTACACACGCACATTATTTGTTTTACAACCACACACACACACACACACACAAATAACATGACAAACAAAACGCGGCACAATTGAACAGTTCCAGTTTCCGTTCAATTTGCGTAATGTGATATGACCCTCCCCTAAACGGTATTTCCATAAAGACTGATAAATATCGCCGTAGCGTGAGTCGTCAATTCCGATGTATTACATTGATGCTTCCGATGGAGGCGGGGGCTAGTTTTGCGAAAGCACGCAGCCTTGGTTTGAGGAGTTGGTGAAACGTTGTCGTTAGGGTCGGGCGTGACTGACAGCGTGACATTATTATTTTTATACACGTTCGCAAGTTTAGGCAATTAGGACCGCAGAAGTAGTCCACTGCCGTAAACCAACGTTTCACCAAATTACAACTGCAACTCATCTTGGTCTAGATAATCAGTGTGAGCGTAAAAAAAATTAAAAAACAAGCTTTTATTTAATAAGAATTTTTGTTTTACTATCAACTTCTAACGTCGTTACACAATTCATATGATTAAAAAGGTTGTCGCGAGATTATGTAAGTACTCGTATTTAACTATGCATAGATTGAAAGTTTTAATCAATCACATCAAGCTATTTAATTTACTTTTTTATTTACACAAGTAAATCTTGCGACAACCTTTTATATCATATAATTTGTGTAACGACGTTATAAGTTAATAGTAAAAGTTTTTTTTTTCTTTTTAGCGCATTTAAATAAAAGCTTGTTTTTTAAAAAGGTTTTTTAATTTTAATTTATTTTTTACTTTTTAGTATTGGATTTAGAGTCATCTAGCACTAAAGTGCTCGAAAAGACAAATCCAACGAACCTAACACGATGAGTTTCCGCTGTTTCGTTTAGGAGTTCCTATGGCCACCTCCCGACTCCATCATCAGGACCCTGGACATTATCTAGCACTAAAGTGCTCGAAAAGACAAATCCAACGAACCTACACTCGGTGCGATTCCGCCGTTTCATTTAGAAGTTCCTATAGCCACCTCCAGACTCCATCATCAGATTAGCTCAATGGTACCATGACATTGCATTGTCATCGTACTTACATAAGTATACCAAATTGCAGCTCAATCGGTTGAGGAGAACTGGTCTTAAATTCAGTTCCAAGATTTGTCCCACACAAACACACAGGGGAAGTCAAATAAAAGCTTGTAAAAAAATTACAACTGCACACATTGCCAATTTATGCTGTTGGATGTATGTGCATTATTTAGTCTGTTAGTTATTTAGTCCTTTAGTCTCTTTTTACTACACCCAAGAGAAGAGAGGAGTTGGTGATATTCTTTTAGTGAGCCGCTATACCACACGGCTCAATTATTTTAATTATGATTAGCCCATAAACGTCCCACTGCTGGGCACAGGCCATTCCCACATGGGCAGATTAAGCAATAACCCACCACGCTGGCTCAATGCGAGTTGGTGGGTTTAACGGCTGCTATCTCTTACGACAACAAAATAACGTGAAATCCGAAGCACGGAGGAGCACGAGATTTTTTTATTTTTGGCCACCCATCCAATGATCCAGCATTGGGTAAGTTACCAACTGACGAGATAGCTAAAACCTCCCGACTAATAGCGTATCGTATCTAAAAGCTAATGGCTTATAAGGTAATAAATAATACGCTAATTGTAGGGAATCTTTTCGGTTTCATTTTGTATGTCCGAATGAAATATTGTTACGTGTTATTATTGTGAGTTGATTTATTAAACATTTTCGTTATACTTTCTTTAAAAATAGCGTTGATAGTAAAATGTTGCGTGTAAAATGATTCTATATTCTAAAAATACAAACAGGACGAACTCCTTACAGCACATAAAAAAGTACGATTATCTATTTATTCATTTCATGGGGATGGCCCTCTTGGTCGGGTCCATATTGGGTTGCATAAATTAAAGAGGCACATTTTAAGGCTGCATAACGTTTTTTGGCATTGTCTTCGTTTCGCATAACGTTAGGCATACTTTATTTCCCCATAACTTCTTTTATAATAATGATATATCAGCATCAAATGTTTATACATAAATGTTTTACAATAACGATTAATAATCATAACATTTATTGGCAGTCATATAGAATACCATAAAGTTAACATTTCGGGTTACCTATCTTAAACTTAATTTTTTTCTGTACGAATTTTATTTGGCCGAAATCATTTTGCAATTTCTTGTTTTTCATAATTTTCTTTTTACTTAAAACACAATTAACAAAGTTTTAAAATGCCTATTATCGATTGTTATTACCAATATTATTAATATCAGAAAAACATTACCAATATCACAAAAATACAACATTTTAAATAACTGAATCGAACAACTTTTAATCGTAGCAACGATTAAGAATGCAAGCAAGCACGCAGTATGCAAGCAAACACGCAGCATGCAAGGAAACATGCAGCATGCAGCATGCAAGCAAGCATGCAGCATGTAAGCAAAAATGCAGCATGCAAGCAAGCATGCAGCATGCGAGCAAGCATGCAGCATGAAGCATATAAGCAAGCATGTAAGCAAACAAGCATGGAGCATGCAAGCAAGCTGCAGCATGCAAGCAAGTATGCAAAATGTAAGCAAGCATGCAGCATGCAAGCAAGCATGGAGCATGTAAGCAAGCAAGCAAGCAAGGAGCATGCAAGCAAGCATGCATACAGTATGCAATCAGAAATGCAGCATGCAAGCAGGCATGCAGCATGCAGGCAGGCAGGTATGCAGCAGGCAGGCAGGCATGCAGCATGCAGCAGGCATGGTTTCCGTCAAGGCTCCGGCGCTGCGGGACTCCGGCGGTCCCACGCGAGCTTATCGTCTCAGATGACTTTCGCTCACCACCGCAGCTTCGGCTTTCTGGCCAGCTTTGCCGGCCAGCCTCAGCCGCGGCGGCGAGCGTTAAACCCACCTGCTCCTCAGCTCGCGGGCCGCCTCGCCCCTCCGCGCCTACGCGGGCTTAAATTACACTCTAGCGTAGGCAGACAAGACTACGTGGAGTCGGTTTTGCCTCGATTCGTTTCTGTCTAGAAATACTAGCTGTCCTACAGCTAGTATCTCTGTTGTCTAATAAAAAAATCACCTCGAAATTCGAGACAATAGCTACGCTGCGCTTCATCCATTATGCGTTTCGTATTTTATGATAAATTAAATTTAGACGTATATCAATTATGTTATTTACATTTATGCTGATTAAAATTATGATAAAGACAATTATAGTAAGTTAAATTTATGCCGATGAAACTATTATGGGTTTATAATACTCTGCTTTACAAATTTTATGCGAAAAAACTTTATGCTGAAATTGTTATGCCAAACTACATTATGACGAAAGAGATTGTGCGACCGAAAGGGCTCCCCTCTTGGTCGTTTGCCGTCAAATTCTTAGTTTGTATTTTATGACCTGGTAACGACATATCTTTTTTTTTTGTAAATGTCGTTGCTTCTGTGCACTGTGGTTTCTTGCGCCCGTTCTTAGCCACAGTTAAAAGATGACGTCCTGAATGGGTGGTAGGTAAAAAATTTGGACGATTCAAAGTACTTATTAATTGAGTTTTTGAATAAATATAGGGTCGAACAATATCAATAAGCGAACGTTTAAGAAGAGCATCTATACATCACACTGAGCATGCTCACCAAATTTGGTCCAAAACTACATGCTCGTTACCGAGTTAATCAACGAAACAGTATCATAATTCACCAAAAATACACCCTTTCCAAACCCAAGCTGTACTACACGCACACAAAGATAGCCGAACATGCACACTAAACTCGGAGCACACTGAGCTATCTTTTTATTGACGCTTGCGTGCGTGTTAGTCAAGATACGTCAAGATACGTCAAGTTTCATGATGTACATTTTTTTAATTGATTTAGTTTGTTAGAAAACATTACTTTGGTAAATCACTACAAAACTGGAGCCCATTTTTTGTCATTGTATTATGAGAATAGAATAGAAAACATTTATTAGTGATACAACACACAAATTATTACATCGAAAATTTAAAATGATTTATTCAGAATGATGTATAGATACCGCCCTTTTACGTTCGCTTATTGATTTTGTTAGACCCTGTATTTTCTGAGTTTGAGTCAACCTTCGTCAGTCTTCGTCGTCAAAAATCATCAGTTCGCGGTTGTGTTGGAGTTTTTCCCGTGTTCTTTTAGCAACAACTCGTGTTGTGAGACTCCACTTTATTTCAATCTACCGTACAATACTAAATTTACTTAAAAATATAAGTTTAACACTTGAAATTGGCTTAATTCTAAAATCGAAGCCACACATTAAGATTAGATTTTATTAGATTTGCGGTTGTGGCTATCTCTTAAAACGATGATTATAACTTACAATATAAGCGTGTTAAATGTTATATTTTAAATTAGCTTTTCTTTGTTGGCGTTGGTGTTGTTATTTTGTGTGCCGTGGACTATGGCAGAAGACTGATTTTGCGATGCTCATTGCATAGTCTCTGACTAATCCTTAGAGGAGAATAGTCTTGAGTGTATGTATGTAAATGCATATTGTTTGAATTAAACATAGAATACGTATTACTTTGTTTTTACGATTTATTTTCGGTTTTTAGTTGTAAGGAATCAAGTTCATGTAGGTTCGACCAAAATTTGACGTCGAAACGACTTTGACTAGATTTAAGTATGCAGGACACGTTATCTACGCTTTTTAAAATATGTTTTATAGAAATGACGTAAGTAACCTTTTCCTTTAAAGAAACATATCGCCTCTTGCATGAACACCTCAACCGTTCCAAGTCATTAGTATAAGATTTTCGCTGGAAGCGATATGGCATGAATTTATGGTGGAACTACGACCGGTTTCGTCACGTTTTATGAGTTTACGATGCCGTTGAATTTTGATACGCGCCGCGGCGGCGGCTGTTTATGGCGCTTCCAGATGGAATAAAACCGCTCGTGTGCACGCATTGAGATGTTATAACTGGAGATGACACCGCAAAGCTATTTATGTGCACTGATTTGCGGCCGCAATGTTTACAATCGCTCAAATCACTTACAATTACTGAGGCGTTTGCAGCCCATTTTTTATGTGAGAAAGAGGCAAACCAGTAAGCGGGTCACCGGATGGAAAGAACACCGCCGACGATGGATACCCGCAAACCCAGAGAAGACGCAGATGCGTTGCAGATCTTGAGGAAGGAGTGGGAATTGTAAGGGGCGACAGGGTCACTCATTCACGCACCACCCACGGGTCACGTGTATGGTCTCAAGGATAAACCTACGGATGCAAGTGACTTTAACCCCCTTGGGTACTTATCAGTCAACGCAACATAGCGCGCATAAACTTGCTTCGGAGTGTCATCTCTAGTTATAATAGCTCAATGTGTGCACGCAACGCGCGGTTTAGAAACATACAAAGAGGCCGCTTGTCTGATTGTTATGACAAGTTTTAGGGTGATAGTGGCATTGACTCAACTCGGTGATTTACGAACATCTTTTCCTATAGGGTATTTGGTAGTGGCTATATATCGTAATGCCGTCAACAGCCATTCTAGCAAGGAACAACTATTTATGGGTATATGAGAGTAACTGTAAAATTGCGAAACCTAAGGGCGGTCATACACGGACAGCTCGAGCAGATAGGCAGTGATCAACACACACACAGACCGCTCTTGCAGTCATAGTCAACAGCTTGGAACTGCCATTGATAACTGCTGGTGCAGTTAGTATTAACTGCTATGCAAGTCACAATTTCATTTTAATTCAAATGAGTAGCAACATGGATTTTGAGGAAGAAGCACTACTGCTACTTTTGCTCATACGACGACGGCGGCGCGGAATAGAAATAGAAAATTGTGGGTTCATCCAATATTGAAAACACAAAATAATCATGGAGAATTTAATCACTTGTTTTTGGAACTAACAAGTGATCAAGAAAAGTTTTTTTTATTATTTTAGAATTTCCATCTCATCTTTTTCGAATTGTGTATATACTGAAGGAAAAAATTCAGGAGAGAAGTTGACAGCTCGAGCAGTCCGTGTATGCCTGGCGACAGCTTGACCGCACGGTGAAATTTCACCGTGCTGCCAACAACCCTTCGAAGCAGTCACAACTGCTCGAGCGGTTCCGTGTATGTGTGTACGTAGAATACTAAAGTTTACTATGCAGTCGCAGCTTGAAGCTATCGATACTATGGCTACTATGGCGGGCCTTAATCAGGTGTGTCTGTAGCTGCTCGCTAAAATAATACTAGCAACCCCTCGCTTCCCTTGGGTGTTGTAAAAGGCGACGTAGAGCGCCAGCATAGAGCGGCGATGGGCTCACCACCTATAATGCTGAGCACTGTGCAGTTGTAACTTGGTTTGCCGTGGGCTATTGCGATGGACTGCTTCTGCGGCCCTCATAGCCTAGTCTGACTCACCTGGGGACAATAGCCGAGAATCTATGTAGGTATGTAAATCAAGTGTTTCATACATATCGGATCTTGAGTGTCGACCGCGCACCGGAAAACGCAGTGCAAGTGGGCCTCCAAGAAGGTGGGCCGAAGCTCGGTTTATAGAACTTTATTATTACTCATTAAGACAAATTACATGTCACTTACATGAGTACATTAAATACTTAAAGAAATCATACAGAACAATTAAATTAAACACTGTTACAATGTAGGGTAGATATTACATATATTTAAACCAGCGACGGTTAAAGTGATCTAAGAGCCAGTTTGTAAGGCGGTGGTCCAAGTTACAAAATTTCTTGATTTTTAATAAAATGTAATGTAATTGTAAGATCTGGTAAAGGTCGCGCGTAGCAGTTAGGTGCGAGCAGCAGATCTTTGGGGGAGGCTTATGGCCAACAGTGGACGGATTTCGGCTAATCATGATGATGATTGTAATGTAGTAGTGGAAGTCGTCCACGAATCGTCAATAGTGATACACGTACTGTTCATTGCTCGTACTTTTTTAATCAAAATTTCACTCAAAAGTTATCAGTTTTGCCTATACTTTACATCAAATTCTTCCTTATCTCGAGAACTAGTCAATGGTGTATTTTAATCATAGCGGTGAAAAGTGAATGTGGTGTAAAACACGAAAACTGTTTCTGTTCTGTGGGTATTCGCAAGTTTTTGAAGCCAAAGTTGTTGGGCCCATAACAATAGTGTTGGACTTTGGACCTCGTTAGGTGACAAACTGCTTGAAAGTATTTTAGGTACTTAACTCTATTCAGTCCCTTATTTTCAACTACAGATTTCAATCATAAATGGTTTAGTGGTCAAGTGCTTACGTCTAACGGACAGGCTCTCACTTGCGATCCGAGTTCAAGCCCCCGAACAATAACTTTTTGTACTCATTGTTTTTTTTTTTTTTTTTTTTTTTTTGAATTATTAAACAAGCACAGGAGGTAGAAAGGGAGGAAAAAGGAGAAAGAGAGAGCAAAAAGAAAAAACTACTATTTTAGTCAAGCGTGCATACAGTAGCCTAGAAGAGCCGTAATGCTTCACTGCGGTGCTTGCGGTAAATTCCTGTCGTCGGCGGGCGCCGCTGCTTGTTCTGTGTGCCCGCTAAAGTACCACAAAGCTTGTCTGGCCGTTTCAGACAAAGCGAGCATATGCAAGGATTGGGCTTGCCCAAACTGCAAGAGACTAACTCGCAAAGGCGACAACACTCAGACGCCGGTAAAGGATCTTTGTGGTACGTCTTCTTCTGCTGACAACGCATCAATATTTCCAAAATCCGATGTAATTGTGGATGCGCCGGACGGCAGGGAGGACCGTCGGGACCGGGAGCTAGCGGTGTTCATGGCGGAAATGCGAGAGTTCCGTAAAGAGATGCTGGAACTGCGTGATTCCTTGTCGGCGCGACTGGACAACGTCGAGCAGAGGCTCGAGGTTTTCGAGCAGCGCCGGCCGGACGTCAGCGCGGAGGTGACTGCGGAGCTGGAGCGCACTATAGATGAACTGAAGCAAGAGCTCAATGACCGCGATCAGGAGGCTCTTCTGTCTGATCTAGAGATCGGGCAGCTTCCTGAGGAGAAAGGAGTGAGTGTCGTGCAGGCCGTGACCGTGCTGGCCGCGCGGCTGGGTGTCACACTGGAGCAGCGTGACGTGGTGTTCGCGGAGCGCATTGGCGCGCCGCCGGCGGAGGCGGGGGGTCGCCCCCGTCGCACCGTGGTGCGGCTGGCGCGCCGCCACCTGCGCGACGAGCTGCTGCAAGCCGCGCGCGTGCGCCGCACCGTCACCGGCGCCGCGGGCGGCCGCGTCTACATCAACGAGCGGCTGACGCGCCACAATCGCCAGCTCTTCCATCAAGTTCGTGAGGAGTGTAAGAAACTGCAATGGCGGTACTCCTGGACGAAACGGGGCCGCATATTCGTTCGTCAGGCGAACGGCTCGCCTGCATACCAGCTCCGCTCCAAAGCGGATTTAGAGCGGGTCCTCGGATCCCAGAAGTGACTCGTACGATCCTATGAACATTTCTGCATATTACCAACAGTCACTGATAAATGTCTGCTTTGTTTAAAAGCACATGATTATGAATTTATGAGTATTTGTTTTGTTGTGTGCATTTCTGTTAAGTTATTTTATATACAAAAGGAGAGGCTAATGAATGATAGGCATTTATTATTAAACAACATTGAATTTTCTTTATTTAACAAAAGTAAAACTATTAAAATTGTTACAGAGTTAACTTATATCTTAAGTAAAATTAAAATTTTTGAATTTAAAATTATACATAGATACCATAGTAGCATCAATACTAAACACTACTCTAAATTAGACTTCATGCATACTATCGATTTGTTACATTATAGCAATGTAACTACTACTTCACACTGTTTGTCGCTCCGATGCGCCGCACTGTTATGTTGGTATCGCCTGGTGTTGGCCTCGGTTGTTCGCTTTGTTAGAAGAAATATATATAGAGCAAAGAGGTAAGTTCGAAAAACCTTAAAGTTGGGCTCTTCAATGCGGGATCACTCGGTACAAGACATGAAGAGTTAATTGTGGCCATTGAGGACTCAGACCCAGATATCCTGGCTATAAATGAGACTTGGTTGACAGCTGAGGGGGATGACAAGGCACCAAAGATATCGGGCTACCGGCTAAGACATAATCCTAGACCTGAGCATATGCGAAGGGGCCGTGGTGGTGGAGTGGGCTATTACATTCGCATGGGAATTAACGGCCGTACATGTAAACATCCTATAAACCCTGAGGTGGAACAAATGTGGCTGAGTGTGCGCATAAAAAACCAGCGGGTTATCATTGGAACTGCCTACAGGCCACATTGGTTGGATGTGGGCGTCTTTTTAAAAGCGATTACGGACTCTATTGCCTCTTTTGCTAATTGTGATGTGTTGATATTGCTTGGCGACTTTAACATAAATCTACTTGATGCCAGTAGCAGTAGGTCTAAACAGTTTGTGCAGTTTCTGCATTGCGTCAACTTGAAACAGGTGGTGACTGAGCCTACACATTTTACAGAGAGCAGTCAGAGTCTGATTGATGTGATCTGCACCGATGCTCGGATTCTTAAGGTTCTCGTTAAACACACACCTGAACTCGGAGGTCATGCAATGCTTACAGCTGAATTTAAAATTAAAAAAGACAAAATATGCCCTCAATGGGTAACTTACAGGCCATTAAAAAATATTATTGTAGACCAGTTCACCCATGACCTTGATGCTATTAATTGGGACTATTTTTATAAAATCAGCGACATCAACATTCTTGTAGAAGTTTTTACCACTTGTCTGATCACAATATTTAACCTGCATGCTCCAATTAAAAACCAAAAATTTAAACATCCACCACATCCATGGATCACTGATTCCATTAAGTCAATGATACAGATCAGAGATGATTATCATAAAAAATTCAAGCTACACAAGTTGGAGGCTTTTAGAGCTTGCTATAAGGATATGAAACACCTTGTTGTGGAAGCTATTGAAAGGGAGAAGACTTGCTATTTTGACAGACACATTAATAAGTGCAATAATAATTCAAAAAAATTATGGCAGAATTTAAAAAATAATGTAATTGGTGACAGTAAGAGAGGCGCAGAGCTCCCACCATCTTTCAATGACCCAGATCTCATAAATGCGCATTTTCTAGACATTCCAGGAGAAAAATGTGTGTCAATATCTCAGCTAACATACTATGAGTACCATAGGCATAGCTCTTCAACGTTTTCTTTACACATAGTGTCAGAAGACAAAGTACTAAAAACCATCAAAGGGTTTCACTCTAATGCCCAAGGCAGCGATGGTTTGTCTCTCGAAATGATAATGTTGACATTGCCACAAACGTTGAAAGCTATCACCACAATGGTCAATCGATCAATAGCAGAATGCACTTTTCCTGACAGCTGGAAGGTCGCTTTAGTTAGACCTTTGCCAAAGAAGACTAACCCGGCCACTATAAATGAACTCCGCCCAATTAGCCTACTCTCTTGTGTCTCAAAGGTGTTAGAGAGAATTGTGTGTGAGCAACTAACCGACTACCTTGAGGCAAACAGTATGCTCCCTCAACAACAATCGGGATTCCGCAAAGGCCATAGCACAGCAACTGCTCTCGCAAATGTTGTGGATCAGTTATTAGCTGCTCAAGACCAAGGGAACCTAAGTATTTTGTTGTTGCTCGACTTCTCGCGGGCATTTGACTCTATAAATGTGGACCTATTGTTGTCAAAACTTGCCTATTATGGAGTTGATACCAATGCGATAAAATGGTTTCATAGTTACCTGGAGAATAGGCAACAGTATGTTGAGTTGGACAAAGCAGATGGCTCAAGATTGTGTTCAGCCAAACTTCCGGTAACTCGTGGGGTGCCTCAGGGTTCCATTTTAGGGCCAATCCTCTACATCCTGTACAGCGCTGATATCACGAAAGTCATCCGTCACTGCCAATATCACTTATATGCAGATGATCTACAATTGTATCTTCCCCTTAAATATGCAGATCATGCTGCTGCTGTAATAAAGGTAAATGAGGACTTAACACGAATTTCTACTTGGTGCAGGGCAAACTGCCTAGTTCTCAATCCAAAAAAGTCCAAGTTAATGTTAATTGGCACAAGAAAGAACATTGGTCGCTTTAGCAATACTTCTCTGAATATTTGCTTAGATGGAGAGAAAATAGAACGAGTAGACAGTGTTAGGAACCTGGGTTTGACATTCGATGAACACCTAACCTTTGAGAGCCATATCGCCGAGTGCTCACGCAATTGTTTTTATAGACTAAAGCTTTTATACAAGATTAGGCCTTATCTGAGCGAGCAACTGAGGATCACACTATGCGAGGCACTGATATTGTCACGCTTGAACTATTGCGACACAGTTTACGGGCCGTGTCTGATGTCTAAGACGAGCAAGCTTATCCAGCGTGTGCAGAATGCTTGTGCGCGTTTTTGTTTTCATGTACCACCTCGATCACATGTAACTCCATTTTTTAATACGGCAAACATGATGAAAATGGAAGCGCGTAGAAGACTTCACCTTGCCACTCTTCTTTTTGGCGTAATAGAGGCGAAAAGGCCGTGTTACCTGTATGATAGGCTGGTATGGGCTAGTGACAGCAGTAAATACCCCAGAAGAGTGACCGCTAACATCTTTGTGACTGCGCAGCATAGGACGGTGGCTTTTCGTGGTTCTTTTAGGTTCGCTGCTTCGAAGTGCTGGAACGATCTCCCGCCGCCGGTACGTGACCTAAAAACAGTAAATACTTTTAAAAAACGCCTCCACATATATCTTATTGACATGCAGAAAACAGCAAACTAGACTTACTTCGGGTTTTGCCACGATAGGCATTACATCGTCGGGACTCGCGTTCCGGCACCTTTGAAGCGGACATTGTTTTATTTATCTTGTTCTTATGTGTTGCCTCCTTTCATTCTATGTTTCAAATAGTCTCCCAAGTAGGTACCTACTTGTCCATTATTTTGTGTACCTATGTTTTCTATTCTACCACCGCTTTGCCGATTCTGTTTTGTCAAAAATAAAACATGACATTCTTAATGTAAACTTTTAATTTTATTGTTTTTTTTAAAGCACATTTTAAGCACAGGAAGGCAGTCAAACAGCCAAGATAGTGCCGTAGTGTTATTGTCTTTTATATTGTTATTGTTTTTCTTTTTTCTTTTTTTTTGTGTTTATTTAGCGTTTTATTATTTAATTGTTAAATCTTTGTTTTGTGGACACCTCATCAATTAGGCCCCTCCAGAATACCAGCGTTGCAGCGGCTTTATGTTGCTGTAGCACGTGCTGAGGCTGGGGCCTAGTTGGCCACACTTTGTCTTTTGTTTTAGCTTTATATTGTTACAGTAAAAATCGTACTTTTGTCTTTATTCATTTTTTTTCTACATGTATGTTATTTAATAGTGTGTGCCAATAAATGTATTTTCTTTCTTTCTTTTCTTTCTAGTTACAATGCTGTGTTGTCCCCCTGCAAGTCAAAGGCATCATCATTGAAATCAGGTCATCGCTAAAATTGATGGGTATTGGCTTTACCATTGCTTTCCAAATGTGGGTTGGTGATCAGGATCAATGGATATGCATCGAAAAATTCGAAATCATAATTTGCCCGACATAGCAATTGATCTTATGGTTATCGAGCTGGGCTGAGCTGGTTATGGGGCGTCCGAATATCGAGCCGAGCGCTTCAACACTCGGCCACCGACACGTTACCGCACAGCAGTTACACCTCAGGAAAAACGTTAGTTGAACCAGCGATGAATGCGTTACACTAGATAGGGCGTTCCGAACACGCACTATGTTGGAGTCATCTGCGGAGTCGACTCGGCACCTTGCTTTTGTGTGGCTTCAAAATTCACATTCACGCGTGCGGAGCGGCGAAAATAATTCTTAATTTCTTATTAAAGTGTACATCTACACGTTTACTACAATTCAACAGTCAAGTACGTGAAATTAATTGTTATTCAAGTCCTTATTAGGTAGTTATATCGTAATAATAGAATAAAAAAGATATTTTTCCATTTCTGTGCCACGGCTTCTACAATCATAGACGCCATTATGATACACATTACGTTGTCTTTGACCGATCGGCAATCTGGCGTTGCGATGTCTGTCTGTTGATTAGACGACATAACTGTTTAAGCGCTGCAGCGGCTGCAGCGAACTTTAGGTCTCTCATTCCAGAATTTAAACAAATGGTTTGTATGAACGATCTTGTCTATTCTTCTAGGTCAATGAGTGGAACACTGTCCCAGAAGTGGGACGAATATAGGCCGATGATGATGACGCCACATCCGCACCAGCACCGTTTAACAAATATAATGCATTCCAGCAACAATGCAACTCGTCAGAGGTATCCGCGACTGCGAAAGCGAATTTCAAATTTTTCTGCGACGATGCAGATGAGGCTTGCTGCCTGAATTATTCAGGTGTATGCGGCACATGTCAAGGTATGCTGGCTTAATGAGATTTCGGAAGGTTTGGGCTTGAAAAACGTATGGAAATTTGCAGTAGTTTGTGTCCTTCCGGGCCACTATGTTGAATTATTAAAATGTTGAGTTCGCTAAAAGTTGTATATGCAAAATGTTGTATTTCAAAATGTTGATTTAGTAAAAAGTTGAATATTGCTGATCACAATGATGGTTTCCTATTATGTTGTTTTGTTAAAAGTTGATTTTGGAAAATGTTGAATCAAAAATCAATAGCCGTATCGCGTAGCAGTGAAAGAATACTACCCCCCCCTCTCTTCCCTTGGGTGTCGTAAAAGGCAACTAACGGACTAAACACTGCACATACATCCAACAGCGTAGAGCAGCGATGGGCTCACTACCTATCACGCTGAGCACATGTGCTGTCGCTATTTGGTGAAAAGTGGACTATGGCAGAGGACTACTTTTGCTGTCCTCATTGCCTAGTCTCTGACTAACTCTTCGGGGATAAAAGTCATGATTAATATATGTATGTTTACCGCTTGGTAGGTATATGTAGTGGTGACCTGTTGCAGTTATGGGAAGGTATAAAATGACTACACTGTTGTACACTGATGAGCTGGTTTATTGACTGTTCACACAAAGGTTCACAACATTAAGTTATAGTTCTGACTCCATATATATAATTACACTATATTAATCAAATGGCGACAACCTGACGATAAGGTGTGCGATGTGCGACTGGCGACTGCCGGGGCGAGCTCCCGTCCGCTCGCTATTGCTATATCAGCATTCTAGGAATAATACAATATTGTGTCGCCACATCACACCCTTCCTTAAAAAAATTTAATTACTACAAAAAAATATTTTTAAAAGAAAGAGAAAAAAAAATTAATCAATGTAGACAACCCTAACGTATAAAACTCTATTACAATAAAACATTTCTAACAACATACAAAAATATACCAAGGTTAATCTAAAAGCTACGCTGCGATAACAATACAAAGTTGCGGCGTTATCAGCTGATACTCGAGCGAGCCCGACTCGACACGCATGCCAACGCTTAAGGCGAATACATGTGATTCTATTTTTAGAACATCTTAAGGTCAAGTAACTTTTACTGTGATACAATTTTCAAATAAAAATTTTAACATACTATATCTGTTTTTTATTTACTTTCCTTTCCTACGTTAGGTTGTTTACTCGTTACACATACTTATAATTTATTAAGACTACAAAAGCACAAAACCTAAAATTTTGATTTCACAAACATTATAAAAATAATACTACATACACTACTGTACTGTATCAACACATTTAATACATACAATAAAATTGCGGACACCTACTTCTAGGGCCGACTTAAAAGGTTTCAGGAAAAACCGCAACTTACAACTAGACAATGACTTAGGTAGTTGTCGTGAGGGCATGCTCTGCAATAACAAAATAACAACCCTTTGGGTCCCACAACACCTCTCACGGCAACGCCATGCATGTACTTTGACACTGTTAACACTAAACACGTTTTACAAAACGCACACAAAAAAATATAACTAAATTAAGTATCAGTTGCTTATTACTTTTACACAACTCCTGTTCTTCCAGGTGTTACGCTGGTGGTGCTGCGAGGCATATGAATGACCTCTGGTAGCGCCACTTTAGCTGTTTCTTTATTGATCCATTTTCTTATACGATTTATGCAACTTTTACGAATGGCGTATAACAATCCGATGCTAAACAGTATAACCATGACAATTAAAACAATACTAAATATATTTACTTGGTTTTGTATCTTTTCGGATGTTGCCATTTGAGCCTGGGCACTCACAATTACATCTTTGTTCTGATAATTCCCCATCTTATAACTTTACAATTACTGTTAAACAAGCGTACTGCGTTGGAATGACCTGATAATTAAACGAAATGGACATAAACTTACTCTTTTATTAAACTAACATACACAATTATCATTTCAGCAAAAATCGAACTGGTTGCTTAACAACTCTGCCACTGCGTGTTGACCTCAATATTGGTTTCAGCACTTTTTCTTCACTATGTTTAACATCTGAGTTTACTTGGTTCTTTTTAACATTACAATCATTATCTTTAATACTAATATTGACATTATCTTCGCAACTTTTGTACAAACTATCATCGTATTCTTCGTTTAATATATATGCTGGTTTAAGTCGATCTATAGAAATATTTGACTGACGCTCTGCCAATTGAATCAGAAATGATTTCCCGAATCTTTTAATGATTTTATACGGTCCACTATACGGTGGTGTTAGTGGTCTTTGCACCATGTCGTTCCTAACGAAAACATGGCTACAACTATTCAAGTCTTTATGTACGAATATTTTCCTATTTTTTCTACTTCTATCTAATACTGGCTGTAAACTATTTAATGCTTTCTTCAGTTTATATACATAGCTAGATTCGTCAGACAAATTACAATTTACACTATTGTCATAGAAATCTCCAGGCAGGCGTAACTGGTGTCCTAATGCTAATTCTGATGCACTTACATTACTATCGCTTTTGCAGGCTGCACGAAGTCCCAACATGACAGTTGGTAATTCGTCTGCCCATGACCTACTGTAATCTAATAAACGTGCTTTTAAGGCTGCTTTCAGCGTTCTGTGGAATCGCTCTATCATCCCGTTGCTTTGTGGGTGATAAGCTGTAGTGCGAATCTTCTGAATACCTAGCGTTTTCATAAGGGAGGTGTAAAGCTCACTTTCAAATTGTCTCCCTTGATCGCTTGTTATTCTTTTTGGACATCCATATCTACAAACCCAATTTTCGTAAATTGCTTTACTTACTACTTCTGCTGTGATTTCTTTTACTGGAATAGCTTCCGGCCACCGTGTACATCTATCGATCATGGTTACTAAATATCTATACCCCTCACTTGTCGTTGCTAAAGGGCCAACTATGTCCACGTTTAAATGTTCCCAACGATTGCTAGGTGGATACTTTACTAAATCGGAAACTGTATGTCGTTGTATTTTTGACTTCTGACAAGATATGCATTCTTTACACCATCGATTAATGTCCCTATTCATGTTAGGCCAAAAATATCTACCTGTAATCATTTTCCTAGTACCTCTAATGCCTGGATGACTAACATTGTGAACTTTACCAAAGACTGTTTTTCTATACTGTAATGGAATGTAAGGTCTCATGTTACTTCCAGTAACATTACAATACATTACACTATTGCACAATGGTGACTGTATTCTTTGTAATAACTGCTTACTCTTGTTATCAGCAAGTATGGTCACGAGTTGCTGGTCGGTTTCCTGTGCTAAAGCTATTTCGTCGAAATTAATGTCAGCAGGGCAAACTATGGACTCTATTGTTCTGGATAACGTGTCTGCAACGCAATTGTCGTTTCCGCTGACGTACTGTATGTCGCTTGTAAATTCGCTAATATACAGTAACTGTCGCGTACGTCTAGAAGTTTCTCTGTCTGAACCATTTTTATCGAAAACGTACGTTAATGGTTTATGATCTGTAAATACTGTCAATTCACGGCCTTCAACTAAATTTCTAAAATGAATTATTGCCAAATATATTGCTAAAAGTTCTCTATCGTAAGTAGAGTATTTCATCTGTGTGGTAGTAAGCCCTTTCGAAAAATATCCTAAAGGCTTCCAGTCGTTATCCATCTTTTGTTGTAACACTGCTCCGACGCCTGTGCTAGATGCGTCACACATTAAAGCTAACTTACTATCTACTTCTGGATAAGACAACACACTGGCGTTAACTAAATTATTTTTACACTGCTCAAAAGCTTCGATTGATTCCTTAGTCCATATTATTTTAGTTTTGTCCCTCTTTTTAGTTTTATGTAAAAATTTGTTAAGTAGAGCTTGGTGCTCAGCTGCATGCTCTATATGCGATCTATAAAAGTTTAGCATTCCCAAAAATCTACGGAGTTGTTCGACTGTCTCTGGCCTTGGAAATTCCTTAATTACGCTAACTTTATCTGAAATGGGTCGAATGCCTACTTTGCTTACCTCGTACCCTAAAAATTCTACTGTCGGTTGGGCAAAAGTACATTTTTTTATATTGATTGTTATGCCAAATTTCTCAAACCTTTCAAAAATCTGTCTTACATGTTCTTTGTGCAACGTTACGTCATTAGTTGTTGCCACAATGACGTCATCAATATAGCAAAAAAGAAAAGAACTTTCTCCCTTACTTTCTTTATTATTGTTAAAAATTTCTATACCTTGCAAAACCGTGTTATTCATCCATCTCTGGAAGGTTTGTGCAGCATTACGTAACCCGAAACTCATTTTTACAAATTCGAACAACCCGAAAGGTGTCGTAATGGCTGTTTTCGCTATGTCTTCTGGTTTAACCGAAATGTTATGATAAGCCCTATTAATGTCTAATTTAGTGAAAATACACTTACCTGATAAGCCATACATAAAATCGTGTATCCTCGGAATCGGATATCTGTCCGGAACTGTCACTGCGTTGAGCCTTCTGTAGTCGCCGCATGGTCGTAGCTGGCCATCCTTCTTTGGCACTACGTGAAGTGGGCTGGCCCACGGGCTCTTTGACGGTCTACAAATACCTAACTCTTCCATGACTCTAAACTCTTCCCTTACCGCCTTATAGCGGTGTGGGGGCAAAGGCCTCGGTTTGGCGTAAACCGGCGGACCAACGGTTTCAATGTGATGGTATGTGTCATGGCAGCTCGGCTCTCTATAATTAATTGGCTTGGTAATGTCGGCGTATTGTTCTAACAAATCCCGGAATGGATTGTCCCTGTGGATGCTAGATATTGTCGGCTCGACACTACTTATTACCGATACATTTCTATTCAATTTGGTCAGTCCGTCAATCAATTTCCTATTACTTAAATCTATTATCAAGTTAAAATTCTTTACAAAGTCTGCTCCGATAATAGGTTGTTTGACGTCACATATTATAAAATTCCATTTGAAACATCTACGTAGGCCTAAATTTAAATCTAAAGTTATAATGCCATACGTTTTTATTTTGGTGCCATTCGCGGCATAAAGTTCATAATCACAATTAAGCTTTACTTTATTACGGTTTACTTTACATAATGGTATTACTGAGACGTTTGCGCCCGTATCTATTAAAAATAACTTACCACTATTGTAGTCTTTTACGCACAAACGGTGATTTACCTCGGTGCTGCCGCTCACCGCTGACGACTGCACCGGATTCAGTTTCCCTGACCAGGTTGCTGCTGCTGTTGCTTATGTTGCTGCTGCGACCAGTTGCATGGTGCTGTGCAGGTCCTCGCTCTCTCTCTAAAACGGTAGTGATAATGGCATAGCCACTCTGCGCTTGCTGGAGTCCTCCGCGTGGCTGATGATCCTCTATCCTTCGATCTCGACTGCCGACGCTGGTCTCTATTCATATGATAATTGCGATGCTGGCTGCGTGCACCGGTTCTGATGCTGTTGACTTCTTCTTTTAGTCTCTTTACCTCTATGGTCAAATCTCGCATATGTTTCATCATTTCTAACGCGCTGTCACTGCCGGGCACTGATGAGCTGACGGAGGCTACCTCGCCTGTCCTCAAATTTTCTAATATCTTGTCGGCTATGGCCGCTAAATCTTCCAAATTCGTGTTATTGCTGACCGCTAGGACTGCCCTTACATTCGGTGGTAGTCTGTTGATCCATAGTTTTTTTAATGGGTCGCCTGCAATACTACAGTTTCTGGCCAATTCTGTCATCTTGCGCAATAACTGGGATGGTTTTTGAGTCCCGAGATCCATATCACTCACTAAACGTTGAAATTGCGTCTCGGCGCTTTCTTCATACACTGTTAACAATCTTTGTTTTATTGCGTTATACTTCTCGGTAGCAGGTGGTGACTGTACCAAGTCACTTACTTGACGGAGTGCGTCGCGGTCCAATTTCGCGATCGCCAACTCGAACTTCGCATTGTCGCTCTGCTTCTGTGGTCCCATAACTGACTCAAAATGCGCGAACCACATTCTCGGCATTTCGGTCCAAAATTCTGGTATCCTGGCTTGCACGGATATCATTGCGACGTCTATATTACTTGTTGATGCTTCGCGCTCTGGTTTGGAGCTCTCGCCGCATTTTTCTAGCTCATTATAGGCGTCTACATAAGCCATCTTCTAAACACGTGCTCGGCCGTCAGGTTGTCTTCTAAGTGAGTCGCACGCACGCCGGAAACGCGGGGTCACCACTTTACCGCTTGGTAGGTATATGTAGTGGTGACCTGTTGCAGTTATGGGAAGGTATAAAATGACTACACTGTTGTACACTGATGAGCTGGTTTATTGACTGTTCACACAAAGGTTCACAACATTAAGTTATAGTTCTGACTCCATATATATAATTACACTATATTAATCAAATGGCGACAACCTGACGATAAGGTGTGCGATGTGCGACTGGCGACTGCCGGGGCGAGCTCCCGTCCGCTCGCTATTGCTATATCAGCATTCTAGGAATAATACAATATTGTGTCGCCACATATGTATACATTTACAGTCTCTCAAACGAAATACTTAGGTGTCATTGTAGACCAAAGGAACTAGAAAACTAATTTGGATTTTTAAAACACTCAGACATGTAATATCAGATCCTATGACCAGAAGGACTTTTTCAAACACTTCCCTTGCACAGTCCATTATAACTTACTGCATCACAGTCTGGGATGGTGCTGCGATAACTCATTACCTCCACTTGGAAAGAGCTCAACGAACCCCTATCAAGGTGATGTATTTTAAGAAGAGACGTTTCCCTACTTTACTGTATCGCATCAGTGGCCTCCTGTCCGTCAGAAAATTATATGTAGTTATGATTACCCTTAAATGACATAAATCTTTACTCTACAACCCTTGTATACTAGAAAAACGACGAAAAGACATTGTAATCAAGCCGATTGCAATAAAAACTACATTTGCCAGTAAGCAATTTGATTCACGTGCTGCCTTCCTGTTTAATAAAATAAATAAAAACTTAACCATATACTTACGAAAAAACATCCAGAGAATGTAAAAATCTTTTGTTAAAATGGATTCAGCCTAAATCTTATGATGAAATTGAATCCTACGTATTTCATAGCTTTTGTTTAAGTTTAAGTATTTTTACTTCGACAACACACATACACACTTATATACTCACAAGCACACGCACACAATCACACACACTCACATTTTCAGGCATACGCACTCTCGAATCCACCCACATATATTACGCATTGCCTTAGGTTTCTTCTTAATCATTAATATAATAAATAAAATGGTTTTTGTTACGTTTCATTCGTTTAGTTTTTGTTAGGTACCTTTAATTTGTAAAGTTTTTGTTACGTATAATTAGTAAAGGAAGAACGGGGTCTTCAACTACGGGCTATTTTTGCTTAAATGGAGGCTCCAATCAACTATATTAAACACGAAATTGTTAAAGAAAAATTTTGTTATTTTTTTTTTATTTTATTTAAATCTATTGCTACGATGTATGTTCGCGCACCGGGGCCGAAGGGCGGTTGGATGTATGCTCAAGTGTGCGATGTTGAGCTAGCAGCGTCTGCCGTCAAGTCCTATTCACACACGTCCACGTCGCCGTCCTGTCTTGTCGACCACCTGTACAGACAGGCGGCGGACTCACTCTAAAGTGAGTCGTCGGTCCTGGATAATGCTGTCGTCACTAAGCAAGCATCGCACACCTACCACTTACCTTGCGAAGTTCAGCAGCCGAGTGTGGGGGGCTAACCCGCCAGTGATATCCCGCACGGTGGGCCATTCCCTTACCCTTAATCCCATGATCCCATCCACAGCAACTCCTCTCCTTACCATTTTCCTTCCCTTATTTCCTAATCCTTTCCCATCCCATCCTAGGAGGGATGACAACCTCGACCCCAACATTGTCACTTCATCATCATAAAAAAAAATATTATAATGGCAGATTTAAAAACAAATTTACCCCAGGAGGGTACCGGCAAGGCCGGAGAACCCCTCCCTGGGCCTTCGGGCTCAGGCTGCCCCTTGTATCTGGGGGGGGGCAATAAATATGCCTATTATTAAGGCTGCCTCAGGCAGCGTTCCTTCTGTCCCGCAAGGGACCCAGGCGTGCCATACTCCTTCGGGGGCAGGCGCGTGTACGGCGGCGCCTACCGCGAAACATAGTGGGGATGGATACCTTCGGGGACCAACTCTATCAACTGGACGTGGTGGGCGCCGCGGGGGCAAATGTTCGGCTTCGGGTGCACCGGCACGGCATCCGCTGCAGTCGGGATCCATGCAGGGGCCTGGTGGGAGTGGGAACCTTAGGGGGCCCAACCCACCGGGAACCACGCGAGGGGACCAAGCGGTCGGAGGTCTGTTGCTTGGTAGTGGGAGGGCGTCAGCACCTGCCCAGCAACCCCATGTGGAGGACCGTGGAATGGTGGGGCGACGGGATTTGGGTCCTGCTGGGATCCGTCCCGCCGCTAACACCGGACCATCGCGGCCGCAGGAACTGGGTCCTCATAGGAACCAACCTGGCGTCCCCAGGTCTGATACAGGGGGGAGTGTGGGCAAGAAGCCGAGGCAAGGTTCGGGCCACCGCAGGCGTCTGGCCAAGCTGCAGAGGCAGCGGGCCCAGGAGGAGACGGCGGCGGCTGCGGTGGAACGAACTAAAAGGCTGAGGGAAATCAGCAATGAGAGTCAGGAGGCGCTTGATGCCAAACGCGTTAAGACTCACGGGTCTTACGCGTGTGCAGTGAGCGCCTACAAGATGGCTATCCTTGCTGATGACTACCCAGCGACTACACTGGGGGAGGGTCACTATGTGGCGATCCAAGGGACCATTTGGGACCTGCTGGAGGCCGCGCCTGACCCTCTGCCAGTGGTCAATATCGGAGGCATCTCGTCGGGTGCTATTCTCTTTACTTGTGAGGGGAGTAGCTCGGCGAGCTGGCTCCGAGCACAGGACGGCCTTACCGTGGAGGGTGTCGTGCTCAGGGTGGTTGACGCGAAGGATCTTCCGAAGCCGGTTAAAATGGCTTGGAAATCCCGTAACGTCAGCCGCCTTGATGCTGGTAGGATGTTGAGGATGATGCAGAGGTACCATCCGGGCTTGCAGACTGCGGGCTGGAAGATCGTCGACACTAAGGTCGAGGGTCTGACAGTCCGCAGGATCGTGTTGATGGATGGCGCCTCTGCATCATTTATCAAGGGGCAGGGCTACTGCCTTAATACGGGCATCTAGAGGAGAGGCCTACGGACGAGCTTGTCGGTGCCCAAGGCAGTAGTGGGGTTGTGAGCGTGGCGGGAGTGACTGGAGGTGAGTGCTCCCAAAGCGCTGTAGAGGCGGTGGTGCAGCCGGGAATTGGCGCACCGGTAGCGGTAGCCGAGGGTCTTGGGGAGGAGATCACACCAATGGAGTGTGGGGGGATCTCCTCGCCTAGATCCGAGGATGATTTGGGGGAGCTCGCCCTGGACGAGCTGCTTCTGGGACGGTCGTCTCCGTTGACTGTCCATACGGCATCGGATGGCGAACTCCGCTCAGAGGACGGGCGCTAGGCTGATTTACAGAGCTAAGGTGCGTACAAATCAATTTACATTATTGCAAGGCCGTAACTGCCCTTCTGGCACGCGAGCTTGCAATGAATAAATTCGATATTGCCTTGATCCAGGAACCTTATCTTTATAGGGGCCAGATTAAAGGTTTAGGTGGAACTTCTGGTACATTATTCTACAACTGTTCTACTAATGACATGAGGACTTGCGTCTATGTCAGAAATGACCTACACGTAATGCCTCTAATGAAGTTCTGTTGCAAGGATCTGACGGCTGTCAAGGTCCTTACGGGGGAAGGAGGTGATAGGCGGACGGTAATTTTAGCGTCAGCTTACCTCCCCTTCGAGAAGGCGGATCCAGTATCAAAGGAGATGCGGGAACTGGTAACCTGCATTGGCCGAGAAAACCAAGATGTCATCATCGGTTGCGACGCCAACGCGCATCATGTGATCTGGGGCAGTTCAGACACCAATGAGAGAGAGGAGAGACTGCTGGAGTATCTGGTGAGTTCACCCATGCAAATTCTTAATAAAGGAAATAAGGCCACCTTTTTCAACGCCCGGAGGGCTCAGGTGATTGATATAACCATTTCTAGTAACAGAGCGGTAAGTAACATCACAAACTGGCATGTGTCGGACGAGGTATCACTTTCCGACCACAACTACATATGCTTTAGGTACAGACTAGGTAAGATCATAGGAACTGTGCAAAGGAAGAACCCTCGGAACACCAACTGGGAGGGCTTCAGGAAGGATCTCAGGAGGGATCTAGATGGTCAAAGCGACAAACTCAACTCAGCTGTGGATATAGAGTTTGAAGCTGACAAACTTACAGAAGCACTGATGACGGCCTGGTAAAACAACTGCCCAGAAACGAAATCAGTGGCAAAGAAACTACCATGGTGGACTTCAGAGGTTGCTCAAATTAGAAAAGCGACACGACAGGCGTTCAATGAAGCGAAGGCTAAGAACGATTTTAGTGAATACAATAAAGCTTTAACTCGCTACAGCAGTGCGGTTCGTAAAGCAAAGAGATCAGCTTGGAGAAAACATTGTGAACAGATACAATCTGTTCCTGAAGCAATGAGACTAACCAAGGCAATTTCTACAGCAAAGGCGATTCCATTGTCCACAGTTACGAGGGCAAATGGAACTCGTACAGAAACTGGTGGTGATACACTAAAGGTTATGTTTGATACTCACTTCCCTGGATCGAGTATCATCCAGGACGAACATGACCCAATCAGCTGGAAGGAGCAGCATAGTAGAACTTCCAAGTATGATTGGACAATAGCGAAAAAGGTAGTAGATGAATCTAAAGTTAAATGGGCACTGGGGAGCTTTCAACCATTTAAAGCACCAGGGTCTGATAACATTTACCCCATCCTACTACAGCAGGGCGCCTCCATACTGGGCCCCCACCTCTGCAGACTGTACAAAGCCTGCATTGCGTTCGGCTATATACCCCGAATATGGAGGCGTGTTAAAGTAATTTATATACCAAAAACGGGTAAACCGGATTACGAAGAACCCAAAGCTTTCAGGCCAATAACTCTTCAATCTTTTCTCCTCAAGGCCTTGGAGAAAATGGTAGACAAATTTATAAGAGCGGGACCATTGAAAAAATTCCCACTTCATGGACTTCAATGCGCGTATCAGCCAGGGAAGTCAACAGAAACTGCTCTTCACCATGTGGTGAGTAGAGCGGAATCCGCCCTGGAGAACAAAGAGATCTGCGTCTGCACATTCGTAGATATTGAAGGTGCATTTGATCGAACAACCTTTGACTCCATTAATGTTGCAGCCAGGTATCATGGCGTGCCACAACCGATCTGCAAATGGATTGAATGTATGCTAAAGGGTAGAATCATCTACTCGGAACTATTAGGGGACAGCTTACTTGCTCAGACAACTAGAGGGTGCCCGCAAGGGGGGGTTCTCTTTCCTTTGCTATGGAGCCTTGTGGTTGATTCAATCATAGCAAAGCTGAACCATGGACCATTCTTTACGGTTGGTTACGCTGATGATCTAGTTATCACGGTCAGTGGGAAATTTCCCTCCACGGTATCGGAGCTAATGCAACGTGCCCTGGGTTTGCTGGAAGGTTGGTGTAATACCAATCATCTATCTGTAAACCCGGGAAAAACGACCGCCATCTCGTTTACTAGAATGAAAAACCTTACGAAACTGGGAAACTTAACGCTTTACGGCACCCAGCTTCCTTGGTCCAGAGAAGTGAAATATCTAGGCTTAACACTAGATAAGGAACTCACCTGGAAACAGCACATGAATACGACTGTCGTCAAGGCCTATAGGGTCTTAGGTATGTACCGGTCCACTTATGGTAAAATGTGGGGACTCAACCCCAAAATCATAAGATGGATCTACATGATGATGGTGCGGCCGATTCTCACATACGGCCGCATCGTCTGGTGGCCCAGGACCAGGCTAAAGATCTGTAAGAATGCTTTGAGCAAACTACAGAGAACAATATGCCTGGCTATTACCGGGGCATTTAGAACCACACCGACAGCAGCGCTGGAGGTCCTCACGGACCTCCCACCTCTGCACAGTGTCATAGAGACGGAGGCAAGGAAAGCGCTACACAGACTAAAGGTGGCAGGGCTGTGGGACGCATCTTTGCCTCTGACCAGACACACAAAATGGGAACATAATGATACCCTTGATAGGATCATGGAAATGAGGTGCGACAAGATTGCCCCAAAGTACATGTTCGAAAAGAAATTCAGTATACATGTCCCAACTCGGGACCAATGGAAACAGCCACCGTCTCCAGAGAAAGACAGCCTGATCTGGTACACCGACGGATCCAAAATGAAGTCGGGCACTGGAGCAGGTATCTTTAGCAATAATTTTAAACACAGTCAGAGTATGGGAAAGTTCGTTATCAGGCAGAAACTTTCGCAATTCTCCTGTGCGCTAAAAATAATTTAGAAATCGCTCTTAAGAAGCGTAACATATACATCCTGAGTAACAGCCAAGCCGCGCTTAAGTCACTTATAACGCCTCGAATCAACTCCAGCCTTGTGCTTGAAACTACGAAAGCCTTAAACAAGCTAGGTAGGCACAACAGGGTGAGACTGATCTGGGTACCAGGCCACATGGGAATCCATGGCAATGAGATGGCCGATGCACTTGCTAGGGAGGGCTCAGAGACCCCATATATTGGCCCTGAGCCATTTGTGGCACTAGCATCGAGTACCATCAACAAAGCCTTCAAGGACCATATCCAAAACAGGCATAAAACCGAATGGAAAGAGCTACCCGGCATAAAACACTCAAAATCCTTTATAGGCGAAGGCGCCCTAGGACGAAGTAAGATCATATGCGGAGGTAGCAGAAGGCAGGCCCGATTAATCACCGGTGCCCTGACTGGGCACTATGCCACTAAACAAATGCTCCACAAAATGCAACTAGCAACAGACAACCTGTGCAGGGCATGTGGAGGGGAAACGGAGTCTATGCAGCACCTACTGTGTGACTGCGACTCTTTTGCCAGGAAAAGAATGAATCTTCTGGGATCGGCCTACCCCAAACCAGAAAATTTTAGGCTCTTCGCCCTCAAGGACATTGCCAAGCTTATGGCAATTATCTTCACTGAGGAGGCAGAGTGATAGGACGGGGTGGCACAAAAGATCCCAATGGGTCGACGTGCTGCTGCGAGAGGGAGACCTCTGCATGCCCCACTAGATAAGATAACAAGGTAAGATGTTCGCGCACCACTTGAGAACAGTTAAATGTATTTGACTAATTTTATTTTGATGTGTTTGTAATTTTATTGTCAGGACAATGTTTGTATGAAGTAACATTTTTGGAAATTCGTCACGGGGCACGGCCAGAGGGGTGACTCTCGAACGCAAACTCAATCTTAATACAATTCCAATGCGATTAATATGTATCTATATTAGTATAAGTAAAGATAATTCCGGAACGCTATCACTATAATAATTTGTTCAATGAATTTCCACGCAATTTAATTCCAATGTGGCGCTATTGTCGCTTACAAAAGTACCATTTGACATTTTTTAGATTTGTGATTGGAAATTGACTAATGCAATTCTATTTCAAGAGCAAGCCTACTGTACGGGCTCCACCCGACGTAGTCGCGGGCAGGCCGCTAGTATAAAAATAAAGATCACACACCTGTTTGTTGTTCTCCTGGTAACAAGGCGCAACATAAAATACCTCCAATAAAGAGAACGACACTGCGCCGTAATAAAAACGCCTATTTATAGACACAGCAGAAACCTAATAGATTTAGATAAACGAAAATAATTCGGCCCGAATGCTTTGTTCAGCAATACGCGACGCTTCTAGGAAGAGGCGAAATTAATACAATCCCTTTGGCACAAAAGCTTATCAGCCATCTTTATTTGATGTCACGTGCAAGCAAAAATGATCCCTAAATCTCCGTAGGAAAGGTTGTTACATAATGTATGATAGTTTCTCGCAAATATTACTAAGCGTATATAAATCTGGAGTAATTTGAATAACAAAAGAATGCTGGGAGCATTTGACGCGTCCTCGCTGCCTTATGCCACGATGTACCGGCAGCATTTGATGTTATTGTGTTTTCTTTGTGTATATCGAAGTTCGAGAGATGCTTGTAAATAAATATGAACGGTAGGAGTTTCCTTCAGGTTTTTTTCATATTTTACGTTATATTTGATGTTCTTTCCTTGCTTTAGTTATGCAGTTGAACCGTGTGGCATAACGGCTTACTGAAAGACTACTACCAACCCCTTGGGTGCAGTAAAGGCGACTAACGGACTACAGACTGCACATATATCCAATACCATAATAGGGCAGTTGGATCGCCACCTGTCACGCTGAGCAATTATTTTTAACTTATGCTCCTCTTTAAATTGTAACATCTACAAAAGCACCTCCTACCTAGGAAATTTAAACAAACTCTGATCTATTGCATATTTCACGTATATTGCTGATTTTGTTGTCTTGCTTTGAAAAGTTGTACATTAACATAATCTTGAAGACTCAATGTAGTAAGGTAATGTAGGTTCTTATCGATTCTATGTTTTTTAGGGTTATATGTGTCGATAGTGACGAGGGTCGCTGTATATTAGCAATAACTGTCTGTTGGTTCGTAGTCGGGTAGCGTACCTCATGGCTGTGGGTAAGACGACTTTGTGACTATAGTGTAAAAAATACAGTGATGGAACAGTGCCACATGTGTGAAACTATAGATTAGTATATCGTGCGCTTCGGTTAAAGATATACGTTTTGTCGCATCCGGGTTCATTGTATTTTAACACTTATTTTAGGGTCTTTTAAGCGGGGCGTGAAACGGCATTTTTGTAGGCCGTCAAGGGTGCGCTTGTCCGTGCTTGTTCCACAGTGCGGTGCGCTCTCGTTATTTTGGACTGAATCGGCGGCTTACCATCAGGCAGGATGTAGTCACCATGACGTGTCACAATTAAAAAAAACTTTATTTTCTATCAAAACTAATTGTTAAAGTCATAGTTTCCTTTACACCTTCCATTTTATTATAAAGAGGCAGTTTTGCTAATATAATAAATAAAATAAATAAATAAATAAATTTTGTTTACGCTCACACCAATTATCTAGACCAAGATGAGTAGTCTTGTGAAGTTCGTTTATATGGTAAGATAACGGATAAATATACATAAACATAGAAAAAACACCCAAACCCGAAATCAATTTAGAAAAACAGTTTTTCTCTAAATTGACCCGACCGGGGATCGAACCCGGGACCTCAGAGATGGCGACACCATGAAAACCGGTGTACAAACCACTCGACCAAGGAGGTCGTCAAAAAGCATAATATGCTATAAATCCACATAATTTCACTTCCCGGATTAGATTACGTTCATTTGCATAATACATGGTTGAAATTTATCACCAACACGTAACAAAACGCTATGTATAGTGTGGAGACATGCAACCGCCTATAAGGTATAGTGGTTACATAATAAGGCGAACAAAAAGTGACTTTTCCTTTTTAAATACTTTAGGAAAATTAAAAAAAACTAATGAAAGGTTGAATATTTCTGTTTTTAATTACTTTATTTGGAATAACTGTCAGAGTGAGATAACCCTGTAGATTAAACGTATATTCGTTTTTTTAATTTAAATCAGCAGTTAAATTATTTCAGTTATTAAAATGGAAAATAAGACTTTAAACTATCGCGTTGCATTGCATTATAACTGTTTTAACGAGACTAAACACGATTAATTTTGTAAGTAAGTACATATCTACTTACTGCTTGACGTTTCGGCCGCGATGCTGCGGCGAACTGGCGGTGCGCGGCGTCTTGTTATAGACTGGCGTTGCGGTTTGCATTTGCCAATCACTGGATTCCATGCTGATGATAATTTAAACCCGTCCTCCCAATTGAAATTTTTCTACTTCTTGATCTCAATCGCTTCACGTACTATCCTGCTATGATATTAACGATCGGTGGAGAGGATTTTAGGATCATGTAACTCCATCCAGTGATTAACTCCAGCTTCCAGCAGGTGTTCAGCTACCGCCGATTTGTCTATTTGTCGATTTTTGATAGCTGCGATGTGTTCCTTGACACGTTCTGCGATAGTCCGCTTAGTCTGTCCAATATATGAACTACCACAGCTACAATCGAGTTTATAAACTCCCGGTGTTTGGAAATGTATGACGTCTTTAGGCGACCGCAGTTTGTAAGATATTTGGCATAACGGAGTATATACAGTTTTAATGGAGAAGTTTCTTAGTACTGTTCCAATTTTGTCCGTTACGCCTTTTATGTAAGGTAAAAACGCTGCCTGGCGACTCACTTCTAGACGATTTTTCTTTCCATTCTGCTTTTTCCTCTTCTGTGACACCTTGTATCCGTTGCGTTTCAGTACCTCCTGAACGTACGGAAGAGCGTCTAGCACTACAACAGTTACGTAACAACGACAAGATTTTAGTGCTAAAGGCTGACAAAGGAAATGCCACTGTAGTAATGAATACAGATGATTATGTCAACAAAATCAGGGATCTGCTGTCGGACACCAATGTATACAAACCTGTGTCCTACAACCCCACGGCCAGGGTCACACGACGCATTCGAAACTTTATCGACCAGCACAAGGACATCTTCACAGAGGACGAGTACAGTTTTCTGTACAGACCTAGGATTGTACAGCCTCCCAAACTTTATGGACTGCCAAAGATACACAAAAGCAACATACCACTGCGGCCTATCGTGAGTCAAATTGACTCACCGACTTACTACTTGGCGAAACATGTTGCTGGAGTATTGCAGCCATTAGTTGGGAACACAACGTCATTCGTGAAAGACTCTTACCACTTCAGGGACATTGTAAAGGGCATAAGGTGTCGCCTGGTTCCACCAGGCGACATTATGGTGAGTTGCGACGTGGAGTCCCTTTCTACAAATGTCCCTTTGAAGGATTGCCTGGAGATAATAAAGGGTAAACTTTACGATAAAGAGCTGCCGATGGAATATATTGTTCTAATTGAAAATTGCCTTGATGGGAATTACCTCCTCTTCAGAGACCAGTTCTATCTACAGATCGATGGTGTTGCAATGGGTAGCCCACTCGCCCCGGTTTTTGCAAATCTGTGGATGGAGCACGTTGAAGACACAGCATTAGCCACTGGACCCCAAATTGTGACACTGTGGAGGAGGTACGTAGATGATGTTTATTGCATTATCAGCGGAGGCCAGCAAGAAGTTGAACAATATATAGTACACCTGAATTCAATCCACCCAAAGGTAAAGTTTAACTATGAAATAGAGAGGGACAGATCTTTGGCTTTCCTTGACGTGCAGATAAAGGTAAGAGATGATGGTACTTTATCACACTCTGTGTACCGCAAACCTACTCACACGGACAGGTACCTACACGCCTCTTCTCATCATCACCCTGGGCATCTTCAGTCTGTGATGACCTCACTGACCAACAGAGCTCAGAACCTGTATGACCCTGAACATCTTTAGGCTGAGCTTGCTCACGTTCAGGAGGTACTGAAACGCAATGGATACAAGGTGTCACAGAAGAAGAAAAAGCAGAATGGAAAGAAAAATCGTCTAGAAGTGAGTCGCCAGGCAGCGTTTTTACCTTACATAAAAGGCGTAACGGACAAAATTGGAACAGTACTAAGAAACTTCTCCATTAAAACTGTATATACTCCGTTATGCCAAATATCTTACAAACTGCGGTCGCCTAAAGACGTCATACCTTTCCAAACACCGGGAGTTTATAAACTCGATTGTAGCTGTGGTAGTTCATATATTGGACAGACTAAGCGGACTATCGCAGAACGTGTCAAGGAACACATCGCAGCTATCAAAAATCGACAAATAGACAAATCGGCGGTAGCTGAACACCTGCTGGAAGCTGGAGTTAATCACTGGATGGAGTTACATGATCCTAAAATCCTCTCCACCGATCGTTATTATCATAGCAGGATAGTACGTGAAGCGATTGAGATCAAGAAGTATAAAAATTTCAATCGGGAGGACGGGTTTAAATTATCATTAGCATCCAATCCAATCCAGTGATCCAGCAATCCAGCAATCCAGTGATTGGCAAATGCAAACCGCAACGTCAGTCTATAACAAGAAACTCCGATACTGTTAGTGTAGTGTGCCGGAGTCGTGTTACTGAAGATTCATTGCACTGTGACAATTTAAGTGAACGTATGTGGGTGGATGAAGAAACAAATACCCGCCCGAGCCGACGACGCCGCGCACCGCCAGTTCGCTTGTGACCACGGCCGCAGCATCGCGGCCGAAACGTCAAGCAGTAAGTAGATATGTACTTACTTACAAAATTAATCGTGTTTAGTCCTGTTAAAACAGTTTTAATAAAATGGAAAAGTGACTTATTTATGGATCAACCTGGAAATGTTACCTTTTGTCTGACCTACTTTGGAAAATTGTGACTTTTCAGCGGTAACGCTGAGGGGGAAAGGTGATATGAATCGACATATATTGATATCCTAGTTTTGTTTGCCAATGTGTTTGTGTAAAAGCTTGTTGCGTAATACATCTGCAATGCCAATCTGCGAGCATTTGAATTTTGAACTGTTTGAAGAATGATTGCAAGGACCACTAAAGTTATCCCCCAGCGGATCCTTACCAACATATCTGCAAGAGTAGGATAAAATATTCTTAAATACCTATTCATAATTATCAAAAAAAAAATGGAATGCAATGCAATAGGAAATGTGTCAGACTTTCAATAAAATTCTCAATAAACTTAGGTAGGTACTTGTCATTTCGTTTTGCAATTATTCTCCTCAGATAGTTATTTTTTTTCGTTTTCCTTGATTAATTTCATCCACACGTACGTCTGCCATCAACATAAATTACTTACGAAATGCAAATCTGCACCTGGTCTAACCACCTACATAAAAAACGATCACTTCATTTTGATTTTGCAGGAAGACCATTTTCATTTTGCAGAAAAGAGCAGTAAGGTCCATATATAATCTAGGATCGCGTGACTCCCTTAAGGAGCTGTTTAAAGAAATAAATATTCTTACAGTTGCATCACAATTTATTTATAACTGTATTGTTTACGTGCGTCAAAACAATTCTTATTTAAAAAAAATTGCGATATACACAAACTAAATACTAGAAATAAGTATAAACTTGTAATTCCTAAATTTCGATTTCAGAAAGTTTATGGATCATTTATGGGACAAAGTGTCTTATTTTACAATAAAATCCCAAACGATGTTATAATTTTGCCCTTTGACAAATTTGTGACACATGTTAAGGACAGACTTTTAGAAAAGGGCTATTACACTGTAAGCGATTACATCAATGACAAAAATGCATGGAATTAACATTCCTCTAGTTTCGCACACATTGTTCTAATGCGTTCATAGTGCCCGAGTAAAACTTTTAGATTCACTTTAGTTTTATCTTTTATTTTATTATATAATTGTTTTATGAATATTGACTTATTATAAAATCAATGACTACGTTGCAGACAAAAATGCATGTAAATAAGTCTACTCTGTACTAGTATTTTTAGTCTATTATTAACTATTCTTTCATTCAATTATTATGAATTGTTGAAATTATTTAGTTTAGTTATTATTAATTTTATTGATGCGTACAAATTGTACTTAATTATGTTTAATAAATTGTAACTACTTAATTAGATCTATGACACTGTAAAGTAACATTGTTACTTAGAGGGAGAAAAAAGTAAGGCCTCCTGAGTTTCTTGCCAGCTCTTCTCGGTCGAAGGCTCTCCCAAAATCCGAACTGGTGGTAGATTGGTTAGGTAGGTAGAGTAGATTATGGTCTGTGCCAGCTAGATGTGCATGAAGGGTCATTTACCCCACTTGTACCAGTAGGGTGCTGCAGTTTAGGTACGTTCGGCCGGCATGCCTCCCAGGAAGACCGCCTAGGCGTATGACAGTAAAGGTTGCCGCTCAGCTCGCACGCTCCACGTCGCGCGTCGTCGCTTAAGGCCAGGTATTTCTCTCTCGCGGCTTCTCTCGCTCTCTCGATGGTACGGGACGGGTATAACAGCGAAGCGGCGCGTTTTATAGGTTTTATTACCTTTAGGTATAGACTTTATAGGATTCTCTGCTAATTTATCTGCGAATTGTTTGTCTTTCGTTGAGTACATAAATTAAATGTTAAGTATCAGTAGTTTAGTCATAATATTGAAAAAACATTACAAAAAGGAATTATTTTTTTCTATCGAGTGAAGCTCATTGGATCTTGTAACTGAATGAGACTTTGAATAGATTAGATCCTTAACTATGGCCTGGCCGCAGCCGCTGTGCCGCGCCTTGGGTATGCGCGGGTGGTGGGGGGAGTGGGAAGTAAAGAGCATGAACTCATATAAGATTCGTAGTGTCAGACAGATCTTACGATATCGAAGCACAGTTCATTGAAGCTTTATATTTACGAGTATAATTACATCCAATCCGTTTTTGTTCAGTATGATTTTTAGATAAGTGCAATTAAAGAACCAATACAAATGAAATAAATCTTTAATTCTTGGACTTTCTTTGTTTGCTTTTCTTTTCTTAAAATATTCGGCCACTTTAAAAATGACTGTCTTGATTATCTCGAGATAATGCACGACCCATTTTTAGATATTTTATCTCATGTGCGTCTGACACACTAGTTGCCGCCGTGAGCGATGACGGCAGAATGACAAAATGGAGCAACTGTTTCGCCCCCCCGCCTCGCCACTCGCGTGCCCGGGGCGCGGTGCGGCGGTGGCGGTCAGACCATAATACATACTTTTTTTTCCAGAATTAAACCATTATTTTCTATGTCTCAGATGGTTTGAAAAACTCAAAGCGCGACCTATCTAGCCTTATCTCGTAATCCCTACGCGCGCGCGTAAACCCTGCGCTCCTGACAGACGTCAAATCGATATCGAGTCGGCTTTGCTTAACGGAATATGAACGCTCTCTGAAAATTTTAAAACACTCAAATTTATGCTTATTAATTTTTAACGTTTTTTATGCTTTTGTTTTTATAAAAAAAAAATATTTGAATGATTAAAAATGTCAACCATAAGGTACCAATAATGGTAAGGTACTAATTTTTTTCAAAACTCATTTCAACCGTTACTTTATTTTACTTTAAAAACTCAGTTATTTCCAATTTCTATTACTTACCACAATTTCAATACGATAATTGGAAATCACATTTAATTTTATTCCTTAAAGTAATAACTTAAGTTAACAATTCATTATGATTTATCATTCTTCACCTTTCATCCTAAAAAAACGATAAATTACCTATAAATTTCAGCCGTTTGTGTCGCTAAGGGAGAGACACTTGCCCGCTATTTTTGTCTCGTACCAGGATACGTATGTTTACACAATTCTATGACCACGGCTTATATTTCGGTTCGACGCGATTCTGTTTCGGCGTGCAGTGGTACTGGGGGTAGCGATGCGCATTTGTCTGGCACAGACTATAGCTCGTTAGATTAGTTGTTAAGTCTTAACTATAAGTCAGTTAACTGTTTTTTTATTATTATTATTATTGACGTCAATAAGTGCCTGTAAAGGTTTACATTGAATAAATAATTTGACTTGGCTTGACTTCAATTCAAATGCGAGTGATATTTTGAAATAATAAAATCAGTGTTGCTCATTTTGTTTGGAAAAATTGCGTTTTGTTAGACTGCCTAACAATCAATTCATATTACCATCGGAAAAGTCTTGTACAGGAATTGTGAATAGATTAAAAACTGTAATAAAATCGAAGGAAATGTTACTTTTTGGCGGCACTTGACACTTTTGTTGATTTATTTCATGTAAATTATCAGTTTTGACGGAAAATAGTTAGTGTATATGGTGGAATGTGTTGCGAGTGTAGAAAAAATAAAACAAGCAAATAGTTAAAAGTGGAAATGTGTCTTTTTGTTCGCCTACTCCTCTAATGTAATCAAAAATAAATAAAATATAATCTCCCCTAGTATCCCCGAATGGTTAGTCAGAGACTAGGCAATGAGAAAAGCAAAAGCAATCCTCTGCCATAGTCCACTTTTCACCAAATAGCGACTGCACATATTCTCAGCGTGACAGGTGGTGAGCCCATCGCCGCTTTAAGCTGTTGGATGTATGTACAGTCTGTAGTCCGTTAATCGACTTTTACGACCCAAGGGCGGAGAGGAGGTGGTAGTGTTCTTTCACCGCCACGCGACACGGTTCATAGTGGTCACAACAAGTCTTAAATCCATAGGTTATGTTAAGGGGTAAGTAATGAAACTAGCATTGCATTTGCTATTGAACCTTTTTTTTTCCCAGTGAATCTGCCTTATGGATACCCCACCCCCAGAGGGGAGGCAGGGTTATGTGGGGCTCCTTCCGTCCCACTTCCATAGAAAAGGAAGAGGGAGGGAAGTTAGCCCACTAAACACTGGGGAACAGCAATTCGAGAAAAAGTGGATACCGTGGGACTTGTCCACTAGGGAATTAAACCACGGGATTTGCTATTGAACCTGACACACTTAATTAATTGACAGCCAAAATTAAGAATCAATCCATGTTTTGTTTTTTTTAAAACCACCGCCAATGGAAAACAGAACCAGAAAAGTAGCAGATGCGTTGGCATGGCGGCCTTGAGGAGTACAATCTTTGAAGAAGGGATGGGCCTCCGACACTTTCACTCACCAGACGAAACACAACAGCAACGAGTGCCATTGTTTCAAGTCAATATTCCGTGAAAAGGTGGTATTACGCCGGGCGAGCCGGCACAATTCGTGTTACAACGCTGCGTGGCACTACCACTCAGTCAATGTCACTCATTTAGCACCACCCTTGAGCCGTGTAGGGTCTCAAGGGTAAACCGTCGGTTGCGAGTGACTTTAACCCCCTTTTTAGGGTTCCGTAGCCAAATGGCAAAAAACGGAACTCTTATGGATTCGTCATGTCTGTCTGTCTGTCCGTCCGTATGTCACAGCCACTTTTTTCCGAAACTATAAGAACTATACTGTTGAAACTTGGTAAGTAGATGTATTCTGTTAACCGCTTTAAGAATTTTACACAAAAATAGAAAAAAAAACAATAAATTTTGGGGTTCCCCATGCTTAGAACTGAAACTCAAAAATTTTTTTCTCAAACCCATTCGTGTGGGGTGGATAGGTCTTCAAACATGATATTGAGGTTTTTAATATATTTTTTTTCTAAACTAAATAGTTTGCGCGAGAGACACTTCCAAAGTGGTTCAATGTAAAATTTTTAAAAAGTCATTAATTTATTAATTTTAGAAAAATACACTATTATTTTTTCTTTTTTTCAATGTTTTTTACTTTTTGTGTACGCCATGCGTACTTGCCGTTGGAATGTATGAAGACGGTTGTTGTGCCAATTGTCAAGAATAAGACTGGAGATCCTTCTGACAAAACCAACTATAGGCCTATTTCGTTGGCCACTACTGTGGCAAAGGTACTGGACGGTCTGCTTGATCGCATTCTAAACAGTCATCTGGAGTTGAATGATGCACAGTTCGGATTTAGGACTGGACTGTCTACAGAGGCTGCGATACTTTGCATGAAGCATACCGTCCGGTATTATACTGATAAGAAAACCCCAGTATATGCGTGTTTTCTAGACCTATCGAAGGCCTTCGATCTGGTGTCCTATGAGTTGTTGTGGAATAAAATGAGGGCTGATACGAGTCTCCCAGGGGAAATAGTCGATGTTTTAGACTATTGGTACAAAAACCAAACAAATGTTGTCCGATGGGCGGGAGAAGTATCTGATGAATATAGGCTCAGGTGTGGAGTGAGACAGGGAGGGTTAACCTCACCCCGCCTGTTTAATCTGTACGTGAATGGACTTATCGAGGAGCTCAGCGGCGCCGGTGTTGGCTGCTCCATTGACGACATGGTGCTGCTGGCCCCCTCGATAAGTGCCATTCAAAAACTTCTTGATATTTGTGAAAAGTATGCCGGCGCTCATGGACTCAAATACAATGCTAAAAAAAGTGAACTGCTGATGTTTAAGTCTAGGGGTCACAAGATCAAATCAGTACCTCAAGTCTTTCTTGATGGTACTGCACTAAAACAAGTGTCGCATTTCAAGTATTTGGGTCACTGGGTTACAGAGAACCTTACTGATAACGAGGATATCGATAGGGAGCGGAGGGCGTTGGCGGTAAGATGCAACATGCTGGCTCGCAGATTTGCACGATGTACAGAACCCGTTAAGGTGATACTTTTTAAGGCTTTTTGCCAGTCCTTCTATTCGTGTAACCTGTGGGTCAGCTTTACGCAGAAAACCATCAACGCCTTGCGTGTGCAGTACAACAACGCGTTTAGGGTGCTGTTGGGGCTGCCACGGTACTGCAGTGCATCAGCCATGTTTGCGGAGGCCCATACCGATGGATTTCATGCTATTCTTCGGAAAAGAGCAGCCTCGATGCTAAGACGTGTTCGTGGGAGCCCCAATGACATTCTGCGTGTTGTAGCTGATAGAGTAAACTGCCCTTTTATGATGCATTGGGTTCAGCTGCACGTGTAGATTATTTTTTATTTTCATTTTTATTTTTAAATACTTAATTATTTTATTTTTTATTTTAATCGATTTAATTTAATTTAATTTTTTATTATGGTAAAAGGCTGGCATAATTGTATTTATTTGTATTTGTAATTTTATTTGTAATTATGTAATATTGTATTATTGTATTTCTACTCTGCTGTATGGACTTAATTATGTCTGAAATAAATGTTTGAATTGAATTGAATTGAATTGAATTAAAACATTGATCAAAGTTGTATAGATAATGGTACGGAACCCTTCGTGCGCGAGTCCGAATCGCATTTTGCCGATTTTTGTTTTGTTGCCTAGTAAAGTTAAAAATTTTACTTATATACCATAGGTAGTGTTTAAGTCAAATTTCTAATTCCAGTAGGCAGAACCACAGATAGGTCGATTATTAATTTATAATGATATTATATTACTTAAAAATGGAATCTAAAGGTTGGCGCCAACAGTAAAAACGCAGAATGTTCA
The DNA here is from genome assembly GCA_963921215.1 of Scoparia ambigualis. NCBI lineage: Eukaryota > Metazoa > Arthropoda > Insecta > Lepidoptera > Crambidae > Scoparia > Scoparia ambigualis. The sequence goes on from OY992528.1 coordinate 1,092,481, forward strand.
ATTGAATTAAAATGGCCCCATTCACTGCTCTGAGAGAGCCCGCGATAGTAATCGGCACCGTTCGCTTTGCCGCGAGTTTTTCAATAATTTTAAACCACATTGAATGGATCGTAAAAACATTTTCCAGTATCCTATACGGAAAATATTTTTACGATGTTTTCTTTAGCATTCGTACTGTGATCGCACTTTGACTATTGATATAAATAGAGATATTGAATTTATATAGAGGAGTTGAAACTGTATAGAGGAATTGCATTTATTTAGTGCTGTCAAATTAGTTTTACAAGAAAAAAGTCAGACTGTAATACTTTATACAAAATTAACAACACCACACTAGAAGACGTTAAAGTAATTAAGGATCTTGGTGTCTATTTGGATGTCAAGCTACAATTTAACGTCCATATTGACAAAATAGTCACAAAATCGTTTAGGCTCTTAGGCTTCGTCCTTAGAAATACAAAACATTTTAAAAATCCATCTAGTGTGATTACCATTTACAATAGCCTTGTCAGGTCAGTACTTGAATACTGCAGTGTCGTTTGGTCTCCTCAATATGACGTTCATGTTAAACGCCTGGAAAGCGTGCAAAAAAGATTTCTCTGGCACTTGTCTTTCAGAAATTTCCTCGCTAAGACTCTAGGATCTTATGAAAGCCGTCTAGAATATTTTAAAATCGAAAGTCTCAGAGAAAGAAGACTACATCACGATAGCATGTTTCTATACAAGCTTTTGGGTGGTGGCCTTGATTGCCAACACCCAAAAAACTACCACGAGTAAGCAGATTTAACATTTTCGTGCCTAAATCAGTGAAGAGTATCTGGGTTACCATTCCACGTTAAACCGGATCCAAAGGCAATACAACGCCCTTTCTCGCCCTAATGGTTTGGAAGATTTGGACATTTTTCACCAAAATGCACGAAAATATCAGGAAAGTGTCAAAGTGGTTGGTCGTCACGTGAACCCCCTTTAGTCTTTAGTATTTAGTTTCACTATAATTAATATTTTATTAGATTTTAGGTAAATTTGATTAGTTTTATTAATGATTTAAAAAGTCCACAACGCCTGCCGTGGCTGTCTGTAAGTAAAAACTGTGCTTAGATAAGGCTTATGTTTGTAACAGTATCATTGTTTTTGTTAGTATATGTTTTTGTTGACTGTCCAAATAATAAATAAATAAATAAATAAATTTATGACAGTAGTTTAAATTATAGATGTTGCGGATTTATGTAGAAGAGTAGTATTTATTTAGAGGTATTGGATGAGAGAGCCGAAGAAGGGTTTGGTTATGAGATTAATGTCTTAACTTTGACTCAAAGTCTCAATTTTAACAACAAGCTGGATTGTACTTATTTAAAATTCTGGTATATGTCATATATAATACAGTTCAGGCTACGTTCAGGTTCGTAAGTCTACGGGGTAGGAGACCTTGTACTGAGAAGAACCGGTAACAAACTGAGAAACAGTTTCTCAATATTATAGCAGCGTTAAATACATAAATAACAGAAAATCATTGAAGTAAACTTCCTACAAAAAACAATATAACATTACTACATTATGCACCAATCAAAATACACAAAAGCATTGGCGTTTCGCTCACAAACGTTAAGAGCCCCCAATTATAAACTCTCAAAGGGTTAACAATGAAGTGTGTCCATGGACAATCTAGACTCCGCAGATCATACAACAATGGCCGCCGACCGGGGAGCGCCCTAAATGGTTAATGAGCTCACCAGGCGTTTCGTGTTATACTTTACGATGCCATAGACTTAGCCGGTGGCGTGGAAACAGATGATTTTATACGTATTTTGCTTTTCTAACTCAAACTAAAGATATTTTTTTGATGTAGTATGGATGTAGCACAATCAAGCTTAATTTCTAAACTGAATACCATAATATACGTTTCTACAAGGAATATGACCAAAATTAGCCTAATGTTGCAGCATACATTCATATAATCACGACTATTATCCCTGAAGGGTTAGTCAGAGACTAGACAATGAGAACCACAAAAGAAGTCCTCCGCCGCCATAGTCCACTTTTCACCAAATAGCGACTACACATATGCTCAGTGTGACAGGTGGTGAGCCCATCGCCGCTCTATGCTTTTGAATGTATGTGCAGTCTTTAGTCCGTTAGTCGCCTTTTCCGACACCCAAGGGAAGAGAGGGGGTGGTAGTATTCTTTCACAGCTACTCGACACGGATCATTGATTTTCACAGAAGCCCTTGAAGTGTACTTGTATGTGCAAGTTGTCGCACAAGAAAGGTAAAAAAAGGTTCTAATGTCGTATTTTAATTACATCTTCCGATGACATTGACCTATTCTTGACATCGATTGTACAGTTTCTATCAGGCTCACTTAGCTATAAACCTTAATTTATCTTTTCTTCTTTACATTTTTTTTAAATGTCGTGACTTCTTTATAAAGCTTGTTTGGGGCAGTTGGAACCCATTCTTTTCCACAAAAAAAACGTCCTGATTCTAAATTAAAAATGAAGTTTCCATAAATAAAAATAATTATACTTTGACTTTTTTACTTTGATAGCTTGGTGCGATATTCACGTTTAGCCAACGTAAAGTTAAGGAGATCATCATCATCATCATCTGCAAAAGGACGTCCACTGTTGGACTGCCTCCCCAAGGATCTCCACCACGACCGGTCTTGTGCTGCTCGCATCCAGCGGCTACCCGCGACCTTCTACAGATCGTCAGACCACCTTGTTGGAGGCCTGCCCACACTGCATCTTCTTTTCTCAAAGAATCGGCTCCGACGAACCCTAAACTTTATGCACACTAATGTAAGGACCCCACATATCTTCTGTGTAAGTGTTCAGATATTTCTATTACTGACAAGATTAAGTACTTGGGTGTTATAATTGATGAAACCCTTACTTTTAGGCACCATATTGAAGCTTTATGCGGCAGAATACGAAAATTAATATTTGTTTTTAAAAAACAACGCATAATTGCGGATTTAACATTAATCAGGCAAGATTACCTAACTTTAGGTCAATCAATAATAACTTAGGTACTGCATTACGTCATGGGGTGGCACTGCTAAAACTGTATTACTAACCATTGAGAGAGCCCAACGAGCGGTATTAAAAGTCTCTACCTTTCGTCCATTCCTCTTCCCCACTGACATTCTTTATAAATCCTGTAAAGTAATTAACGGTTAGACAGTTATTTATATTAAACACAGTCATCAAACAACACGTCGCACTTCCATACAGCACTGAAACTACTAACAAAAGACGAAAAGATATTGTTTGCCCTCAAAACGCGGGAACAAAACATGCCTTCTCTTCTAGATTTTACTTGTTCTTAGGTCCACTTCTTACGCTAAATTAGGCATATATCATCACTGCTACAGTAAAACAAAGAATATACTCAAAGAAGCCCTTCTCAGTATGTTCTACGAGGATACAGAAAAATTATTAGTTGTTTTAAAATAAATGTTGCTCTTTATACCTAGTAGTTTGGAATGAATATTGTTTTAAATTTTTATACATTAAGTAGTTAAGTTTATGAATGGAATGTTGTTTTCGCTATTTATTTATTTAGCCACAAATACAAAAAGAGTTATTTGAGATTTTATTTAAGAATTTAGTAAGGTTCCTAGTTTGAAATAAATAATGTTTAATTTATACATTAGGAAGATAAGTTTTTAATGAATATAGTTCTGATTTTTTATTTTTATTATTATTTAGTCTCTATGAATATAAATGTATTTTGCATTGCTAATTTAAGTATTTAGTAAGTCCTTTATTTTTGCCTGAAAAACAGGATAAACCTAGTTCAGGCAGTTGTGTATTATGGCCATTAATAGTATGTTTAGTATTCTGGATATGATGTAAAATAAGTTATTCAATAAAGATTTTATTTATTATTTATTTATTAATTGCTAAGCTAAAGTGGCAATGGGCAGGGCACGTCGCTCGTGCAATCTGCTCGTGCTTGATGGCCCTTGGGGTTCATGAGTTAAGAAGATATTGATAAATAATTTCTACGTTAAAATGTAGGTGATAATTAATGACCATATCATTTTTAAAAGATAAATTGCATGATATTTCTATTTTGACGGAACAAAGGCTACTCACTATTAACTTTGTGTTATGTCCACCTTCCTCAAAATGTACTTAAATTTAACAGGAAGGCAGGTTATTCTAAACGTCGGCCGTACTCACCCGCCGTAAGTCTACGCCAGGCTCACTTATAATTCAGGCGGTGCCGGGCGCGTCGCTAGTTCGCAAATGATTAAATTGTTCGCCCCGAGATTCGTTCGGAAGTTGCACCGTTCGTTTGGAGGCTGTGTTCTTTATTATTCAAGAGTTCAGAAAGAGTTTGAAAGCGGCCCGACATGCAGACGATTGCGTAATTAAGCCTCGGTGCCTTTGTATCTTGGGACTCGTTACTGCCTGGCGTATGAATACATAAGCGATTCAATTACATTGATAGAAACATAATTTAACCGCCTCTGTGGTCTAGTAGCTAAGTCGTCGGTCTTAGAGCCCGGGGTCTGGTGTTCGATTCCCAGTGGGGAGTACATCATTGTGTATTTGGTTTGGTTGATAGTAGGGCTTGTTAAGTCCGCATGGCTAGCTACCAACATCTTTATCTAAAGTCTTGTTTCCACAGTTCAAAGATAAGATAGCCAGTTCCTCAGTAGTTGAAGAGCGGGTAAAGCACGCTTCTACCTTCGGCCTTATCGTCAAATACCATTCGGTGAGATAAAAGCCAAATGCTTAAACGTAGTACATAAAAACGTCTTTGTTTATGGTACTGTCTTGACAATCGCCTGATGACACCGCAGCCCAACGACGTATGCGGCACCGATGCCGATAGCATACGCGCGCAACGCACCCTAATGCTTAGTTGTTATGCCTCTATGCCCTATAATTTCACTGGATCTAGAACCTTTCAAACCGGAACGCAGCAATGTAACGCTGCATGGTAACAGTCGGATTCTTGAAAGAATTATTATTATTACTTTTTTTATACTAAGTCCGGCAAATGACCCCACTCCACCTGATGTTAAGTGGAAATGAAGTCCAGGCGCGAGGACAACTGGTGCAGCGTAAGAGACGTAGCATCAGTCACCCTCACTCTGCCGGCCCACAAAGTGCTTCTTCACGCCTCGTTTGAAGGACCCTATGTCATAGATAGGAGGGAATACGTGTGCTGGTAGACTATTCCATCTTTTGGAAGTGCGACAAAGAAACGAGTCACCAAATTTCTTTGTGCGCCATGGAATTTTAGAGACTGTAAATTGGTGACTCCGAAGAGCAGCACGCGTACTCCTATGGAGGAAGGGACTAGGAGGGATGAGGTCAAAGAGTTCTTCAGAGCACTCGCCATGGTATAAACGGTAAAAGACGCTGAGTGATGCAATATCTCTACGCAATTGCAAAGGCTCGAGAGTTTTAGTGACCTCCGCATTGCCGATAATGCGCACAGCGCGGCGCTGCAATCTGTCCAAGGCATCGAGAAGGTACTTTGCGGAGCCGTCCCAAAGGTGAGAGCAATACTCCACGCAAGACCGCACCTGTGTCTTGTTTATTAGACACAACTGATCAGGCGTGAAGAATCGCCGCACCTTGTTCAGGACACCGAGTTTACGTGAGGCATTTTTAATCACGGTTTCGATGTAGTCCTTTTGGTTCAGATCGCAGCGAATATTCATACCGAGCATGTTAATACTGCTTTGCAGGCCTAGAGATGTACCCTGAAGAGAGGGAAGGGGAAGGAATGGCGACTTTTTCGCTGTGAACGTGCACACCTGTTTTCTTGGCATTGAACTCCACCAGATTATCGGAGCCCCATTTAGAAATGAGGTCCAACACCCGATCGAGCTCAATGACAAGATTTGCTCGTTCATTTCGGTGTCTACCCGCCCAGCCATTGGGTGACCGTTATATCCCCCATGCACTGTGCTATCATCTGCATAGCAATGAATGTTTCCAAGAGGAAGCATGTCATTGATATGCAGAAGGAACAGCGTGGGGGATAGAACGGAGCCTTGAGGAACACCAGCGTTCACTGACATGAACCGCGAAGCGCATCCATCCGAAAGGACACGAATTCTACGCTCATGCAGGAAGCTAGCAATCCAGGTACAGAACTGAGCGGGCAAACCGTATGCCGGGAGCTTGGAGAGAAGAGCTTTGTGCCAGACCCGATCAAAAGCCTTGGCTATATCAAGGCTATCTGCCAGTGACTCGCTACGCTTGTCAATAGCCTCACCCCAGAGATGTGTGACGTACGCTAGAAGATCACCCGTTGACCGTTTTGGCCGAAACCCATATTAACGATCGTGAATTAGGGAGTGATCTTCTTGGTATCGAATAAGCTGTTTGTTCAATATTCGTTCTAGGATCTTACACAACACTGAAGTTACGGCTATAGAGCGGTAATTAGTCGGATCTGACCGATCTCCTTTTTTAGGGATCAGTTGCACATTAGCTTCTCTCCAAGATTCCGGCACACAACCCAAAGAGAGCGAGAGACGGTACAGACGCGTTAACACAGGGGACAACTCTGCTGCACACATTTTCAGGACTATTGCTGGGATACCATCAGGACCGTTAGCTTTCCGGACATCGATTGACTGCAGCTCCGTACGGACATCACACTGCCTGATTTTAATATCAGACATTGTGTGGCCACAGTGAGGAATTGAGGGTGGCTGTGCATTACAGTCATCGATCCGGGAGTTAGCCGCAAAGAGTTTGGCCAGGAGATCGACCTTTTCCTGCGGCTTGTGAGCTAAAGTTCCGTCAGGACATCTCAGTGGTGGCAGCGAAGGTTGGCAGAAGTTGGATTGCACGGCTTTAGCCAGACGCTAGTAGCTACGGCTGCCCGTAGGATGCGTCAGGAGTTCTTGGCCTACTCGTGCAACGCGCTGGGCATCCGCTCTAATGTAGGCCCTCTTACACGACTTGGTGGCATTATTGTAAGCTGCTTTTAGCGAGCGAGTTTCGGGATCCCCATGAGCTTTACCTTTGATCCAAGCGCGGTATGCCGTCTGTTTGCTCTCAACAGCGCTGGCACACTCGCGATTGAACCAGTGGTTGCTTCTGCCTTTGCTAATGACATAGGAGTGTGGAATGTAGTATTCCATTCCTAATACTATTTCATTAGCAACGGCAGTGGCGCTAGCGGTCGGGTCCTTCCCACTAAAGCAGCGCTGCCTCCAGGGGACGGATGCAAAATATTCCCGTATACCGTCCCAGTCTGCCGACGCGTAGTACCAAATCTGGCGTTTCGAAATCGCTGTTGGCGGGCGCGATGCCAAGGGCACTGTGCTGGATATCAAGCAGTGATCCGAGGAACCTAAAGGAGCTCGAATCTCCACCCGGTATCCAGCTGGGCGACTCGTCAGCAGAAGGTCGAGTAAGGAGGGCGCATGGCCAACTATGTCTGGGATCCTGGTGGGCTGGTTCACCAGTTGCGTCAGGTCATGCGTGAGAGCGAATGCGTGGGCAGTTCTACCAGCATAGTCTGTTTTGGAGGAACCTAACCACAACTCATGGTGGGCGTTGAAGTTCCCCAAAAACACCAATTCCGCCGATGGAAACCGCTCCTGCGCATCATCTGCTACCCGACCAAGATGTTCAATTAGTCGAGTTGTCTCCATGTCGCCGTTATGGGATCGGTAGACGCAGACGTAGACACGGCAATGAGAGCCTAAGTCGACGTGTACCACTAGGAGGGAGAAGGAAGGGTCCTCCAGACAGCGCAGACGGCGACAGCAAACATCCGCCCGAACGAATAAGCAAACTCCGGCTTTGGCTTTGAAGGATTATTCAAGCACAAAGCCGGGATAGTTCAGGTAGGTGGTGTCAGCAGGGCGGATTATTTGCGTCTCCGTCAGGAACAACATTGCTGGCCGTGTCGTCTTAAGATGGTGGTGGACGGCATTGAGGTTTGCATGGAGTCCGCGGATGTTAGCGAACTCCACCTCAAACGGTAAGGTTGTGGTGGGGGTGTGCACCGCTGTAGTACCAGTTTTGTTGTTAGGCGCTGTCATTTTAGGAGTGGAAAGAGAGAGGCGTGAATCGAGAAAATGATGCCGCGATGCGAATAGTCAAAGTGTGGTGGCCTGTTTCCCCAGGAATTTGCCCACAGACGAGTATTATTAACCTGCCGAACGGAAGGGCCCCCGAACCCCCCCGGGAATGGCCGCCGGGACCCCACCTTCCGGTCACCAACCGGCACGACGGACCACCCCGAAATTATGCGTGGCATGGTGAGGCATCCTCACGAGCTGGTTAGGCTCGCTTGGGCCCCTGTACTGTGCCACGGGCGGCTAGCGGGAGAACCGTTTCTACGGATCTCCCTGATCGGCAGGTTAACGAAGTCCTCCTGGCACTGGTTTGACGGAAGCCTCCACAGACCAAATACATCGCAGCATCATCCTCTCGAGCTCTAGTTATATGCTGGCTGATCCCGAAACGCGACCGACAAGCAGTCACTTGACGGGTTTTACACCATGCGTACGGTGGTCACCAACCAGACGGGTCAAGCCCTACCACCAGTGGAGCAGATCATCGCTCGAAAGAGTCCGTTAGTCGCTTCTTACGACACCCACCGGACGGAGAGAGGGGCGGCGATTGGTATTCTTTCTCCGTCACCGCACGGATAAAATTGTTACTAACATTAATGTAATGGCGACAATATAAAAATGATCGTGGTAACTAGCAAGGTCGATTAACAACAAGCCCCAAACCTAACCGATTACGAAGTTAAATACATGTATCCCTGCTAAGAAACGAACCCTGGACCTGTAGTCTACCGCTTAGACCGCAAATCCTATAATGCGCATCCAAAAGTAACAAGTGGTGTCAACACTGTTTTTATTGAAACTACATTCATGTACAGGGAACTACCAATATGGGTTTGTGAATTAAAACCGTCGGTTGCCATGGCGACGGCCAGCTGTCGCGCGGAAATTGTGGCCCCGAGTGTACCGCAACGCGACGTGCATTGTTGCAAGTAAGGTTGGCTGGCTCACATCTGATATTCCATACATTCAGGTCGAATACTTTGTAAATATAGAGATATTTGCAACCTCACTCGCGACGTTTAGTAAAAATGTATTCGAAAGCCTTACACCGTAGTGGGCAGTGGTGTTTTATTTAAAGTAAAACTTTTTTTTTAATTAATTAAATTGCTCGTTAAAGGTGTTTGATTTTTTTTCGTTAACAAATTTAATTAACTTGATGAAAAGTAAACGTTGAAAACGATTATAATTTATAAACAAATTGTAACTAGTTATCACTCATTATTATTTTGTACCGCCCCTTAATTTCATGTTAATAAACAGTTTGTGTACAACGGGGTTGGCCATATTTGTATCACCACGACCATTGTTAAATTAGTTTACTAAGCTCTAAAATGACACCCACCTAACAACCCGTTGTACCTATAATAAAAAAATTAAAAAAAATACTTGCAATTTTATAAGGAACAGCAGAGCTGATTTGAGTGATGAAGTGAGACAATGATTTTATCGCAATGTCATTAATTTATTATTATTTTTTACCATTACATATACAATTTCACTACAGGTGGGTACTTAAATGCAAGAGCAGAGCTAGTTTTACAAATAAAATTTATAATAACACTAATAAAATGTTATAGTTCTTCGCAGTTATAAAGATCGCGACTAAAATTACTACTAAACATCCTGTATTAAGTTTTATTATCGAATAATAACAAATTAAGTTTAAGGAAATAATCAACCTGTCAAATTGATAGCTATCCGGTATTCGTGCTCTCCGAAGCACAGTAGAAGCAAGACAGTATGTAATTAATTTGGTCAACCATCCAGTTGATCCAGTGACCCGGTATTGCGAAAGTATAAACAGAAGCAAGTACAGGCGCGTAATCACACAATGGCCTACCTACACAATAACCATTTCATGCTCTATACCTAAAAGACGTCCGGAATGGAAAAGGTAGAAGGCAAGTAAAAAGAGAAACAAAAGATTTATAGGTTGAATAATAAATACTTTGACATAATGATTTAAGTAGTACAATTAAAAATAAAATTTATTGATTTATTTTGTGGCAACCCTGCACGCGTATTAGCAGTTTGTCGACTTGTTGAGTTCGGCTTTGGAGTTTTTGTCGCGAATGTCGTTGAAACTTGTGTAGTACATTTTGTAGTTTATTTCCCGTATCGGTTGCTGGTTGAACTACCATTACTTTGGAAGGAGCGGATTGTAAACGTGATTTGTGATGGATTATTTTTGTCATGTAACACACCCTATTTAAATGACAATATATTATGTTGTGTTATTGTTCCAAAGCCATGCTCAGCAGTAGGACAAAATATTCTAAATAAATTAAAAATAAATGAGTTGGGTACCTATACCCACATGCTGTCAGTTAATCGTTTTTTTGTTTGTAAAATTTTAAAATCTAATTATTTTTTTGTTTTGAAACTGTTCTGTTTTCTAGTGGTTAAACCACTTGACACGTGGTATTCAGTCCTTTATACGCTTTTTACGACATCCAACAGAAGAGATTGGTCGATAGTATTCTGTTAATACAGAATAACAGAATAATATCAACCAGTCTCTTCTGAAGGATAATAATCAATAAGTTTCTACCACAGCTATATACAAACATACATATAAATACGACTATTATCCCCGAAGGGTAAAAAAGAGACTAGGCAATGAGGACAGAAAAAGCAGTCCTCTGCCATAGTTCACTTTTCACCAAATAGCGACTGCACATTTCGATGGCTCCTACGTAAACTATCGTATCCAACATTTTGGGCATTTTCATGTTTTAAGCTATTTGAAACTAAGTAATTAGTTGCTATCAATTCCAAAAACAAAAAGTAAAAAAAACTTAAAAAACAAGAATTTTTTTTACGTAAATAATAGTAAGTAATATATTCATGCCGCGTAAATCGTTGTATCTGACTGTTACGAGGATATACGCGGTCAAGGCGCGCGCGTCCGTTCGTTTTATTTTTGTTGGGAATATTTTGGTTTTGTTGGTATTACTTTATAAGTTTTTAATAGTGAGTGATTAAAATAAAAAAAACAACTCGAGATAATACTTACGCGCACAAACAATCATGTGCTTCGACACAGAAAGAAATCGATGTTTTTGAATTATTATCTCCAGAAGAAAACCTGTATGCTATAATTGAAAATAACATAGAAAACAGATTGGTAAGTAAGTAATTTTAATAGTTTCATTTAATTTGAATAAGATTGACGCTTTATCCTGTTTTTTTCTATAGTTTTACATAAAAATATGGTATGTGACAGATACGATTGTGTACGTTGTGAATTGTATTAAAAAAAACTATCGTATGTAACATTTACGATTTTTTACGTCGTTAAGAAAATTCTATATTTAATCGCTTGTACCACATACATTACTTATTACACATTGTAATTGACAGTGTGTCTAATATCGGATTTGACACATACAATTATTTACCATGTGAAATGGCCCATTGTATCTACAAAATAAGATAGCTTACGTTGCAATTACGGGAAAAAGTGATATCTTAAGATACATTTTTTTTTTCAATGTCGCCCCTACCACCTGGGACTGAATTAGTAAAAATTTCAGGCCTTTCTAAACTTATAGAAAAAAGTTTTTCCGAAAAACCACCACTATTGTCGACTTTTAATAATGGTCAATTTCAATTGTAACACTTGAACTTAAAACTTACATGAAAATAAAAGAAAAAATTTAGTCTTAATCATAGGTACTTAAACATTTAGGGTTCCGTGACAATGTACTAATTCTACTTTACTTTACTTTATTAAGTACGTCCTAAAACCATTTATGGATTGCATAAATGATTTTTGCTCGTACTTTGTTAGTAGGTAACCTAAACCATGATTTTCAGTCGGATTTTTCCGGCTATTCAACACGCAAGCTATTACACCGTCAACCTTTTCTGTAGACACTGTGTCAACCAGATCTGAAACTAAAAAAATTAGACGCGACAAAGGTAATATTATGAGGAAATTGCTCTGATAAAGAGCCAGGTGTTTTAGGCACTGATTATCGAAGTAATCACAGTAATCATCTTATATTCCACTGATCGTATACTTAGTGGTTCAAAAAGCCGAGTGCATCAAAAAGGGTGTTAAACAGAGACGTGTTTTGTTACCTTCCCGTGGCTGTTAAATCTATACATAGACAGTTGTTTGCAAAATCTAAAAGATGATAAAAGTGGATTAAGAATGAATGAGTTGCTCGTCTAATGTTTTCTCTATGCAGTTGATCAGGTACTACTGGCATCGTCAGCGATGGACTTACAGGAGATGGTAACTAGTATGCAAAGATCTGTTAAAGGAAAATGAATGAATTAAAATGAGTGAAGGGATGAAAATGAATGTAAGTAAGACGAAAGTTATGGTGCTTGATAAAGACGAGTGTTCGACAGAGTGTGATATTGATTAAAGAAGAAAAAGTGGAGCAAATGAAAGAGTTTTTGTACCTGGGCACGATGTTTACTAGGCATGTAAAGCATGATAAAGATATTAAAAAGTGAGTGAATACTGGGAGTATAGTAAAAGGGGCACTTAACGCCTTTAAGAGCAGCCGGAAAGTATCCCAAAAAAATGACTGGCTGTGCGTGGAGGAGTCTTAGTGCCGACATTAATGTACGGAAGTGAAATTGGGGTGTGGCAGAAGAAACATGAAAGTCAGTAAGATGGTTTGGTTATGTAGAGAGGATGGATAAAAAGATATTACAAATAAGGTGCATGAGGCAAGAGAGAATGGGATAGTTAGAAGGGGAAGACCTCAGCGGTAACGTTCTCGTTAAAGGTCAGGTCAAGAGTACCCTAAACCGACGAGCATGTAAATGAAAAACGTTAAGAGAGTAAGTGAAGCAAAAAATGTTTATCAGGATCTTAGCAAATGGATAGCTGTGATCTCTGCCTATCCCTCCAGGAAGCGGTCGTGATTTGGTATATATGTTTGTTAACACATTAACTGCCACACAACCTAACACAATAAAGTTTAATTCTTTGTCGGTCACCGGTGTTTGCCATGGTGCTTTAAGTGTTAATCAACGCAATCTCTATAAAAAGACTGTATAATTTAAGCTAGTTTTTGTTAATTTAGTTTCTTTAATAAGTTTAAATCATATATTTACTTACCTGCTGTTCCTATTGTTGATTTCATATTAGTGCATACTAGGGTGGAGCGATTTTTTTTCTTTTTGATTTCGCTAAAGGCGGATTGCGGAAAAGTTGCGAATTGATGTCAGTATTAAATCTTTCTATGGGTGTTACTAAATTAAATGTGTGGAAGTACTGCCCCCAGAGCATCAAAGTTATGAATTTTAGGGAAAAACTTAGATTATTAAAAATGAAAAAAATCAAATACATTATACTTTTATATTTAATAAAACCATTTTTCTGATTAACCACAAGTGGGAAAATAAAAAAAACCATTTAAGTACTATTTGTTATCCAAAAAATGTGTAAGTAGAGTTATATATTTTATTTTATTTGCAATTTTTTTTTGTATTGAATGAGGGCATAATACGACACGATTCTATCTTGTTTCTGATCCAGCCTTCTCGTCTCAATGAGCCACAAACTGCTGAACAAGATTCAGTTACTGATTTATTGCATCTTTCGGTGCCTTGAGTGTGACAGGGGAAACCACGAAAAACTGTTGTCATTTCGGAAGTAACTTTTTCGGTATCTGCCAAGGCCGCTAAAATCACTTTGGTCGGAATAACTTTGTCCGCCCCTCTAACTCGCCCTTTCTGACTGCTGACACATTTCTAAAAGATACACTTGGTCTGTACTTAAATCATCACGGTTCTTCGTTATATGTGGCAAACAACAGCTTATGGCAGTGAATGATTTGACTGGAAGACATTCACAATTATTAAGTGCCTTCCCTATCGGACCACTAAAGCTTTTCGGCCCTGTAGTAGTACCGTCTAAGTATTCAAAAAGATGTCTTAAACTTAACTCATTTACGTGCAGTTGACATGTTAGCCATTGAAAAGGACAGCAGCAACAATCTCCGATGTGTTTTTAACTAGATCTTGACGTGTTTGTGTACTTAGTTTATGAAATATAAAGTACCTTATAACATCTTCGTAAGTGGGTAGCGTATTTTTAGGTAATTCCTGCCCTGCGATAAATATATAACACTTATTTCCACTGCGTAAACTCATTGTTTTATTTTCCATACGTAAGCGCGTAATGTCCAAAGGAAAGCGACGTGCAATCGATTAGCAATCACAATTCACACTTAAACACACAATATAATTATGTTGCACTTGGCTAGACCAAAGTCATGCCTAACGCCCCTTACCACTCCTATGAGTGGGTGGATCGCACGAAGTGGCTTTAAGACAAAAATATACGGAGGTCAAAGAAGATTTTGAAAAAGTTTTGTAAAAAAATTTTTTTTTTGTTGATTATTATTGACTTTTATGTATATGTATTTCTAAATAATATTAACTATTAAAAAAATGTGTTATATTTAGTTTAAAATGATGCTATGAAAATATTAATATTTAGGTACTTTTCGAAAACGTTAGCTCCTGGGGCCAGTACTTCTCGTAGTTTGTTTCTATTTATATTTTGTATACGTAATAAATAAGTGTATTGGCAACTTTTAATAAAACCGCGATAAAAAAATATCACGTAAAAAAATTGTTCATACATTCAAGTCAAGTCAAGTCAAATTCAATAAACTCAATTAATGAGTACTTTGAATCGTCCAAATCTTTTTTAACCTACCACCCATTCAGGACATAATTTTTTAACTGTGGCAAAGAATGGGCGCAAGAAACCACAGCGCACAAAAGCAACGACATTTACAAACAAAAAAAAAGAGTATGTCGTTACCAGGTCAATACAAAATATGAATTTAAAAAATAAAAAAAATTGTTCCAATACAAAATTACAATACAATGTAGTTTCATTAAATAAAGACAATTAGAAATAGCTGTTGGAGTGCTTGGAGCATTTCAGATCCAAGCTGTTTTGTCTTCTGTGTAATCTGACACTTTATAATATTTTATAAAGCTTTTCTTTGATTTTGATTTTAAATTTATTAAGATCTAATTTCTGAATATCATTTGGTACTTTGTTGTATAATCTTACACACAGACCCTTAAAAGAATTATTTATTTTATGGAGCCTAGTATAAGGTACTGCTAATTTGTTCTTACTTCTAGTGTTTACATTGTAAATATCACTGTTTTTTGAAAACATTCCAGTATTTTTATGAACATAATCAAATTTTCATAAATGTATTGTGATGCAACTGTCATTATATTTATATTCTTAAATCTCTCTCTGAGAGAGTCGCCAGCCTTTAGGTTATAGATTGCTCGAATAGCCCTCTTCTGAAGCACAAAGATAGTTTGAATGTCGGCAGCATTTCCCCACAATAAAATGCCGTACGACATTACACTATGAAAGTAACTGAAATAAACTAATCTGGATGTATCAACGTCAGTTAACTGTCGGATCTTCATTACTGCATAAGCCGCAGAGCTAAGTCTATACGACAATTTAGCTATATGTGGGCCCCACTGAAGCTTGGCATCTAACGTGATGCCTAGAAACACAGTGGTGTCCACAGATTTCACATTCTTATCTTTAATTTGTACACTAGTTGTTACTTGCTTAACATTAGGCAATACAAATCTTACACATTTGGTTTTTCCCTCGTTTAATAGCAAGTTATTTACACTAAACCAGTGAACAATCTTTGAGATCGCATTATTCACATCGTCATAATTTGGGTGTCGTCGTTTCACTTCGAATAAAAGTGAAGTATCATCAGCAAACAATACTATCTCATGACTGTCGTTTACAAAATAAGGTAAGTCATTAATATAAACCAAAAACAAGAATGGACCTAATATTTAGCCCTGCGGAACTCCCATTGTAACCACTGATCCCGGAGATCTTTTACCGTTAATGTCGACCTTCTGAATCCTGTTACTCAAGTATGAGATTAGAAGGCTCAAAGAAGCATCCCTAATTCCATAGTGGTTAAGCTTCCTGACCAAAGTTTCATGTAAAACACAATCGAAAGCCTTGGATAAATCACAAAATACCCCTAAGGCATCCTGTGATTCCTCCCAGGTATCAAATATTTGGATTAAAAGCTCAACACCGGCGTCAGTTGTTGAGCGACCCCTAGTAAAACCATACTGTTTACAATGTAATAGTTTATTTCTATGAAAATGAATTTGAATTTGGTCTAGCATCAACTTTTCAAAAATTTTACTAAATGTGGGTAGCACAGAAATAGGTCTAAAATTAGAGGGGTCAGAAGTGCTACCTGATTTAAACAATGGAATTAATTTGCTATGTTTCATTAGGTCAGGAAAAACACCACAGTCAATGCATTCGTTAAATATGCAAGCTAAAACTGGAGCTATTGTCATAATTACTGATTTAGCGACATCCACGGAATTACCCCACAGATCAGCAGTTTTCTTTTTATTGAGAGTGTTAAATGTTTTTAATATATCTATAACACAAATTTTTTGAAAACTGAAATTACTTTCACAATCTTTAACATTCTCCTTCAAAACAGATTCAGCTACAGTGGGGGAGGAAATCAAGGCTTTTGTAGGTGAAACTGGAATGGCAGTAAAAAACCTCTCAAATGCTGCAGCAACATCAGCATCAGAAGTCAAGGTTTTATTATCACAATTTAAATTGTACTCATTATTACGACTTCTGACCTTTCCTGTTTCACTATTTATAATATTCCATGTCATTTTTATTTTGTCATTACTATTCTTAATCTTAGAACTCAGATAGTTTGCCTTGGCTAATCAACATACTCTTTTAAATAACTTTGAATAATTTTTAACATATAATTTGAAGTCGTCGCTAGTGTTATAGTTGCGTTCACCAAAAAGTTCATAAAGGCGTTTCCTACTTTACATTAATAGATGCTGTACCACTAACCGAGATCTTTTTTGGAACAAAAGATTTATTAAATTCTGAACAATATATGTTAAAAAAATCATTATAAAAGACATCAGGGTTGTCATTGTATTCTAAATAATTTAATTTTGTATCTAGATTGCTTTTAAAGCGTTCCAGCTGACCTGCAGTTTTTGGCACAACAGTGATATTCTTTTTCATCACTTGCTTACGCTGGTGTGGAAAACTGACCATTTGGCCACAATGATCAGAGTCCAGGTTATTAATAATTTGCTTAGCCAGTGGTTTTACATTTGTATATATGTTATCAATACAGGTGGCCGAAGTGGCAGTTATTCTTGTCGGCTCCAAAAATAAATTATTCAAATTGTATGATAGAAAGAAGTTTTTAAATTTAGTTGACAATGTGGAGTTTTCTAGCAAATTTATATTAAATTCACCGCAAACAATTATTGTTTTACCTACATTGCGGACCTTACGCAATGTCTCATCCATAAATTTTTCAAAAAGATCATTCAATGCTGAAGGAGGTTTGTATATACTTATCACAACAAACTGCTCCAACTCCACACAAGCTATTTCTATTGTTCGCTCAACCGAGAGGCTCACTATGTCTTTGCGTGCCTTTAATTTAAACTTTTTACTAACAATAATTAAGGAGCCACCATGTATTGCATTTCCTCGACTGAACGAACTTCCTACCAAATGATTCTTAAAATTGAACTTGAACTGATGGTCTCTAAGCCAGTGCTCGGTAATGCAAAGAATATCAATATTATTACAGTTCATGAACAATTCAATCTCTAAATCTTTGCCCATCATTCCTTGGATGTTCTGGTGAACAATGTTCAAAGATTCTACATTTTTTAAATTTAATGATTGACCGGGGCTTTTTATAAAGCTATTTTTACATTAATTTTATTTTATTTTATTTGCAAACATTTTGCAAGAGAGTTCCTCTTTTGTCTTTTAATTTAATTCCAATAATTTGCTAGAGGTGTCCTCTATTGTCTTATAATGTAATTTAAATTATTTAGAACATATTCCAAAGTCTGAATTGGCATGTCAGTATGTTGCAGCTCAATAGAAGCTGCTGAGCTAGCCATGTTATTGGCTAAATACTTAAAATAAAATGATATCGAATTTGCTGTATGCGCTTAAAATAAGTCTTAAGATAATATTTATCTTTTGTCAATATAAAATGATTATCTAATAATTTATTTATGTCTATTATTTCTACTTTCTTTTCATAGAAAGCCATTGTATTCAATGTCAAATTAAGCTTAAATCTATAATTATTTTCTTCGTGTGGCAAGTTTTTACTGTAAGGAAGTGTAAACATTATAATTTTTGGAATATTTAAAGAAAGTAATTTTTCATAAAAGTTAACTCATACTTTTTTGTTCACATTTCCCATTTTCCCAATTAAAATAATAACAGTTTCTACATTATTAAGGTCATGTGAAATCAATTTTTCCATTATATCATGGTATGTCAAACCAGGCATACAATAATTTAAGACAGTTTGCCCCTCAGTGTTTAATAATTGACCCAACCCTCTTCCAATTTCATCACTAAACATTAGAGTGCTACTTTTAGTACATTTATTGTCTTTTTGGTAAGAAATATTGGAATTCAAACTGGACAAACCATGGCATAGCTGCTTAGGAGGTGAGGGATCACACACTGGTTTGGACATGGAATGCTCCGAGGCAGCCAGGCCTGCCGCCAGGGAGCGCTCCACCCTAGTGCATACCATAATTATGTAGGTATGTACAAAATTGGTTATTTAGTGTGCTAGTAATTATAATATTTTGTAATATTCTTTAAACTTCTTTAATATTTTTGTAATAGGTAATTAATTAATTAATTCTGAGTGGTAGAGCCACGCTGCGTTGCAGCACACATTGGGCCGGCTCGCCCGGCGTAATACCACCCTCTCACTAATATTCGGCGTGAAATAATGGCACTTGGTGCTGTTGTGTTTCGTCCGACCAGTGAGGGTTCCGGAGGCCCCTTCCCCCCCCTCCCAATTCCTATTCCTTCCTTAAACCTATTCCTCCCTTAAAGGCCGGCAACGCGTCTGCGATTCCTCTAGTTTTGCGGGTGTCCATGGGCGGCGGTGATTACTCTCCATCAGGTGACCCGCCTGCTCGTTTGCCTCCCTCTTTTATAAAAAAAATAAATAAATTAATTATAAAAATTATGCTGGTAAGTTATTGCCTTAATTTAATTTTTATTTAAGTCACCCTAACCTAATTTTATTGCTTTTAATAATTAATTGGCTTTATTACTTTTTTTTAATGTTCATTAATTTAATAAAAAGAAAAAATATATTTCGTAGTTTTTTTACTATGTACATAAACCAATATTTAATCTTATTATATTATTGATATGGTAAGTTTCGTGTCAATCGACCAAATAAAGTAGAAATACTTGGAAATAATAACACATTTAATCAATTTATTCTACTATAACATTCTAAAAAACCTATTTTATAGGTTACTAACATGAGATACTACATTAACTATAAATTATTTACTTATTTAAAAATGGTATGTGCTACTTGCGTGTACATAGAGTAACAAAATATCAACATAAATAATCGTATGCCAAATATACGATATATTTTTTTCGAAAACTAAACCAATTTCAGATTTTCTTTTGGAAACATACTGAGGCGCCATTCGTTATGTACACAATGTGTAAATTTTAAAGTTATAGCACTAAAATTAAAGTAATTATGAATGAAAATGTCTTTAAAATGCTCTGGTGTAAAATTACCTTTTTGCATATACGATTATTTACTTAGGAGCCATCGATTTGCTCAGCGTGACAGGTGATGAGCTCATCACCGCTCTAAGCTGTCGGATATATGTGCAGTCTCCAGTCCGTAAGTCGCCTTTTAAGACACATAAGGCAAGAGAGGGGGTGGTAGTATTCTTTCACCGCTACCGACACGGTAAACACGGCTACGAGTATATACTAGTACATGAGACGCATAAACAGTCGAAGTAGCCCAATGAAGAGGAGGCAATAACTCGATTTGCTTATTGTTCTCACAATTGAAACCAAATATTGTTCTGCATTGGAGATACACCCAATCAATTCATTAATCACTTTAGTAAATAGCGAGATGCTTCACACTGCGCTATCACAAGTTTACAACTGACTACTTACAAATTATTATACCTACCTAGTATGTACATAATTTGTCCATATGATGTTCCACAGCTGGGCAAAGGCTGATTATTTAAGTAAGTCTTGAAAAATTTATTTATTTTTTAAAACATTATTATTCTACAATTAGAACCCTTACAGAGTCCGTGGTCACAGAGGGGTAATCTATGTATTACTATTATTAAATTTCTTTTTTCATTTTATATTTTTTCTCAGTTTTTTTTTTATAGCAGAAGGAGGCAAACGAGCAAGTGGGTCACCTGATGGAAAGTAATTACCGCCGCCCATGGACACCCGCAAAACCAGAGGAATCGCAGACGCGTTACCGCCCTTTAAGGAAGGAATAGGCTCGTTTCTTGAAGATCCCTAAGTCGTAACGGTCCGGAAATACCGCCGCCGAGAGCTGGTTCTTCAACACTGTAGTTCGAGGCAAGAAATTTCTTGAAAAACGCACAGTAGTAGACCGCCATCCATCAAGGTGATGTGGATGGAATGACAGTCGTTTGCGTGTAGTGCAGTGAAGGAAATCAGTGGCAGGGATCAACCCGAACAATTCTTCAGAACTATCCCCATGATATATACGGTACAAAATACAGAGAGACGCAACGTCTCTCCGAAGAGCTAGTGGATCGAGCCGACCTGAAATAACCACGTCGTCCATAATACGAGCACCTCTGCGTTGTATGTATCAGTATGTAACGCACATGTTTATGTTTTAATGTCTATTAATGACGTGTTTGTGATCAAGCACCTACTAAACCTGTCTACCTATCTACCCGCCTACGACGTAGCGACTACGCCGCAGCGCTCCGACGCTACGTAATCGTAGCAAGCGTGGTACAAATTGAATTTGACGCCTTAGAAACGGCACGTTGTTAAATGTTTTTACTCGAATAGCAGCCTTAAGGATTCATATAATGTTTGTTACCTTGTGTAGTTATATCATCACGCTGAGCATATGTGCTATTTGGTGAAAAGTGGACTATGGCTGAGGACTGCTTTTGCGGTTCTCATTGCCTAGTCTCTGACTAACCCTTCGGGGATAATAGTCGTGATTATAATGTACGTACATAATATAGGTACATGCATTTAAAATGTTGGTACTTACTAGTAGTAGAATTTGTTGTACAATTGCATTTGCAATGTCTTTTATTCTTCAAATCGATTGTTGTACAAAAACATGTACATAAAACTATATAACATAAAACAAAGGATGGTGAGAAATTAGCTTGTGTCTAAAAGAGATCTCTATCAACTACCATACGAACAGGAACTAGCTTATAAGCTAGTTTCTAAATGACCAAAAATGATCTTCTTCATGCTTCGGAAGCTACGTTAAGCCTTTGGGTTTACTCGTAGTTTTAAAAAGTAAAACTTTTTAGTAAAAGTACCTTTGTTTTAGTAATTTAAGTCACCGATAAGGCCAGTCAATGGGCCAGTGTAGTGAGTCATATTTTTAACTTCTGAAGAGATGTTTAACTATTTAAGCAGATTTATAATAAAAACCGGTGCTAGATTTTATACTGATGATGATCTAAGTTAAGTAGTAAACTACATTAGGTTAATTTCGATGATGCTTATATTATGTAGTATTTAGTAACTTAGTTTTTATTTACTGTTTGAGTTCACCACATTGGTGGCTGACTGGATAATCACTATTCTCCAATAGCTAGAATGTGTATTGAGCATGTTATATGCTTAATGGTAGAGCGGATGTTCTGGATATATTCCACGACTCTTTACCCTCCTTTAAGAAAAAGGTGCTGGAACTGCTTGCATAACTTGGGAATTGTTAGTTTTTGTTTATTTCTTTTAAACTAGTTTTTGATATTATTTTGGTGTTTTTTGTGTTTGCTCTTTATTTTAATACAGTTCAAAACTGAATTCAATCTTCCTGTTATTTTAGAAGTATTAAATAGTAAATGTTGTGCGTACCTGTTATAGGTGTATTTATCAGTACTTGTCTTCTGTTTATGAAACCTTGTTAATATGCAATAATACACTGTTGGTATGTCTAAATAAATAAATAGATAGCATCGATCGAGTTTGTGATTTTCAACTCGCATTCGATAAACTTTTTGATCAAGCCAATTCCCCTTATTGATAGCGAAGACTTCATTTCAATGATAGAGGCCTTTGCCCAGCTGTGGGAAGTGAGACAGTATATCGGTTACATTTTATAAAATTTTAGTTACCTACATTTTGTTTGTGTGAGCGTGTCAAATAGCGGCTCACGAAAAGAATACTACCAACCCCTCTCTTCCCTTGGGTGTGGAAGGCGACTAAAGGACTAAAGACTGCACATAAATCCAACAGCATTGAGCAGCGATGGGCTCACAACCTATCACGCTTAGCACGTGTGCAATTGTAATTTGGTGAAACGTTGTTGTTCCATGGACTTAGGCAGGGACTGCTTCCGCGATCCCCATTGCCTAGTCCCTGACTTATCGTTTTGGATAGTAGTCGTACATCTATGTTTAAGGGGGTCCTGCACGTAATTGAAAAATTTACGTATTTTTAAGTCACTTGTACTATGCGCTGAATTAGTTAAATACATTAAAAGAACTTATAAAAGTTAGCCTGATCATTGCACAAGGACATGGCATTGTTGAAACTTGATACAAATTCTTTAAACAATAACAAACAATACTTACATAAATGTAATGACTCCTAAAAATATTTTTTTTCGACACCTTTCTTAATTTTACGCATAAAACTATAATTCTTACATGAAAATATTTTTGTATAAATTATACCGCAGGTCGCCCCCGTCTTTAAAATGTAAATTTTAATTTTTAACACAAGCGCGTGATTGTTTTGCACATTTCGCGGAACAAAAACTTGCGGAGTAGAATTGTTCTAATTTTATATATCATTATGATTGATTTTGCTTTGAAGTTCATGAAGAGACTTATGTAAGTTTTTGCGATCGCGCGGAACGTGAAACGGCATTTATGCAGGCTGTCATGAATGGGTGCGCTTGTTACCGTGCTTGTTCCACGGTGGGGAACGCTCTCATTATTTTGGCATACATCAGCTGCTTACCGTCAGGCAGGATGTGGTCACTATGACGAGTTACATTTAAAAAAAAATTGTTTACGCCAGCCCTGTTTATTTAGAGCTTTGTCCTTTCTGACCTAATTTCAAAATAGTATATGACTAACCACTATATCCGTGTATCGGTAACCTATATAACCAGCATTGTTCAGATACCTGTAATTCCAGTGTTTAGTTCCTCAAATTAGTCCATAGCGCGGTGTCGGGGGTTTGCGGTACATTCCATTCAAAAGTCCAATCCGTTGCGGTGGTGATTGCCGGAATATTATCTAATTGGGTAGCTGGCTGTGTAGTTGTACGCTTGAATGTAAGATCAAAACTATGTAGATGCAAGGTAGTGACAATTTATATATCGTTCCCGGCAAAAAAAAGTGTCTCAATACAAAAATAGTTGTATCGAAAAATTGAACTTTAAAAGTTTTTTGTTCATTTGTACGTCAATAATTTAAAAACTATAATAGTCATTACTGAAACTTTATGTGTAAATAGCTTATTCATATGTTTATTATGGGTCTTTAAATTTAACAGCAAAATTGTAATTTTTTTAATATAACTTTTAAGAAACTTTTAGTTTGATGTATGTCTATTATGACTCTCTTTTCGATTAAAATTTCTGTAGGCACCATTACTTTTATTAAAAGGTTTCAATATTATTTAAAGATAACGAAAAAGAAACCAAATTATAAACTTCATATTAAAATAAAATCATGAGAAACAAACTTCTTTCGAAGTTTTTTTCTAATTTTTAAACGTGAAATTTACCTATAAAAAGTCACATCACACATTAATACGCTTTTGTGGCGACACAGTACACGTCTACTTTGTATAAACACAAATGTGACACCACAAACACACTGTTCACGCCGGTGATCGAAGCGAAACAGCTCCGTGAAAAAGAGAACTTAGTGCCATCTAGCGGTAACCGTTCCGTATCAACATAATAACGTCGTTTTTGCAGCCGAACAAATAAAATACGCGCTATTTAATGCTGTGAATATGTCATTTTGTACCTAAAATGTGCTAAGACACTTTTCTTGCCAGAAAGCGATATATAAGTCTCGAAAAGTAAAAACAAGCATGATATCGGACAAATCTTACATACATACATTATTATTATATTCAAGACTATTGTATTCGCGGGTCAGAAGACACCGCCAAATACAGCAGAGTAAAGAAGGTGGATAGGTCGTAAGGCTTACCTGGGATGATGAGGCAGGAGACGGGAGGCGGGCTGGCGGGCGGCGATGTAGGCGATTTGATGGTCGCGTGACAACACAAAGTCACTTCACCTGATCACAGGCACTGTCATCCCAGGGTCACTATCTATAAAGTCACAGAGTCACTATAAACTTTCACGGTCAGGCTGTTGCGTGCGCGCGCGGTAGCTAGCTTGCAGAGTGACGCGGGCGCGCGTCCGGTTTCACACTCCGCGCGCCAACTTCGCGATACAACGCTAGATGGCGCTAGGCGTATCTTAATACGCTTACAAGACGTCTCGCCCGTGGCGAGTACATCCTCCGGGGCCCAGGGTGGGCTCATCCAGAGGGAGCCTGGCAATCTTGAACACAGGCCTCCGGAGGTGTCCATTGGCGGTGTCCAGGTCCACCACCCGCACGACGCCATCCTTCCCAGGCAGGGTGCGAGTAATGCGCCCCAGTCTCCATTGAAGGGCAGGCAGGTTGTCCTCCTTGATGAGGACGAGCTCGCCAACTCGGGGAGGGGAGGATGGGGACAACCATTTGGAGCGGGTTTGGAGTGTGTGGAGGTAGGACTGGGTCCACAGCGTCCAGAAGCGCTGGGAAAGGTCCTGTATCATCTGGAATCGCCTACGTGTGGAAATCGGCCTATCTTCCTCGGATAGTTCGGGAAGGGCCGTTAGTGGGCGGCCTATAATGAAATGTCCGGCTGTAAGCGGCTCAAAATCTGAAGGATCAGACGAAAGTGGGCAGAGAGGTCTAGAGTTAAGGACAGCTTCGATTCGAGCTAAAAGTGTGGAGAATTCCTCGAATGTGAGGTGTTGTTCGCCAATTACGCGATATAAAAGTTGCTTTGTTGATTTTACGTTGATCTCATGTAACGCATCGAACTATGGTCCCTTAGGGACGTTCAACAACCAAGTAATGTGCTGACCAGCGAGCTTGTGCGCAATCGTGTCATTATTCAAGGCAAGAAAGTTTTGTACTTCAAAGAGCTGATTTCTAGCGCCTACATAATTTGTATCGCAGTCCGAGCGGATGAGAACCGGGGCACCCCGGCGTGCTACAAAACGCTGTAACGCCGCGAGGAACGTTTCCGTCCTTCCGATTCCGATCCGGCTCGAAGGACCATAAATGTTTTCGCGTAAGGCACCAACATGCGACGTAGGAAAAGGAGTAAGATGGGAACGGGCTTACCGGGATTCCGTTTGGTAGGCACGGGATCGTGCTGAAGCGCGGGGCGCTATTGGCGCGGGCTTGATGGCGGCAACACACAGACACTTCACTAGGGCAGTGGTGTTCGTTAAGCGTTAGGGGGGAGCTGGTAGTCCTAGCTCTGTCACTGCACACACTGCACACATATGGTCACGCCAGGCTGAGTTCAAGGGCGCGCGACGCGTGGTTTCGCCTTGAGATCTCGAAGGGCACGAGATATAACTAGTAAAGTTACGGGAACAAATGAATTTAGGAAATGATGGCACAAAAGGAAAATAAAATAATGATTATGTTATGGGCTGAAATAGTTATCTTATATATATATATATATATATATATATATATATAATTTAGCGGCCTGTATTAAAGGTAGGGGGCTTTACTGCTGCTGCGACCCATGCGGCTGTTTTGCGTGCGCAGACGCATGCAGCGGGCTGTCGATGGGTCGTTGTCTCGGAGTGTCACGCAGATGGGGCGGTAGCCACCGCGCCGCCGATTGTGGCTGGCTCTGCTGTGTGGAGCCGTCCGGTCGGTGAAGGGACGTGTGATGTTAGGAGCTCCCACAGTCCTTGCACGCCTTCACCGACTTACACTCGTCCGGGTAATGTGGCCCGAGACAGCGGGCGCAGCGCTCGCGCGACACCACAAAGTCCCACCGGCCCTGTGTCGGTTGGGCATTGTAGCGGGCGCACGCTATGAGCTTGTGCCCCCTTTCCCTGCAGTAGGGACAGTAGGGCGTATTTGGGCTAGGCCCGGCCTGTGCGTGCATTGTGTGAGTGTGTATTTGTATAGGCGTGGCACGAGTCGAGGCGAAAAAATCAAATGTGTAGGGTAGGGTTTAATAAGTGGACTGTTACTGGGATGTATCCGGCTCGAAGGACCAAAATGTATTCGCGGGTCAGAAGACACCGCCAAATACAGCAGAGTAAAGAAAGGCAGAGTAAAGAAGGTGGATATGTCGTAAGGCTTACCTGGGATGATGAGGCAGGAGACGGGAGGCGAGCTGGCGGGCGGCGATGTAGGCGATTTGATGGTCGCGTCACAACACAAAGTCACTTCACCTGATCACAGGCACTGTCATCCCAGGGTCACTATCTATAAGGTCACAGAGTCACTATAAACTTTCACGGTCAGGCTGTTGCGTGCGCGCGCGGTAGCTAGCTTACAGAGTGACGCGGGCGCGCGTCCGGTTTCACACTCCGCGCGCCAACTTCGCGATACAACGCTAGATGGCGCTAGGCGTATCTTAATACGCTTACAAGACGTCTCGCCCGTGGCGAGTACAACTATTATCTCCGAAGGGTTGTAAATGTCGTTGCTTCTGTGCGCTGTGGTTTCTTGCGCCCGTTCTTTGCCACAGTTAAAAAAT
This sequence comes from Scoparia ambigualis, assembly GCA_963921215.1. NCBI lineage: Eukaryota > Metazoa > Arthropoda > Insecta > Lepidoptera > Crambidae > Scoparia > Scoparia ambigualis. The sequence goes on from OY992528.1 coordinate 1,119,428, forward strand.
GACGTCCTGAATGGGTGGTAGGTTAAAAAGATTTGGACGATTGAAAGTACTTATTGATTGAGTTTATTGAATAAATATATATTGACTTTGACTTTGGTTATTCAGAAATAAGGCAATGAGGACCGCAGAAATGCAGTCCGCTGCCATAGTTCACGTGGTGGTGTGGTGACTCCATCGCCGCTCTATTCTGTTGGATGCATGTGCTAAATTGTCCGTTCGTCGCCGTTTACGACACTTAAGTGCTAGTTTTCGTGGTTGGTGCCCTGGTTGCATTTTTGGTTATATTAATCATCACTATTACCTAATCGTGTCACGTAGCGGTGAAAAAATACCACCCTCTCTCTTCAATTGGGTGTTGTAAAAGGCGACTAACGGACTAAAGACTGCACATGCATCCAAGAGCATAGAGCGGCGATGGGCTCACCACCAGTCTCGATGAGCACATGTGCTGTCGCTATTTGGTGAAAAGTAGACCATGGTAGAGGACTGCTTTTGCGGTACTCATAGTCTAGTCTATGACTAACCCATAGGAGATAATAATCGTGATTATATGTATGTATGTATGTACCTATCAGGCAAGATATAAAATTATAAAAATAGTAAGTACATTGTTACCCTAGGGGAGAAAGTAGCTTATTTACTCCCGAGACGACGCCAATAGTTCGTGGGAGTGAATAAGTCTTTCACCCGAGGTAAACATGTGCTTTTCATTACGAATATAAGGAAAGTAAAAACAAAAACATGGAAGTCTTTAGTCCGTTAGTCGCCTTTTACGACACTCAAGGGAAAAGAGGGGTTTGTAGTATTATTTTGATGAGCCCATCGCCGCTCTATGCTGTTGGATGCATGTGCAATCTTTAGTCCCTTAGTCGTCTTTTACGACACCCAAGGGAAGGGAGGGATTGGTAGTATTATTTCGACGAGCCCATCGCCGCTCTATGCTGTTGGATATATGTGCAGTCTTTAGTTCGTTAGTAGCCTTTTACAACACCCAAGGGAAGAAAGGGGTAGTAGTATTATTTTGATAAGCCCATCTCCGCTCTATGCTGTTGGTTGTATGTGCAGTCTTTAGTCCCTTAGTCGCCTTTTACGACACCGAAGGGAAGAGAGGGATTAGTAGTATTATTTTGACGAGCCCTTCGCCGCTCTATGCTGTTGGATGTATGTGCAGTCTTTGATCCGTTAGTCGCCTTTTACGACACCCAAGGGAAGAGATGTGTTGTTATGTTAGTAAGTATTATTTTAATAATAAGTCACAATTACACATGTCAGTCTCCCTAGGGAGGAAAAGTACTACTTTCCCCCCGCTTCTCAGGCAACTTCAGACCCACTTTTCGTGTATGAGGAATGAAAAATAGATTATAAACCTAGTTAACTTACTTTTACTGTCTACCGAATCGCATGGGTGACAAAATTAGAAACATCTCGAGCTTCGGAAGGTAAAGACATTCGCAGTTTTGTGACGTAAGATAGGTCATTATAACCTACCAACTCTCATTGGGCTAGCGTGGTGGGTTATGCCCCAATCTCCCCAGCACTACGATGTTTAGGCTGTTATGACACTTGTATACGTGCATTTCGCGGCGTTGCCGTGCTCACGAGAGTTGTGACTTCATTAGCTGCGTATAATAAGTTTGGGCGTTGTCTAACTCTCAAGAGATAGCGATTACTCTTATTGGTATTAACTGACGCACGTGTTATAGTAGAGCCAAATTCGATAAAGAATGTTTGTAAACAAACTATTGACTACATTTTTGTGTAAATATCTAGTGTCACTTGAATTTCTAACAACACTTTTATACATTTTTGTAAATCTCTCTCAAGAAAAAGTTACAAGAAAACCTTTAAAAATTATGTATTTCTTTCAAAATACAGTATAATCTCGAGTGAAATCACTACATATTTGCATAAAGATTTGACAATTATTGTTTTTTTTTAATAATGTGAAGGTGGATGGAGACTCCGCGGCACAAACGGATACAACTACGGCCGGTGCCACTCGGTCGAAACGTCTTTTAAAATGCCCCGGATGCCTTTACTATATAGTTTTGCATTAAATCCTGTTAAAATATGTATCTATGCATAATGGAAAGCAAAAGTATAAAAGTGTATAATCATTTGTTTACAAAAAAAGAAAGGGCTTCTGAGTTTCTTGCCAGCTTCTTCTCAGTCGAAGGCTCTCCCAAAATCCGAAATGTGATTAGTTAGGTAGGTAGAATAGATTAGTTAGTTAGATTACTTGTTAAGTCTTAACTTTTATTTATCGGTGACTGATTGCGCGTTTGTCCTCGATTTCACCTGAAAGTGATAATGAGGACAAAGATAGAGCACGCGCAGTCAGTAAATGCCTGTTTACTCTGGGCTTAATAAATAAAAAATTATTTACGCTCACACCAATTACTAAGACCAACATGAGTATTCTTATGAAACTCGTTAATATGGTAAGATAATGAATAAATATATATAAACATAGAAAAAACACCCAGACCCGAAATCAATTTAGAAAAACAATTTTTCTCTAAATTAACCCGACCGGGAATTGAACCCGGGACCTCAGAGATGGCGCGACGCCTGAACGTGGCCTGGCGTGCTAACCACTCGACCACGGAGGTCGTCGCCTTAAAGCAGCCCAAGTTATAGCGTTCAGGAAAAACAGACGCAGGGAGGTCATTCCATCCTAGCTGTCCTAATAAAGAAACTAGAAGCAAATCGCTTCGACGGGGTAGAATATCTACAACATAGGGATGAAAGCCCTTCCTTCGTCTAGTAGTCCGATGATGGAACGGGAAGGAGGTATAAGGTTATGTAACTCCTGAACACACTCTCCAAAATGTAACCTGTAGAAGACTGATAAGCAAGCCACTTTGCTTTAATTGCTATCTTGCAGTACTCTTGATGATCGGACGTGTTTAAAGTTGATTAAAATATAAATCTTAAGTAAATGAATATTGACCTACTTAGTAGTGCATAGGCGGTAGTGTTTCTGTGTCACGCTGTGATTGCATAAGTGAATGACTCGCATTATGTTTGGTGATTGACTATTTACTTAGTTAGTAGATATAACAACATGAGTAGTCCCTTCAATCGGAGTGGAAAAACGCAACGAAGTCCCCCGCCCACACCTCGCCCACACCTCGCCCAGGGGAAGACATGGACGAGAATGCTCCCGAAATCGTAGCGACTTCTGAAATACAGAAATGGATGTCTACCATTGAACAGTGCCCTTAATGAAGTCTGCGCTATCTCAGCAGATGGAAAGTTGAACTCAGACCAAAAGTTAAGAATTCATAACTTATGCCGGAAAGTTGGACATGGAACTTCCCAAATGGCTGTCAAGTATCAGTCTTTAAAGCAAAATACTCTTCTTGTACAAGCAAACCTTCAGGCGCTCAGTGAAAACCAAGACCTATCAGAACGTCTTTATGACCTAAAACGAAGCATCCAGGAGTCCACAGTCACGGCTAACCCGTCATTCGCTGATATGGTCAAAAAAGATAATACCACTTTCATTCGCCCTAATAATCTAAAGTCCGTAGCAATTTATCCAAACGATAAATCAAAATCAAGCGAAGACACAAAAGCCCTGGTCTAGCAAATTATCAACCCTGAAGTAATGAAGCTGCATGTCCGTGGATTACGTAAAACTAGAAACGGCGGGGTCATAATAAGCACGGACACGAAGGATGACGTTGAAAAGTTAAAGCAGTCGGTACAGCTTACCACCTCGGGCTTGACAATAGATGAGCCACATAAGCGCAGACCTCGCATCGTTGTAATCGGAGTACCTACATCTATGCAGGAGCAAGAGGTTTTCAAGTGCATTTACGAACAAAATTTGGCCGATTAATTGCAGGGCACAACTTGCGATAACTTTTTGACCTCTATTAAGCTTAGCCACAAATCAGGCAAAAAAGACTCGTTGACTTGTAATTACGTCATAGAGGTTCCAGTTGTTATACGTAAGGCCCTTATATCTCAAGATCGAGTTTTTGTAAATTGGTCATCTTGCCCTGTGAGAGACTTTACTTTGGTCACTAGATGTTTTAAGTGCCAACAGTATGGTCACGCGGCCAAGTCGTGTAGAGCGTCAACTCATTCATGTGGCCACTGCGGAGACCTAGGTCACTCGATGACCGATTGCATGAAGAAAGCCGAACCTGCTAAATGTGCGACTTGCCTACAATTTAAAAAGCCGAGTAATCATAAAACAGGTGATATTGATTGTCCTGCCAAAAAAATGGCCGAACAAAGATATATTAACTCTATCGACTATGAAGGCGCCTAAGAGCGCCGTCCAGTATATTCTAATTTTGATCTTTGTTAATATGACTAATAATTTCATTTACGATTTAGATAACTTCTCCGTATCAGAGTCAAAAGCATGTGATGGCGAAAATTGCAAACAACATCTTTCACACTATGCAAACAATGCACTAACCTTTCTGAGCCAAAATATTCGTAGTATTTATAAGAACATAGATAATTTTAGCTGTTTCGTTCAAAGATTAAATATTAAGTGTGACGTAATTATACTAACCGAGTGTTGGCTGGCTAAACACAGTGGCAGTTTACCTATGAAATCGGGTTACAATATTTTCAGTAGCAAAGTTAATTATAACCAAAATGATGGGGTGGTAGTATATGCAAGAAATACACTATTAAATATTTCTGTTGAGGACACTAGCCTACAAGACTGCAATAGTCTTTTAATCAAAATTGGTGCAGACACTGCAGTACTTGCTTTATATAGACCCCCCTGTTTTCGGAACATAGACTGTTTTATTGCGTCATTAAATGAGCTATTAAAAAAACTATCATCTTTCAGAACCATAGCATTAATAGGTGACGTAAATATAAACATTTTGCCCGAAAACTGTGAAACATCTGCTCACGAGTATCTTAACCTGTGCTCCTTCCATGGTCTTCTACCTGCACACTTGATCCCAACCCACCAAAGCGGCTCCTGCTTAGATCACATTATGCTTAAAACCCACTTACCTACAGTTACCCTAGTGACTAACTCAGCTGTAACCGACCATAAAGCGGCTATACTAACCAGAAGTCTAAAACCACCTAGGCATCAACGCACGCAGCTTAAGTCTAAATTAAATATGATTAAACTCGAAGACGATTTATGTAACATTGACCTTGAACCAGTTTATAGTTCTGCTGACGCTGACACCGCGTTGACATACTTAATTAAGAATGTGCAACAAGCCATATCAAACAATACTAGCAAAGTAAAAATAAGCAGAAGAAATTACAATATCAAACCTTGGATAACTCCTGGCCTAATTCGCTGTATGAGACATAGAGATAAACTTCATTTTAAAGCTAAATCTAACTTAGAAAATTCATTCTTACAAATAACATATAAACGATATCGGAACTTCTGTAATAACATTTTGAAAAAAGTTAAAAACCATTACGACAAAAATAAACTAGAGCAGGCAGGAAAAAACAGTAAAAAGGTCTGGAAATTCATTAAAATTTATATATATACTATAAGGAAAAAACTTCCCAATACCATCCCCACTACGGCTAGCCATTATAAATAGCGTCCACACAAACCAAAGAGCTCACTTTCTCTCTGGAACTCAGCGCGGACGGATCTCTGCCCGAGTGGCTATCTGGTATCGTAGCCATCTTTTAGTTTTATTGCGTTGTGTGTCTTTTGTATTTTTAATGTGGGTAGTGCTTTTTAAGGTGATTTAATTAGTGTGAGCGTGCAATCTTTTCAGCATCAAATTGTTAGTAACATGGTTGTTTTAAGTTAAGTGCTGATTGTTATTTCGTTAATTACATTTAAAGAATAATTAAATCAAAATTAGTGTTTTCTTGGACATTGTTTTTTTTTAAGTATTTTCCGGGCTTGTTCCTAAAATCAGAAGTGGGATAAAGGACACTGTGGTTTACGTGTGATTAATTTTGATTTGTTGTAAAATTGAGATTGCATACTCACCTGTTATCACCTTTGAATTGTTTGATTTTTTGTGTACCAACTAAATATGGTTAGATCAAGGTCACACAGCCCGCAACGGCAAATCTCTCGGAGTAGGTCGCGTGACAGAACCGACAGATATAGGTCTAAGAAGCGCCATAATCGCGATTCACGGTGCAAATCCCGTAGTCATAGTCGAGGTGACACGCGACGTGCTTCGAGTGGCCAGCAACGGCGTGATCTTCGTAGTCGTTCTCGTGGCCGTGATCCGTCCGGCTCGAGTGATAGGCGACGACGCCGTTTGCGTCGCGAGGTCGGAAATCGCTCGCGTAGTATTTCTCGCTTTCGGTCGCGAGAGCGTTCTCGGAGTAATGTTCGTAAATCTCAATCCCGCTCGCGCTGCGTCTCACGTAATCGAGTGCGCCGCTCGCATGGTAGGCGTATGCCAGTAACTAGGACACCAAGTCCTATGCGCTCGGGTAACTGTCGCGCCGGTCGCTCCACGGAATCCACAGCTCCGCCCTCCGAGGCATCCACTCTCGCGCACGCTTTGATGCAAGCCATAAAAACGTTACAACCGACGAGGTCTCAACATTATTACGTGTCTAATTTTGACCCGTCTATTAATAACATTGAAGCTTGGTGCGAGGAAGTGGATCGCGCCAGAGATGCGAATGGTTGGAGTGACCACGAGTGCTTATCTCGCGTGGCTTCTTGTCTTAGGGGTGACGCTAAGGTTTGGTTGGGTGAATGGGTGACAAATGACAGGACATGGTCTAGTTTTAAAAAGGAATTTAAACCCCTTTGCCCAAACAAACTAGACTACGCAAACATTTTGTTTGATGCGATGAATGCGACTTCAGACAAATATCTAACGTACGCAGAATACGCGCGTCGGACTTTATTACGACTTAGATTAGTGCAGGGACTTAGTGATGAGTTAAGGACGCTTATCGTCATCCGAGGTATCGATAGTCCTCAAGTTCGTGCGGCTGCTGCCAATGCGGAACTAACGCCGGATACCATTGTCTCCTTTTTATCAATTACACAAAACCAAATGAAGTCAAAACCGATAAGCCTTTCAGTTCCAAAAAAACCGGTTCCTTATGGTTCAAACGTTCGTTTTGGCCCTAAATGTTTTAATTGTGGCCTGCGAGGTCATGTTAGTAAAGACTGTAAGCGCGCAAAATCAAACATTACTTCTACAAACCAGACAGGTGTCAGTAACGCATGCACGTTCTGTAAGAAGCAAGGACACACCGAGGCAACCTGCTTTGCGAAAGCACGATCGGAGTCTCGCAATCCACGTAATGTAAACCTTTGCTCTCATCAAATGGATCACAAAAAAAGTAACGATGTCACTACAGCAGTTGTAGACGGTATACCAGTGGACGTGCTCATTGATAGTGGTGCTCTCGATGTGTCCCTGATTTTTTCGGATGTCTTAAAGCATATTTCTTGCCAACCAAAATTTAGACGTTGCGTTTTGAAAGGCATCAGTGACAAAGAAATAATAACTACTTCTTATGTAACTGTCACTGTAGAGTTTAGCGATATTGCTATCGAGACTGATCTAGTGGTTGTCCCGTCAGCATTTATGAATACACCAATAATTATAGGTACGGATGTTCTTAATCGTGACGGAATCACTTATGTGAGAACTAAGGATAGGCAGTATATTACGCGCATTGACAACGGCAACTATGTTAACGCTATCCAATCGGAAGATAAGCTTCCGGTGAACACGCCTCTTCAAGGCAAAGATTTAGATAGCCTTATGTCCGTCATAAATGATTATTCAAAATTTCTGATATCTGGTACCGCGGCGACAACTGATAAGACTGGTATGATGGAGATTAAGCTCACTAGTCCTGTACCAGTGGTATACCGACCGTACAAGCTTTCCTACCAGGAAAAACTTAAGGTTAGGGAGATCACTAAGGATCTTTTGGATAAGGGAGTGATTAGGCGTTCAAACTCTGAGTACGCCAGTCCAATTATATTGGTAAAGAAACGCGATGGTTCCGATAGGCTCTGTGTAGATTTTAGGGAACTAAACCGTATTACCGTGAAGGATCGCTACCCTTTACCTTTGATTGACGACCACATCGACAGGTTGGGTAGCTACAAGTTCTTCTCTAGCCTTGACATGGCTACAGGCTTCCACCAGATTCCCCTTAAAGAGAGTAGTATCCACCTTACCGGCTTTATGACACCGGAAGAGCATTTCGAGTACATCAAAATGCCTTACGGATTAGCTAACTCACCGATCGTGTATCAACGAATTATAAACGATACCTTACGAGAGCCCATAAATGGGGGTAATGTCCTGGTATATGTTGACGATGTGTTGCTGATGAGTAATACCATTAGTGAGGGCACCGAGTTGCTCCGTAAAGTCTTAGGCATCCTTACTCAAGCAGGTTTCTCTATTAATCTTAGAAAGTGTTCCTTCTTGGTGACTGAAGTAGAGTACTTGGGCAGAGTAGTGAGTCAAGGTCAGGTTAGGCCGAGCCCTCGAAAGGTCGAAGCCTTGGCTAACACCGTTCCTCCTGAAAACGTGAAGCAAGTCCAACAGCTTCTCGGACTTGCTGGTTATTTCCGCCGTTATATAAAAGACTATGCCACCTTAACTGCCCCCATTGCTCATTTGACCCGTAAAACTGTAAGCTTCAATTGGACACACCAATGCGAGACAGTTCGGCAAAATTTAATAAAACAACTAACGAGCGAACCAGTTTTAGCCATCTTTGATCCAAGTCTCACCACTGAGGTCCACACAGACGCTAGTAGTGCAGGGTATGGGGCAGTCCTCCTTCAGGCGCACCAGGACGGTAGAAAACATGTAGTAGCCTACTTTAGCAAAGTCACCCAGGGAGCTGAAAGCAAGTATCACTCCTATGAACTGGAGACCTTGGCTGTCGTTAAGGCACTTCAAAATTTTCGTCATTATCTTGTCGGGTTAAAGTTTACAGTGGTAACTGACTGCAATGCCCTGAAGTCGACAGAACGAAAAAAGGACTTACTCCCCAGGGTTGCTCGCTGGTGGATATATCTGCAGGACTTTCATTTCTCTATTGAATATCGGAAAGGTGTAATGATGCCACATGCAGACTATCTAAGTCGTAATCCTATTCCGGTGAATCAGATCACACGGCCTCGCAACTGGGCTCAAATAGCTCAGGCAGCCGATAACGAAACTTTAGACCTTATTCAGAACCTTAATGAAGGTAAGCTGGATCCTGTCCGATATTCAGTACAGAATGACCTCTTATACTACAAGTACACACCGGTAGGCGAGCAACCACGCCTCCTTTGTTTCGTGCCGAAAGGCCATCGCCTCAGTCTTCTTAGAGCGTTCCACGATGAACACGAACACATAGGCGCCGAAAAAACTTTAGACCTTATTTTAAGGCATTTCTGGTTCCCAGGGCTTAAGCAGTTTGTCTGCAAATATATTTCTCACTGCTTGATATGTATCTCCCATAAACGAGTACCGCGTGCACCTTTGCAAAACATCACTTCGTGGGAGAAGCCCGATGTCCCATTTCATACGGTACACGTCGATGCTCTAGGTCCCCTGCCTGTATCCGAAGGATACAAATTTGTGCTTCTTATAGTGGACTCCTTTTCTAAATACATCCTGTTGTACCCTATATGCCGGCAAGATGCCGTAGAGCTTAAGCGAGTCGTCGTGCAAGCCATTTCTTTGTTTGGGGTACCTAAACTGATGGTAACTGATAAGGGTCGCATGTTTGAATCCAACGAATTCGTGTCTTGGATAACTGAACTGGGCTGTAATCTTCATTATATTACACCGGAGATGCACCATGCTAACGGGCAAGTTGAAAGGTACGTCAGAACGGTTCTTAACATGCTGCGAATCCAGGTGAATCATAAAAACCTGTCCTGGTCTGACACGTTGTGGAAACTACAGTTGGTGTTAAACATCACTAAACAGAAGACCACACAAGCTTCTCCGCTCAATCTGCTCATTGGAACTGATGGGACTACTCCTGTCATACGTATGTTGGTGCGAGATATAGCTGTTGAAGGTTCAACACCAAATCGAGAGGCCCTACGAGAGATAACCAGAAATCGAACACGCCAACTGCTGAAGGACAATCAGAGTAGGCAAGATGAGCGTGTTAACCGGCAAAGACGCATGCCGCGTCAATTCAATGTGAATGACTGTGTTTTTGTTGTCAAGTTTTCTCAGTCGACAGGCAAACTCGACCCAGGCATGCGTGGTCCGTATAAGGTGATAAAGGCATTACCTAGTGGACGCTACGCGCTTCGTCTGCTCAGCGACGGCTACGGCAAGACGACGCAAGCTGCGGCTCAACATATGGTGCCGTGGCGGGGCGAGTGGTGTCCTGAAACATGTGCTGCTTTCTTCGAGAGTAAGTCGAACACGATGGCGTGTGTCGCCTGTCGTGTTGTGTGAGGTGGGGAAGCTATGCAACCCAAGCGTCCGTCGCTACACCCTGGCGTTCGTCGCCGATAGCACTTGGTGGGCCCCAAGTTGCTGCATAGACTAACCAAAGTGGTTGGCCTGTGTGTTTGTGTACAGAAGACGTGCAGGCGTGCACTAATCTGTTTGTGCGGCGTGCACTATCCTGTTCGTGCAGGCGTGCACTAGTCTGTTCGTCGGACCGAGGTGCCAGCAGTGGTCAGCGTGGTCAGCGACTTCACTGCGAGAAGAGACGCCAAGCTAGCTCCAGAAAGTCCTAGGCTTGGTTTGCTGCTTTTAAGAGACGTCTCTGCCTTACTTTTAGAATGATGAATGCGAGATTATTCCGTATGATGAGTCTAAAAGTAGAAGCATAAATAAAATAAATGATGATCGTAAAAAAGAATATTGATGTGAAAGGACGAATGATACTCATAGTCAAATTGATGACCTACGCTAATAAAATGTTATTTACAGATGAAAACGAAGATGATCTTAATGCTGCACCGCCCACATCTGGCTCAGCAGCTGCACCATCCATGCCTTTGCTGAACGAGGAGGTGGAGCCTGATCTCAGCGGGAATACTACGACGACACCATCTATCTCAGGGGTTGCACCTTCTTTGCCTTTGTTGGACGAGGCCAAGGAGCCTGGTCCCAGCGGCATCACTCGAAGACATGAAGACATGGAGCCTGGTCCCAGCGACACTACTGGTGGAAATTGTGTCGAGGACGACACATCGTCAGGAGAGGCCGTATAAGGAAAAAACTTCCCAATACCATCCCCACTACGGCTAGCCATTATAAATAGCGTCCACACAAACCAGAGAGCTCACTTTCTCTCTGGAACTCAGCGCGGACGGATCTCTGCCCGAGTGGCTATCTGGTATCGTAGCCATCTTTTAGTTTTATTGCGTTGTGTGTCTTTTGTATTTTTAATGTGGGTAGTGCTTTTTAAGGTGATTTAATTAGTGTGAGCGTGCAATCTTTTCAGCATCAAATTGTTTGTAACATGGTTGTTTTAAGTTAAGTGCTGATTGTTATTTCGTTAATTACATTTAAAGAATAATTAAATCAAAATTAATGTTTTCTTGGACATTGTTTTTTTTTAAGTATTTTCCGGGCTTGTTCCTAAAAATACATATTATTAATTCATTGAATATTTTTCCTGCTCATCTGATGAATATGAAAGTGCTCAAAGCAGTAACACTTCCTTGTCTGACTCTGACACCCTGGATAGTAAACTGATGACTGTTGTGTCAAAGTTCCTATCCCTCGTGCATATTAACGCGCAAAGCATTGCAGCTCATCACAACGACCTTCTTTCATCCTTTGGCGATGGCATAGTTGACTGTATCTGTGTGTCTGAAACCTGGCTAAAACCTTCTCTCCCCTCAACTAGTTGTTCTCTTCCAGGCTACAAACTTTTTCGCAACGATCGTACTGGTCGTGGTGGTGGCGGCGTGGGTATCTACCTTCGTGGTCACATCGCGGCTAGTGTCATCAGCAGCTCCCCATCTCAATATACTGGTTCTATTGAATTCATTTTCATAGAAACTATCATTCACCACAAGAAAGTATTATTGGGAGCTCTATACAGTCCAAACGATCAAGTTAACTATTTCGACAGTTTGGAGAACACTCTGGAAAGTCTCGTCCCTCTCTTTGATCACGTCATCCTCATGGGTGATCTTAACACGTGTTTGTTGAGGGATGATGCCAGGGCTCGTAACTTACACAATGTGGTTACTTCTCTCAACCTTCATGTGCTTCAAACTTCGTCCCCTACGCACTACTTTCCAAACTGTACTCCCTCTCTTCTTGACCTGATGATAGTTTCAAATCCCAATCTTGTTGTTTCTCACGGGCAAATGACTGCACCACAGTGACGAAGGTTCCATACAACTCGATTCCCACCGGCTTCCCTTCAGAAGTTTAGAACACAACCACTCTCAACTTGAATTGAGAAATGGCACAATCAGTAATTATAAAAGTAAATATATAAAAGAAACATTACAAAATACCTACACTATGGACATTAAATCAACAAAATTTGCTTTTCAACAACATATTGCTATAAAATAAGCCGCAGGCGCGATCGGCTTTTTGGCAGTTAAACTTCTGTACAAAATTTACGTCATGACGTCACATAAAGGTCAATAAACCCACCCGCGTATTAGCAGCCGGTAAGCCGTCTTTATCCGAGTTACTTGATAGAGAAAGTTATACAATTTGCCTGCGCGTGAGCAGGATGGAGGAATATCGTTTTCGGTTTGTGTTCTGTTGACAGATAATTTGACGTAATTGCAATTCATCATTGAATGCATGACTGTGTTTTATTAGTATTTGAATTTATTAGTTAGTTTCACCTATTAGAATGATTAGTATTGTAGTTGGACTTTGTTTATTTGTGTTGTGTGTAGTGATGAAAGTAGTTACGAAGACGTACGTTGTAATTAGGTATTTGCGGTAAGTAGATATTGTAATAAGTTGAAATTACGTATTAAGAATAAGTAGATTTGCAAAGTAATCGGTAGAATTGTAAGATGTCGGCATTAATAGCTTTAGATTCTTCCCGGCTTTTATGATAATGTCTTAGCGCACTTTGTAAGAAAGAATAGACGAATAGCTTTAGAGTATAAGTAGTATTATTAGTACTTAGTCTATTAAGTTTTGTTTAATTTACATCATATCATCATTTCACCACAAACAGCTTTTATCAAAGCCACTTCTATTATGCTTGCAAGACACTGTTTCAATATCTCAGTGCTTACACGTATAGTAAAAGAGGACTGAAGATACATCTGCCTATACAAGACTGAAGCCAGGATGCCAACCACAGATTTTCGTTAAGGACTCAAGACTGCGTGCCCGCGCTCGGAGTAGGTAAGCATTTTTTTTTTGTTACGTCTTACTTCTCTCAATATTTCACGCTTCGCCACTGCTGCACCATTCTCCTACCACGACCTAATCTTCTTAACTTACAAAGTTCGCCCTCCCAAAATCAAATCAAAGGTACTTCATCAGCGCAACTTTCGGCATATGGACTTAGACCGCTTGAGACAGGACCTCGCTTGCTTGGACTGGTCACCTGTACTTAAGTCCGATGATATCGACTTTATAACAAACTACTTCACTGTTGAGCTGACCAAAGTTTTCGATATCCATGCTCCAGTGCGACCTGTACGCATCAAACATATTCCTGCCCCTTGGCTTACTCCTGTTATTAGGAGAATGATGGCAAGACGTGACAAAGACAAAAGTTTAAATAAAAAATCTTCTACACCTGAAAACTTACATGCTTACAAAAAACTGCGCAACATTTGCAATAGAATGTGTAGGGACGCAAAACGAAAGTATATTCACTCTAAAATTGAAAGTATTGGTCAAAAGCATATTTGGAGTTTTTTGGGGACGCTGGGCGTGGGCAAACCTTCTGTTACTTGCCAGAATTCAGTGGATCTTGATTCTCTTAATTATCATTTTTCTTCTCCTCCACTAACTTTAGATTCAGTTACAAAGTCTGCTTCCTTTTCTTTCCTCTCTTGTCTTGCACCACCTGATTGCCCATCCTTTTCCTTTTCTAAAGTTTCTGATGACGACATCACCGAGACTATTCGCTCCATCAGCACTAAGGCAGTGGGCAGTGATGGTCTTAGTTTGGACATGCTTCTTCCCGTACTGGAGGACATTGTGTCTGTAATCACATTCATGATAAACTTTTCTCTTACTCATAATGTCTTTCCTGCTTCGTGGAAGAAAGCATATGTACTACCTCTTCCTAAGAATCCTAACCCTTCTGACTTCTCCCAATATCGTCCAATATCTATACTCCAGATCCTGTCTAAAGTCCTGAATCCGTTGTTCACAAGCAACTATACTCTTTTCTTGCATCCAACTCCCAGCTTTGTCCTTTCCAATCCGGCTTCCGACCCTCCCATAGCACTGTTGGTGCACTGCTGAATATTACGGAAGATATCCGGTGGGCTATGGAGAACACCAAACTCACGGCAATGGTCTTGTTGGATTTCAGTAGTGCATTTAACTCCGTTGATTTCGACTTTCTTCTTGCTACTCTTCGCTCTGTTAACATTTCTGCGCCAGTGTTAGAGTGGTTTCGTTCATACCTCTTTGGCCGTGTGCAGTGTGTGAGGCATCATGATGAATCCTCTGGCTGGACCTGCTTATCAGCGGGAGTGCCTCAGGGTGGCGTGCTCTCCCCACTTCTTTTTTCTGTTTTCATTAACAAGATCTCATCTGCTATTTCTTCTCGTTACCACCGTTACGCCGATGACCTTCAGATTTACAAGCATTTTAGGCTTTCGGAGGTCACGGAGACGATTCATGCTCTGAATCAAGACCTATCTGCTGTCCAAGCATGGGCTAAATTGTACGGTCTTATTGTAAACCCTGCAAAATCACAGGCCATGATTGTGGGCAGCGGTAGGTTGAGATCCAGGTTGGATTGGAGTTCTGTTCCCGCGCTCGTCTACGACAGTGTCTCTATCAACTACACTGACAAAGTTAAGAACCTGGGTTTGACGTTGGACTGTAACATGTCCTGGTCAACCCACATTGGTGAAACCAGCAAACGTTTGCACTATAGCTTCCACTCTCTCAAGCGGCTTCAATACTTTCTCCCCTTCAAAACCAAAATTATGCTTGCGCAATCTCTTCTTCTTCCTATACTAGACTACGCCGACGTCTGTTTCTTAGATGTGACTGAGGAGCAATTGCTAAAACTGGAACGTCTTCAGAATCTGGCCATTCGATTCATTTTCGGCTTACGTAAGTATGACCACGTCTCACACTTTCGTACTGAACTAAAGTGGCTTCCGATCAGACACCGGCGTAATATGCACATCCTTTCCACTCTTTATAACATCCTGAACGATCCCAATGCTCCCTCCTACCTCCGTTCCCGGTTCCAACTGTTGCCCCCACCCTGTCGCTCAAGACGTGCTTGCATCACCAAGACGCTTAAGATTCCGAGAGTCAACACCAACTTCTTTCAGAAATCATATACTGTCCGGGCTGCGCAGCTTTGGAACAATCTTCCAACGGGCATACAGAATAGTTCAACAATTGCATCTTTTAAAAGAAGGGTCAAGGACCACTTTCTGACACTAATTTAATCGCAATCATAGACAAACACATAAATGTTTATTTTTATCTATATTATTTATGTAAGTATTATTATATTATTTACTTGATGTATTTTTTGTTTATTATATGTAGTACCTAGTATGTAGTATTATTTTTATATATTTTATTTAAGTATCTTTATCTATTGGCAATACTTTGTTTTATTGTTATTAATTAATTAGCACTTTTGTTGTTCCCACTAATGCATCACGCTCCCATTCCACCTTAGGTTGGCTGGAAGAGATCTCTTTTAGAGATAAGTCCACCTTTGCTCACTATTGTCTGTATTTTTTTTTTCTGTATGTGTGTTTATGTGCAATAAAGAGTATATATATAAAAATGTTACCTATACGTCTAAGCGACATGAATCGACATCGAGTTTATTACAAACACAACCTACACCGCTTTTATCTGCTAACAGTGCAAATAATTTCTTTGTCAATGTAGGTAAAACTTTAGCAGAGCGCTTTCAGACACAACCTATCTTCCCAATTAGTTTTTTTCAATTGTTTGAAAAAAGCTGTTGTTGTTCCCGTATATAAATCGGGTAGTCAAGAACAAATTTCAAATTTTAGGCCTATATCAATACTTTCCTCCATATCAAAAATTTTAGAAAAAATTATAAACAACAGATTAGTACATTTTTTGGAAAATAATTCGCTCTTGTCAAACAATCAATTTGGTTTTAGAGCTAATTTATCAACGGATGAGGCAGTTCATCAGTTAACTAACTATATTGCACAAGAGCTTGATAAAGGCAATAAAACAGTAGGTATATTCCTGGATCTTGCAAAAGCTTTTGATACAGTTTCGATACCCATCTTATTGAATAAGCTTGAAACAATAGGTATAAGAGATAAACAACTGAAGTTGTTTACAAGTTATTTAAGTGATCGTAGCCAATGCGTTAAAATAGGCAATGTGATTAGTGCTGACAGGTGCAACACTTCCTTTGGTGTCCCACAAGGAAGTATAATTGGGCCTACCTTATTTTTAATTTACATTAATGACCTCTGCAACCTTCAACTAAACGGCGGTAAAATATTATCGTACGCCGATGACACTGCTCTACTTTTTTCTGCAGCGACGGAGCTCGAGGCTTACGAAATTGCACAAAATGGCTTCAATGTTGTAAATAACTGGCTTAATCAACATTTATTAACACTAAATGCAGATAAAACTAAATATATCACATTCTCGATGCGCAAATCAACTTCTACAACAACAACACCTTTGTATGCTCATGATGGCTGTAATTTATACACAAACATGTCTTGCAATTGCCCTACCATTTCTAGCACTCGCAATATAAAGTATCTTGGGGTAATTATTGACGAGAATCTGTCATTCCGTTATCATATTGAAGCTTTAAGTAACAGAATGCGTAAGCTTATGTTTGTATTTAAAAAACTTCTTTCGATTGCAGATACCAAATTAATAATGCAAGTTTACGTGGCCTTGTCAATCGATACTAACTTACTGCATCACTGCATGGGGTGGTACGTATAAGTCCCTGTTATTAACTGTCGAAAGAGCCCAAAGGGCAATCCTAAAGGTGTCCACTTTCCGTCATTATCTATATCCTACTCATCTTTTATATGAATCCTGTAAAGTTTTAACAGTTCGGCAATTATTTATAAAAAGCACGATACTAAAACAGCACACGGCTCTTCCTTACAGCACTGAAATTACTAATAAAAAAGAGGAAGGACATGGTTTGCACTTATCTCAAAGGTACAAAATGCGCTTTCTCATCGAGGTTCTTTATTTTCTTAGGACCCTTTCTGTACAACAGGATTACTGCTAAGTGTTATTTATATTTATCCGTTAAACACTATCAGCTGCAGAAAGGTTGTACAGGAAGAACTACAAAAATTGACCTACGACGATACGGAGGGGTTAATGACCGCTGTTAGGTAATTTTGTTTTATTTATTTCTGCGTAAAACTTAAAAGCTTATTTAAAAAAACTTATTATTATTTTATTCATGTCTTTATATTAGACGTAATTTAGCGTATGAGGAACCTGTTATATTCATTTATGTTTCGATTTATATCAAACTTAGCCTAAGCCCACATTCGCCTGAAAAACAGGGTTTACCTAGCTCAGGCAACAGAATTTAATCTACTTTAGATTATTAGTTAAGAGCTCTTTGTAAACTATAGATGTAAGCGTATTTAAATAAAGATATTATAATATTATTATTACTTTGCGTCGGTGTTCCAGACTTAACTACAAGTTAGTTAACTGTTTTTTGATTGGTATTGACGTAAGGCTTCTAACTGATGTTGAGACGGCAAAAGTAGTTTATTTTAGTTACTTCCATAGTATGATGTCTTATGGCTTACTGTTGTGGGGCTCCGCTGCTAATATTGACGATGTATTTATTCTACAGAAAAGGGCAGTCCGCGCCATATACAACCTGAAGTCTAGAGACTCACTCAAAGAAGTGTATAAAAAATCGATATATTAACTTTTGCATCACAATTTATTTTTAAAAAACCTTATGTATGTCAAGAAGTATGAAAAGACAAAAATGTTCAAAATTGTGATCTTCATAACTTTAACACTCGTAGGAAAAATAAGCTTGCCGTCCCTAGTTTTAGACTTCATAAAACTGGTGTCTCTTTCTTGTGTAACGCTTTATAACAAACTTCCACTAAATATTACTGAAATGCCTTTACATACATTTAAAGCCCATGTTAAAATAACCCTCATGAGTAAAGGTTATTATAAAGTGGAAGATTAAGTAAATGACAAATATGTATGGACATAGTGCATGTACGAGCATAACATATTAGTTATTTGTATATTGTGTAATTTGGTAACGACATATTGTATTGTAAATGTCGTTACTTCTATATATATATATATATATGTGGAGTTTCTTGCGCCCGTTGTTCTCCACAGCTAAAAGACTTCCTGAATGGGTATTTTGCCCATCCACCCAAATAAATTTAGACGATTTAAAATGCTTATTTTAAGTTTATTGAATAAAGAAATTTTGAGTTTGAGTTTGAGTTTGTCAATAAATGCCTATAAAGGTTAACATTCAATAAATAATTTGACTTTGACTTTGAATATTCTTTATCGAATTTAGCCATAGTATGCACAAGGTCGGCAAGGCAAGGAGGGCAATTGCGGCACAACTCTCTTCTCGTGATCAATTCTTCTTCATGTTTCATGGGTACATGGGCACTTCATTGCGAGCTCAAGAGACTGCCACCACCCATGCCTTGGGCCGCGCGTGTATTCGCGAAGTCGCGCCTCTCATTATTAGCCCCGTATATCTTGTAAATGAGCGCCCTAACTAACAGACCCGACTGCAGCGCCGTATCAAAACTATTCGCAACTTGTATCCGTTGTCGCCATTGTTCTAACGTAGTTATTATTAAAGTGAGCTCGCTATTATCTCTGTGTTTTGCATAACGATTCGTTATTTTAAGAGCTAGTGGAAGTGCTTCTGTTGTTGTTTTGAATTGAAGCGTTCGCAATGATTACCGCAGGTTATTTGGATTTAAACTTGAGTAAAGACGTAATATGTTTGCATATTTATTGCGGCGAAAAATCTAGCATCGATATTGCATTAATGTGAGAGCTTTCGTTCTCATATCTTTCCTAGATTGGTGTGACTTTTGTAACTGTACTACTAACTACTGTTCATCATCCTATTAAGTCCCACTACTGGGCAAAGGCCATCCCATATGGACAACAAAATGAGGAACTTACTAATACTATCATTACCAACACCTTTATGTCACTGTGTAGACTGCACAAGAATTACTGCACAACTACGGTTAGTTTACATTTTCTAATAATTTGCGTTAAAAAGTAATAAATAGGTCCAGAATGTGATCTAATAACATAAAAAAACACAAAAATAGATAAAACACTGATTAATGAATAAAAATAAACCCGTAATGCCTTCAAATCGATCTTTAGCCAACAAAATCTGACTCGAAGGACCAAACTGTGCTATGTCCGCTTAGTGGACCACAAACACCGTTTAGCTAGAGTTACAGTTAGTTAAAGTTGGTACTTTCCTATCACGTAGCCAGACGCGGTGTGAGTGGGTTGATGATGCGGAGATACAGTGAAAGAGTTTTCCCACTGTACTTTTTAATAGGTTCATCTGCAAAGTTGCATTTAATAAGATGGTTTCTCGATACCTTGAAGTAGGCGTTCACTCAGACCAAAATAATAATAAAAACAAAGTTATCCGCTCGGTTCGATCATTGGCAAAGCGCTCATACTGATATGGAGGTCTTGGGTTCAATTCTAAGGTCGGAAAAAGTGTAATACTTATTAGTAACTATAACTTGACTTCAATTAAGAAATTGTAAGGAACGGCAAAGGACCTAGAAGTAGGACATAGGCAAATAACAGATAAATTTAAATCGCTGACACAACACTTTATTTAAGAATAAAGTGTCTTCAAAATGTATGCTGTAATTTAGTTCAAAATAATGCATTATTCGGGAAACGGGATTTATGTATACATCCCGTTTCCCGGCGAGGTAGGCAGAGACCACAGCTTTCCATTTGCAGCGATCCTAAAACTCAAACATCATCCTTCAAAATAATACAGAGTTAAATCCGACGTAGACGTTTCCATGTTCGCCTCGTCTGTCCACACAAATGTTATTCCGCTTGTGTGCCAATACATTACTCCGCGCCCCAGTTGCAGGCGTGTAGCGATTGTGTCGCTAATCCGCGCAACTTCGCCGCGACTGTATTAACGGGCACTGTGTCACACCGCAGTGTAATGGCGGTATGTCATAGGTTGTTGATCATACTATCTTCAAGGACATGAGCAGCGAGATATACTTAATAACATCTAAAGATAGAACAGAATAGAATTTTGTATTATTTATAATTATAGTATTATAGCACACACCTCCGTGGTATAGTTCCTTCTCTAAGTAATTAGCGTACGTCGCTATCACTGAGGTCCCGGGTTCAATTCAAGGTCCGGTCCATATGGAAAAAACTGTTTTTCTAAATTGATTTCGAGTCTGGGTGTTTTCTATGCTTATATATGTTTATTCGTTATCCAGATAACCATTTAAACAAATTTCAAAAGAAGTTTAAATTTGGGCTAGTTAACGTCGTAAGTGTAGAATTTTTTTTATCGCGATCATTGAACAGACTCAACGACGCGCGTACGGTGTCCTTAGCGAAGTGGCTATTATCTGTGAAGTAAGCCTCTCCGCGCTTCTCTCGACGGTCTGAAGTCCGCACGATAACTCCCACTAACACGCAGCCCGAGCAAACTCGCTAATGCATGAACAAACCCCGTCGTGAACTCGATCTCCTAGAGGCTGGCATTTGCTTCTGCCAGCGTATTATACACTGGCAATCCAAGGAGTCAATGCTGCTAGCATTTTAAGTTTTTGGGGGTTAAAGTTACTCGCGTCCGTAGGTTTACTCTTGAGGCCCTACACGTGACTCCTGGGTGGTGCTAAATGAGTGACACTGGCTGAGTGGTAGAGCTACGCTGCGTTGCAGCACGCATTGGGCCGGCTCGCCAGGGGAAATACCACCCTCTCACGAATATTCGGCGTAAAATAATGGTACTTGGTGCTGTTGTGTTTCGTCCGCCCAGTGAGGGTTCCGGAGGCCCTTCCCCCAATTCCTAATCCTTCCTTAAACCTATTCCTTCCTTAAAGGCTGGCCACGCGTCTGCGTTTCCTCTGGTTTTGCGGGTGTCCATGGGCGGCGGAGATTACTCTCCATCAGGTGACCCGCCTGCTCGTTTGCCTCCTTCTTTTATAAAAAAAGTACCGTTGAGGATAAGTACACTGACTAGAACACCCACCAACTAGCATTAAGCCAGCGTGGTGGGATACGGTCGAATTTCCCCTCTTCTGTTCTGTTGGCCATGTAGAAAGGCCTGTCTATGACGTTCACAGGCTGATGATGAATATAAAGAATAGAGGCTGTTGTAGGTACTATTACGTGTCGGTGTGACGCGCCGCCTAACTTTTCCAACCAATGGCAATGGAGCGATTCTTTCAGAGCTTTGCGGGGTGAAGGAGCTCGTATTAATGAAAGCCAATAAACCCAGGGCTGTTAGCAAAATTTGCTAAATGAAAAAAGTTCGGGGATCCCGTGAATTTGTCACCAGCGGGCGTGTTGATTGTGACGCCTTTATTTTTGGGACGCTCCTAACTTGCGGGGCTTTGGGACGCGCCGTGTTTTTTTTCAGTTAAACTTTGTTTTGTTAAATCGCAGCAGCTGTTTTTCCGCTTTGATTTTCAACCGGGTCATTTGTGCCAACATTATTTTTCAATTGTTATTTTGCATTACAAATGCTATTCATTTTTTTTATTACTTACTTACTTATTTTTTTATTATTATAATATTCAATATTTTTAGCAGACGTATTACGTACTATCACAGCCGGCCACACTGAGAGCGACCATCTGAGGAGACCGATGCAGAATAAGCTATGGTGGCGACGAAAGTACCCTGATATAGGAGGCGGAGAAATGGATGAGGACAGCAAAGCAGTCCTTAACCATATAGTCCACTTTTCACCAAATAGAGACTGCACATGTGCTCAGCGTGACAAGTGCTGAGCCCATCGCCACTCCAGGCTGCTGGATGTATGTGCAGTCTTTGTTCCGTTAGTCGCCTTTTACGAAACCCAAGGGAAGAGAGGGGGTGGTAGTATTCTTTCACCGCTACGCGACACGGTAAAATTCTATGGCTGATATTCTATGTGAATACCTTAGCAATGTTCTATTAACCATTTATTTAAGGAACCAGAGGCTCATGAAATCGCGATCGAATTGAAAGTAATAACAATTACCTGGCAAACAAATACATTTATGATAAATTAATTAAACAATGAATAAATAATTCATTTTCTAGCAATAACTTGATGAGTTATACAATTAATAGTTAATTTAATAAATAATTATTAAGTTAATATAGAGGAAAAAAATAAAGCACTAAATAATTTATATAAAATTAGCAGCTCACTAAAAGAAAAGTACCAATCCCGTATGTACACAGAATAACTGTATGTATGAATAAATAATTGGATGGATTGGATTATTTTAAATGCGGTTTGTTACTATGTTTTACAAAAGAACATGCGAGATAGCATCGCTCACTACCGAGTATGTCGTCTAACATACCGCCTGACGCCATCAAACCTAGGAGGTTTTGATATTATCGATAAATGCCTCGCAATGCTGTTCTTTACCACAGTATAAGTAAAATAGTAGATCATTAAAGTAAGAATGGATTCAAGATTTTCTATTACTTATTCAGTTGGGGCTGCAATAATTGAGCAATGTTAAATGTCGCTACGCCATCGGTTCGTAAATCGGCAGACCATGATTGTACTTGTTGTGTATTGTATTCTTGATAAATACTCGTAGGTAGGTTAACATTATCTATGATGCCCTGTCATGATTATGATGTAAAAGCCATAACGTCAGTCTTGGAATAAATGAATATCTAGCAACTGCTTTTTCAATACTCTTCAGTACTGAAAAGAGCGGGCAAGAAACTCGACAAGGACATATCTTTTCTACCTTTCTTCTAGCGTCAAATATATATTCTACCAAACGCCATAAATGTGTATGGAACTAGAGTTAGCAATTATCTAATACCCTTATATTTTAATAAACTTTTCAGTAGATTTGCAATCAATGTATAAGAACAATGTTAAATTTCTTAGATCTAAATTAAAAAAAGCACTACATAATGGCGATGGATGTTAGCGCAGGTCTGGGTTGATTTTTATCAACTTAGATTACCGTCAACATTTTCTGCTGATCATAAATTGTATTAGCGACTCACCGACACCCAGATAAACCCTACGAGGATATCGTGGTTTCTATGTATCTAATTTGTTTTTTTTGTTTTAAATAATTTGAAAAGAAATGGAAAATGTCCTCCATAAAAATCAAAAATCTGCTGTTCCATACATTCGGTCGAATAGTATTTGCAATTTTGTTTGGAACATTTGATTTTTTTTTCGCTATTTCGCAAGGTGGCCACCATCGGGGGCTAGTTTTATGTTTTAGAATATTAAAGTAGTTATTAATTAAATTCATACAGTCACTTACATAAGAAGTTATAACTACATTGTGGGTAAGTACTTAGTCCAGTAGTTTGCAGATGTATTGGGATTGGGAATCGTCTTTCAAGTTGGTTTTCCGACTCAGAAACATAAAAAAATCAAAAAAAAAATCAAAATCAAAATAACTTTATTCAGTAAGCTTAAATTAAGCGTTTTGAATCGTCAATTTTTTTTTTATATGGGTGGATGGATAGGCACAGGAACCCACCCACCCACCCCACCCATTCAGGAAGTCTTTTAGCTGTGGAGAAGAACGGGCACAACAAACTCCACAGCTTTATAATAATATAGAGGTAACGACATTTACAAAACAATATGTCGTTACCAAATTATACAGTCAATAGTCATAAAACAATTATATAAAATAAAAGATAAAAACAAAAGTGAATCTACAAGTTTTACTCGGGCACTATGAACGCATTAGAACAATGTATGCGAAACTAGAGGAATGTTAATTCCATGCATTTTTGTCATTGATGTAATCGCTTACAGTGTAATAGCCCTTTTCTAAAAGTCTGTCCTTAACATGTGTCTTAAATTTGTCAAAGGGCAAAATTATAACATCGTTCGGGATTTTATTGTAAATTATGACACTTTGTCCCATAAATGATCCATAAACTTTCTGAAGTCGAAATTTAGGAATTACAAGTTTATACTTATTTCTAGTATTTAGTTTGTGTATATCGCAATTTTTTTTGAAATGAGTAATGTTTTGACGCACGTAAACAATACAGTTATAAATAAATTGTGATGCAACTGTAAGAATATTTATTTCTTTAAACAGCTCCTTAAGGGAGTCACGTGATCCTAGGTTATATATGGACGTTATTGCTCTTTTCTGTAAAATGAAAATGGTTTCTATATCTGCTGCTTTACCCCAAAGTAGTATAACATAGGACATAACACTGTGAAAGTAACTAAAATAGACTAATCGAGCAGTTTCCACGTCTGTAAAATGCCTAATTTTCCTAACAGCATAAGCAGCTGAACTAAGTCTCCCCGCAAGGGTGCAAATATGAGGGTACCACTGTATTTTTGAATCTAAGGTAATACCTAAGAAAACTGTTGAATCAACAAGGTCCAACAGTTCACCATTCAGTTTAATTTTATTTCCTATAATATTCTTTACGTTAGGTAGAGTAAAATTTATACATTTGGTTTTCTTCGCGTTTAATTGAAGATTATTAGTAGTAAACCAATTCAACACATCTGTTAGGGCACTGTTGATGTCATCAAAACTATTTTTATTTCGATCAGTCTTAAATATCAAAGATGTATCGTCAGCAAACAAAACAATATTGCAAAAGTTTTCCGCATAAAATGGTAAATCATTAATATAGATTAAGAATAAAAATGGACCTAGTATTGACCCTTGTGGGACCCCCATTAGCACAGAAGATCCGGATGATATGGATCCGTTCACGCTAACTTTTTGGATTCTGCCGCTAAGATATGATTGAATCAATTTCAAGGCATCAGAGTGCACTCCATAGTGTTTTAGCTTTATTAAAAGGGTGTTGTATTCAACGCAATCAAAAGCCTTGGAGAGATCACAAAACACTCCAAAAGCATTCTGCGATCCCTCCCAAGCCTCAAATATGTGTTTTAGCAGAGCTACACCAGCATCAGTAGTAGCCCTTCCCTTGGTAAAACCATACTGTTCACTGTGAAAAAGGTGGTTTATAGCGAAGTGGGAGCCGAGTTGATCTAAAATAAGTTTTTCAAAAACTTTACTAAGAGTAGCTAAAATCGAAATAGGCCTGAAATTGCTCGGGTCATCTTTACAACCCGATTTGAAAAGTGGCAGAACTTTGCTATGCTTCATGAGATCTGGGAAAACTCCTTCGTCAACACAGCTATTGAATATGACTACAAGAAAAGGCGCAATGGACTCGATAATATTATTAATAATTTTTGTTGAAATATCCCACAAATCACAAGTGTTTTTTATTTTTAAAGATTTAAAGGATTTAAGTACGTCTTTACAGTTTACGTGTTTAAATTTGAACACTTCATTACACATGGGTACATACTTTTTTAGCAGAATTTCTGCATTACTTGGTGAAGAGTTGAGTAACATAGTTGTGGCAATTGGTATATTTGTAAAAAACTGTTCAAAAGCATCAGCAACTTTATTGTCTTCACTTAAAAAGCTATTGCCTATTCTTAAAGAAAACTTAGTATCACGTGGCTTTATTTTACCAGTTTCGCGGTTTATGCAGTTCCATGTTGCCTTTATTTTGTTATCAGACTTTTTAATTTTTTCACTAATAAATAATGACTTGGCACATGCACAAGCCTTCCTAAAAGTTTTCGAATACTTTTTGATATACTCTAGAAAACTTGGACTATTATTATATTTGATCTGCTCATATAAGTCATACAACTTAGCCCTACTTTTATGCAAACCAGCTGTAGCCCAATCCCTAAATTTCATTGAAATATTAGTTTTAAACTTTTTAATAGCGAAAGTTTTATTAAATTCACCGTTTATAAGATCAAAAAAATGTTTGTAAAGAGCATCTGGATTTTCCTGTATAAATGGTAAACATGCAAGTTTAGCAGTTATGTTATGCTTGAAAATTTTAACCCGTTTCTCTGTCACTGGCCTACAAGATATTTCTTCTGAGTTAGGGTGTCCATATTCAGTAAAAGCTATTTTTTGCCCACAGTGATCTGAAGATAAATTAGTTAGTATGAACTTAGACTCAGGAGCAAAGTTACAAAAAAAATTGTCTAAGCAGGTTGCAGTGGTTGCTGTAATTCTAGTCGGTTCTCTAAATTGGTAATCCAAATCAAATGATTTAAACAACGAGATTAATCTTACACTAGTTGAATGACTGTCTAATAAATTTACATTGAAATCCCCACAAATTACTATTTTCTTTTTAGATTTACAAATCTTCTTAATTACATCTTCCATAGTGGCTTCAAAGACACTAAAATTACCAGAAGGAGGTCGATATACACAAACAATTATAAATTTCTCTAACTCGACACATGACAGCTCAATAACGCGTTCAATAGAAAGGGAAACTACATCCTTTCGTTCCGTAATCTTATGTTTACTGTAATTAACAAATATTAAGGATCCGCCGCGAATTGCATTTGTTCTAGTAAAAGCACTGGAAAGCTGAAAGTTTTTAATATTAAAAATTAACTGATAATCTTTAAGCCAGTGCTCAGTTATACATAAAATGTTTATATCTTCATGTAATAAAAAAAGTTCAATTTCTAACTCTTTGCCGGCCAGGCCCTGCATGTTTTGATGAACTATTTTAATTTGGATAGGGCTGGCTTTTGTCTTACCTCTTAGTTTAAACTAGAGGTTGTGCAAGACTTATCAACTAAATTTACATTAGTAGAAATACTAACAGTGCGATAATTTTGGGTCGACATTGTTATACTACTTATAACTGTGTCTTTTAAATTATATGCTAGCAATGATGCTATCTGTAGCCTGTCTTTGTATATTAAATACATAGAATCAGTAGTCAACTTAAAACTAGATATAAATTTATTTGTATCAAAAAATACAATACTGTCACTGTGACGATAAGTGGAGTTATATAAAAGTAAGTTCAAATCAAATATCTGTTTGTTTTGTTTCCACGATAAGTTACAGGCATAGGGAAAGGCACAAACTATTATTTTACAATGAGTTTTAGATTGTATATCAATTAAACTCTCTATGCTTTTTAAAAGGTCACGCTTTTTTATTGTGAGACTATCACCACACAGTATTAGAGCATTTGTTGAATGATTCAACTCCTGCTTGCTTAATGTACTTACTAAATTAGTGAATGTTTGGCCTGGATTGCAAAAGTTTATAAGCTCGTGGCTGAGTTTAGATTTAAGCTGCGGACCCAGGCCCTGACCTATCTTGTCAGAAAAGATAAGAGTTTTAAAAGATAAGAGTCAGAAAAGATAAGATAAAAAAATACTATTTCAGTTACACTGTGCCCTTACGCTGCTCAGCGATGTAATATGAGTTTCAATAACACGCCAGCGATGCGAACGCCGGATTATTCCTTTCAGATTCATTCCAGATTTAAAATGCTTTTTATTCGACAAGAAAATGTTCGATATTAACTTGCCTTGAATATGGATATCAGGAAACTTGCGACTGTCGTAGGAAGTTGCAGTTGGTAAAAGAAATTTTCCACAAAGATACTGTATATTAATCAGTACTATTTATTTATTAAATGGAGTGTGTTGGAATCGAAGCAAATAGGAAACTGTGGTCTACTTCCCCCTGGGAAACAGGAGACAAGTATGTGTAACGTACGTCAATCACTTACAGGTTGGTAATTATAATGTTGAAATGATGAATGATGAAAATGAGGACAACATCATAGTATGATGTTGCATGATGTAGAGTTTTGTTTCAATATACCAACATTATAATTACTTACCTGTTAATAATTAAGGTTAATAATTGCAATGTTGATAACTAAAAGAGCTTTTCGTTTAATATGAAATAAAGTAGAGCATTGAGACCAATCCTCTTCATTATAACATCATACAACGTTATTAACCGACTTCAACTTGAATTGTATTGAGGTAATTTGTATTGATTGTTTTGTCTTTTTTTATTGTTTTATCGATTTATTGATTTAATCTCTTTTTTATTTGTATGATTTATTTATTGGATTGGTATGTGTAGTACTGATATATGTAAATGTCGATAGATTTTTAACTTCTTGACATATTTTAGATTATAATATTGTTATTTAATATTTAATGAGCTCTTTCCATTCGCTGCGCCCTTACAGGGTGTCACATAAACTGTACAATTTTGTAACAACTTGATGAAATGAAATGAAATTCAAAAAAAGGAGGAGGTTCTCAATTCGGTTGTACGTTTTTTTATGTTTGTTACCTCAGAACTCAGTCATTTATCCATCGATTTAGAAATTTTTTTTTATTTGAAAGGATATACTTCCAGATTGGTCCCATTTTATTCAAAATCCAGTTCTGATGATGGAATCCTTAAGAAGTTGAGAGAACTTCTCAAATGTTGTAGGCATACCTATAGCGATTTTGGTATTTTCAGCAATAAGTCAAGCATTTGCATTCAAAAAGTATCATTTGATGAAGTAGAACTGATGAAGTAGACCACAGAATGCCATTGGAACTCCTCAATGATAAGTATTTCACGGGTGGCGATAAGATATCTCGATTAAGATAGTTAAGCGACTATGACGAAGCAAAAGAAGGCAGGTACCGGAACTCAGTTCTGATGGTGGAATCCTTGAGGAATTGAGAGAACTCCTTAAATATTGTAGGCATACCAATAGCGATTTTGGTATTGTCAGCCATAAGTCAAATGAGATCCACTCCGGCAATAAATCCTTCCTAACTAATATTGTAAATGCAAAAGCGTGATTGTTTGTTTGTTTGTCCGTCTCTCACTTGCGCATCGACCTGATTTTGCACATAGATAGTTGAAGGACAAATAGTGACATAGGCCACTTTTTATCACTCCTTCCGAAACATTTCTATTAGGATTTAAATATACACTATTCACACTATTAATTCTGTCCCTTCTTATCTAAATTCTTCGTAACTTGCCGTCTGTTTTGGATGTAGATTTCCTACTTTGTGATAGGCGTTCCTCGTTTTCTTCGCTTGTCGCATTTAACGGCGCTGTCTCATCACTCACGAGCAGCGCGTTTTGTAGGATTACCAATATACGCTTTAGATAAATAGATCGAAACGATTCACTAAAAATCGATAAATAAACAAAAATTTTAACAAAAAAAAACCGACTCCAAAGAGTTTTACTGAAATAAATGCACTAAAACGTAAAAAATAATTGCGTAGTTTAGTTTGTTCAATTAACTTGCAATATTAACATTTATTCTACTCAATCTTATAATCATAAAACATATTTTTGGAGTCGGTGCCATAGCCTAATACGACAATGTAGCAATACATAATAAAATCTATTTACTAATGAACACGAGAACTGTTAAAGGCTATTTAAACATATTTACAAATAAAAACGACAATGGGGTTAAATGGCAGCGAGGCCGACCTAGACGAACGTGGAGAGATGAGCACGCAAAAGACCGCGAATATTGAAAGGGGGGAGGGAGGCCTTTGCCCAGCAATGGGACAATATGGGCTAATATAATAATAATTAGTAGGTTGTTTAATGTTTAAGTTTACCTTGGCCGGCACCGCCTACGTTTTAGTGCATTTATTTCAGTAAAACTTTTTGGAGTCGTTTTTTTTTTGTTAAACTTTTTGTTTATACGTGTCTCAATTTCAGATTATTTTATTTTTCACTAGCGGTCAGCCCCCGACTGCGAATACGTAGACACCCCGTATTCCGTGACGAATTTCCAAATAATATTTCATTTAAACCTTTTCTTGACAATTACAAAACACAACAAAAAATAATTTGAAGAATATGTGCAGCTGTTCGTTACGTTCAATACGATCTTTTTTTCAGTTTATTTAGGTAATTTTCTAATTGGAGCCCGCTTTTACTTGTTTCTTGGAGCTACCTAGAGGATATAATCAAAGCCTGAAGGCAAGGTCGCTCTGATAGATCTGGATGACATATTAATAATTTAACATTTTCTAATTAAAAACAGCGACCCCATTTCGACGCCGACACAACAACTACTTAGGTACCTACCGTTAATTGGAGAATCGTGTCGTCTGTGAGGAAATTGGTTTTAGTGTTCAGTTCAAAATGATACTTAGTAATCTTGCCTTTCAATATGAAAAGGTATTTAGATTAAAAAATACATAAATTTCGAACACAATGTAGAAACAAAGAACAATAAAATGCTACTAAAGGCTGTATTAACGATTTATTTATTTACTAATCATCATCATCACCATCATCATCATCAGCCTATAAACGTCCCACTGCTGGGCACAGGCCTCCCACGTGGATAATATTACGTGGGGATACAGGGGCTATATATTTTCTAATACTAATAAACCCCTATGGGTTAGTCAAAGACTAGGCAATATGGACCACAAAATCAGTCCTCTGACACAGTCCACGTTCCACCAAATAACATTGAAACACTGCACTCAGCGTGACAGGTGGCGAGCCCATCGCCGCTCTTTGCTGTTGGGTGTTAGTGAGCTGATAAACCACACGGCTCGCAATACTTAAGTTTACAAAAATTATACAATACATAGGTACTTAACATCTACTTAGTTTCCTACCTACTAGAATTTCTGCAACACTCGAGCTGGTAGTAGCCATAACACTAACACCTACAATTATCTTGTGCGCAGCCCACTGCAACCACGGGATATTGTAGAAGGATTACGCTAGCTCTTGGTTGAGTCCACAGGGTAGCGATCAATGGTACAGTTTGTTAACTATCACATTTATATTTCAGCTATCAACTCGAAGGCTTCGGTTACTACCGCATCTCGCCTCTGTAGAAAACCTTCGGCAATGGTTTGATCATATCATATCATATTTATTTATTTTTCATAAAAATCTTTACATACCTACATACCTCGGCTATTATCCTCGAAGTCAGAGACCAGGCAATGAGGACCGCAGAAACAGTCCACCATAGTCCATTTTTCACCACATAGCGACTGCACATGTGCAAAGCGTGTAAGGTGCTGGCCCATTGATGCTCTAATCTGTCGGATATAATATTTACTGCACATATTATGAGCAGTGTTTAGTCCGTTAGTCGCCTTTTACGACACCCAAGGGAAGAGAGGGTGGTAGTATTCTTTCACCGCTACGCGACACGTAGAAATCTTTAGAAATGCTTTAACTTTTATTTAACATAATATATAATTAGTTTTAATATTTTTGTTATTATTTTAATAATGAAGGCGATCTTTACATCATTATAATTAGACGACATGACACTTTCGAGTACCAGATTACTACACAATTATGTAAGTATATGTAATTAATAGAAAACCTTGACATTTATAACACAATATTAACGATTATATTTAACTTCTACTACTACTGTAATATTATTAGCCTGTGGCGCCGCTTATGCGTAATATCCTGTTGTGAATACCTAAATGCGCATGGACAATTAGTTAAAGGACTTAACTATAAGGATGTCCGAGCAGACGCTGTTTGTGTGAGCTTACTCGTAAATACCAGTAATGTCTATTTCCAGTAACATCTTCTATCTTTTATCCGTGCGGTGACATAGAAAGAATGCCAATCGCCGCCCCTCTCTCCGTCCGGTGGGTGTCGTAAGAAGCGACTAACGGACTCTTTCGAGCGATGATCTGCTCCACTGGTGGTAGGGCTTGACCCGTCTGGTTGGTGACCACCGTACGCATGGTGTAAAACCCGTCAAGTGACTGCTTGTCGGTCGCGTTTCGGGATCAGCCAGCGTATAACCAGAGCTCGAGAGGATGATGCTGCGATGTATTTGGTCTGTGGAGGCTTCCGTCAAACCAGTGCCAGGAGGACTTCGTTAACCTGCCGACCAGGGAGACCCGTAGAAACGGTTGTCCTGCTGGCCGCCCGTGGCACAGTACAGCTCGTGAGGCTGCCTCACCATGCCACGCATAATCTCGGGGTGGTCCGTCGTGCCGGTTGGTGACCGGAAGGTGGGGTCCCGGCGGCCATTCCCGTAGGGGTTCGGGGGCCCTTCCGTTCGGCAAGTTAATAATACTCGTCTGTGGGCAAATTCCTGGGGAAACAGGCCACCACACTTTGACCATTCGCATCGCGGCATCATTTTCTCGATTCACGCCTCTCTCTTTCCACTCCTAAAATGACAGCGCCTAACAACAAAACTGGTACTACAGCGGTGCACACCCCACCAAAACCTTACCGTTTGAGGTGGAGTTCGCTAACATCCGCGGACTCCATGCAAACCTCAATGCCGTCCACCACCATCTTGAGACGGCACGGCCAGCAATGTTGTTCCTGACGGAGACGCAAATAATCCGCCCAGCTGACACCACCTACCTGAACTATCCCGGCTTTGTGCTTGAAGAATCCTTCAAAGCCAAAGCCGGAGTTTGCTTATTCGTTCGGGCGGATGTTTGCTGTCGCCGTCTGCGCTGTCTGGAGGACCCTTCCTTCTCCCTCCTAGTGGTACACGTCGACTTAGGCTCTCATTGCCGTGTCTACGTCTGCGTCTACCGATCCCATAACGGCGACATGGAGACAACTCGACTAATTGAACATCTTAGTCGGGTAGCAGATGATGCGCAGGAGCGGTTTCCATCAGCGGAACTGGTGTTTTTGGGGGACTTCAACGCCCACCATGAGTTGTGGTTAGGTTCCTCCAAAACAGACCATGCTGGTAGAACTGCCCACGCATTCGCTCTCACGCATGACCTGACGCAACTGGTGAACCAGCCCACCAGGATCCCAGACGTAGTTGGCCATGCGCTCTCTTTACTCGACCTTCTGCTGACGAGTCGCCCAGCTGGATACCGGGTGGAGATTCGAGCTCCTTTAGGTTCCTCGGATCACTGCTTGATATCCAGCACAGTGCCCTTGGCATCGCGCCCGCCAACAGCGGTTTCGAAACGCCAGATTTGGCACTACGCGTCGGCAGACTGGGACGGGATGCGGGAGTATTTTGCATCCGTCCCTTGGAGGCAGCGCTGCTTTAGTGGGAAGGACCCGACCGCTAGCGCCACTGCTGTTGCTGATGAGACAGTATTAGGAATGGAATACTATATTCCACACTACTATGTCATCAGCAAAGGCAGACGCAACCGCTGGTTCAATCGCGAGTGTGCCAGCGCTGTTGAGAGCAAACAGACGGCATACCGCGCTTGAATCAGAGATAAAGCTCATGGGGCTCCCGAAACTCGCTCGCTAAAAGCAGCCTATAATAATGCCACCAAGTCGTGTAAGAGGGCCTACATTAGAGCGGATGCCCAGCGCGTTGCACGAGTAGGCCAAGAACTCCTGACGCATCCTACGGGCAGCCGTAGCTGCTGGCGTCTGGCCAAAGCCGTGCAATCCAACTTCTGCCAACCCTTGCTGCCACCACTGAGATGCCCTGACGGAAGTTTAGCTCACAAGCCGCAGGAAAAGGTCGATCTCCTGGCCAAACTCTTTGCGGCTAACTCCCGGATCGATGACTGTGATGCACAGCCACCCTCAATTCCTCACTGTGGCCATACAATGTCTGATATTAAAATCAGGCAGTGTGATGTCCGTGCGGAGCTGCAGTCAATCGATGTCCGGAAAGCTAACGGTCCTGATGGCATCCCAGCAATAGTCCTGAAAATGTGTGCAGCGGAGTTGTCCCCTGTGTTAACGCGTCTGTACCGTCTCTCGCTCTCTTCGGGTTGTGTGCCGGAATCTTGGAGAGAAGCTAATGTGCAACCGATCCCTAAAAAAGGAGATCGGTCAGATCCGACTAATTACCGCCCTATAGCCGTAACTTCAGTGTTGTGTAAGATCCTAGAACGAATATTGAACAAACAGCTTATTCGATACCTAGAAGACCACTCCCTAATTCACGATCGTCAATATGGATTTCGGCCAAAACGGTCAACGGGTGATCTTCTAGCGTACGTCACACATCTCTGGGGTGAGGCTATTGACAAGCGTGGCGAGTCACTGGCAGTTAGCCTTGACATAGCCAAGGCTTTTGATCGGGTCTGGCACAAAGCTCTTCTCTCCAAGCTCCCGGCATACGGTTTGCCCGCTCAGTTCTGTACCTGGATTGCCAGCTTCCTGCATGAGCGTAGAATCCGTGTCCTTTCGGATGGATGCGCTTCGCGGTTCATGTCAGTGAACACTGGTGTTCCTCAAGGCTCCGTTCTATCCCCCACGCTGTTCCTTCTGCATATCAATGACATGCTTCCTCTTGGAAACATTCATTGCTATGCAGATGATAGCACAGTGCATGGGGGATATAACGGGTAGACACCGAAATGAAGCGAGCAAATCTTGTCATTGAGCTCGATCGGATGTTGGACCTCATTTCTAAATGGGGCTCCGATAATCTGGTGGAGTTCAATGCCAAGAAAACACAGGTGTGCGCGTTCACAGCGAAAAAGTCGCCATTCCTTCCCCTTCCCTCTCTTCAGGGTACATCTATAGGCCTGCAGAGCAGTATTAACATGCTCGGTATGGATATCCGCTGCGATCTGAACCAAAAGGACTACATCGAAACCGTGATTAAAAATGCCTCACGTAAACTCGGTGTCCTGAACAAGGTGCGGCGATTCTTCACGCCTGATCAGTTGTGTCTATTATACAAGACACAGGTGCGGTCTTGCGTGGAGTATTGCTCTCACCTTTGGGACGGCTCCGCAAAGTACCTTCTCGATGCCTTGGACAGATTGCAGCGCCGCGCTGTGCGCATTATCGGCAATGCAGAGGTCACTAAAACTCTCGAGCCTTTGCAATTGCTCGCTCAGCGTTTTTTACCGTTTATACCATGGCGAGTGCTCTGAAGAACTCTTTGACCTCATCCCTCCTTCTCCCTTCCTCCATAGGAGTACGCGTACTGCTCTCCGGAGTCACCAATTTACAGTCTCTAACATTCCATCACGCACTAAGAATTTTGGTGACTCGTTTCTTTGCCGCACTTCCAAAAGATGGAATAGTCTACCAGCACACGTATTCCCTCCTACCTATGACATAGGGTCCTTCAAACGAGGCGTGAAGAAGCACTTTGTGGGCCGGCAGAGTGAGGATGACTGATGCTACGTCTCTTACGCTGCACCAGTTTTCCTCGCGCCTGGACCTCATTTCCACTTAACATCAGGTGGAGTGGGGTCATTTGCCGGGCTTAGTATAAAAAAAAAAAAACATTCATTATTTTTACTACAAATATTTTATTATTACTTTTTTTACCCCATATTTACTTTTGGCGGCGGATCCAAAATTATTCCTGTATATCGCTAAAAAGTGGTAAATCATGATTTACCACTTTTTAGCCAAAATTATCAGTCCAAAATTATTCCTGTATATCGCTAAAAAGTGGTAAATCCCCCCCGCCAAAAGTAAATATGGGGTAAAAAAAGTAATAATAAAATATTTGTAGTAAAAATAATGAATGTTTTCTTTTTTTTAATACTATTTTTTGCCTGCTTCTTATATCCTATAGTTCTTTCTATGTGCGTCCGCTCACCCTCGCGGCCAAAGCGACGGCGCGCTGTCATTGGTGCCGAATCATAGCGGTCACGCGCATGCGCTTTGATAACCGCGATAGGGCGCAAGCTAGGTGACAATCATTTTAATTTTCTTAAGGAAAAGTTGAGACAAAAAAAATTGTTGTTTTATATCTTTATTTGTTTTTTATGCTTAATAAGACAGCTCTTAACCTCGATCTCGCCTGATGGTGAGCGTAGATGAGGTCTACGATGGAGCAAGCAGCCCCAGAAGATGCCTATTAACTCTCTGCACTGGTTGTACTGCTGTTATAAGATCACATAAAAAAATTTGGCGGGGGTTCCAAAATTAACCTAGAATCTGTGCGAAGGACATCTTAATATAGTGAGCTTATTCTGTGGGCATGAATAATGATTCATCTCTAGTTTATGCCTGTGCACCATTCCTTGCGCGCGTAACCTTACAGCTATGCAATTCTCTAAGCGACACATAGACGCTGCGCGCATGTCTGTGAATGTGATCATAGTTGTTACAGCCGTCACATCTTTCGCTGCAGTCACGGCTGTGGTCAAAGTTGAGGCTGTTTTACTCACAGAATACCAATTTTATACCTACAAGAAATGTCAAAGAAGTGATTCCCTATCACGCCGCTTAATGCCGTGCGGAGCTAGTGACGAGCAGCGTTCAAAATTATTTAGAAGAATGCCAATGGTACTCACCGATGTTGCAGCCGCTGCTACCAAGGCTTTAAAGATGTTTGCTCTTAGAGAATTGCACTACTGTAGCGCGCGCGTATGTCGTGTGTAAGCAGTAAGCACCTCATGTCGTGTATAAGCATGAGCGTATGTCGTGTGTAAGCATGAGCGTATGTTGTGTGTAAGCACCTCACGTCGTGTGTAAGCGCCTCATGTCGTGTGTAAGCATGAGCGTATGTCGTGTGTAAGCACTTCATGTTGTGTGTAAGCATGAGCGTATGTCGTGTGTAAGCACCTCATGTCCTGTGTAAGCATGAGCGTATTTCGTGTGTAAGCACCTCATGTCGTGTGTAAGCATGAGCGTATGTCGTGTGTAAGCGACCCCCGTGGTCGAGTGCTTAGCACGCCGGGCGCCGGTTCTGGCGTCACCATCTCTGAGGTGCCGGGTACGATTCCCCGTCGCATCAATTTATAAATAACTGTTTTTCTAAAATGATTTCTGGTTTGGGTGTGTTTTTATTGTAAAAATAGTATGTTTATCTGTTAGGTAACAAATAAAATAGCTTCAAAAGAAGCTTTAATTGGGCTAGATAATTGCTGTGAGAGTGGAAAAAACTACTTAGAATCCGTTGTGCACAGCACGTTACTTACCTATATACACCATTGTGTTTTTTTATTTATACTTAATTAAGATTTAACTTTTTTGTGTTATTGTTTATTGTGCTGTGTTATTTTTATTTTTAAACTTGTTTTTGGTCAATAAAATTTTTATCTATCTTATCTATCTATCTATCTAAAAGTTATTTTTTAACCTATTTCAATTTGTAGTAGAAAATCTATCAACAAGATTCTGGGTTCAATATAACTTATTCAGTTGAGGATACATTAATTGAGTTTCTTGTGAATGTCGCTACGCCATCGCATCGGCTAGTACCTAACTCAACTCTGTAGGACGGAATAAAATATTGAAAATGCCAATACAAATTGGAAAATTCCTTCTCTCTCTATAAAAGACAATAGTTATCTTTTCTCAGTCATCCTTTGTATGTTGTCAACAACACACAAAGGATGTCTACAATTTAAGTACTTACCTAATTACGAACCGTGTGTGCAGCGGTTCACTAAATACCGCCCTTTCTCTTCCCTTGGGTGTCGTAAAAGGCGACTTATGGACTAAAGACTGCACATACATCCAACAGCATGGAGCGGAAATGGACTCACCACCTATCACACTTAACACATGTTCAGCTGAAATTTACTGAAACGTGGACTATGGCAGTGGACTGCTTCTGCGGCCCGCATTGCCTTCTGACTAACCCTTTGGGGACAATAGTCGTAATCTATGTATGTATGTACTTACATACTTGCATCTACTAATGCTAGCTACGAGTGTAAGCTTTGTAGTTATAAATTCACAGTGACTTAGCCCGCGCATGCTCGTAAAGATGGCTTCCAAGAAGTGCTTCTAAATTATTAATACCTACATACGTAGAATGAGCTTGTGCGGGCGCCGGCGCTCCAGCAGTCAACACGACATACGACTTTGTTCAGTTATTCTGTTGTTAAAGTGAACATGTAGCCTAGTGCTTAACACACTGATCTCTTACGATTTCAGTTCAACGACGACACTTGCTAGTTGACGACCCAAACAGTGGCAACTGCGAGTTGTGCCCTTCGTGCAACGAGAAGTGAGCTAGCTCAACAGCTGCTCCGGTTACTTATCTGGAAAACAGGCCGTGAACTACACGTGTTACGGGGAAACTCTCCCGAGACACTAGTCATATGAGTACCGAATGAAGAGCGCGCTTCGGCGGGCACTGATTCGGCGTCAAGACCTAAACGCTGATGGTCTCCTGCGCGAGTTGGTTTACTGGCGCAGGTTGCAGGCCTCTAACGGTTGGGCTCGAGGTGCCAGTACAAATAAAACTTGTGATGTTAGGAGAGGGGATGATCTCTTACGATGTTTTGGGTAAAATTAGGTCAGATCAAGTCAAGAGGGGTCATTCCAATTTAGACCACTTTTCGTTTCGTAACCCTTGTCAAATACATAAGCAAACGTTGCGTTTTGGTAAGTACCAAGGGTTTCCACAACGACCAGTCTTGTGCTGCTCGCGTCCAACAGCTATCCGCGAATTTCACCAGATCATCAGTCCACCGCAATTTCATGCATCCATCATGGTTGGTGGTAGGGCTGTTAAGTCCACCTAGCTACCACCATCTTATCTAAGTCTTTCAGGATAATAACAATGTTTATACCATTGTTGTGTTTTGAGAAGAGATAATTTGGAGAAAAGATAGCCAGTTTCTGAGTGCTTGACGATTCTGGGTGAAGTGCGCTTCCACCTACGGCCTTATCGTCACTTACCATCAGGTGAGATAATGGCCAAGCGCTTACCAGTAGCAGAATAAATAAAAAAATCTCTAGCTAACTACAGCTGCATGTGCCCCATTTTTTTTCCGGTATTGACCGGAAAAAATGCGAGAAAACTTAGCAGTGAGACACTATAGACTCAGGTCTTCCGACATGGACTATATTAAAGCAACGAATATTCAACCATAAGCCACAATTCAAAGAAGTTTGTGGGTAAGATTGCAATCTTACAACCGAGACCAACGGTATAACATGCCTCCAGGGACAAGAAAGCCTGAGGCTCTACACTGTTACATCTTAGAGCAGTATTACTTTTATGCGAAACTTGTATTTGAATTTGCAGTAAGATTAAAGTAATACTGCTCTAAAACCAAACTCAAATCTCTGCTTAAGTACAGTTAGAAAGGGATGGCGATATATGCGATGAATAGCACCATCCCTTTCTAACAGTTTGGTTTTAGAATACGAGCCTAAGAGTTGATGTAAGACCCTTGTAGCTATTTTTACTTTTCCACCCACCTAGTGACCTGCCATCGCGAATGTTGCTTAACTTTCGAGATCGCTATACTCACTCGATCGTGCCATTCACATCGCCATCCATCTCTTTCGCATTTTATACTGTTTGTATAAGTTAAGCGATATCGTCGCATTCAATCAACAAATAAATACGCCGCTCAGCGCGTCATCCGTCGCTACTTACTCACGGGCCGGCGGGCCGGGCGGCGTATTTGCAGTCTACGTGATTGTAATGTAAAAAAATTGGAAAAAAACTGCATTTTCATAACTAAACTTTATAGATTTTGCAGTCCCCACAAGAATCGGAGCATTGAAATTGAATACAAAAATTTACACATTACAAGTTGATTAATAAGAAATTTTTATTGATATATACTTTCCTAAAATTCCATAACTACATTACTTACAAGTCGAATTATAACAAACGAATGTATAATACTGCACGTTCACATCAATTTTAGAAATTCCAACTCAAACACTTCTCGCCTGCATCCGCATCTTTTAACACCATACCATGATGATCGGTTAATAATCATATAAGCTACATTACTTTTATATACGGAAATACCCGATTTTCCACAATTCCAAATTAATATAAAGGTACCACCTACATACAGGTCACAATTACTAACTAATTTAAAAAATGTTTTCGCCATTTTATATCTAAACTCCCTAGGACTCTTTTTTATTATTTTCTTAAGTCTGTCTTTTTTCCGAAATATTTACAATTAAGTAAACAAACACCCCCCCAAAAAACCCGTCTTATTTAACAGTTTTCAGTAAAAAAAAAGTTATTTAAAATTCAAACACTCACACGTGTCTTGATAAATTCCTCAACTCTTGGTACTATTCCTATCTCGATCCTATCAAAATTCTTGAAGCTATGGCTAAAATACGTGTCAGGCGATTTGCATCTGATAACTATTTTCAACGGTAAAACAAGCTCCACTATCTATCCACTGAGGGATTGGTTAGACAATTTGATAATGGTGATGATTATTATTACACATTTCTAAACACAGAAAATTATCAAATATTTAGAAATAACGTAACTGACAGTTTCCATTCTGTCGGATTCTGGACAGAATCTGGTATGATTTTTAATACAAGACGTAATTTTTCATAGTTTTATAAAATATTTTCAGAGTTTGCAAATACGCGGCCGGGCGCAGCTGCTCTGCGATAGTCGCATATTTTTCAACGCCAGCTCTTAATTCAAGCAGCGGGCGAAATGCATTTTGTATCTTGTTTTATTGGGAAAGCTTATTTGTTTATGGCCCAGTTTGATGAAAAGCCAGTATGAACAATAACTTTAAACTTTTAAGTTTAAAATCGGGATCGGATTACGTTATTCAAGAAAGCTTAGATTGAAAACGTCTACAATAATGTCTTTTTAATAAAATTTTAAGTAGATGATAGTGATCAAGTTCCTCACTAGTCAAAGATGATGACATGACCGGATTATGTGCTCTTCGACCTATCATCATTTAACATCACGTGAATATCCCACCAATCCGCATTGGGCCAGCGTGGTGGATCGTCACAACAACAACGACATCGTCCACGTGAACACAACAGGTGTTCACGTGGACGATGTCGTGGGCGGATCGCTAGTGTTAAGATATAATGTTGAGCTAACTTTTCACCACTAAAGTTGAAACAAATGTGTTTTAATAATCGAAATAACATTTATTCTAACAAATAAATAAGTGCCAAACTAATTTGAAAAGTTATAGCTTTTAACTCCAAACTAACTACATAAAACAAATTAAGTAAGATACTAAAGCACCTACCTACCTACTCATTACATTTTTTTTTTTAAAGTCGCGCTTTCCTGTGTCTGAAGCTCCTCTTTCTCTTTCTAAACCACACAGTGAACTTTTACGTGGTCTTCACTGGTAGAAAGATCGATAAGGAGAATAATAAATAAATAAACTTTCCTACATTCACACCAATTATCTAGCCCAAGAGAAACTTCGATAAGAAACTCGTTAAATGGTTACTGGACAACGGATAAACATACATAAAATACCTAAATACATACTTATTATTTAAAGAATACACCCAGACCCGAGACAATTTAGAAAAACAATAATTTCTAAATTGACCCGACCGGGGCGTCAGAGATGGCGACACCATGAAAACCGGTGTACAAACCACTCGACCGAGGAGGTCGTCAAAGGCGTCAAGAATGGTTTTTTAGATAACAATTTGTACAAAATATCTGAAGTATGACGGTGTTTCTAAGTTGCTAATGGGCGGCCCGCTAGCTTATAATAAGCTATACAATAATTCAACAAGGTAAAATAGAGGAAACCATTTCAAAGTATTCGCATATTTTTTTACACATACCGGCGTATTGCATTTCTGTTCCCCGTCGATGCATCAATGCAATCGTTTCTAAAGCACTTGATGAATTAAAGTCCGCCAGCGCCCTCTGACGTTGGCTCGCGTCAAAAGGCGTAGCGTGTGAATGGGCCGTGGTGTGTGGCGCAAGTTGAAAGATGACTTTACTTTTTTTAAAGTAGGTTAAGGTGTCAAAATATTGACAAGACTGTTATTATTAAAATAAATGTTCATTCATTCAAACAATAATGTCAATCTACAAAATTTACTATATGGCATACAGAGAAATGCCAAGGATGGATGATGACAAAAATATTTAATTTAATTTATTAAGTTAATTTAAAATAGGTACCTACCTTTAAGATTATTTTACTTCTAAAAGAATAGCGTATGGATAAACTTAACAAAAAAGTATTTTTGTGAGTGTTGCAGCTAATATATTTCGTATCAGTTACAGTTAAAGACATTTATTTTCTCAAAAGAATTTACAAAATCCACTTATAGAGAAAATACAAAACTAAACAGAAGTCGATTTATAACACCGACTAGCATTACAAAAAAGTAGGTAGATAAATAAAAACTTAACCAAACAATTCACCAACACTGCTGTGCGCATGCACTGGCAGCATTTGAGCGAACACAATAAGGGTATTGCCACAGTGTGAATGAGCGCGGTTGCATGTTACAGAACAAGACAAACAAAACACAACTGGTATATATGGACCTTAGAGCATTAAACCAACTTAATGCTCTAAGACAAGGGCCAAAACTATTAACTGTTGTTCACTTTTATATTCAACAAACTTTCGCCTTTATAATATTAGTGTGATTCAACTACATAATTACGAAGTAAATGCATATGCCAACATCTAATATTTTATGAATAGGTATACGTTAAATACAATTTAATTGTTAATATTTTATACTTTCATTTGTGATTCTAGTCTACTCAATGTTTTGTTATAATAATGTATCCAATATTGTAAACATTTAAATCCAAAAAGATGTATTTTATTACATAATAACGAATACAAGAAAAAACAACATAGCATTGCACTACTTGGACTCATTAAACAAAATATACTACGGCGAAAAACTCCTTAAAGTGTGGTCTTTTAGTAATCTTTTAAAAGTATTCAAAGACCTACAATCTTTGATGAGCGTTGGTAACTTGTTGTAAAACTGTACTCCTTCGTATATAATTGTTTTTTTACCATAGTTTGTACGCGGCACATTGAGACAAATGTTGCCCAGCTTGCCTTGTTGGGCGTTTATGAGAGTTTATGTTTTGGGTGAATGTAATTTGACTATGAACTTATAACCTATTAAGTTTGATATTATTACGTCACGACCTTTGCGTCATCATCGTCGGCCAAAGGAACTCCACTGTTAGACATAGGCCTTCTCCAAGGATCTCCACAACGACCGATCCTGTGCTGCTCGCATTCAGTGGCTCTACCCACGACCTTCAAGAAATCAGAATACATCTTCCGGTGCGCGGTCGCTACTCAAGGACTGTTCTGCCCCAATGGCACACCTTTGAGTATGTATTCTGGAAAGCTATTGTCTAGGAATCTGAAATTACAAGTTTACAACACCTAGTTACTAATATTTTATTCAATCAACTATATAAGCAAGCAATCAGGCTCACTTACTCGAATCAATACCGCCCCGTATTGTAATTACCTAAAAAGTCTTATAACTTTTATTTTGTAGAAAGCTGTAGTGGTAAAATAAATAAGTGTGCGCTGCATTAAAGCCAAAGCATTTTATAAATTAAAATCCATCAGCACTCCGCCATCGGTGGTAAACGCGTAAAAAGGTATTTATGAGTCTGGCGAGTGGCGCAAGTCGCAACATATGAGCGATTTTAGTTTATTATATTCTTCTTTACATACAGGGTGGCCCGAACGGTGACACACCAAATTTTTTTTTGGATTCCTGACAGCCACGTGTACCCAGAAATACTCCATGTATGTTTCGAGATTTTTTGTAATG
Organism: Scoparia ambigualis; assembly: GCA_963921215.1. Lineage (NCBI taxonomy): Eukaryota > Metazoa > Arthropoda > Insecta > Lepidoptera > Crambidae > Scoparia > Scoparia ambigualis. The sequence goes on from OY992528.1 coordinate 1,163,049, forward strand.
TTCGACTTGACGAGCTTAAATATATTTTTCTTCGGAAATTATGCATATTTTTTTAAAAAAAAGATGCATAATTACGAAAAAGATCATAGCTCGAAAATTACAAAAAATCGCGGAATATACCTACATGGGGTATTTCCGGGTACACCAACGTCCACGTATATTTTTTTTTTGTATCACCGTTTAGGCCACCCTGTATACTAGTAAAAGGTTTCTTCAATAACAATAGTAATACAAGCCAATAATGTACTGTCCCACTGCTAGGCAAAGGCTTTCATTATTAAAATTTAGTCATCGCTTCAATTGATGGGTATTGGCTAAAGTCAATTAACATTTATTTATTATTGGAATTGATTTTAAATACTCATGGCCCCGGACACGAAATAAAGTGGTGCGACGACGACTCTAATTTCATACCCGCGGCCTAAATATGTACAGGCATAACAGAACCAAAAAGTTTAATAGGGGCATAACGCAAAGTAGTACTTAGTAAAGGCATTCTACGACATTATACTTTTTTATTTTATGTGCCTCTAAAAAAACAAATATATACAAAAAAAACTTTAGCACTGCTTTTAAAAGGTCTCCATTTACATATTCACGACTATTAGGGCCACAACAGATAGGCTACTTTTAGCATCGGCGATCGGCAATTTAGCCGCTTTTTAGAAGCTGAACGCAGCGACCACACATTCCACACCGCACACTTAAAAACACCAATCGCGGCCATTGAGTCGCTTTTCGGAAGCTCGACACAGCGTCTGAACGTTACACTCCGCACACATTGGGATGCCCAGTCGCATCCATTTGGCATCTACGGAACACGACAGTGTTCAGTGAGTCATTCAGTGCTGCACTAGATTTTGACAGCGTTAGCCCAAGCTCAACCACCTGCACTCCCCCTCCCTTTCTTTTTCCCTCTCCGTCAGCCGAGAGTTGCCGATCCAGCATCGGAGCAGTCTCTAAAACGCGCGATCCCGATACCGCGTCCGAACGCATGAATCGCCAAATCGCGATGCTGCATAGCTAATGCGCGATTCCGATACTGCGATCGAACACAAAGGTCGTCAAAACGTGAGTCAGCATCGCAAAATCGCCGATCACCGATGCTAAAAGTAGCACGTCAGTGGTGGCCCTAATGTAAATGGAGACCTTTACTAAGCAGTGGGATAGTGTTCTGGGCAAACTCCACCTCATTCGCCAACATCAACCAGGCTTACAGCGGGCCCATAGACTACGCCCTAGGAGTGAAACGAGCTGGAGTTTGCTCTGAACTTGGGGCGATACACCCCGTTAATTACCTAATTAATTAAATACAAATACAAACTTTCTTACAATCACACCAATTATCTAGCCCAATAGAAGCTTCGAAGAAACTCGTTAAATGGTTACTAAACAACGGACAAACATACTTAAAATACTTAAATACATACTTATTATACATCGAAAACACCCAGACCCGAGACAATTTAGAAAAACAATAATTTCTAAATTGACCCGACCGGGGATCGAACCCGGGACCTCAGAGATGGCGACACCATGAAAATCGGTGTACAAACCAATCGACTAAGGAGGTCGTCAATTAGTTGTGGGTCTGACCTGCGCTGCTGTACTCTACTGTACGGTGATCAACCGATGCGTGGAAGGTGGCGCGCCCCCCAACTTCCTGCGCAGACGCCGTCACAGTGCTGACTCACGTGCCTAACGTGGCAGGTCAGATCCCACCACCCAAATCACTATGCTGTCTCCCACGGACCAAGCTCTCAAGGTCAACCTTACGTGGGGCTCACTAAACTAGCACACAATAGCCTGTCTGGCGCTGTTCCACCGATGGAATAAACCAGCGTACCGATCTTAGACCGCCACGTTTTTGCCCACTCGAATTACGACAAGACATTTTTACCGTTTGTTAATGTCAAAACCGTACATGACATTTGTCACTCGACAGTTTCTCATATTTTCTAAGATGGGCAAAGAAACAACACCCATAGAACCTAATGTTAATAATCTGTTCGAAATCGAACAGACAACCTTTTTTATTTTTTTATTTATTTACTTATTGACACATTTTTTTAATTTAATTAATTTAACTATTATGTAAATTACAAATTGCGCTTGGACCACACGTACAGCCGTATCGCGGCTCACTACTCTATGCTAATATGCAGCGATACACACTAGCCGCGCCATAGACCGACCGAACGCGCAGACACGCCCCGTAATGGACGTCTTTGTCTTTGACGTGATCTATGTTGCATAACGGGGATGCTGAGTAACTGGCGAGCGTTAACATTAATCAAACGTTAGGTTGATTCGGACGTTGTGTATAGCCTGTTTTAATCAATGAGAGGAATGGTAAGTTTACGGTAAAATCATTGGTTGAGTTGATTGGAAGTTGAACTATACTGTAAACTACATATTTGTTAAAGATATTAGGTACTTTTTATTATTTTAGATGCAAACCAATTTTACTTTTAGAGTTAAGATAATAGCCATCGATTATAGCAATAACTTGATTTTTATGATTGAGGCATTTGGCCAGCAAAGGCACAGTATAATATGGGCTAAGGTAAGCTGAATAGTACTATTCGGCCACAAACCAACCCGCATTGTGCCCGAGTGGTAGGTTATGATCTAATCTCCGTATATTTTGTTAACAATGTAGTAAACCTATGCCCAGCAGTAGGATGTTATAGACTGATGATGATTAGGAAGAGTGAGGTCAGCTAGTGACGCTAGTGTAGTAAACCTGTTAGCTTTACATTTAGACTGCGCTTCCACTTATTATCAGACGAATCGAAAACATTTGTCTACTTTTCCATACTAAAAGAACACATTACTCGTCTACAACATAACAAAGTGACTTGTCAACATTCGGTCGATGTCAGTTAATACACGACGCTCCAATGTTGCAACAACAAAGTTTGTTGTTCGCGTTCGATGCGGCAAGTTCTGAAACTCAAAGCTTTGAGGAAGTCTGCTTTGTATTACTGTTCGTAAATTGTGAGACAACCGCCGGATCAAGCGCGGCTTCTCAAAATCGTGTTAACATAAACTCCTTGTTGCGGAGATGGCTTTCGCGATGTTGCGAATTGTTAAATTGTTTCTGCCGTCCTGTCGCATACTTCCGTATCTTGTACGAGTTGATCATATTGATAGCGGTTGACGGCCGGAACAACCTTTGGTTTATGAACCTATAAAGGACATACGAGTATTAAATTTTTAAGTTAGAAAATTTATATTATTCTGTCTATAAAACTTTTAGGTCTAGGTTGATTTTTCACCTTTTGTCGGCATAAAGGTTTTGATAGTAAATTAGATCGCACCTGTGGAATACAAAGAATTACATTTCAAAGCAACACATGATATGAAAGTATGAAAGAATCTAAATACTCATTATATTAGAAATCTTAAGTACCTACACACTCTATCAATGGTAAAAGTTATTGTTATTTATTTAGTGGTAGGTTACACAATGAACTAATTAATTGTTAATTTTTAATTTAACTGGTTTTGTGATAAAATAAAATAAAATAAACGTACAATAGTTTTATGGTTTAAGAGTTTTTGACATATTACATAGATATAAATAGTATTATCCCCAAAGTGTAAATATTATGGAAGTCAGAGACCAGGAAATGAGTACCGCCGAAGCAGTCCACTGCCATGGTCAACGCTTCACCAAAATACAACTGCACATGTGCTCAGCGTGATAGGTGGTGAGCCCATCGCCGCTCTATGCTGTTGGATGTTATTCGCCTTTTACGACACCCAACTGAAGAGAGGGGATGGTAGTATTCTTTTACCGCTAGGCGACACGGTTCATCGGTTTTAATCTTATTAACACTTATCCAGTAACTCGGTGTTAATGTAGTCAAAATGTTAACTAGAAAAAAACAACCAGTCTCAGGAAAGCTCTAACGGGATTCGAACTCGTGACCTTTGGATTGCCGGTCCACTGCTCCAACCGCTAAGCTACCGAGACCTCATAAGACTTCGTTGAATTTTTTCTAGTAGTTGATACGCTGCATGCCAGCGGTATGCAAGCGAGCTTTCCTGAGACTGGTTGTTTTTTTTAGTAAACATTTTATCCTATATCTAAATAGCATTGTGAGTGCAAAATTTCAATAATAAAGATAGTCAAAGTCAAGATCGCTAACGGAACGCCATCGTCATAGCAGTTGCTACATCAAACTCCTAAAACGACATAAATGAATTACTATTGCCTCTTTACGATTTTTATAGAGACTCCCGTCTTTGCCCAGACCCATGGGCTCACCACTTATCACGCTGAGCACATGTGCAGTTGTCATTTGGTGAAACGTGGAGTATGGCAGTGCACTTTTTTGCGGTCCTCATTGCCTAGTCCCAGACTAACTCTTTGGGGATAACAGTCGAAAGCGTACGTATGTAGGTCTTTTCCCAGCAGTGGGACACAATATCTTATTATTTATTTTTGTTATTCAGCCCGGCTTGTCCCTCTGCTGGGAAAAGGCCTCCCTACCCTCCCCCCACTCTCCACGGTTTAGGGCTGTAACTTGCCAGTCCTTCCAATAGCAGTCTAGCTCGTCCCGCCATCTTCTTCCAGCCCTGGACTCCACACAATATTTATGCAAATAACAAAAAGAAAACATATTTATTTATTTTATTTATTTATTAAAGCTTTTGCAACAATATATTACATGGCGGACTTAATGCCTAAGGCATTCTCTACCAGTCAACCATAGGGTGGTGCAGAGATGACATGGTAGGTGCAATTAGCTGCGGTGACAAAAGATGTAATAAAAAAACAATATATTTTTATGCAAATAATATATATATGTATATATATATATATATATATATATATCTATATATATATATATATATATATATATATATATATATATATATATATATATATATATATATTTACATCCAGCTACGCATTTGGCGTCATGCATGCTGTGCATCATTACGACGTCCTCCAGTTCAGCTTACAATTTAGATCATCTCTCTGCGAATGTTTCTTAGTTTTTTGATGCCTTTCTCCATAGGATATTTTATTTTGCGATTATTTTAATTGTGGCAATATTCTTCTTGCAGTCATGCCCAAACATTTATGAACTCCATTTCATGGTAATAAATTTTTGGCTTCCTGGATATACTGATTATCATTTACTTAATGCGCTGACATTTTAACGTCCTCCTGATTTTGTAAAAGCGACGTTGCCAGCAATGCGTTACCTATCTCTTTCTTTCACCGAATATTTCAATGTTGGGTCCAATTTGACAGATGTCTTTAAAATTGTTAATCAAAGTTTTTTTTTATTTAAGAGGGTTTACACATTTCGGTTTCCCATACAATCTTCCAAGTCGAAATTTTTAAAGACCATTAAGCCATATTTTATGAAACTTTGCATGCTAAAGTAAAACACAGGGATCCAATCGTTTATTTGGCTGAGTTATTGAGATTTAAAATCGCAATAACTCAGTTAAATAAAGGTTTTTTAAAAATGTTTTCAACAAACTATTTAGATCTCTATATTTTACCTCAGCATGCCGAGTTTCTTAATTAAATTTTTTGCGGAAGGTGCGTAGTTCGATTCCCGCCTGAGGTTGTCGTCTTTTTTCAATGTTTAAAATTTTACTTAAGTATATTTAAGTGTTAATAAAACGCTAAAACATAAAAACATTAATCTATAAACGCAGCTTCATCTTAACCGAATGTTCAAATATTTGTAAAAATATTTCTTTCGAATCTCAGAGGTGAAAACTTCTAAGATTTGATGAAGCAATGTTGACTAAAAACATAAGCATCAAGCACTGACAAATGTCGACGTTTGAAAGCCAGACCTCGGTAGCCAAGTGGTTAAGTCAGTCGCCCGGAATGCGGAAGGTGCGTGGTTCGATTCCCGCCTGAGGTTGTCGTCTTTTTTCAGTGTTTAAAATTTTACTTAAGTATATTTAAGCGTTAATAAAACGCTAAAATATAAAAACATTAATGCCGAGTTTCATCAAAAATGGCCTAATGGTTTTTAAAAATTTCAACTTGAAAATTTGTATGGGAAACTGAAATGCGATAACGCTCTTAACTTCATTAAAGAAACTGACATCAGTTTTGGGTTCATCAATGTGATGCCTTAAGGTAAGATCAAACCTTAAGGCATCACATTGATGAACCCAAAACTGATGTCAGTTTCTTTAATGAAGTTAAGAGCGTTATCGCATTTCAGTTTCCCATACAAATTTTCAAGTTGAAATTTTTAAAAACCATTAGGCCATTTTTGATGAAACTCGGCATTAATGTAATAATTAAAAGTGCAGCGGCCATCATAAATAGCCGCTGCACTGAAGTACACAATTTATTTTTTAGCTATAAGGATAATATCGATTCGAGAAAATTGACAGTTTTGGGTAAGTGGTTCTGCTTGCATTCCTTGGGTTCTGATTTCCTAAATAAGTACTTATATTCTCTTTTTCCTTTAAAGATGATGTTCTACTAACTATCCAAGCCCTAAGCTGAGGAGCTACCGTACGCCCGTATATTGATATCTGGCGTCCGTTGTTGGCATATGGCATCCGTATATTCATTTTTGGCGTCCGTATATTGGATATCTGGCGTCCGTATATTGCTATTTGACATTTCACGCCAGCTCTAATAACATCTTGAGCATAATATGTGACAAATCGGACAGTCCTATTTACAAATTCATATTGCGTAAATGCCTCGGGTTCTGGCTTCCTAACTTAATTATCTTTATAGTTTGAAATACCTAGGCCCTTTGTTGAGGAGCTACCTTGCGTCTGTATATTGTTATCTGGCGTCCGTATATTGACATGTGGCGTCCGTATATTGATGTCTGGCGTCCGTATATTGCTATTTGACATTTTGACGCCAGCTCTAACAAACATCCTGAGCATAATTATGTAACAAGAGAAAAAAAGACAAAAACCGTACCGAAATGCTGGAAGCTTGGCAATGTGCAGCCAGTACCCTAAAAGGGAAGTCTCATGCTGACCCATGCAACTACCGACCGATCGCTATCAATTCCATACTCTGTAAGGTCATGGAAAGAGTTCTAAACAGTAAGTTGGTATGAGGAGCTGAGGAGGTCATTAACTTATAGGTATGTACTTATAAGTTAATGACCTCCTCAGTGACTGTCAATATGGCTTCCGCTGAGGAAGCCGGGGATTTCGACTGGGGATCTTCTAGTTTATGTGACGCACTACTGGGGTGGGGCCCTCGAGATGCACGGCGAAGCACTTGCCGTATCACTGGACATCTCGAAGGCTTTTGAAAGGGTCTGGCACGCAAGTCTGCTGCGCAAGCTTCCTGCGTATGGTGTCCCCGCTGTAGATATTATTATATGTACTTTTGTAGTTGGATAGCTGATTTTCTGACGGCACGATCGATCAGAGTGGTCATCGATGGCTGGTCCTCTGACTCAGTGGCTATTGATGCCGGAGTTCCTCAGGGGTCTCTCTGCGACGCTTTTCCTGTTGCACATCAATGACCTGTTGATACCAGGAATTGTTGGGTATGCAGATGACAGAACTGTCGTAGAGAGATACCTTTCGGATGCAAACTGCAGTCAAAAAGCTGGGCGTCCTAAATAAGGTCAAGTGATATTTCACGCCGGGATAGCTTTAAACTCTCTTTAAAGCTGAAGTCCGATCTTGTATGGAATATTGCAGTCACCTATGGGACGGCTCAGCGAAATACTACTTGTACTTTGCATCTGTGTATATTGATAGTGACAGTAAAGCGTCTCAAAATTATGAAATTAGTGATTTTTTGAAAAACAAAGATTACTACAGTGAACATCTATCGCTGATCGAATCGATCTATCGTGAATATTTGTATTTCTTGTTACTTTTTTAGATTATTATTGTTTAAAAATTATTATCCTAAACTTGAAAGAGTCCTAACATATTGTATTTACCTGTAAGTGTTTGTTACACTTAAATAATGTTACAAACTTAATTAAGTAATTTAATGTATCAGTGTAAACAAACGTTGGTGAATTATATAAAAAAAAATACCAACTAACTGCACTGGACACGATTCAACGCAGAGTTAAGAGGCTAATTGGCGACAAAGAACTGGTGAAGAGCAAGTTTCACACCCTAGCTCACCGCCGCAAAGTTGCCTTTCTGTCGGTCTTTTACAGACCTGGAGCTCCATGAGCTCATACCGCCATCCCCTTTCTTCCATCGGACATCCAGACGCACTGCGGGCTACCACCCTTTCTTGGAGGATATTTCTAAATGTCGCACAAAGCGCTACTCAACATCGTTTATACTGTGCACAGAAAAAGAGTTGAACTCCCTCCCTGCGTCTGTGTTTCCGAGTACTTATCTTAAGTATCTTCAAAGCAAGAGTGAATAGACACCTTCTGGGTTAGCTCGCTCCATCGTGAATCGGCTTGATTGGGATCAAGAGCAAACCCATTTACAGAAAAAAAAACTAGTCGGACAGTCCGATTTACGTATTCATATTGCGTAAATGCCTTGGGTTCTGGCTTCCTAACTTAATTGTCCTTATAGTTTGAAAGGCCTAGGCCCTTTTTTACCGTGCGTCTGTCTATTGTTATCTGGAGTCCGTATATTGATAACTGGCATCCGTATATTGACATCTGGCGTCCGTATATTGACATCTGGCGTCCGTATATTGATGACTGGCGTCCGTATATCGGATATTGCTATTTGACATTTCACGCCAGCTCTAACAACATCCTGAGCATAATATGTGACAAGTCGGACAATCCGATATACGAATTCATATTGCGCCTCGGATAGTGGCTTCCTAACTTAATTGTCTTTATAGTTGAAAGGCGTAGGCCCTTTGTTGAGGAGTTATTATATTGTTATCTGGCGCCCGTATATTGCTATTTTACAGTTTGCGCCAGCTCTAAGAGCATTCTGAACACAATATGCGACAGGTGGGATGATGAAAGAACATGTACACACGCCAGCACATCAACCTACCTACCACAAAATGTCCAATTTTCTTCAATAGACTTTGAACTTTATGCCTTAAATATATGGTTAAAAATGTATTAAAGAAATTTTACAGTTTTGGATAGGTTGCAGGTGTCTGTACATTTACATTTTTTATTAATTATTTATTAGTTTTATGGCTGATTATTCAATCATTGGATAAAACTTATCCTTCTGATAAAGCATTACGCAATCAAGCTAAAATGTCACCTGTTTAAAAAAAAGTTATTTATGACAATACATTTTTTAATAAGTAAGTATAATAGATTACGATTTATGATAATAACTAGCGACCGCTCGCGGTTTTACCCGCGTGGTTCCCGTTCCCGTGGGAATATCGGGATAAAAAGTATCCTATGTGTTAATCCAGGTTATAAACTATCTGTATGCCGAATTTCATTCAAATCCATTCAGTAGTTTTTACGTGAAGAAGTAACAAACATACACACTCACAAACTTTCGCCTTTATAATATTAGTGTGATATTGTATTTTAGTAGGCACCAAACATTGAGTAAGCTGGCAACGTCGCATTAGCGGACGCCAAATTTATATGAAAACGTCAGAAAAGAAGCGCGTTTAATACGGCTGTGGATATACGCACGACAGTAGCGCCGCACCTCTGCTGAGATTTTTTTGGGAACTATCTAGTATTTTTTTGCAGCCATTACAATAAATTTTTGGCTTCCATCGATTTTTGTTCTACGGCTAGCTTGATCTTAGAGGCGCCAAGTGTCATCGATTAAAAAAGTGGCGTCCGGTATGCGGACGTCATATAGCGGTGGACGCCATTTTAAATGTAATTTCGCCTTCAGTGGACGGAAGTTTGCTTGTGGGTTATATATATATATATATATATATATATATATATATATATATATATATATATATATATATATATATATATATATATATATATATATATATATATATTCATAATAATATATATACATAAACATATACATAGGTGTAGAAATATACATAAAGACTTTTACAATAATATAAATATACTTACATACACTAAATAATATATAAATAGGGCGTTATCGAGATGATTCTGCCATGGTTCTATCAAAAAGTAGCATGTGGACTTTCTTTTTAAAAGCGTCACGAGTCGTAGCCATTCTGACTTCCTGAGGTAGCGCGTTCCAGAGCAGTATGGACTGAATATAAAAGGAAGAATGAACAAAGCCAGAAGAGTGGCAAGGAGAGAGAAGGAGAAGATTATTTGAAGATCTGAGATTCCTGTCATGAGAGGTGCAAAGATATTGAAAATGGGGAGTAAGATAGGAAGGAGCATTATGAGAATTTAGGAAGGAGAAAAGTGTGGTAAGGGCGCGCCAACACCTCCGCTGGCGAATGGGTAACCATTTTAGCTCAGACCTATGCTGTGAGATGTGGTCGTACTTCTTCAGGCTGCAAATAAATCTGATACTGTTATTGAGCAGTCTGTCAAGCTTATCCAGCAAGACTGAATTAAGATCGTAATAACATACGTCACCATAGTCAATCATAGGAAGAATTAAAGTCTGCGCAAGCATTACTTTTGTCTTGAACGGTAAAAAGTTCCTCAGACGATTTAGGGAGCGCAGAGTCCAAGTAACTTAGGAATATTTGATGTTTGATTTGAAACATGCATGAAAACACATTATCCTATTATCCTATTTATCATTTAATTATTCTATTTTTATCTATTTATTCTATTTAACCGTGCCGCGTAGCGGCGAAAGAATACTACCACCCCCTCTCTTCCCTTTTGTGTCGTAAAAGGCGACTAACGGACTAAAGACTGCACATACATCCGACTGCATAGAGCGGCAATAGGCTCACCACCTGTCACGCTGAGCACATGTGCAGTCGCTATTTAATAAAAAGTGGACTATGGTAGAGGACTGTTTTTGCTGTCCTCATTATCTGGTCTTTGACTAACCCTTTGAGGATTATAGTATTTGTTATTCTATTTCGGTGCTATCAATAACTGTAGACTTAAGAAGATCTCAAGGCGGCAGTGAACAAAAAAAGTGACGTCTTACTCGTGTTCCTCTCAACGTGCAATGTTCTGTAGAAAACACACCAATGATACATTACAGGAGCGCGGGACGTTCCGACAGCCCATTAAAGGGGGCATTAAGGGGGGCGAAACAAGCTGTTCCCGAGTCGTGTTACACATACTGGGGGCACCGTATTAGACATGACGTCTAGTGTCTTAAAACTAACATTAAATACTTTAACAGTGCAAAATCTCTTCGTAACCAGCTTCTATACTGTTATGAATATGAGGGTAGCGTAATTATTTTTCGATTGTACACTTGTAGTCCGGTCGTGGGACATTAAATTCCTTACAGAAGTTTTGATAATTCTAAAACTTTTCGTTTTTGCTGAGTGGATAGAGTATGTGGATTGTAAGCTACTTTTAAAAAGTTAGAACTTTTTTGACTGTGCTTTAGGTATGGTTTAGGTATTTCATAATATTTCGTGTATAGTAATGTATATAATATTAAAGTTTGAAATGTTGAGTGTTTTATAATAAGAACTATCTTATCTTTGTGTTGTAAAAAGTTTAGAAACATAATATATGTGGAACTATGAAAATCACAAAATCACACTTTTTGTCTTTGAATAAAATTTTAAAATTTATGAAATAATATTTAAGACTTTCAGTGGTTAGTGGTATACATGTTGAACAAAGTTTAGAAAGTTAAGTGGTGTGCTTCTTTGGTCATTTCATTTTTCTTTCGTAACACACGCAATTATAAATTAAAATTGACAGTATCGCTCATACATGTCCTTTGTAATACTATTTTATACCACACAAAAAATTAGAAACATACATACAGTGCATTTTGTTTAAATCACGAATAAAATATTTCGCTAACGTACGTTTCTTTATGCGGACGCGGGCGGCTGCGGGCGCGGCGCGGCGGTGGCGGCGGGCAGGCGCGGGGGTGGGGGCATACCTACCTACACTCTATATGACTGATAATCCACTCGTCACGTCAGACGAGTGGAATAGTGGATACATGGCGAACATAATACAAGAAGACGTAATGCAGAAAAGTAAACTAAGTAGGTACCTTAGGGTGGATTCGAACAAACTGGAATAAGGTCTTATACCTAGATTAAACGCCGAGTTTGTATAGACTAATCTCGAAGTAAGTCCTATTCCAGTTTGGTAGAATCCAGCCTTAGCCTACTTACTTTACATCTTATCTGACAACAAAACATTATTTAATGACAAGTTTTGAGTAGTTAAGTACAGATCGCGCAATTCTTCTTACAGATAAGAATATTCTACAATTATCCGAATTGGATGAATGGGATGAAAACGTACGTAACGTAAACGGATGAGTATGTAACATATTCTTAATTAAAAATAAAAACTGCAAATGATTAAGTACTTATCTGTTTATTTTTCATTTTGGTTAATCAATCTATCATCCTGTCATGTTCACAAATCACAATAATAGGAAAGTAATTTTTAAGATGGTACAATAGGCTATAAAATTGCGTATCTAGCTAGGGCCACATCATACGATTAAAGTTTTTTCCACAACCCTTACGTGTTTTTTTGACAATTAATCAATTAAGAGCTTTAGGTAAGTATGCAAAAGTATTTCCTAAATTATAGTATGGTAAGAAGGTACTCTTTATATCACTAAATCATTCATCACTACCTAGGTACCTACTAATTATAAAACACAGTCCCCCCGCGTCTGTATGTCTACATAAGTACGTAGGTACCTATTTACTTAATTAAGTATTATAATATCAATTCTACTAGTCACCTTCAATTATTAAGTACCTACCGATATTATTACAATTTACAAGTACCTAACTAGGTTGGTAGTTACTAGGGCTTGCTCCCAGGAATTCCTGGTATTTCCCGGGAAATTGACTTTTTACGCAGTACCGGTACTGAGAATTTGTTTCCCGGGAAATTCGGTACTTTTACGCAATTAATTACCGCAAACGCGGAGCCTAATTACGCCAATATTAGGCTCCGCGTTTGCGGTAGTCGTTACCGGTAACCTCGGCCTATGCTCTTAGTTGCAAACCATACAAATTTCGTAGCGTTACCAAATTTTTGTCTCCACAGTTCTCAACCGTAACGTCACCGGTACTTTTTCTAAGGAAAAAATTGTATCTAATGTACCCGTACCCTACACCCTACGGTTTCATCGTCATCGCACTCCAATGATTTGATAATTCCATTTAAATAATTTCTTTTTTGTTTGCTAATTTAGCTTTACCTTCCAAATGACCTCGAAACTGAACGTCACTCGAAACATCGACGACAAGGATTCCAATAGTCGGATTGGTATCAAGGGAGAGCTCCCTCAAAAGTTCAGAGGTACGACTAAGGGATGTTTTTTCGCGGTAAATGCGCGAACTTGTGTTTTGGAGGGGTTACAGTGGACTAAGTTATGTCGGCCCCAATTCAAGACATGACTTAACATGTTCTTGGTGACTTGTCAGTCACAAGTTTATTCCGGCTCTCGATGACGCTTTCCCGAGAAATATTAGCTCGTCCAGTGTAGAGCGTTACTCCCTTACTGACAATCGCGTAGCAATGAATGCTGTTGTTATGCAACGTGTCATTGATATGCAGAAGAAACAGAGTATGGGCTAACACACACCCCTGTGGGACTCCAGACTCCAGCATTTAAGGGGGTTCATGTCAGAGCACGAACCATCGACTACGATGCTGATGCTACGCCCAGAAAGAAAGCTGGCCACCCACGATCACAATTACTCATGAAGCCAGTATGATGAAAGTTTAGAGAGAAAGAGCCCTGTGCTATACCATGTCAAAGGCTTTCGCTACGTCCAAGCTAACTGCCAGTGCCTCCCCTTTACTCTCGACAGCCTCCGCTCATCGGTGAGTAAGGTACACTAAAAGATCACCAGCCGAACGACCGCGACGAAAACCATACTAGCGATCGCTTAGTAGTTAGTTTTATTTTAGGTACCTTAAGAGCTGGCGGTTTGTAATGGACTCCATTACTTTGGAGAGCAAAGAGGTGATGGCTATTGGCCTGTAGTTGGACGGATCTGAGCGATCGATTTTTTTTGAGAATCGGGTGGACAAGGGCTGTCTTCCAAGAGCTCGGGACAACGCCAGTAGTGTAAGAGAGCTGGAAAACGCGCGTTAGAACCAGCGCCAACTCATGGGAGGAACTGCACCAGGCCCACTCGACTTATGGATATCAAGGAAAAAAAGAGCCTTACGAACTGACCTTTGTAGGAACCGGACGTTTGGCATTGAACAAGCGCAATGCGGTATGGTTGGTGGAGAGTTTTTCCCATCGTCTAAGGTCGAGTTTGCTGCGAAAAGAGTGCCCAAGAGATCGGCTTTCTCCTTTGCAATATGGGTCAGGCAGTCATCGGTCTTGTGCAAGGGTGGTAGGGACGGCTGATAAAAATTCCCTAAGATAGCTTTGGCGAGAGACCGGAACGCACGCGTACCCGAAGGAAGACGCACTAGCCTCTCGCCAATTCCACTTATGAATGATGACTTCGCCTTGGCAATGTCCTTCTTAAAGGACCCGGCGGCAAAGTTGTACCTCTTTCTGAGCGCACTGGTGTTTGGATCCTTTGATGACACCGCATTAGCCCAGGCCATGTAATGTTGTCACTTTTGGCGAGACACCATTTTGCAGCAACGACCAAACAATGGTTGAGACCTGCCGCCAATGGGAACCACAGAGTTTGGATTGAAAAGTTTCATTCCCTGCAGTATCACATCAACGATAAAGTCGGCGGCGACATCAAGATCATCCAGTGAGAAGCAAACTCGTAGTAGGACGCAAAGAAATTCCCATCGCATCCCCAGTCCGCTAACCTATAATGCCAGACTCGACGTTTTTGAAATTTCTGTGAAAGGCACAGTGCTACGAATCAGACAGTGGTCTGATGAGCCTAGTGGTGCATCAATAGAAACTTGATAGCCGTCTGGGTGAGAGGTCAGCAGAAGGTCCAATAAGAAAGGTGCATGGCCCTCCACATCTGGAATCCACGTAGGCTCTGTTACCAATTGGGACAGACTGTAGGCCAAAGCGAAGTCATGAACGACTCTACCCGCGTGGTCAGTTTTGAGTGAACCAAGCCATTCGACGTGGTGGACATTGCAGTCTCCCAATACCACAATCTCGGCCGAGGGCATCCGTTGGAGAATGGTCTGTCGCCGTTTGAACGGTCTCGGTTTGGACGAATTTATATTATTTACTCACCTTAAAACACTCATGATAAAAATCCATTGTATATAGATCTTTTAAATTTTAAACATTCTACTCGGATGACCTCTAACCAATTCCATTCGACAAAGTGATGCCACAGCTAGTATAGCAATTAGCAAAACAATTTTTTTATTATAAAAATTTTGTGTAATATTTTGATTTGCTCATTGATCCATTAATCAAACGTAAGTTACATCTGGGTTAAAAATTCAGTACCAAAAAGTACCGGAAATTCCCGGTATTCCCGGTACCATAGTTAGCGCAGTACCGGGAATCCTGTTTTCTCCACATTACCAGGACTGCAAGCTCTAGTAGTTACTTACTTAATGGAGTAACTGCTAATACTATTCTACGTTTCATAACATACTATGTAACATATACATACGTCTTCTTTGGCACAAGTCTAAATTCCATTTCGGTATTAAACGCTAGTGTTTATACGTTCTGCTCAAGGTCACCAGCGCTCGAGCTCTCACGTACACGGAGTGTCACTGGTGGTGCAAATAAACATGTATAGGTCGCACAGTAATATATATTATATTACCGTTTAGGTAGTCTGATGTGGCGTTGACTGTACTGGCATACCTAGCCTAGGATTATTTGAAATGGTAATTTGTTCACATTTAAGTACACATTATAAACACCATAATTTGTAATAAATTAAGTAAGTATTCAGATTAATTATTATTTAAAAGAAGGCAACCCAAAAGTCATTAGAAGAGATAAGAGTACGCGATAGAAAGAGAGGCAACTTCTAGGTAAATTTAACTGTAGATAAGGGAGCGGTGTGCGACTTGAATTGCATTTTATTGTGTCTTAGCAAGAGTCGCTATTTATTTAAATGACTTTGCGGAGTGAATCTTCTGTACTTGTACTATTATGTAAGTATTCTATGGTATTATGCACAGATAAGGGGCAGGGGCAAATAAGATAATATCGTCGGCTTACTGCAAGAAATCATTAAAGAGCAGTAATTAAGTAAGTAGCAGCAATAGCTACAAAAATTACAATGTGTCCTAATAGAAATAAATCAACTTGTGACGGGTTGAAACAAATAATACTGCTTTTGGCGGTGTGACCAGTTAGAACAAAATTTTGGTGTAACGAGTTGATGCCCAAATCCACCTGCCCACGTCCTGCATGCCCAATCGCGTATTTAGGGTGGATTCGACCAAACTGGAATAAGACTTACTCCGAGATTAGTCAATACAAATTCGGCGTTTAATCTAGGTATAAGACCTTATTCCAGTTTGGTAGAATCCACCCTTAGTGAAATATTTTATTCGTGATTAAAACAAAATGCACTGTATGTATATTTCTATTTTTTGTGTGGTATAAAAAAGCATTACAAAGGCCATGATGAGCGATTCTGTAAATTTTAATTTATTATTGCGTGTTTAAGGTTTCATCCCATTCATCCAATTCGGATGATTGTAGTATAATCTTATCTGAAAGAAGAATTGCGCGATCTGTAAGTACTAACTACTCAAAACTTGTCATTTAATAATGTTTTTATTGATATCATCTAAGATGTAAAGTAAGTAGGTTAAGGTACTTAGTTTACTTTTTCTGCATTACGTCTTCTTGTATTATGTTCGCCATGTATCCACTCGTCTGACGTGACGATTGGATTATCAGTCATATAGAGTGTAGGTAGGTATGCCCCCACCCCCGCGCCTGCCCGCCGCCACAGCCACGCCGCGCCCGCAGCCGGCCGCGTCCGCATAAAGAAATGTACGCTAGCGAAATATTTTTATCGTGATTTAAACAAAATGCACTGTATGTATGTTTCTAATTTTTTGTGTGGTATAAAATAGTATTACAAAGGACATGTATGAGCGATTCTGTCAATTTTAATTTATTATTGCGTGTGCTACGAAAGAAAAATGAAATGATCAAAGAAGCACACCACTTAACTTTCTAAACTTTGTTCAACATGTATACCACTAACCACTGAAAGTCTTAAATATTATTTCATAAATTTTAAAATTTTATTCAAAGACAAAAAGAGTGATTTTGTGATTTTCATAGTTCCACATATATTATGTTTCTAAACTTTTTACAACACAAAGATAAGATAGTTCTTATTATGAAACACTCAACATATCAAACTTTAATATTATATACATTACGTTACACAAAATATTATGAAATACCTAAACCATACCTAAAGCACAGTCATAAAACTTCTAACTTTTTAAAAGTAGCTCACAATCCACATACTCTATCCACTCAGTAAAAACGAAAAGTTTTAGAATTATCGTAAGTAATTTTTGTCCGGCTACGCGACTATTGTCAAAGCGGCTGGCTGCGCCCAGTGCAATATACGAGTTACTATATACGTACTAGTAGGTTGGTTGGTTTTCATTGCGTTCGAATCCTACTCACGGCAGATATAATATATACCAATATTACAAAGAGGAAAGATTTTATTGTTTGTTTGTATTGAATAGGCTCCGAAACTACTAGACCGATTTAAAAAAATCCTTTCACCGTTGGGAAGCTACACTATCTCCGGGTGACATATAGGCTATATTATATTTTCAAAAACATTAGGGATCCTTACTAAAACTCAAATCAATTTCTTACATCGCGTGTGCTACCAAAACTTTTGGTGATAAAACAAATGTGATGTAGGCGTCCTCACTAGGGTACGGGAGGGAAGTCATTTTGAAAATTCGTCACGGGGTACGGGGTCCACGCGGACGAAGTCGCCGGCGGTCTGCTAGTATTACATATAAATATAATTTAAACTTACCAATAGGAAATAATAATGTACTTATACTACTAAAGTGGTTATATACTCGGTATTAAATTGTTCAATCATTTACCAATTGAAATTAAAGCATTAGATTGTTATGTGTTTAATCCTAAATTAAGAATATGGTTATTAATACGGTTTTTTTTAAATTTTATAACATTGCATGCCTGGTTGATAAGGTACTTAACTGTTGATACCACAGATATAGAATCTATATCCTGTGGTTGATACCTATTTTAGCAATATTTTTAAACTTGTTGTTACACAGTTTTACAATAAAGATAATTTGATTCTAAATCTTATTTCGGTCTTCTTTTAAGAGGATATATACGTCTCATATGTCAAATACAAACTTTTATTTTATGAACCATCGCAGTACCCCGTTACGAATTTCCAAAAAAAATCTTTCATACCAAGCTTGTACAATTAAAAAAACAAAAAAAAAGCGAACAAATAAAAATACCCAAAAACGTGCAGCCGTTCTGACGTAATACGCACACAAACATTCGTGAGAATTAATTTTTATTTGTTTATGTACTTAGAAGATTTGGTGAATCAATAAACTATTGAGCAAAATTCATAAACCCATCATCATTATAGAATAGAATAGAATAGAATAGACATTTATTTTTGGCATCACACGACAAAACACAATACAACAATATAAGTAGGCAAGTGCAAACTTTTGCGTCAAAATTGTACACAGTAAAGAATTGTGCACTGGCGTGCGATGCCAAAACTGTGCTCAGCTCAGTATAAGCAGCAAGACCAAGTGATACCTGCTGCACTGATATTCTGCTGAACACAGTCGTGACATCAGATGTGCAGGACAATGAACATAAAAAAACAAATTAATAAACATAGAAGTAAATAACAAATTAAAAAAATATTTATTGTGTGTCTCCGCTAACTAATGGTCAATAATGTGGCAAAATCATTGAAAAAGGCATGACAAAACTGATCCCATAAACTATGGTGCCAAATAAAAATAAAAATAATTCAAGACGCATCCTCTGATTTTATAAAAATGGACCTGGCAACACTGCCAACGTGTCATGTATGACGTCAATGACATGTGATTGTGACGTGGCGTTCAATCATAACCTAAATCAAAGATTCCTATAATGAAAGGTACCTACCTAAATTATTTGTGCATGCATTTAAATGACATAGGTACATCCTTTGGGTACATCTATCATGACGTGGCATTCATTAGTTCATACTATTTTGCAAAAAACAACAGAAAGTTTAAAACGGCATTATGGCAAGCAACAATAACCCAACTGAAATTTTATTGTAAGGAGCTAACAAAATACCAAGCTTAAAAATTCGCCGGCACAGACAGTTCCCTACAGTGCAAATAGGCAGCACAAATGGTCTCAAAGGGGAGTCGAGTGAGGAGAGAGACCCACCCCCAAGTGCAGCATGTATATCCCTTAGGTAAGCATTACCTACTTTTTATTACTTAATTATTACGTCACGAGGATTTTTGCAATTCTAACAAATAAGACTTTAGAGATGTACTGAATGTTTGTCTTGATTTCAGCGTGCGAATGGGGGGCGGCAAGTTGTTCCAGCACTTCGAGGCAGAGTATTTGAATGATCCACGGAATGCTGCCGTCCGGTGTTGTGGAGTTTGTATCATGTAAATAGCTGCTCTCGTGTGATACTTATTATTATTCTTAGCCCAGTTAATTTTATAATATAAGTATTCTGGTGTCTTTGTTTGTATGATGTCAAACAGTAAGGTAGCAAAATGATGCATCCTGCGAGATTGCATTTTTAGTAAATTAGAGTTGTTCAGGAAAGGAGTGTCATGCTCTTGGGGTGGTATTGAGAAACAAAAACGTGCACACGCATTCTGAACACGCTGCAACTGTCGCACAGTTCTGGCCAGCAAGCATGAGCCAAACACAGTATCTGCGTAGTTTAGTTTAGAGAGAACTAGCGTCTCACATAATCTTACTCTCATATCTTCTGAAAGAAAGGGTCGATATACATAAAGTACTTTGAGGCGTAATTACGTACGGCTTCCTGAATATGTTCTTCGAAGCGTAGGTTAGATTCAAAGATAACCCCAAGGTTTCTTGCCTCTGTAACCATCTCGATAAGTTGATTTACTAACCGTATATAAGGCTGATTCTCTAAAATACGCGAAACCTGCTTGGCAGACCCAAGAATCATATATTTGGTCTTTTTAGGATTCAGCACCAGTATGTTACAGCTAGACCAATCAGATAGACTTTTTAAATCATCATTTATCCTCTCCACTGCCAGAGACGTCTCATTTGGATAAAAACTATAATACAGTTGAACATCATCAGCATATAGATGGGACTGACAATGCTTTATACTTTCAGTGATGTCAGCTGTATATAAAATGTAGAGGATAGGACCTAATATGGAGCCCTGGGGGACACCTCTGGTTAGGACCTCGCATTTTGATCGAACAACGAAGCCATTCTCCTTTCTCACTTCCACAGTTTGTGAGCGGTTCAATAAATAATTATGGAACCAGCAAACTGTGGAATGGTCGAACCCATAGTACGCGAGTTTTGAGAGGAGCAATGGTATATCTAAGCAATCGAAGGCGCGAGAATAGTCAAGCAATACAAGAATTGTACCCATACCCCTATCCTGGGAGGTAAGAATATTGTCCACAACATCGAGGAGGGCCGTTGCTGTACTTCGTTTTTGACGGAAACCAGACTGTGCTTGAGGAAGCAGGTTATTAGATTCAAGATACTTTATCATTTGTAAACTGACTGCCTTTTCAACAAATTTGGAAAGGCATGGTAGAATGCTAATTGGCCACAGGTCACTAAAACTGACAGGATTTGACTTCTTTGGAATAGGCTTAATAACAGCTGTTTTCCAACAGTCTGAGAACTCGGCGTCAGTTATTGATTTATTGACAATAGAAGTTATTGCATTAAGAGACTGCGGTAACGTCATTACTAGCATCTGTAAAGATATACCATCAATCCCTACTGCATCTGACTGCAAGCGACGTATTATGTCGGCCACAGAGTTCTCAGAGATAGGAGAAAGAGAAAATGTTGAGGTACCATGCCTATGGTGTTCAAAAAAGGTTAGCTGTGAAATACTACTTGGAGATGACGCCGGCAGTTCAAGAAAGCTAGCATTAATGGAATCAGGATTGAGGCCAGGTATAGAGAAATCCTTTTAATTTTTTATAATGACATGTTTTTTTAAGTTTTTCCAGAGTTTTTTAGGCATGTTAATGTTTTTATTTATATCCTGCTCAAAATAACATTTTTTTTCATGAAATAACGCATTAGTAACGACGGATTTCAATTATTTGTAGTATACCTTATGAGAATCAAGTTTAGAGGCCTTCCATCTTGTATGGGCCTTATTCCTTACACACATAATTTCCTTGATTGTGTCTGTTAGCCATGGGTAGCTTAATGAATTAATTTTGACTGTTTTTAGGGGTGCATGAAGATCAAAAAGTTGAAGCATAATAGAATTAAAGGCAGCTATCATTGAGTTCAAATCAGGCAACTGCTCAATAAAGCTCCAGTCGATCCGTCCCAAATCCGCAGCGAACAGTTCAGGGATAACGTCTTTGTATGGCCTAAAAGTAATGTAGTGTGGAGCGGGTTTCTCCTTCTTAATATTAACTACCACTGAGACAGTCGCATGTTTCCCTAATTCAGGTATGTGTAAAACATTTTCATTTTTTACTCCAGCATCTGTAAAAAAAAGATCTATTAATGTTTCACTGTGATCAGTGAAGTGAGTAGGAGAGTCAACTTTTTGCTGGAGGTTCATGGTATCCAGAAAATATTGTATAAGTCTGGTCTTATTGTTAGTAATATTATTTAAGTCAATGTTAAAGTCTCCCAAGAGAATAGTATAGTTGTGGTCTGCAAGGGCACAAACAGATTGAGACAAAGCATCAATAAATATGTTTATGTCCATCCACGGTGGTCTATAAGCAGTGCCTATTGCAACCCTACAGGTGTTGATCTTAAGGCTTAGCCACATCTTCTCCACGTTAGGGGTGGTAGGAAACGCACAAGTACGCACATATAGTCCTCTTTTAATGTAAAATCCAACCCCCCCACCACGGCCACGACGAACAGCAGTAGGTCTGGGCTGGTGACGAAGCCTATAACCAGGCACAGTAGGGGCACGACCATCTTCAGGTTCACCCTTGATTGGTATAACAACTTTTGATATAATTTTACTAGTTAGAACAACGTTTAAGAAAATAATCACTTTGTATAATATCGATTGACATAATTTTCATTTCATCGAATATTTATTTGCGATAACAACGTTTGCGCTAATGATCGTAAAATAGAATGTTCAGTTGATGAAATGTTCAGGTGGTATAATATTTATTTCATCGAATATTCATTTGGTATAATGTAGAACAGAAAGAGTTTTGACAGAAACGAATCGCGGCAAAACCGACTCCACGTAGACTTGTCTGCCCTACGCTAGAGAGTAATTTAATCCCGCGTAGGCGCGGAGGGACGAGGCGGCCCACGAGCTGAGGAGCAGGTGGGTTTAACGCTCGCCGCCGCGGCTGAGGCTGCAGCAAGCCGAAGCTGCGGTGGTGAGCGAAAGCCATCTGCGACGATAAGCTCGTGTGGGACCGCCGGAGTCCCGCAGCGCCGGAGCCGTGACAGAAAACATGCCTATTCGATACGATCTTTCGACTGAATAATTATTAGTCTAGTTAAACATTAGTTTAAATAAAATTAGCGCAAATGAAAATTCGGTAAAATTACATTATTCCAAAGAAATAATTATACGAAATAAAATTATAACAATCAAATATTCGATGAAATGAATAATTATGTGTGTATTGCAACTGAAATTAGTCGAAGCGATTTTATACGAAACGTTGTTATACCAAACAAGGGTGAACCCCATCTTCACCCTCCCGGAGCCAGGTCTCATTAATGGCCATTATATCCACCGAAAGTCTGTCCATCATACACACAAATTCATCATGTTTTGTACCCAACGATCCGGCATTAAACAAACCAACTTTAAGATATTTATTCGCCATCGAAGATAATGATGTTAGTATAAGTAATCGAGAAAAACAAAAGAAGGCAGTAACATTGTACATAATTTATGCAAATAAAGGGAACGTAATTCAATATGACAGCTTCAAAGTTTAATAACAAGCCAATATTATATGTACTAAAATCTATTCCCCCTTACAGATGAATAATTATTGTTATACGGCTTGGCACAGCTAGGCGATATGGGTTGTAAATTATTGTAGTTATTGTTACTGCATGCAACAAGATTGAATAAACTATGGTTCCTTTGAATAAATTAATGAGAAAAATATAATTTGTTTTATCTTTTTCATTGTTACATGTCTGAAGAACAGTATTAGCTGCGTGTAATGAAGATTTAACAAAATAACCAGTGACGGACACAAAACTTGTAAAATATAGTAAAAATAAGCAGATAATAAGATAAAAATAAAAGGCTAACAGAGTTGAAATATATGGGGCTAAGAGTCATTCCTTCTGGCTGCCGAACAAACTATCGACGTCACTGAACGATCGAAACTGCGTAACCTGGGATCCCTGTGCCTGGCGAGCGAAAACTCGACCTCGCTTCGTCCACGCAAAACGCCACTGAAGCCGACGACACTCCTCGCGGACCCGGTGGAATAGCTGGCGGTTGTGGCGGGTCAGGCGCTCGTTGAGGTAGACGCGGCCACCCCCCGCGGACGAGACGGAGCGGCGCACTCGCGCGGCCTGCAGCAGCTCGTCGCGCAGGCGGCGGCGCGCCAGGCGCACGACGACGCGGCGCGGGCCCACGCGCTCCGCAAACACTACGTCGCGCTCCTCCAAGGTGATACCCAACCGCGCGGCCAGCACGGTCACGGACTGCACGACGCTGACGCCATGCTCCTCCGGTAGTTGGCCGATTTCTAGGTCAGCCAGAAGAGCTTCCTGGTCACGGTCGTTCAGCTCCTTCTTCAGCTCCCGAATCGTATTCTCGAGCTCGACTGTATCAACCGATTCAGCTTCCGCCGGCTTCTGCTGCTCTAGCACATCCAACCGTCGCTCGATGCAATCCATGCGCGCTGATAATGACTCGCGCAACTCTTTCATCTCTACACGGAACTGCCGCATCTCCGTCATGAAGTCGACGAACTCCCTGTAACGCCGCTCCTCCTTGTTATTTTTGTCATCTTTGTTTACAACGGGGGAAACATGCGGCGGGGGTGGTGAATCGTGTATTCCTTT
Organism: Scoparia ambigualis; assembly: GCA_963921215.1. Classification (NCBI taxonomy): domain Eukaryota; kingdom Metazoa; phylum Arthropoda; class Insecta; order Lepidoptera; family Crambidae; genus Scoparia; species Scoparia ambigualis. The sequence goes on from OY992528.1 coordinate 1,187,280, forward strand.
GACTGGGGTATTATCGCTTTTGCCGCAGGTTTTTTTACAATTTGGACACACCCAGTCCCTGCTAATATTTGTCTTTTCTGGAATATTTAAACCTGCTTTGTGGTATTTTAACGAGCAAGTAATACAGGCAGCGCCACCTGTTGCGGAAATAAATTTACCACAAGCTCCACAGTTAACCATGATTCGGGTGGTTACGGCAAAAAGCGCCACGAAATATTTGCAAAGTGAAAGTTCCGCTATTCGCCGAGAGATGGCGGAGTATTGTTATCGATTAGCGGGTTTAGGCGGGTTGAGTTTCAAAATGTCTTTTTACAGTACACCCTCCACCGCGAAATAAAAAGACTAATTCAAAAATTTAATCAGTGATTTCTCTGTATATGCTAAATAATAGGTGACACCAACAATTGTACATGCGCACTAGCACAACACAAACACAACCAATAAGGTAGCAACTTGAATATAAGCGTAAAAATAAATTTAATGTCTGAGAAACTGACACAGTGACTCAGTGACGTCAGAGACGGCTACGCGTATAGACGCGTAGCCGTCTCTGACGTCACTGAGTTTACGAGTGTCATGAACCGTGTCGCGTAGCGGTGAAAGAATACTACCACCTACCTACCCTCTCTTCCCTTGGGTGTCGTGAAAGAATACTACCACCTACCTACCCTCTCTTCCCTTGGGTGTCGTGAAAGAATACTACCACCTACCTACCCTCTCTTCCCTTGGGTGTCGTGAAAGAATACTACCACCTACCTACCCTCTCTTCCCTTGGGTGTCGTGAAAGAATACTACCACCTACCTACCCTCTCTTCCCTTGGGTGTCGTGAAAGAATACTACCACCTACCTACCCTCTCTTCCCTTGGGTGTCGTGAAAGAATACTACCACCTACCTACCCTCTCTTCCCTTGGGTGTCGTGAAAGGCGATTAACGGACTAAAGTCTGCACATACATCCCACAGCGTAGAGCGTCGATGGGCTCACTACCTGTCACGCTGTGCACATGTGCAGTCGCTCTTTTGGTGAAAAGTGGACTATGGCAGTTGACTGCTTTTGCCGTCCTCATTCCCCAGTCTCTGACTAACCCTTCGGGGATGATAGTCGTGATTTTATGTATGTATCGTAAGCCTTACCCGTTTCGTGTATGACGACCTGAGAATTGACCACGGCACCTCCAGATATCGAGTCGAGCGCTTCACCACACGGCCACCGTTGTCCTAGGACCGGACCCCTAGTCTCATTAGACATGGTTCATTAACCATGATTCAATTTTGTTGCCTTTCAGTTATCCATGCCACCGTTTATTCTCATAATCCTACTTTTTACATTTACCAACCGAATGGCTGATTTTCGATTTGTCCTACTAAATTCACATTAGTCGTCTCCATTTGTGTATCATTTGTGTTTGAAACAGAATACCTTTTTGTCGACCATTCATCGCCGTTAATTAAAATTTCATATTTCCCAAATGTTTCCGAAACGTTGCATGCGATCCTTGCTAACGACTGCAAAAACGGTGACAGACAAACGGACAACGGCGCATAAGTAAGTGTGAGCTTCCCTTTTCTCTAATCACTAGTCACTTTGGTGGGGTTTATGTGCAAGTGTGTTGTATTCATACAACAAAAATACTAAAAAATGCAAAATAAAATAATAAACAAGTAAAACGGCAAGTGAAAAAATATACATTACATACATATTACCAGGACTATTATCCCCGAAGGGTTAGTCAGAGACTAGGCAATGGGGACAGCAAAAGCAGTCCTCTGCTATACTCCACTTTATACCAAATAACGACTGCACATGAATTGTCATGTGCAGCACATTGGTGCTATGCTGTTGGATGTATGTGCGTGCAGTCGTTAGTCCGTTAGTCACCTTTTACGACACCCAAGGGAAGAGAGGGGGGATAGTATTCTGTTATTAAGCTGATACGCGGCACGGCTCTCGGTCAAATCAAATGAGAAATCATCATCACAACAGCACGATTGGAGGTTGGGCACAACCCACCATGCCGGCCCAATGCGGGCTGGCGGCTTTAACGAACATATTACCACTTACGACAACAACCGGGATCAACGGCTTAACGTGCCTTTCGAAGCACGGTGAAAGTTTTAAGATAAAAATAAAATTTTGACAAAAATCCCGAAAACCAATAAAGCGAAAAAAAAAAGAATAAATTTCATAATTTGTGGAAACAGTATTTTGATAGAATATCGTGTTAAAAAGGAATCTGGTACAAAACATTACAGACAGAACCTCCTCGGGTTCCCTGGTTTATTATTAGGAAACGTCTGAGTAGACAATAGTCATTGTTACAGCTCACAGGTTAGGGTCTGGTCACATTCCATTAAATAACTTTAAATATCTAATGAAACTACTAGAGTCCATAAATTGTACCGAGTGTGGAATATCAGAAGATGTATATCATTTGTTATTGGAGTGTAAACGGAATAGTCACATAGTTTATTAACTTCTTACTTGAGCCGTCTTCAAAGGCAGCTAAAGTTATTTTTAATTTTGTAATTTCTAGCGTTAAGTTGTTATAGTTACTAAGATTAGGGGTAAAATGGAGCTGGCATGAAATATTTTTGTGATTTCTAGGTAGTTTTAACGTGTACGGTTGTACTAAACAGATTGGTTAACAACAATGTTCTTACTGTTTTGTTAACTAGTCTGAGAGCAGACTTATTTAACTGATCGTTCCAAATTATATACAATTATATCATGCTGTGTACACTGATTTAGGATTACCGTCTAGTAAATAAGAGTCAACAAATTGCTAATATGTACGTAGGCATTGACTGTCATCTGTGTGTGTACCTATTGAAATAAATAAAGAATTAAATTACAACTTCCATCACTCCGATTCCTCATTCCAAAAACTATCAATGTCAGAGAAACAAGCACTACCTGCTTACCGGAAAACTAGAAAATTCTCAAAACAAAGACTCAAGACAAAACAGCTCTCGGAGCGATACGAGCGATTCAGATTGAACGGGGCATTATAAATTTAACTGGATCCAGCATGAGAGCGTCATCAACTAGCTTATGACAGATATTCTTGTTTCTCGGAAATCACTACTCGGGCGTTATAGCAGGAGGGTGGGGTGCAAGTGTGAGCGCGGCTTTCCTGCCCTAAAAAATGTTACATCGTAGCTTGCTTATAGTTGGTACGATGCGGATTTTTTAAAAAGGTAAGTAGTCTCTAAAAGAATAAAAAAAAGAAAGTGATGTCATTTATTTCAAAATTATACAGAAAACAGTCATAGTTAGTTATAAGGCAGGTCTAGTCATAATAATATAATAATATAATAAAAGAAATCGACACCATTTTACATTTGGGTCTTCTTTCTAAATCTATTCACTAGATTTTATTTTATTTTAATGATGATTTATTTCTCTAGCTTCTCCGTGCTTTGGAAAGAACATTCACATTCACAGCAAGTGATGAAGACCTGGAGGCCAATTCTCATTTTTCGAGATGTAGTCTCGAATCGAGTTTTGATTTCGATCTCTATCTCGACCATAAAATCTTGTTATTAACATTTTGTTCACGAATCTCCTATTCTCAGCGCTAATCGACTTCGAGTTTGATTCGAATTCGAACTTTATCGCGTGGTAATCCAATTTAGTTATTCTGAACATCTCGAACTCGACATTTCTCGAAGGAGAGCCGCTCGAATTGCTTCGAGTGGTCGGCAGTGGTCGAGACGTAATTTCGACTACGAGAAGCTAATGAAACGTCAAATAGCGGCGAAATTACGGTGGATATGGAGGAGTTAATTTCCAATTTTGTCGTGGAAGTGATTTAAAATATTGAGAGAGCTCGCTCTCTTTTTTTTAAAAGGTGGAAGAAAACTTTCCACTCCTTAACTGTGTATCGGCTTCCAACATTTGTAGAAGAAGCTGCTTTTGCTGTGGTGTTGGGTATTTTTTGTTGACATTGTGACATTGTGTGTGTCTTGTGAATACTAAAATGATCGTTTCGTCACCAAACAAGCACACAACCACAAACAAAAAACATAAAATTTATCAACGATACGTCACGTTTTAAACAATACAAGTTGTTTAAGGAAATTAAATTTGATCACAACACATTAAATATAATGATTTTTCGATACTTATTAAAAATTTACTTCTTTAATTAAAAAGCAAGTTCAATACATTTAAATACCTTTACAGTTAAAATATTTGAGGTACATAGTTGCAACCGGTGTAAAACCGGATGAAACGTGACAAACGGAACGCATCCCGAGGTGATTGCATTAAAAATGGCAATATTTATCAAAAAAAAACTCGAGGTCTATTTCGATAAGCGCTGAGAATAGGAGATTCGTGAACAAAATGTCGATTATCGAGATAGAGATCGAAATCAAAACTCGATTCGAGACTACATCTCGAAAAATGAGAATTGGGGCCCTGAACTAATAGATGGTAAGATTTTACATGACGAGATTTTCCTGTTCCCTAGTTTGAAAATGTTTATATTTTTATTTTGACTAAACCAAAAATATTAACTAGGCCTATTTTATCTGAAAGCATTAAAACGTAGTTTGTTTGATTTTATCGTGTTAATATTTTATTTTGTCCTCGTAATAATAAGTATTCGTGTAGTGCTAAAAATATAACTTTAGACAACAACATTATTTCATTTGGTTTTACACTTGGTGCTTGACCGGATGCTCTCTGACTAAATAATCAACTATTAGTTATTACACATTCATGATACCTAAATCAAATAATTAATTAACAATAGATGGCATTCGCCCCATTTGCGCATGTGTCCTACAGTGGAAGTTGAAAGGCTGATGATGCATTTGAAAATGCGATGATTACCAAGAATTTTTTTTATGTAAATAGCCAAACGAGCATGGGCGGCGGTGATTACTTCCCATCAGATTAACAATCTGCAAAACCATAGACGCGTGTTACTTTTACCCCAAAAGACAGAAAATTTAAAATTATAAGCAGTGTTATGATAAGTTATAAGTTACATCCATGTCGTGTAGCGGTGAAAGAATACTACCACCCCCTCTCTTCCTTTGGGTGTCGTAAAAGGCGATTAATGGACTAAAGGCTGCACATACATCCAACAGCATAGGGCGGCGATGAGCTCACCACCTGTCACGCTAAGCACATGTGCAGTCACTATTTGGTGAAAAGTGGACTATGGCAGCGGACTGCTTTTGCGGACCTCATTGCTTAGTCTCTGACTAACCCCTAATGGATAATAGTCTTGATGATTATAATAATATGTAGGTATGTATGTAAAATAGAAGCAGTGTATTTGTACAACGCCGTCAGTGCGTCCCCGCGGCACAGCGTCTCGGCGCCGCCTCGCCTCGCTGCCATACCGTATTCATAGGATTTACAGATATTGCATTATGTGGGCCGCGCGAGCGTGTTCTTACACATTATTGTGCCTTTTTTGCTTCATACTTCGTAATTTCGCTTCGTAAAGCTGCTTTGTCAAAGATTTCATTTGGCAGAAATGAATGTATTTTTTTCTTCCAACTTCTCCTGTTTTCGTATCGAAAGATTATTAATGTTATGATGATTATTTCGTTAGATGGAAAATGACTCAGCATGTTACCTACGAGCTCGGTAGCTCAGTGGCTTATGTGTGGTAGCATAAGTTAAGCAACTTTCAAACCACTTGGTCGACGGAAAAAAAAAATGGAAAAATCTCGAGGTTCTGTTACGGGGCGGGTCAGGAAAGTCTTTTTAAAAAAAAATATTTTATTTGAAACACGTTATTTTATTTATTAAAAGAATGGACAGTCTATGCCCGACGGAGGTCCAATCCAATCTGATGTGAAAACTAACTGAAGCTATAATGACGATTCGGGTTTCCTATTGCATTGACGCAAATGCAATGGGAAACTCAGCAATTTAATTTAATATGGCAAACAGAGCTAATTCCGATATAACAACCCCCCCATTAAGATCGATCATCACCATTCAAAGTGATGAGAGATTAACCCAAGACGAGATGAACTATGATTGGACTTACGTTTGGCAGAGCGGTTAAAATCACAAAAGAGTAAATAAAACTTACAATAATAAACTTATTTATCTAAAGATATGTATGTGCTACAGAATGCAGCATCCATGATTATAACATAAGAAAATATAGAAATAGTATTAAAATAAAAGATTAAATTGTTACAGATCATGTGTTTTAGTGAAAACAATATTTCTTTTAGTAGGAGTTGGCGTTGCTGTAACATCAGCCTCCTCAGATGTTTCTACATGTGCATCTCGATAGATGACCATTTGAGATACAGGATCTTTCTTTATTTTAGAATTATTACATTGATTGCAAATTTGAATACAACAAGATGATGAGCGATTACAAAATACTTTACGATATTTGAATAGTACATACATTAATATTAGGAAGCTGGATATATAGCTAAGAGACATATAGTGAATACCATAGGTTTCAAAATGAGAAGGAGTCTCTAATTTATTTAAGTCTTGTTCCAAAGAGTTTAAATGTATGCTAGCATGTAACAATGAATCAAGATTATTAATATTATCTAACTTAGTATAAGGTAATTTCTCTAAAGTTCTATTTACTTTCGACCGTTCGCAGCAGTCATCTAATAAAATATTAAAATCTGAGATTTTATTAGTAACATTACCTATTGAAGTTTCGCCGACGGCGGTAAACTGTAATGTTTTATAAAATGCTTTACAATTTTTTGGCAATGACAATATACCAGTTCCGAACAAGATGAGATCTGAATTTACATCTCGATTACTGCAAGTGATATGGCATTTCCCTGGCTCTGATTGTACAAACAGCCATCGGTTAAAACTTAACTTATGAAATAAATCGATTGACCCGTGTACCAATTTCGTAGAACACACATCTGGAAGTTTCTTCACAACTTCGCTTAATAGAGTCGTTTCACACGTAGGATTCGCGATCACTGAAAACACATTTATAAGTACGCACACATAACACTTGTCACTAATAAGTTTGCACTTCTCTATGTCTCTTATCAGTGAGTAGAACATGCGATCAGCTGTTATTGCTACGTATGAGCTAGACGGCTCGATGAGAATGAATGTGTCAGGTTTCGATATATCATATGGGACAGGTAAAGGAACTATGTTATAAAAGGTAACAAACACTAAAGGAATCTTAATAACGATTATAATTCTATTTAAATGATAATAACATATTAGCTTAGATATATCTATAAGTTCATGTATATTTTGTAGAGTTAAGGATACAGCGAGTTCGTAATGGCTAGGTAGTCTATTCCTATGCTTATCTAGTTCGTTATATAGTTGATGCGGGCTAATTACAGTCGGATGCAGAATATTGAGCTTCGCGAATAAAATAGCATTATTAATATCGTCAACGTCGAAAGATAAAGTTAGTATTATAGACTCTAATGAATTCAATAAGGAGCTAAGTTGCGATTTGATTTCTAATTTGTCATTAGAGTTTGAGACATTCTCTAAGATTTTGTGAATGGTCTCCATATTTCTCATGAGATGTTTCTCATTTTGGTCGACCTTGGATATAGAGTTATTGAAAGATGTGATAGTAGATTTTATCACGTGGATATTATCTTTCATCAGATGAGCCAGCTGCTTCTCATCCGTCTGTACATCTTCGATAGCCTTCGAATATTTAACAGCATCTTCCGAATCTAATGTACCAAAAATAGTTTTTAGCAACGATCCTCCGAAATCGATGAGAGCTCTTTTATAACGCTTATTTGGCCTTTCATCTACCAGGAGATATGAAATAGAAGAAAACTTATTAACATTATTTAAATGTTGATTTCTCAACGCAGATAAAGAATTGAGACAATCAGTCTCTATCTTAGAAGATGTAAATGAGTTACAAAACACGTTTAACTTTTCAAATAGAAATTCGATTTTATCTAAATTAGGCTGTATATGACTTATGTCTACATATGCTACGACATTCCAGTCACTATTAGTAAACTTAACATCTAAGAGTTTATCGAAGAAAAGCCCGGGACTACTGACTATGGGCGATACGAATTCGCACGCGACCGAAGACAGCGCCGATCTGAAATAAATGATAAGGAGTTGTAATAATATGACGTCATGCCATGTGACGTGTTTGTTATGACGCGCTATCACTAGCGGGCTTGATCTCGTCATAGTGATGACGTACGTGCTTACGGTTTATCAGTAAGGTAACAGTATGTTTTCCATTTAGCTTTATTATTTTAAAAGGGCCCTTCCACACTGGCGATAAGGCTTTGTTTTGCTTATGGTGGCAACGTACATATACTAAATCATTAACGCTATAAGTTATAGGTTTGGTGTGCGAATCGTAATAATTTTTAGATTTTTCTTTAGAGGCTTGAATATTCTGAAGCGCTTTTTGGCGGCTATAATAAAGACGATGATTAAGAGCTCGGATGTAATCTGTATATGTATTGGTGTCGAGAGTATCGATACTCGTAGGTATATAAGGCTTATAACCGAATAACAACTCTAAAGGCGAGTAACCTGTAGTGCTATGCACGTTAGAGTTGTACGCAATCATTGCGCTTGGGATATAAAGATCCCATGTGTGTTGATTTTCACCGATATAAGATCTAAGATACTCTTTAAGAGTAGAATGACTCCTTTCTAGGGCACCGCACGTTTGCGGATGATATGAAGATGCGAATATATGTTTTATACTAAAAAGTTTCTCGAGTTGTTTAAATACGTCTGAGCAAAAATTTGTACCTTGATCTGAGACGACCATTTTAGGAATTCCCATATGGGAGATAAAGATTACAAATAATTTAGCTGTTTCTTCAGCAGAGCATGTTAGCATAGGATATGCTTGAGAAAATTTGGTTAAGTCGTCTTGTAAGGTAAGTAAGAATTTATATTTGTGCTCATGAGTTTCCGGAAGTGGACCGACCAAATCAAGATAAACTTTTTCGTTGGGCCGAGATGCTGTGGAAGTTACTATCATAGGAGCCCGATTTGTCTGCCTTAAGGGCTTATTGATTTGGCAAGAGCGACAGTTCTTTACATAATCTTCAATATCTTGTCGCATGTTTTTCCACCAAAATTGAGATTTAATTCTCTCTAACATACGCGAGATACCGGGATGACCGGCGAGAGGAGAGTCGTGATTATCTTTAAGAATTTGTTTGATCTCGTCCGGCGTAGGATACTTTATAGAATTGCGGTATATGTTAACTTTAATATTAGTATTGTGAAATAGAAACGATATAATGTTATAGACCTTAGTAAATGATAGTTTAGTAAATGGATCCGTGAAGTCTGGTAGAGCGATTTCTTTTTCCTCCATGTACCAGTACTTGATCATATCTCGATAATCTCGTAGAAGATTAAAAATATCTCTATATGACGTTTCATCAAAGTGATTGGCTTTTACAAATAAATGAGTAAACGTATGTTTATCGTTTGACGTAGAATAATAGGTGTGCAGATCATGTTCAATACTACGAATGTCCGGCGGATTTGGACAAGCATCTATGATGTCTTGACAGTAAGGCACGGACTCATCTAAATCGACTGATGCTGGATAAGCGATCAGTTTGCACTTCGCCTTAAGTAAGGAATCGTTGTGCTCTTGAATCTCAGTGTCAAACGAGACACCGGGTTGTTTTATTATTTGAAGAACTGTTCGTAAGTTTCTGATATGGAAGGTAAATTATGTGAGTCGTCTTCGTTATCTGGTAATAGCGTCGGATTACATAACATGGAGTCTGTGTTATCGTCATCGCTTAAGACGTTTACTGGAAAACGGGATAATGCATCGGCATTTGCATTTAATTTTCCCTTTTTATAGACGATCTCATAGTCGTACTCTTCTAATTTTAGGCGCCATCTTATAAGCCTGGAGCCTGGATCCTTGACATTAAAGAGCCACACAAGTGGTTTGTGGTCTGTAATTATTTTAAAAGTTCGACCGTATAAGTAAGGACGAAAGGTCTTTACACCGAATAGTATGGCTAAGAGCTCCTTTTCTATGGTAGAATAGTTGCCCTCGGCTTTGCTTAAGGTGCGTGACGCATACGAGACGGGCTTGTCTTTACCTATTTCGCCTTGCGACAGTATAGCGCCTATTGCGTAGTTAGACGCGTCGGTGGTCAAAAGAAAAGGTTGTTTGAAGTCAGGATACTGGAGAAGTTAGTTTATCCTTTAATTGGATGAAGGCTTGCTCCTGATTATGAGACCATTGGAAGGTGGCGTCCTTTTTTAATAAGGAAGTCAATGGTTTTGTTATTTGAGAAAAGTTATTTATAAAACGACGATAGTATCCGACTAGACCTAGGAAAGACTTTATATCTTTAGGATTTTTAGGTGTCGGGAACTGAGAGACGGCCTTGATTTTGTCAGGATTCGGAGACACACCTTTGTGTGTTATTATATGGCCTAGATAGGCGACTTCGCGCCGTAGAAACTCGCACTTATCTGGCTGTAGTTTCAGATTAAACTTTCTCAATCGATCAAAGACTAAAGTAAGTTTTGTGATATGACTTCTGAGGTCATGGCTATAGATTATGGCGTCATCCAAATACACGTAAGCGTGAAGACCTTGGAGGCCAGACAGAGCTGTATTCATCAGCTTTTGGAAGGTGGTAGGAGCATTTTTTAACCCGAAGGGCATTCTAGTAAATTCGTAATGTCCGGTAGTGCTAGAATTGGTATTGACAGTGAAACCTGTTTTAGGAGCGTCCTTGGGACTCATCCTGATCTGATGAAAGCCACTGGAGAGGTCCAGGGTGCTAAAATATTTGGAGTGTCCTAATTGGTCCAATATGTCTGTGATAAGAGGCAGAGGATAGCTCTCAGATACGGTGACGTCATTGAGGCGGCGATAGTCTATAACTATTCGCCACTTCTTTTTACCAGAAGCGTCCATCTTTTTAGGGACTACCCATACTGGGGCGCTCCATGGCGAAACAGAAGGACGTATAATGTTCTGATCGAGCATCTTACGGATCTGAGTGTCTACCTCCTCTTTATGACATTCGGGAAAGCGATATGATTTTACGTGAGTGGGAGGCGCATCTCCCGAGTCTATGGTATGTTCAATCGCGTTTGTGAAGGACAAAGGCTCGCCTTCCATATGAAAGATGTCGGTGTACTGTGAGCAACACTCGAGAAGTGACTCTTTTTCTTCAGAGTTTAAATGAGAGCAACGAATAAGGTTTAATACCTTCTGTATTCTATCGGATGCTGTGTAAGATATAGAATTTACGCATTGAGATGAATCAGTGATATCGTTTTTAGGCTCTAGAGGCGTTAACTTTACAGCATAGTCCTTGACCTCAACTTCAGAATTAGTAGTATTTAAAATAGTTACGTTTATTTTTTTATTAGGTTTTATAAAAACGAGACAGTTAGCGACATAAACACCATCGCTTATAGAATGATCTAGTAATAACCCTTCATTGTTTTGATAGCGTTCGGGCGAGTAATTTGATACCGCGCACTCGATAACAGCTTCGGCTCGAGCGGGAATAATATAAGTTGGCTGGATATAATTCATATGCACATTTTGCCCGTAAATATTTATTAAATTCAAATCATAGTTTATAGTGGCCTTGAAATAGCCCAAAAAATCGCTACCGATGATGCCGTCATATTCTAGACTGACGTCATCGTTGACTATATGAAATTTATACGTATAAGTATTCTTGGCTAGGATAATATCCATTTGAAATGTGCCAAGGGTTTCTGAACAAGATTCTATGCTATTGATTCCTCTTATTTTAACAATTTCGCGAGACAAGTCAGGTGCTTTGCTTAGGCTTGATCGTTTAACAAGACTGATACTTGCGCCCGTATCTAAGAGAAAACGAAGAGGTTTCGTAGAAAAACTAGTTTTAAGATGTACATGTGGCAAGGATATTTTTTTTAATGACGAATTAATCTCGTATACAGGAATATTTATATTATTCTCGATTCGGTTTTCCGGATTGTGCGATACATAGGGTCCCGAGGACAAATGGGACGTTTTACTCGGTGGAACCGGGACTCTAGGTAGATTATATTTGGGTTTTACAGATTCAGAACTCAACGAAATAGGGACTCGCGGTGGAGCGTGTTGAGGTTTATTATATTTAGGATTCGATGAAACAGCGGTTCCCGAAGGAAAGTATCGAAGTTTGTTATTACTAGGACTCAACGAAACAGGGACTCGCGGCGGAGCATGTTGAGATATATTATGTTCATACGTACGACTCGACGAAACAGCGGGTCCCGCAGGACAGTATCGAGGTTTATTATTTTTTGGGCTCAACGAAACAGGGACTCGCGGCGGAGCATGTTGAGCTATTTGTGCATACGTATGACTCGACGAAACAGTGGGTCCCGAGGGACAGTATCGAGGTTTATTATTTTTTGGGCTCAACGAAACAGGAACTCGCGGCGGAGCATGTTGAGCTATTTGTGCATACGTAGGACTCGACGAAACAGTGGGTCCCGAGGGACAGTATCGAAGTTTATTATTTCTAGGACTCAACGAAACAGGGACTCGCGGCGGAGCGTGTTGAGATTTATTTTTATACGTATGACTCGACGAAACAGTGGGTCCTGGAGGACAGTATCGAGGTTTATTAATTCTAGGACTCAACGAAACAGAGACTCGCGGCGGAGCATGTTGAGATTTATTATTTGAACGAGACTTAACTAGAAATGCGCGTGTGCCTAAATCACTCGGAAAACGACGGCACGTTTTCGTAGACCGATTATTTAGTTTAAATCGTCGTAAGACTCTTCGACGTTTTCGCACGAAACTTGATAAGGTGTCGGTGACGGCGGCGATAGCGTCGGCGGCGGGTCGTATGTAACGTGATGCATATTCGACGACTTATTATAATTATTAGAATTCTGTGCATTATAGAATTTCCGTTTGCGACATTGTGAAATATCATGACCCTTATGTTTGCAATACCTGCAGAAAGCGTGTGAGCCGGAATTATTATTATATGACGTTGACGGCTGGGGCTCAGAGGAAACACGTGGCGGAAACGCCCGCTTTGGTTTAGCGAAACATTCGGATTCTGGATGACCGAGCTTTCCACAGATTCTGCATTTAGGCTTAGTCACGGTCTTAAATAAAAGATTTTGAATCTTTTCTTCCTCAAGAGCGATATTTACTGCATCATTGAGAGATTTAGGGCTTCTGCATCTAACGTTATTGCTTAATCGCGGATGTAGCCCTAGAGAAAATGAGAAGAGCGCTAGATCTTCTGTCATAGCGATACGCCCGGATAAATCTTTTTTTAGAGATTCGGAATTATAGATTTCAGACTGCAGATCAGTAAGGCAGCCTTCGACGCGGAGCGCAAACTGTGCAACAGTATCGTTTGATTGTTGCTTACACGACTGTAGATCTAGTAGTAAATGGTTATAATGTTTCCTTTCACCGAAATTTTGTTTGAGAAAACATTTTAATTGATTAAAATCTTCAAAAATTTTATTAGAACACGCGATTTGGGCCTTGCCCTCCAAACGAGATAAAATATATTTCGTTAATAAAACTTTTTGACTCAACGATGCTAGATCTAGAGCGTTTTGGCAATTTGTAAGAAAAGCGGTGAGAGTTTCGCGGTCTCCTTTGTAAGGACTAATAAAATTACATAACACGTTTATTGGAAACTGTTCGCTCAATGAGATTTCCGCGCTAGCACTGCTTTTCTTCGAATCAGTAGACATTATGATATAGAAAAGAAATAGAAAGTAAAAGACACAGTACTTACTTGTATTATTTGGACACGGTTGGTAAGTATAAAGGATTACGTTATTATTATTTAGATAGGTTTAAAGGATACACATTAAATAATAAGGTAAGGATTTATAGCATAGGAAAATAGGATATTATAAGGTAAGTATGATATATCGTCTAACACAATTTATAGAACACTTTGTAAGAAAATTGTAGCAGTAACAGATGATATTATGTTCCACTTACAGAGTTAGCAGGATCACGAAGGAGTTGGACATCTCTGCAACTGGAGCAGCGCGTTCACAGGATCGGAGCAGCGTGGCACGCTACGCGTCAGGCAACGCGACCAGCGACTGGAGCGGCAGGAACGGCGGCGAATACTACCACCAGCGGCGGTGACCCGGCGTGAGCGGCACCGGCACGTGGCGGCGATGGCAGAGCGTCGCTTCAGCGGCGACGGCGGCGGCCAGCAGGCGGCAGCAGCAGGGGGACGGCGGCAGCGGCGGCGCGACTTACGCACCGGCGGGATACAGCGGCTATCTACGGAAGCTGGTCGGCAGGCTTACGGCTGTAAGGCTGACTGTCGCGACTCAACCACAGGAGACGAGCGGGAACTTGACGAAACGTAGCTACTTAGTGGTTACTCACGTTCCGGAGACGGACTGGACGATACGGAGTATTATAACGGATAATCTTTCACGCGACCCGTTGATGGAATACCAGTGGAATGGAATCAACGAATATTAACGAATTTCAACACTGGTATCCCACTTCTGACACCACTGTTACGGGGCGGGTCAGGAAAGTCTTTTTAAAAAAAAATATTTTATTTGAAACACGTTATTTTATTTATTAAAAGAATGGACAGTCTATGCCCGACGGAGGTCCAATCCAATCTGATGTGAAAACTAACTGAAGCTATAATGACGATTCGGGTTTCCTATTGCATTGACGCAAATGCAATGGGAAACTCAGCAATTTAATTTAATATGGCAAACAGAGCTAATTCCGATATAACAGTTCTCTATGCTTTTGGGGCACGTTAATTCTTTAAGTTATAAGACTATCAGATAAAACTTGCAAATGGCCACCATGATAGGTTATGGGCATGGGTTATTATATTCCTAACTTGTAATTCCTAAATTTCGACTTCAGAAAGTTTATGGATCATTTATGGGACAAAGTGTCATAATTTACAATAAAATCCCGAACGATGTCATAATTTTGCCCTTTGACAAATTTAAGACACATGTTAAGGACAGACTTTTAGAAAAGGGCTATTACACTGTAAGCGATTACATCAATGACAAAAATGCATGGAATTAACATTCCTCTAGTTTCGCATACATTGTTCTAATGCGTTCATAGTGCCCGAGTAAAACTTGTAGATTCACTTTTGTTTTTATCTTTTATTTTATATAATTGTTTTATGACTATTGACTGTATAATTTGGTAACGACATATTGTTTTGTAAATGTCGTTACCTCTATATTATTATAAAGCTGTGGAGTTTGTTGTGCCCGTTCTTCTCCACAGCTAAAAGACTTCCTGAATGGGTGGGGTGGGTGGGTGGGTTCCTGTGCCTATCCATCCATCCATATAAAAAAAAATTGACGATTCAAAACGCTTAATTTAAGCTTACTGAATAAAGTTATTTTGATTTTGATTTTTGATTTTGATTCTAAATTGAAAGGTCTGAGACGATATAGTGATAGTCTGATAGACATGGTGTCGATTAAATATTATTTTGCGACCCTTTAAAATAAGGGTATAGCGCTGAATATCATTAGCGTAATAAGAATAGGAACGGAAGTGCAATTTTCTCCTAATACAAACCTATGCACAGCGTTTTATTTTAACATGTTGTAATATTTTGTAAATTTATTAATAATAATTAAAAAAATATATTTTTACATTATTAATAATTATAAACAATTGTATTTGTAACATATTAATTAACAAATTTTACGTGTAGAATAAATGCTTTTAAATTTATTTGATAAAGAATGTATTGTAATTTAATAATGAGTCAATAAAAACTACTACTAGGACACAACTAAAATATTTATTTTATTTTGAATATTAATACTGCATGTTATATGAATTGCACTAGCTGTAGGTATGTTATTGCAAAACAGAGTAAAATATCTCAATCGATTACTATCATATCTATAAAATAAAACTATCATATTTATAAAAACCTAAGTAAAAACTATCACCCATTATATTAAGTATGTAAGCTACGGTGTAGCAGGCACATAAATGAACTAACCTGAAACATTCCACAGCATTATTAATAACTGTTACTAACTCCTTTCACTTTAGTATCCCGGTAGCTCTGTAAAGATTATGACTGTACTTCTAACATTATGGCTATGTGAAATTATCCATACGCAAAAGAGGTTGCTTTTTGAGTAGGGTTGCCTGCTACACGGGATTTTGGTTTAGAAATATATTGAATATAATAAGTATTTATAACTTAATTCTTAGTTGAAACAAAAAATAAAGAAGAAAAGAAATACAATACGATGTTGGAATTGACGCTGTTACAAAATAAAATATGAAAAGCCTGGTTCGAAAATATTCGAAATAGGTATTATTTTATTTGGCTTAAGCATGTTACATTTTGCAAGTGGGCGATGCTTGCATCTGGAATTACCACACACACGATATTGTTCTTTTGAATTTTTCATGCCCGGGATTTCCGCACAGTAACACCCACAAAACAGAAGAGTTTATAAGATATAATCCATTAAATATGAAAATGCTTCAAATAAATGCAATTACCTACTGCTAAGCTCAACAGATGACTGACAGGAATGTCACTGAATCCCCCTATGTCCATTTGAAAATACAAGAGTAAGAAGCTCAAGGTCTAACGGCTAGGGCGTTCAGATTGCGATGTTGCCATTTAACAGCTAAGCAGCTTTCGCAATGTCGAGTCACTGGATTGGTGACCAAATAAAAATATAACATCTTGAACTTGTCTGTGCTTCGGATGATGATTCGTAAGATAGCAGTGACATCGGTAAAACCGACCACCCCGCATTGAGTCACCCGGTGGTTTTTGGTAAAATCACCACATGTACTTGTCCATGTAACAAGGCCTACATACATACATATACATATTATCACGACTATTATCCCCGAAGGGTTAGTCAGAGACTAGGCAATGAGGATTGCAAAAGCAGTCCTCTGCCATAGTCACCAAATAGCGACTGCACAAAATTGTGCTTAGCGTGACAGGTGGTGAGCCTATCGCCGCTCTATGCCGTTGGATGTATGTGCAGTCTTTAGTCCGTTAGTCGCCTTTTACGACACCTAACTGGGTGTGTTAGTTTTCTTTCACCGCTATGTGACGCGGTCTCGAAGCCCAGCAGTGGGACATTTATAGGCTGACAATGACGTGAAAATAACCACGTTCTTCCAAACCCTCTAGCAAATCAAGTTGTCCCGAACATAGCATTATGCCGTGAGTGGCGCCAGATCGAATAACTAAGTGCTGGTAACATTAAGTGCCGCAGCCCACTGCCGCACATGCCGGCGTGCGGCACTAAAAATATACCGGCATGCATTATGCAATGTGCCGGCGCGAGTTAATACGGCGGCCTGTCACACCGATGCGTGACTGCGAGCGTACGAATACACATTGCGGCTAGCGAGCCACAAGCCACCATACTTTATCGGTATGCACGATTTATTTTAACCTAGCAGCTTCGCCCGCGTGTTCACCCCGTACCCGTGACGAATTTCTCAAATTTTCTTTCATATATAAGCTTTGTCCTGACAAACACAACAAAAAATAATTAACCAAATAGGTGAAGCCGTCCTGAAGTGTTGCGCGTACAAACATCCGTGGCAATTGAGTTTAATTTATTTACCTGTACATGTACCAATGACACATGCTAACAACCCCTTTCTTCTTAGAGGTGTCGTAAAAGGCGACTAACGGACTAAAGACTGCACATAGCATAAAGCGGCGATGAGCTCATCCTCTGTCACGCTGAGCAAATGTGCAATTATCATTTTGGTGAAGCTTGGACTGCTTTTGCGGTCCTCATTAACTGACTAACCATTCGGGGATAATTATTAGTCGTATGCTTAGATCAAATCAAAATAGCGAAAGATACGGCACGTCCTTGAAATCGTCAACTGAAAACGGGCATGATGCAAAACCACATTCACGCACGTCGCACACTCACACCGTTGTGATTCTGATTTAACGTTGTACGATTGAAGGAAAGAGACAAACCAATTTGTTTTGACGATAGCGTGAGCGAGACAAGCGTCAGAGTCGAGTCCTGCCAGACCTGCGACTGAGTGAAATTAGGCGACGGGGACCTGATTTAAGAGGTCCATGCGCTAGAGGCGAGTCACCAATCTTCCCCTATTTTGATTTAATCTAAGGTCGTATGTTTTGCTTTACATTGACATATGGTGTCGACTGGGCGTTCGGTGTGACTGCGGCGTGCACAGAAGTCCTCCTAATGAAATAGTCCATAAATCTGTA
Organism: Scoparia ambigualis; assembly: GCA_963921215.1. Classification (NCBI taxonomy): domain Eukaryota; kingdom Metazoa; phylum Arthropoda; class Insecta; order Lepidoptera; family Crambidae; genus Scoparia; species Scoparia ambigualis. The sequence continues at coordinate 1,205,496 of OY992528.1, forward strand.
ATACAGCGGCGACACGGCCAACTAGCTTGTTACCGCCCGCGGATTTACATGGGGATGTGCGGCGACTGGCTAACTCGGTTGGGATCAATATGGGGAACTATGTTGGGTCAGGGGAATGTGTCAATTTGTTGTAACATCTCTGCTTTGAGACGTTTTCTTTACTCATTCGGGTTGGATGGGACTGTTCACAGTAAATATACAGGCTGAACTTTACTTTACATCAACCTAATAAACGTCCCAATGCTGGACATAGGACTTCCTACATGAACAACAACAGCACGTGGGGAGATTGGGTCATACCGAGCTCGCTGGTCTAATACGGGTTGGTGGGTCTGGCTTTATTTTACCTTGATGATAGGAGACGTCTGCGAGCCCTTACCACACTTTTCTCGTTTCTGAATTCCCCTAATGCCCCTTCATATCTCACTTCTCACTTTCAGTACCTTAGCTCGTCCTATGATAGGAATCTCCGGTCATCGAATAACCTTCTTCTTCTCTGTCCTTCCCATTCTTCTGACTTTGTACAATACATAGTTTTTTTTTTTCCAGAATTTAAACCATTATTTTCTATGTCTCAGATGGTTTGAAAAAACTTAAAGCGCGATCTATCTAGCCTTGAGAGGAAACACTGCGTCGGCGTGGCGTTCGGGATTCTCATGCGGGGCGCGGGGGAGCGGCGTTTCGTGGTCCCCTGTTTCCTCCTTCAGAGGTGGACCAATTTTTATTTAAGCGTCGGTTGGGGGAGGAGGTTTTCTGTGTCTGTGTGTTTTATTTTTTTTTATTTTTTTTTAAACGAGTTACCTAATGTTTCTGAAGACGCCTTAAAACGAAGTGATTTCGCTTAATTTTGAAGGCTCCTGGTTATTAAATAAATGACTTAATGCAAAGGAATCAAGCATACGGACGTGAAGGGTCTCTTTCTTTAACCGTTGCTGAAGGGGTGGTGGGGGTTGGTCCGGTTTTGGAAGGGGGCTGCGGGGCGTCGTTTTTCTGTGTTTGGTGTGGGAGTTTTGTGTGCCGCGTCGGCGTGGTGTTTCCTCTTAACTCGTAATCCCTACGCGCGCGCGTAAACCCTGCGCTCCTGACGGACATCAAATCGATATCGAGTCGGCTGTGCTTATCGGAATATGAACGCTCGGGTCACGAGATAGGTTTCAGTTTCGCGTGGGAGTCGTTGGAGGGTGAACCTTCTGTACGGTAGTAGTATTAGTTATTCTGTGCTTGTACCAAGACGAATAACGAAACAATTTTAAAACACACAAGTTTATGCTTATTAATTTTTGACGTTTTTTTATGCTTAAGTTTTTATAAAAAAAGATATTTGAATGATTAAAAATGTCAACCTTATTGGTTAGGTACTAATGTTTTCCAAAACTCATTTCAGCCGCTACTTTATTTTACTTCAATAACTCCAATTTATATTACTTACCACAGTATCAATACGATAATTGGAAATCATATTACACAATTCTATGACCACGGCTTATATTTCGGTTCGACGCGATTCTGTTTCGGCGTGCAGTGGTACTGGGGGTAGCAATGCGCATTTGTCTGGCACAGACTATAATAGCTCGTTAGATTAGTTATTAAGTCTTAACTATAAGTTAGTTAACTGTTTTTTTATTATTATTAGTATTGACGTCAATAAGTGCCTGTAAAGGTTTACATTGAATAAATAATTTGACTTTGACTTTGATTCCTACTTTCAAATTTAATCCATTCTCCTTTGGAACGCGCTGCCTCTCGAAATCAAATACAAGTCGTGAGGCTTTTAAAAAGAAAGTCCGCATGCTCTTTTTTAATGAAACCATTGCAGAATCATCTCACTAACGTCCTTTTTATAAGTTATGTAGTGTATTTATATGTTTATATTTGTGTAAGTTTATGTATTATATTTATGTAATTGTGTAAATATTTGTATATCATTTTTTTTATAGATTATCTTACTGCAATGTGTCACATTCATCGCATAAGTCCGCCATGTAATAATATTATGTTGCAAAAGTTTAAATAAATAAATGATACGCCCTTGGAATAAAATGGTAGTAGCTGGCAACAGCTGCGGCAGCGGCTGCAAAACGGTGGATGGGTGAAGCAAAACATACGGGCATCCGTGCGTTGGTGCACGTATCGGAAGTCTTTAACCGTGTAGCGTAGCGGTGAAAGAATACTACCACCCTTGGGTGTCATAAAAGGCTACTAACGGACTAAATACTGCACGTACATCCAACAGCAAAGATCGGGCGATGGGCTCACCACCTGTCACGCTGAGCACATGTGCAGTCGCTGGTGAAACGTGGACTATGGCAGAGGACTGTTTTTGCGGTCCTCATTGCCTAGTCTCTGGCTAACCCTTCGGGGATAATAGTCATGATTATGTATGTATGTACATATTTTAGTCCCATTTGTTGTCGTAGGAGATGAACTCACTACCTATTACGCTGACCACAAGTAAAGTCGCTATTTGGTGAAATGTGGAATATGGCAGTGGACTACTCTTGCGGCCCTCATTGTCTAGTCTCTGACTTACACTTCGAGGATTATCGTATATGAGTATATGTATGTATGGAATGTGCTTAGTCGGCATAGCCTATACGACTGAATGTGCTTAGTCGGCATAGCCTATACGACTGAATGTGCTTAGTCGGCATAGCCTATACGACTGAATGTGGGAAAAGGAGAATTCCTACGTCATAAGCACTCATTGGGTTATCAGCATTCGGTTGTGATAATTATAGAGACCCGTTTGCTATTCCTTTTAGGTTCCTGCTGTCAGATTTTGGAATAGTCAGTCGCGTATGTGGGTATAGATGATGTGGCGGTGGTTGATGAACGTTGTTGTGGTACGGATAAGGTTCAAACTTGTTGGTTCCTGCAAATGCAGGAAACAGTTTATTTGTACAACACGGATGGCAGTTTAGTAAATGTAAATAGAAATAGATATATGTCATGTAGGATCCCTACACGTAGCATAAAGAGACAGCTACCATGTCGTTGTTTAAAATCGTGTAAAAGATTTTTATACAAGCGTTTATTTAGTTTCACCTGTCTGTTTGTCTTTTATCAAATTCTGCAAGTCAAAGAACGACTTCATGATTTCCGTTTTACAAGACGTTTACTACCACGACTTCTCAGGTATACGAATCCAGTAGGTAAGTACTTAAATTTTATCGTCCGAAAAGTAGAGTTTCGTCATCGCAACGGAATGTAGCAAACCTGCATGACCAAGCAACGTAATCATACAGTTTTTGCCCTAATATTGTCGTACGTTCTTAATGTAATTATTAGTCACTAAAAAGAACTTTGATATTTATTTATATTCAATCATTGTTTATCAGAGCTTCATTAAAAGTAAGTATGTCAGTTTGTTCCGTAGTAGCTAGCAAGCTAGCCGCGCATTCTCTTTATTCCATTATTCTATTTAGTATTGTTATAAACTTATTAAGTACCTTACTTATCTTGACGACCTACTTGGTCGAGTGGTTTGTACACCGGTTTTCATGGTGTCGCCATCTCTGAGGTCCCGGGTTCGATCCCCGGTCGGGTCAATTTAGAAACTGTTGTTTTTCGAAATTGTCTCGAGTCTGGGTGTTTTCTATGTATAATAAGTATGTATTTAAGTATTTAAAGTACGTTTATCCGTTGTCTAGTAACTTAACGAGGTTCTTCGAAGCTTCTCTTGGACTAGATAATTGGTGTGAGTGTAGGAAAGATTTATTTATTTATTTATTGTTTTATTTATTATAATAACATTACTAACTAGTAATAAACCTCGAGAAATACCTACCTACTTAGTTGTCAGTTGTCTATAAGTTAACAATCGTCCATTAATTTCGGTTCACGAACAGAACCACAACTCAATATCATGAAACAAAAATCACCGCCTCGTCAAACTACAAAACAATACCACCAATGACGGCCACATTCTCTCAAAAGATCCCGATAGAATAATCTTGACCCGATTCCGGATACCTTTTTGATGTGACTTCGGTGGAGGGAGTAGGGGGGGAAGGAAAAACAAGTTGTTTTTCTCCCGGCGTACGGCCAGAGGTGCCGTTTAATAATTCATGACCACCTGATTGGGTGATTCCTGATGTCCTAATACACCGCCGCGCCCGATGCGATTGTCAACTGTTCCCTGTGATATATTGCGACGTACGAATTGGACGAATCGGTCGGTAACCTCTCTCGGTACATACACACACACACATAATGACATACAGACTTACATACTTCACGACTATTATCCCCAAATGGTGGTTAGCAGAGACCAGGCAATGATAACCGTAGAAGCAGTCCACTGACATAGCTCAACTAAATTACAATTGCACGACGTGTGCTCGGCGTTAAAGTCAGTGAGCCTATTGCCGCTCTATGCTGTTGGATAGCGCGGTGTTTAGTCCGTTAGTTGCCATTTACTAGGAAAGAAAGGAGTTAGTAGTATTCTTTAAGTGAGCTGGTATACCACACAGCTCCTTAATTTGATAATTGATCGTTAATAACATCAATTAACACCAATCCACCGGAAGGACCCGCTCAGCAACAAATATTCCCGGCACCCAATTTTCCTAATCTCTCTCTCTCTGTCTATCGAATTAATTAAATCGAAAATGCCTGAGGATCTAATCAACGTATTTCCCCAGCCGATAGATACCTACAAAACTTATGTCCCGTTATACTGAAATGTGAACTCAAATGAAATCCGTCTGGTTTGATCTGAAATATCAGCTTTGAACTATTATTAACTTTTGTTGACGTAGCAGTAGAAGGTACAAAGTTATGACTTGTCTATTGATAGTCTTTACTTTTAAGTCAGTGAAGAGAACATTTTCTTAGAACAAATCAAAGAAAACAATTTCACAATGAAGCTTAACAGTAAATCATTTATTTAAATCCAGATAAAGTGAATGTTTATTAGGATTAAATTTGATTTGAAATCTATCTAACTATATTATTGATTTATTACAATCAAAATCAATTGCCAAGATTGTACGTTCGCGCATCACTTGCAGAACCGCTACACCAATTTGGCTAAATCATTTCTAGTTGTATTTGTATCCGTCAGGACAAAGTTTGTTTAAAATAAAAGTTCGTTATGGCCGACTCAGCCTATGTGTCGTTGTCCATGCGACTCAGCAGTGGGACCTTTATAGGCAAAGATAAAACAAAAGAGCTAACAAAAAACATTGTAAAGCGTGAATAATTTTCTCCACATTATTCTTCTTTTTTTTTAAATTTATTTTAAAAAAACAAAAAGAATACAATTTAGGTACATAAAGACCGCACCACGAAAACCTCGTAGGGTTTATCTGGGTGTCGGTGAGTCGCTAGTATAATTTATTAATTAGCGGAAGATGTCAACGATAATCTAAGTAGATAAAATCAACCCAGACCTCCGCTAACATCCCTCGCCATTATGTAATGCTTTTTTAACTTAGATCTTAGAAATTTAACATTGTTAATATACATTGATTGGAAATCTACTGGAAGTTTATTTAAATATAAGGGTACAAGATAATTGCTGACTCTAGTTCTATACACCTTTATGGCGTTTGGTAGAATATATTTATTATCATAAGAGATGTTTCTGAGATTACTAGGCCTTGATTTTTCTATTAAGCAATCAACCCTGACTTAACTCCTAACTGACTGACATACAGTATGCCAAATCGAGTGACTCGCTGCCGTATAATCACGACCTGCGGCCGCTGTGACCGAATTGCAGCTGTCTCACGGTTCCCGGAAGCTTCACTGACACGAGCGGGCTTTATCAAAGAGGCCTTTCAATGTCAGCCAATAGACAGTAGTCAATAGACGCTTGTTTCAATCGCCAACATTATGTCACAGAGCTGAGTGTAGAGAATGCGGTTTATACTACGAATTTGCAATCATCGTCAGTGTGTACAACGTTCTATATATTATGTTGTTCAATGAAATAATGAATACCTAATTAAAATTTGTTTACTTAAATTTTGGGAATATAATAGTGTGTTATGTTTAATTACGAAATTATTTATTTGCAAACTTATATGACTATCATTACTGGATATTCCTAATGCGTCAGTGTAGTAAGGTAAGTACCTACTAACTTTCTTACTATTGCTGTAAAAAAAATATTAAGTTAAACATCACATAAAGAAAAATAGAGGGAGATAGAGCAAGGGAAAAACCAAAACTAGCCATTATAGTCTTTATATTATGCGCAATCGAGCTATAGTAGATTTAATAAAAAAGATTGAAAGTGTACTGATTGCTCTTTTATTGTATTCATATATTCCAAACGTCACGACCCACGTTGAATTACACTTGTCTGCTGTTTCATATCTTGGTTTTACTAATTACGTTAAGTGCAACTTAAGAGGAACGGAGATGAGATGTTGCATAGTGAATAGTAAATCGGTACAGTACCTGCGAAATGTGAGCTCAATGGCAAAACCCGAAACAATTCGGGTGGCGTTATGGTATACAATTATTATTATTTGCACTTAATACTATGGTACTTGAAAATATTTATTGATTTATTTACTTGGGTTAGCTAACAGCAAGACTTAGAGATCTTATGTTAATCTGTGTAAAGTGCCTTACAAATAAACAGAGAATAAGTTCGGAATAGTTATTCCGTGTTTTGTCTTTCTTAACTCTAATTTTAAATTAGAGCAAAAAAGACAAAACACGGAATAACGATTCCGACCTTATACTCTGTTTATTTGTAAGGTACTAAAAGTTTTAAACTGGATGAGAGTGGCCGCTGATCGTGCCCAGGGGCGTGTTTTTGGAGATGCCTATGTCCAGCAGTGGGCGAGTGTTGTCTGATGATGATGCTGATGAAAAGTTTTAAAATACATATTTGTGTATGTCAGTAAGCTTATACAACATTTACCAAGATAAAGACAACCATTACAAATTATATGTCAATAAAATTCATTATAGTTATAAAGCAATAAATAAAAAAAAATAAAGTAATTAATTTAGTAGAAGACTGAGTTGTGAGGAAGAAGAAGAGGGAGGCCTTTGCCCTGCAGTGGGACAAATTGGGCTAAATAATAATAATAATAATAATAATAGGTCAGATACAGAAGGCGGTACTTCTTGACACGGCACGCATCGTCAGGAGGTTCCTCTCTCTGCAGCCCTAACCACCGGTAGTTTGGGCCCTGCCCCGCTGCCGGCGGCACCCTAGGTTTAGGTTTTTTATAATGTTTAATGTTTTATAGTAGTTTTGTTTATTATTTTTATATGGAATATAATAAAAATCTAGACTTAAGAAAATAAATAAACACGTGAATAATAACAATTAATTTAATATCCTTAATATTTATTTATTTGAAAATGAAATGAACATGAAAAAATATACCTGTTACCCGACATCTTGTACATTCAGCTGCTGAACATAGCTTTACTGTGGCGCCGAGCTATTTATTTGATTTATTAGAAACGTTCGCAGTTTTAAAAAAGTACAGCAGTTAGAACTTTCAGCGCGTAATATATTGCCGCGGGCAATTTACGAGAGGGTAAGAGGGGGGGGGGGGAGGACTTCTAAAAATAGCACTTTTCAACTTTACGAAGTAGGTAATTGTCCGCGGTTACGCGTAGTACTGATTTACGTGCAAGTGTTTTTTTTGTTATTAATCTTTTCAATTCGTTCGTTTGTCCGAGGAGGCGCAACGGGTTTGTGATAAATAAAACCCGGGCTGTCCTTCCGCAAATCCGAAACACACTTTACACAAGCTGGGAATTGAACGCTGGACCTCGGTTATCGGGCAGAGCGAGCCAGGAGTTACAAGAAATCCTTGGCCAACCACCAGTTAATAAAGCCTCTATCTACAGACTTGCGGTAATCCTTGTGCGTGCAAACAGTCGGATGGAAACTTCACTGGTGTTTAAGTTGCGGAGTGCTCGGAGGCGAGATTAAAAACTAATCTGTGAGCTGTGGCCGACTCTGCACTTTTTGTGCACAATATCGTTTAATTAATTTACAAACTATTTAAGCGCTGGTGTGTCGCGTGCGTACGTATATGTCATCTCTGTATCTCTTCACAATTTGTTGTCTGTTCTTTGCAAGTGCAAGTGTGTGCAATGTATCAATGTTGCTTTTCATTTGTACGAAGCACTGCAGTGTCTCCTCTCCACCTGATGTTAAGTGGAAATGAAATCCAGGCGCGAAGACAACCGGTGCAGCGTTAAAGAGGTAGCATCAGTCGCCCTCACCTTGCCGACCCACAAGGTGCCTCTTCACGCATCGTTTAAAGGTCCCCAAATGATAGCAAGGTAGGAAAACATGTGCTAGTAGAATATTCCTTCTTTTTGTGGTGCGACAAAGAAACGAGTCGCCAAATGTCTTTATGCGAGATGGAATATTTGAGACCGAAAATCGGTATTCCCGGAGTAGCACGCGTACTCCTTTATGGAGGAGGTTAAATGAAGTCAAACAGCTCTTAGAGGCGGTAGAAGACGTTGAGTGGTGCGTTATTATTTATTGCCATCTTCAAACCGTACCGTTATAAATGTGTCGCGTAGCGCTGAAAGAATACTACCAACTCCTCTCTTTCCTTGGGTGTAGTGAAAGTAACTAACAGCCTAAAGACTGCATATGCATCTAACAGCATATACGGAAATAGGCTCACCACCTGTCACGCTGAGCACAATGTGCAGTCGATATTTGGTGAAAAGTGGACTATAGTAGAGGACTGCTTTTGCTGTCCTCATTGCCTTGTCTCTGACTAACCCTTCGGGGATAATAGTCGAGATTATATAATGTATGTATGTATGTATATACCATCTCCAAGATACCACTATCTTCTATACACCAAGACTAGACTAACAGGCGATAGTGCCATAGAGACCTTCAAGATTAGGTAGCAAGTTCCTCCCATGTTGAGGATCCCGGGTGTAGAGCGTTTCCTAATTCAGCCTTATCATAACTTGTTTTATCATAAACAATGATATCTTTATTATCCACCAAAGGTATTTCTCGCGCTCGCTTCGCCTAAATTACGTTTATTCTAATTATCAACCTCACTCATTTCGTTTTGAAGAACCATAAATAACTGTCATGGCCGTCAGAGGGCTGAGCCCCGAGTCCCCAGTCCCCACCTGCGGACGACAGACGGACAGCGACAGTTAAAAACAACGCAACGATTAGACCTCACATCGGGCTACGAAAAAAGCGGGTAAAATAAGAAAAAGCATATTTAGTTCATTTAATTGTTTGTATTTAATTTTTTTCATTATTTTGTGTGTGCTACCCAATAAACGTTTTTCTATTCTATTCTATTATATTTCTTATCTCCATCTAATATAAAGCGGAAACAGAATACAAATCTGAGGACAGCTATTGGAGCAAAATTATGCCGCAAAATCCTAACTGTCCTGAAAGTTGACTCTTCACACCATTGAAGTAGGTATTCAGTATTCCCAAAGTTGTTTAACTTGCTATAATTGCATTGAGTTTTTTCCATAGAACATGAAGTATTTCTTCAAGAGCTATTTTTATTTTGATATGAGTATAACACTGTACATACATACATTTACCTAACTCACACTAGTTTCCCACAAATGCAGGCAGCATTCCATTTGCCACACTCACTGTGAATGACAAAAAATTGGTTGCCTGTAATGTCGGTATACGGGCGAAAGTTTTACGTGACAACGACTTTGAGTGGTAAAATAATTTTAATGTGAATATTCATTCGTATAGTAGGAAGAAGGATGAAATAATATGGAAGGGACGCGTGCCTTTCACTTTTTATGTCTGTCTCTCTCGCTCTTAGGCGGGCTAACCATGCCCGAGTGGAAGGGACGCGTGCCTCTCACTCGCTCTCATTGTGAGCGCATAACGTGAGCGGAGCGTAACGCAGTTTCTTGAAGTGTCACCCGGCAAACCAATTTATAAGACGTTGTCACGTCAAAACATACATAGATAGATAATACTTTTATTGTAACATAATAACACAAACATTTACAATGCATTTACATAAAAAAGAAAAAAAAAAAAACAATGTTACAATTTGGCGGTCTTATCGCAGCATTTTGGGGGTTGAGTTACTCGCGTCCGTAGGTTTACCCTTGAGACCCTACACGTGACCCCTGGGTGGTGCTAAATGAGTGACACTGTCTAAATAGTAGTGCCACGCTGCGTTGCAGCACACATTGGGCCGGCTCGCCCGGCGTAATACAACCCCTCCCACGAATATTCGGCGTACAATAATGCCAGTCGGTGCTGTTGTGTTGTGTTTCGTCCGACGAGTGAGGATTCCGGAGCCCCCCCCCCCCCCCCTCATAATTCCTATTCTTTCCTCAAAGGCCGGCAACGCGTCTGCAATTCCCCTAGTTTTGCGGGGTGTCCATGGGCGGCGGTGATTACTCTCCATAAGATGACTACCCGCCTGATCGTTTGCCTCATTCGTTTATAAAAAAAAATCATGACCATTATCCCAAAAGGGTTAATCAAAAACTAAACCATGAAATGAAAACCGACAAGCCAATGTCACATTCCGCGTTTGACCAAATAACAACTACACAAGTGCTCAGCGTAGCAGGTGGTAGCCCATCGCCGTTCTATGCTGTTGAATATATGAGCAGTCCGTTAGTCATTTTTAAGAGGCCTATTACATGTCGAACGTAATTTTTGCGTAAAATGCCCACTTTCCCATTTTGTAGTAATTTTGCAGTTGTATTTATCGTTTTTATCGAAATAGGATAATCAATTTGAGCATAATATTACAAATCTCCATTTTGTGAGCATAAGTTGAATTCGGACGGCGGCGCATCGCATTTTGTTGTAATTTTGTAGTTGTATTTATCGTTTTTATCAAAATAGGATAATAAATTCATTATGAAATCTTTATTCCTCATGAAGTAACAAAATTACTCTGGTATAAATTTTGCTCAATAATATTATCGTAGGTAGAAGAAATTCACAGTTAAATTATAGCGATTTTCGAAGTTTTTTGGTTTAGAATAAGATATTTTTCCTATATAAAATCAATGATATCTAAAAATTTCGAGGCCGCTACGCACTATTCGACTATATAAGAGATAACATTATATTTTTTTTATTTCACTTGTTTAGAACAGTAGTTCAATCGATGAGCTCAAAAAAGTGCCTTCGTGCACTTTATGAAATCTTTCTCTGCACTTTTGGGTTTAATTAAAAGTTAAGCAAAATTTACAAAAAGCGAGGCCGCTACGCACTATTCCAATAGTTATTCTACACTATTCAATAAGTCATAATTGTTATTGTCTTTTTGTTTCTGAAATCCATAACGCCAAAATTGGCCATTTTACGCAAAAATCACAGTAGAGATGTAATAGACCTCTTAACGACACCCAAGAGAAGTAATAACTTGGTAGTAATCTTTTAATAATGGGCCTCCACCACACAGCCCATGACAGCATTATGAAAATTATAATAAAAAATACGTTCGGCCGTTTAGTGGCCCTCCGCCGCGTTCATTAATAGAGCCTGCATGCCGCCTGTCGCGCCGTCAACAGCCTGCGTTACTGATGATCTCCACATCAAGTGGAAATGAGTGTAAAATTGTTATAAACTACTTTCCACGTGAAAATTGTGTACAGAATATGTGACACTTACACACTGCCTTTTGAAGTGTTGTTGATCATAAGCCCGACATACGTGCAGTCACGAGCACCAATATGTATACACTTTGACTCTTATTCCATTGTATTAAGAGTTACAATTGTTTGCATATTTTTGCTCGTGACTGTACATACAGATTCAAGACTATGTACTATGACTATGTGGACCACAGAGTCCATTGGCATAGTCCACGTTTCACCAAATTTCAACTGCACATGTGCTCAGTGTGATAGGTGGTGAGCCCGTTGCTGCTCTATGCTGTTGGATGTACGTGCAGTATTTAGTCCATTAGTCGCCAAGGGAGAGGAGTTGGTAGTATTGTTTGGTATGCCGCTGTCTACACGGCTCTGCCCCCTAGCCATGCATCGAAAAATCCGAAACACAGTGCCCGATCTTAAGAATTGAACCCCGGATCTCCGGTTATCGAATCGAGCGCATAGCCACTGGGCTGCAGAGTTGTTATATGCTATGCTAAACTTAATATACATACTTATAATCACGACTACATCCTCGAAGGGTTAGTCAGAGACTAGGCAATGAGGACCGCAAAAGCAGTCTTCTGCCATAGTCCACTTTTCACCAAATAGCGTCTGCCAATATGCTCAGCGTGACAGGTAGTGAGCCCATCGCCGTCTTAAGCTGTTAGATGTATGTACAGTCTTTAGTCCGTTAGTCGCCTTTTACGACACCCAAGGGAAGAGAAAGGGGGTTATAACTTAATGTAACCTTATTAATATTAAGTGTTTTAAAACTTTTTCACATTTACACATGCTTGAAAATATCGGCTCGATATAAATAACTATTATCTAAATGAGTTCCGGTCGTGGCAACAAGGGGTAGAGATATTGATGGAAAAAATATGGTCTTGATCGCGCAGTTATTATAGCCAGTTTTAATTTAGCTCCGGCTGGCCCGCTCCTCCGGGAAATACGAGCGCCTCGAAACAATATCCTTTAATGCACAGACAGATGGAATATCGAGACTGGTATCCAAGAAAAGTGTACCTATTTGGAATCATCTATATTGCATTCGGGATATTAAAAGGGAGCCTGCATTAGGCCAGCGTGGTGGGTTATGGCCTGATCTGTGGGATGGCCAGTGCCCGGCAGTGGGACATACATATAACCATGAGTAATATCCCCGAAAGTTTAGCCAGAGACTAGGCAATTTCTACTACCATAGTAAACTTTTCACCAAATAGCTCTGCACCATGTGCTCAACGTGACAGGTAGTCAGCCCATCGCCGCTCTAAGCTGTTGGATGTATGTGCAGTCTTTAGTCTGTTAGTCGCCTTTTACGATACGCAAGGGATGAGAGGGGGTGGTAGTTTTCTTTCACCGCTACGCGACACACTGGGACATTTATATGCTGAACATGATTGAAAGGGAAAAGTTTGCCGCGGATACCCGCGGTCAATCCCAGGCCACAACCATCACGTGACATGTGCGCCAACTAATGATTAGCTGTCACCCCTACTTCATTCAAATCTTGTTTACAGGAAGTCTCAAGGACTCCCTGTATGTGTTTTTTTTTGTGTGACATTAAATGTGTCTCTCTATATATAAGGTGACTGCTAGAAACCGCAAGAAGTATTTTGTAAATCAGTTAAATTAAATCCTTTGTAAAACACACTTCTTTGAACACCATACAGATAAAGTTATATTTTTATTATTGAAATTTGCATTCACAATGCTATATAGATATAGGATAAAATGTTTACTAGAAAAAAACAACCAGTCTCAGGAAAGCTCGAACGGGATTCGAACCCGTGACCTTTGGATTGCCGGTCCACTGCTCTAACCGCTAAGCTACCGAGACCCCAGAAAACTCGTTGAATTTTTTCTAGTAGTAGATACGCTGCAAGCCAGCGGTATTACGTCACTGTGAAGTCTACCCTCACATTTGAAAGAAATACTATTGTAAGTATTTAACAATCGATAAAGACGTAATTGCTTATTAAATATCTTTATTATTAAAATTTTGCATTCACAATGCTTTATTAGGATAAAATGTTTACTAGAAAAATATATAAGCAATTACGACTTTATCGATTGTTAAATGGTACTTGCAATAGTATTTCTTTCGAATGAAAGGGTAGACTTCACAGTGACGTAATACCGCTGGCTTAAAGTTATATTGTGTCCCAACCTGCATTGGGCCAGGGTGGTGGGTTAGGTACCATTTCATGCCCTGCGCCTCGGCACAGGCCGCACGAGTCGGTGGTACTCCCTGTGTGGGACCGCGGCCTCACGTGTGGGGCTGCGATCCCACATAGGGAAGAGGCGGATGGGGGGGTCGAGGGAAACCTCCTCCCCCCCTGATAGAGCAGCGACTAGGTAGATGGGCTACCTAGTCGCATTGCACTGCTCTATCCCCGTCTGGGTGGGAGTCCGCTTGTCGGCTCCCACCTCTAAGCACAGGAGACCAGGCAAGACTGGTCATCCCATAGGCGGATTCCCGGAGATTGCTAACGCGGCCCCGGGTTCCGCCAGCGGTTCTGCTGGCAAGCATTGGGGTTTTTATGGGGTGGGGCCACAAGTCCTAACTCACCCGACTCATCCGCTCCCTTCCGGGGGGTGGCGAATGGGTGCGTTTGGGGACATGTGGCCTCGAGTCCCTCTCCGTGCCATGCGTCATCGCATAACCCATTGGGTGCGCATGGCCTGTGTACAACAAATTTACCCCAATCCAAAAAAAAAAAAAGGGGTGGTGGGTTAGGTAGGGCTCAAACTCCCCATGTACTGTTGTCAATGTAGGCAGGAATATGTCCAATAGTGGGACGTATATGCTGATGGGTGGTACACACTACGATGTAATAAACCTAGCTAACACTGAAAAAAAAACTGACCTAAACATAACCAAATTTTCGTCAACCTATAACACAAAAAAGTGACCACATAATGTTTGTAATATGTAACCAAACGCAGTTGGCTTATTTTTCTGACAAACTATGTGTGTTGTGTATTCCAAAACAGTTTTTGCTACGTGTTATGAAAAGGCTTACGTTACCTTTGGCCTAACATTTGTTATAAATAAACAATTTGTTTGTTTTCCATTTGTAAAAAACTTAGACTGGATGTAGCCAAAAAATTTGTTACTTTTTGTGTTTATTTAAATTTAGCAAAACTTTTGTGTTGATATATTGTTTACGTATAGCAAATCTTGTGATAATTCTCTGTTTACCTATTGCAAAACTTTTGTGTCAATACTTTGTTTACATAGCAAAACATTTGTGTTAATATTTTGTTCACGTATAGCAAAACTTTTGTGTTAATACTTTACTTAGGTATAGCAAAGCTTTTGTGTTAAGTAATGCTATAGCAAATAAACATTGTTATCCTTAATGCAGCTCACATACCTGCAAGTTCCACAATGAAGCTGACAGGCACGTGAACCACATTAAAAATAACAAATTTTATTCGCTATATTCGCTATTTCTAAAAAAGATGTAGTTGATGGAATAAAACAAAAAGATACATAAATCAAATGGTTTATTAAATTTTACAACAACTGTTATGTATCAGCCTTTCTTTACTTAATTCTTCATTAATCAATTAACCATAATTAACTAAAAAATAAGAATTATTCCAC
This sequence comes from Scoparia ambigualis, assembly GCA_963921215.1. Taxonomy (NCBI): domain Eukaryota; kingdom Metazoa; phylum Arthropoda; class Insecta; order Lepidoptera; family Crambidae; genus Scoparia; species Scoparia ambigualis. The sequence continues at coordinate 1,220,686 of OY992528.1, forward strand.
ATAATAACATTTTAAATATTAAAAAATAACTACTTACATTATATAAAAATAAATAAAAAATATTATTTATTGTTATTAACATTTATTTCTATTATTTATTATTATTGAATATTAAATATAAAACGCTCTCGTAACGTAAATGGTTCAATATTATGTACCTTGAGGTTATCTTTTTCAGTGATGAACCCACAACAATTATAAAGGGTTGGAAAGTTATGTCCATTTGTTGAACTTTTGTTTTGCGACTTTGTATGGTTTCTTCTATCTCCGCAGCGCTTTTAAAGTGGCAGATGAAGCTATCCAAGACCTCAAGTTTAGAAGGTCTCCACTGTTTTTGTCTTGTCTGTTTTCAGCAAGGAAGTTGTCATTAAAAAGGGCAGTACCATAAACGAAACAACATTCAAAATCTCTTCCGTGTCTGTAAGAGATAATTTAACATGTTAATGACTGTCATTGTAATTTTAAAATACTTAATACTACTTCGAAGATTCGAAGACAATTCTTTTACTGATAAAAAAAATCGATGACGCATCATGCTGGTTCATCATCAGCCTATTGCAGTCCACTGCAGGACGCAGGCCTCCCCCAGGGGGCGCCCCAAAGCCCAATCTCCGCTTTCGCCATCCAGTCAATGCCAGCTACCTTTTTTAGGTTATTGGTCCATCAGGCCGGTGGACGTCCAACACTACGTTTGCCGAGCCGTGATCTCTACTCAAGAACCCGTCTACTTCATTGGTCATCGGTTCTGCGACAGATGTGACCATGCTGGTTGAATTTGATTTAAAGTAATAACTTACCTTTGAAAGAAGCGATGTACATTTCCGGACGCCATAGACGGAAATAATTATCTAAAGGGACTGGACGTTCGTCATGCAGGCACTGGAGTCACCATTCAGGTTTTCAAACCTTTTAATAACTTCACATACATTCACCACAAATATTACAATAACTATGATCTTTATAGCAACATCGTGACTGTCTTTGCCGGCGCGTAAATAACGAACGAACACGAGCTGTCAAGTTTAGCGCTGATTCGGTTACAAATGTAAACAAAATGTTTTGTTAATAATAAACGAAAGTTTGGCTTGATATTACTAAAGTTCTTTTATTATTGAATAAACGTTAGGCAAGATGTTCTAACCTGCAGTTTTGTCATGCACTACAAAATATATTATGCTATTTGTTACAAAATATTTATTTATAAATAAGCAAATTATTGCTGAACTGCTTTTTGTTATGGCTTACAAAAACGTTGGCTGTACGCAAAATAAATACTTTTGTTGTATGTTAACAATGATAATGCTTAAATTGGACAAAACTGTTTATTAACCTGTAACCACTTGAGTTTGTCTTATTCAGTATGTATAGAGCTAATCAAAGGTTTATTTACTAATAACCCAACTTGAAATAACATAAGCGGTTTTGCCTTATAAAGACAAATCACTTTTGTTAAATCAAGTTAACTTTATTAGAATATTGTCAAACTTTGGTTATTCCTGAGATAGCCAAAGTAGTTAGGTTAAATATTTTTTTCAGGGTTTGGTTAGTTGTTGGGCTTGTTTTAGTCTGCCTGGCTAGATAACACCATTTTATTAACATGGTGCAAAGAAAACTGTTTTGTAAGACCACATATAGATAACTGTAATTTAAATTCCATCTGATATACAAAATACTGTGTGGCAAGGCAATCTCCACAATTGTGTATTTGTTTTAATATGAAATGTGTGATGTTTCTTTATTTGCATGGTGGGTACCTTATGGGTTTGGAAGATAGTATTGAATTAATATCTCTACATTTTTCTAGCTACAAGTTTCTTGTTAACTACTTAATGTTATTTGTGAGGCGTAGTGTTGATTCTTATGAGACCTCAATGACTTTAACCAGTACTAGTTTCCTAACCAGAGGGGTTCTGTTACTTTATGAAGCATTAATAATTATCATTACAAGCTTACTCGTAAATGTTTATTTTTTGTATAAGATTTTCAATAATGTATGGTTGTTAATTGTAAAGTTTTATGTTCAGCCAACTTCCTTACTAATTTCTCACAATGTAAATAATTGTTTTTTCAGTTTAAGTTACTTCAAGGAAAGCTGTTTTAATGCACCACATATGAATAACTGTAATTTGAATTCTATATGGTATACAAGATACTGTGTGATAAGGCAATTGCAAACATTTTGTATTTGTTTTAATATTGAACGTGTGATATTTCTATTTATGCTTGGGATGTACTTTGGAGTTTTGGAAGATGATATTACATTGTTATCTCTACAATTTTCTAACTACAAGCTTCTTTGTGATTTCTTGATTATATCTGTTAGGTGTGGTGAACATTATTATAAAGCCTGTTTGACCTCAACTCATATTTGCTGTTTAACTAAAAGTGATCTGCCATTGTATGGGGCATTGATTGTTACTAGCTTAAATGTTTATGTTTTATTAAAAACTTCTAATAATTTATGGTGGTTGACGGTTACATTTTATGCTCCGTTACTAATCTTTCTTTATGGATGTAATTGTTTTTCTGGTTTGGGTTATTATGGAGAAAACTATATGCACATGCGTATGCTAGAATTTGTGACTTCTTTTAAAATGGTTAGATTATACTTTCTTACAACCCATCTCTGTTGCTGTTTGTCTGCTGCTTTGTCGCTGTTTGTTGGTCTCGGGCATCTATTGAATGCAGCATATTTCAACCATAATTATTCTCAAGGTAGACTCGCTGATAATAATTGCTTTCTTGCGGGTTACTTTTTAACTTTGAGTTTAAATAGATTTCTTAACAAGCGACATCTCATTATGAATAAGAAATGTCTCAATAATTCTAAAATTATACTAATTTCGGTTTCTTTCATTTATCAATTTATTAATAAAAATAAACGCTTGATTTTCGGTTTCCTAAACCCAGGGTCTCTTGGCACGCGACACGAAGAATTTGTAGTTGCACTGGAAAGTCGTTCAGTTGATGTCATGGCCATAAACGAGACGTGGCTTAGATCTGGCGAGGAGAAACGTGCGCCTGCCCCAATTGGTTATAGACTTCGTCATGTACCACGTCCTCTGAACATACGTGAGCGAGGTGGCGGCGTTGGCTTTTACTTAAGGGATGGTGTCAGTGCTCGACAACTAAAGCCTTCGCTCTCTAACCAAGTCGAGCAGATGTGGTTGAGTATAACACTAACGGACTTCGGCTTGCCGTTGGAACAGCATACCGCCCTCCATGGCAAAGCGTAGATACTTTTATTGACTCACTCACCGAATCTGTTAGTGCGTTTTCTTCATTTGATCATATTATTTTACTAGGAGATTTCAATATTAATATGTTGGTTTCCAATGAACCGAACGCTAGGAAAGTAAGTGCATTTTTACAATATTTAAATCTAAATCAATATGTAACCGTCCCAACTCATTTCACAGATCACTCTGCAACTCTTATTGATCTTATATGTAGCACCACAAATGTCTCCAACGTCTCTGTTGATTATATTCCTGCCCTAAGTCACCATGCCTTTATATCGTTTGATTTACATATTAACAAGCCTAAACCGCCTTCAAAGTGGATATGCTATAGACCACTCAAAGATATTAAATTAAATGATTTTAATGATCTTGTTAAGGACGTACCGTGGGAAGAACTGATTACTGGTGACATTAATGAAGCAGTGTTAAGGTTTAATACTTATGTCTTACATGTTTTTGATGTTTTTGCACCTGTTAGGCATTCTTATATCAAGCATCAGAGCTATCCCTGGATAACACCTACCGTTAGGCGGATGATGAGGTTAAGAGATGACGCCCATAGTAAATACCATATTACAAAAAAGGAATCTGATTTTAACTATTATAAAGACTTGAAATCTGTAGTAAATAAAGCCATGCATAGTGAAAAGGCTGCCTTTTTCCGACAGAATATTAATCAGTATTCTAAAAATTCTCGGTTACTTTGGAAAAATGTCAAGAAAAACATTGTTGATTTTAAGAGCAAAGAAACTTCTATACCTTGTCATATGAGTAACCCGAATACTATTAATAGTCATTTTCTCAATATACCCGGTAATGATTCGGTCAGTACGTCATATCTTTCATATTTTGAGCATCACCGGTTTAATTCTTCTACATTTTGCCTTCATGCAGTTGATGAGTCATGTATTTTGAAAATTATCACTAAAATTTCTACAAATGCCATGGGAGTTGACGGTATTACACGCGATATGATTTATTTGACATTGCCACATACACTCAAAGCTTTAACGAAGTTGATAAATAAGTCTATTCAATCAGGCATTTTTCCTGACCTTTGGAAAGAAGCTCTTGTTAGACCTATCCCGAAAAAACCCCAACCCAGTGACTTTAAGGATTTAAGGCCGATAAGTATCCTCCCATTTCTTTCAAAAATAATAGAGAAAGTTGTCTGCCAGCAGTTAACTGAGTATTTGAATGATAACAACATCTTACCGCAGAAACAGTCCGGATTCCGCGCATCCCACAGCACTACCACGGCTTTATTGGATGTTGTTGATGATATTCTGTCGGGCAGAGACACAGGAAAGGGTACTATCTTAACTCTCCTAGACTTTTCACGGGCATTTGATACGATCAATCATAATCTTTTGCAATCCAAATTGTCATATTATGGTTTTACCAGTGGTGCATTAAAGTGGTTTTCTAGCTATCTTGATAAACGTTCACAGAGAGTTGCGGTTGATAAAAATGGCGTTAAATCTTTATCAGAAATCTCGTTCCTCAATCGAGGTGTACCCCAAGGTTCGATACTGGGTCCAATTTTATTTATATTATATAGCGCAGATTTAACTGTTTGCATTAAAAACTGTAACTTTCATTTATACGCAGATGATCTGCAAATTTATATGTCCTTTAAAGCTAATGAAACATTAGATGCTGTCGGTAAAATTAACGAAGACCTTGAAGCGATTGAACAATGGTCAAATAAAAATTGTTTGGTTTTAAACCCACTCAAATCTAAATTTCTTGTACTCGGGTCAGACTCTCAAATTAACTCAATAAATAATCTTAATCCTACAGTTAGAATTGGTAACTCAGATATCGAGCAGGTCGCTGAAGCGCGGAACTTGGGGGTTCTTATGGATAACGGTTTACGGTTTCATAATCACGTTTTGGAAGTAGCAAGAAATTATTATTACAGGCTTAAGGTACTATATCAGGTGAGAAATTTTCTGGACGTTGACTTAAGAACAAAACTCTGTGAAACTCTTATTCTATCGAAACTCAATTATGCTGATACGGTTATGGGCGAGTGCATGTTTGGTTATACAAAGAAAATAATTCAACGTGTTCAGAATTCATGTGCACGTTATTGTTTTGATATTCCTCGTAGAGCCCATATCACCCCGTTTCTTAATAAGAGTAACCTCATCAATATGCGGTCAAGGCGTACACTCCATTATGCTTGTCTTCTGTTTGGTATTGTTCAAACTAAAACTCCTCCATATTTGTTCGACAAATTGCTGTTCTCTAGTCGTGCTAGAACTGCTTCTCTTCTTGGTTGCCCGAGCCACAATACAGCTGCATTTCGAGGGAGTTTTCGTTACTCCTCTACGAAATGCTGGAACAATATCCCACCTCCCCTTAAAAAGTGTCTCACTTTGCGTTCTTTTAAAAGCAAATATAAGGAATATCTTCTTTATTTACAAAAGGATACTCACTAAATTAATAGCTGTGGTACATACTTTAAACCAAATTCTTAAAATTTGTATAAAATATCTACGTTAATTATAATATTCATTTATAAGTAATTCAAAGTGATGTATCGATGAAGGTCACGGTTCATTTTGTGATAGGTACCTACCTTTATTTGTAATTAATTTTTATTATTAAGTATTATTATTTTTCAATATTTATGATGTGCGTGCGCAGCAGTGCGTGTTTTGTAATTTTATGTTATGAAAAGGGTTCTTCTGAAAATCAGCGTCACAGCCTTGGCTGTGGCTTTATGCTGAGGAGAATCCTTTTTGGCATTTCAAAATATGTGACTACGGTTGTGTAATATTTTACAATATTGTAACTGGGTGGAATGCTAAATTAATATATTTTTCTTTCTTTTTCTTTCTTTCTTTCTAAATAAGTCGCCATAACAACCACCTTACTGGCATTGGTGTGTTTCAACAGTCAGAAATAAGTTAGCCAGTTCAGATAGCCTCGGTAGTTGATGAATCCGCGTGAAGTGCGCTTGCACCATCGGCCCCACCATCACCTAACATCAGGTAAAATAAAGGCAAAGTGCTTACCCATTGGAGATTTTTTTTTAAATGACAGATTCCACCTATATTAACGCCCATTTGTTTCGCACAGACTTCCTAAACAAAGAGTGGACGACTCGCGCGTTTCCCTCGATGGATCCCACAAAAACGGAGCTAACACGAGGCCGAGCGAAACGCAAAAACGAGCAACCCCAAAACCGGCGACCCGCCCGCTGTTCCAGCGCGTCACGCGCAAACGCGTCCGCAAAACGATACAACCTTTTTTCCGGCGTCTCAAACGATGCTCTCCACATTGTCAAATCACAACAGATACGTAACATAAATAAAAACGTAGAAAGACATCACGTACGCCCCCCTCCCCCCCTGTAAATAAATCATAGCTGTGTCTCCGCGCATACGAAGTGGGTGTGTTCGTTTTGCGGCGCGAAAACGCTTGGAAAACACTCGCTCGGACCCGCGCGGAATGTACAACGAGACGGTGCCACCGCACACGGGGCGAAATTGCGCGCCGGGCGTCTAAGGCTAAAGTCAAAGTCTACATATTTTATTCAATTAATTTACATACATACATTTATAATCACGAATATTATCCCCGAAGGGTTAGACACAGACTAGGCAATGAGGACCACAAAAGCAGTCCTTTACCATAGTCCACTTTTCACCAAATAGCGTCTGCACATGTGCTCAGCGTGACAAGTGGTGAACCTTTCGACGCTCTACAATGTTGGATGTATGTGCGTAAGAGAGGGAGTGGTAAGTAGTAATAATTCATCGCTACGCAAAACGGTTCAATTAATTTTAACTATAATAAGCACTTTTTAATCGTTCAAGTCATTTTTTAGCCATTAAAGAAACGTAACCTGCCGAACTGTGCTTATATTACTAGCAATACATACTAGCGATAATACGTGGTGGATAAGTAAATCAGAAGAAGTGTTACAATGTTTCTGTTAGCCGGATTTGAATTTTTTGTTATTTTTTTTTAATTTAACACATCCTGCCTGATGGTAAGCAGTCCAAAATAATGATAAAATTCCAATTCCAAAGCCGAATGGTCTTACAGAGGAACGACTTGCCAATTTTTTTAGTACGAGTGCTGACACTCTGCACAGTATGATGGTGGTTCCTAATACCGGTACGTGTAGTCTGGGAATGGAAAGGAGAGGGCGGGATTAGATCAAAAAGTTATTTAGAACACTCTCCGTAGTAATTTCATTCCACATTGTAATGATAGCTTGATTTCAGGCCGGCAAAGCTGCAGGTGGAAGCTATAGTAGAATACTTTTAATATTTAAAATGTAGTTAAGAATTAACTTACCACGCTAATATTGCACGAGAAGCTCGGTTGCTCTACGATTCAAGCTGCGATGATGCAAGTTAAATAACTTTCGCATTGCCAGGCCAGCAGATGTGTGTCCAAATTAAAGTATCAAAAGTTCCTCCGTGCTTCGGAAGCCACAAACATGAAGCCGTAGGTCCCAGTTGCTGTCGTAATATGTCTATTTAAAGGTCGGCCGAAGCCCTCAGGCCAGCTAGTGGCCGTTTATGAGCTGATACTGATTGCAATAGCTTTTATCTTAAAGGCTCAGCTGTCGTAAAACTTTCGCTCAATTATGAGTCTTCGTGGCTGATAATGGGTTAAAATAACAAAATCGCATCGGACCCGCCTGTTTTTCAATTTTGTATATTTCAAGAACTATTCCCGCATATTCCGAAGGACGCAAGAAGACCTGAATATGTGAGCGGCTGATATTGTAATAAGAAAAATCAACTACTGATCGATGTTTGGGTTGCACAAGCGAGCTCTCCGCGAGGCATTCCAAATGTGTGTGTGTAGGCATATGCGGCGATGGGTTGTTTACAGAGTTTGGACTATCGGGCAATTGAAAGAGTTATGAAACAGTTCTGTAAAAGAAAGGGAGAAAAGATAAGTCTTTGCTGTAGATAAGTTTCTTGCCGGCTCTTCTCAGAACAAGGTTTTCCACTCCAAACTTAGAATACTTTTATAAGTGCTCAATTATTGTACCATAAATTGAATTAATGTATGATACAATAATAAAGAAAAAGTAATATCCTGATCACACAAGAAGCTGCTTCTGCCAGCACATTAGCCAAAGAATTAATAATGATGCCTGCATTTTTAAAAATATAGTAGAGTGAATGAAACATCTATTAACCTGCATTGGGGCAGCGCTTTGGGTTATGGCCCATACCCCATGCGCTGTTGTCGATATAGAAAGGCCTGTCCAGCTGTGGGACCTTTAAAGCCTGATGATGATGATGTGGTGGTACGCAGAGGCCACCAAACATCTTAAGAGGGCACCGAGTGGAGCCGCGCTATCGGAAAAACTGACATAAGTCTCATAATGAACTTCAAAGCAAAATCAATCATATTAATATTTAAAATTAGAACAATTCTGCTTTGAAGTTTCTGACCTAGTAATTTGATTAGAGCAAGGTTTTTATTCTGCGAAATGTACAAAACCATCACGCCCTTGTGTTAAAAATTAAAATTTACTTTTTTAAGATGGGGGCGACCTGCGGAATATCAATACAAATATTTTCATGTAAGAATTATTGTTTCATGCGTAAAATTAAGAAAGTTGTCGAAGAAAAATGTTTTTAGGAGTCATTAGATTTATGTAATGTTTGTTATTGTTTAAACAATTTGTTTCAAATTTCAACAAGGCCACGACCTTGTGCAGTAATCAGGATAACTTACGTAAGTTCTTTTAATGTATTTAACTAATTCAGTGCATAGTACAAGTGACTTAAAAATACGTAAATTTTCACAATTTCGTGCAGGATCCCTTAGCCATTATAATTACGTCAAAGACAAAGACTTTTTATTTCACTTGAAATATGGTACTTAAGTGGTCGATATCAGGTTCTCAGCCAGCGTTTTCTATTGTACATACCACTGCCGGTGATACAAAGAACGGTTATCTCCGAAGATAAAACTAAACACACAAACCTAACTCGAAACAATTTATTCTAAACAAACTTATAGTGGTAGCGCGGTCACCTCCCGTATCCAGTCGCGGACGATCGGCACGTTGCTGTACACCCCCGGCTGGTTGCGCATGGCGCAGCCCACACCGAACGACACCAGCCCCACCAGGCGGCCGTTCACCACCGCCGGACCACCGGAGTCACCCTGCAAAATGTATGAAAGGAAAGAAATAAATAAAGAAAGGAAGGCAGAAAGAGAGAAAAACAAAGCCGTAAGGAAAAAAATTGGTTGCCTGTAAAGTCGGTATACGGGCGAAAGTTTTACGTGACAACGACTTTGAGTGGTAAAATAATTTTAATGTGAATATTCATTCGTATAGTAGGAAGAAGGATGAAATAATAGTAACAATTTAAAACATTTATTTATACAAAGAATTATATTTAAAACATTAATTTATACAAAGAATTTCAAGAAAGAACGCGTGCCTTTCACTTTTTATGTCTGTCTCTCTCGCTCTTAGGCGGGCTAACCATGCCCGAGTGGAAGGGACGCGTGCCTCTCACTCGCTCTCATTGTGAGCGCATAACGTGAGCGGAGCGTAACGCAGTTTCTTGAAGTGTCACCCGGCAAACCAATTTATAAGACGTTGTCACGTCAAAAAGCAAGAATTAAAGAGAAAAAGAATGACAGAAAGAAAGTAAGGTAAGCAGAAAACAAAGAAATACCGAAAGGAAGCAATGAAGTAAGAAGAGCAAAGGAAGGTAGGAAAAAGAAAAAGACAGAAAGAGATGAAAGAGGGAGATAAATACAAAAGGAAAGAGAGATATAGATATAGAAAGACAGAGGGGAGAGAAAGAGAGGGGGAGAGAGAGAGAGAAAAGAACATTTACAACGATTTAGTACAAAATACAACTAACAAACAAGCTAACATTAATACAATCAAAATGTTCTGAAACTAGGTTTGTGGTCTGTAACTAAAACGAACTATACAAAAAAGAACGTCGTCATCACCATTGTCATTTATTTACCATATATTTATTTCGTTACCGAGTTTGCGGCAAGTAGGTAGCCACACGGAATTACCTTCACGGAATATCTGTATTTCTAAGGGAACAGGGTTTTTTAAAGGTTTTTGCTCATCATTTAACGACGTCCGTGGTCAAGTGGTAGGACGCTGGGTCTGGCGTCGCACCATCCTTGTGGTCCCGGGTTTAATTCCCGGTCGGGTTAATTTAGAGAAAAACTGTTTTACTCAATTGATTTCGGCTCTTGGTGTTATTTTCTATGTTTATCCGTTATCTTACCATATTAAGGAATTTCAAAAGAATACTCATCCTGGTCTAAATAAATGGTGTGAGCGTAAAAATAATTAATTAAATCAGTGGACGTGAAATAAAGTCATACCTAGCTCTCTCAAATTCCGAACTGGTGATAGATTCAATAGTGTTGATTAAAAACTACGACAAAGTTATAGTTAAAGTTAGTTACCTATTATTTCATTACTCGTACTTTTGACGTTAATCAAAGCTATTCAAAGCTATGTATTTATTGTATGAACTTTGACTTATTACTCGCCTGGGCCGCATTCTGGCTGCTTCTGACTTTTTTGGGGAAATTTACTCCCCTCAGTTTCAATAAATTGTACAATCATATTTACACTTACCACTAAAGATGGCCTACGAATACGACAGTCCCGAAGAATATAATCATATCTGCGAGATGGTTGTTTCGCAAATATGCCGTTATTCTTCGGGACTGTCGTTTCAACATTCAGTCCTCACCTGACAAGAGTCCTTGGTACCGTTCAGGAAACCAGCGCAGAACATTCTAGGCGTGATGGTCTGGTAGTTTCTGTTGGGCAGTGACATGCAAACCTCCTGAGGGATGATGGGCAGAAACACTCGGCGCAGGATGTCTTGCATTTGGCGTGCCTGGAGCCGGTACAACATTCAGAATCATTTATTTAGGTTTAGGCTACAATATTATAGTTGAACACTGATAAATGTCGCTGCACTGATCTTTAAACTTAATTGTTAAAATAGTGTAATTGTTGACATTGAATAAAGATGTTTACTTCTTCCAATAAAAGAAATAAAACTGTGAATTTGGAAGATCTTTCAACTTTCTGACATTTTAGGTCATGTGCACTACTATCTATGCCTCTGTGCTAAGCTCGCGCTAATTTCTCAACACTAATTCCTCTTACTTCGTTAGACGTTTTTACCGTTTTATTTGTTTTATTGGAGGAAGTTGGCAGACGTTAGTCAATAAACCAATTAATACCTATTACTTGAGGGATATAAAAGCAAAAACGCCACTGTCCACTTTGGTCAGTTTATTACAATCATAGCTAAATATTTCATAAAAAGGATTTTGATTGCTACAAGTGTAGCAATTACTTAGTATCATTAATGGAGGCGAGTGAGACAGTGAGTGAGACAGTGTAGACTATCCTTCGTCTTCACCTTTCGAGAACAGAAGATTGATACAACCAGTCCAAACTTACCTTGTACTTGAGATAGCCCCAGCCACTGACAGCCACACTAAACCCTGGCTGAATATCCTCGATGTTCCCGATCGAGATGGGCCTCGAGGTTGGCGTCACCGGTATGGGCATCTCCAGGAGTACCAGCTGATAGTCGAAGTCTTGAGGATGAAGTTTCGTTTCAGAACCCCAAAGGGGGTGGAAGAAGTGTGCGCATATCCTGAACGGTTGCGCCTGGTTGCGGAAAGTCGAGCCTGCAAGCACGTATCTTTCTTTGTCCCTGGAACGTTAATGCTTATACACATACCTATACACATTTTTATTTGCTTTTAACTCTTGGGGTGCCTGGTGGGTAAAACTCTCACGGCGTGCTTGGTGGGTCTGATGGACCCGTTTATAAAAATATTATATAAATATAAATTAATACTGTAGAAATATTTCAATTTATATTTTCTGTTATCTTAGTGATATATTTACAAAATAAAACCAAATATGTATTAAAAAGCTTCATTAATTGAACGAATGAAGCATACATATACAATTATTTAGTTCAGAATAAAGATTCATTTTGAATTAAAAATGCATATAACTCTAGGTAAAAAGAAATAGCCCCGTACCTGGTCGGGTTTCTCTGACCCAAACGCACTTAACAAACGTGCTACTCCGACGCAAGTGCACTGAAGGCTGTGTGTGGGTGGGTGTGTGTGTGGGTGGCAAAATTAGCTTTAATCTACATATATTGCGAAGCTACTCTTGAGCACCGCAAGCTTGGTTTCATATTTTAAAAAATTTCGACAATTACTTAAAGTGACGGGTCTGTCAGACCCACCAGGCAACCCAAGGGTTAAAGCAAAATCTCGGGATGTTAGTTTTAACGACATCTTTGGACAAAAGAAACAAAAGAAAAATGTTTGTTTTTATTTTTATGGATTGCAGTAATTAAGAAGATAAGATCTCTGTCTACCCCTGGTGGGAAACGGGCATGATGTATGTATGTTTTTACTAACTCTATTGATGGTTAATGGTGCTTTGTTTGATATCGTTCCCTCATAGGCACTTGTACAAAAAGTTATCGGTTCCAGCAGTTGAACTTCATCAGTATTAAGCTATGCATATAATATGGCCTCTCTCCCCAGACGCTACCGTGTGTGGACGTGTTGTGAATTTTTGAGGATATTTAATAAATATATTTATAATTGTTGTGAGCGCCCGCGCTTCGCCCTGCTGTGATCCCCGACCGGCGCCGAAGCCCTACACTGACTATATAAGTAGAAAAAAAATTCTGCCGTCTGCGGGGTTTGAACCAGAATCGGTGAGTGTGTTACACCGAGCGCCTTAACCGCTGGGCTACGGACGCTTGGGCGCCGCGGCCGAAATAACCAACGCTTCATACCTACACGTCGCTCGGCTGCACGCGTCATCGATACTGCGTGTGCGCGCGTGTGTGTGTGTGCAACTCGGCAAAGATAAAGTCAACGTAGAACGGACAGCGAGCTTCA